>OY757925.1:3710661-4320661 GCA_963585895.1 Sepioteuthis lessoniana
CATGGCTTTCAGGCAGCAACTTTGAAAAAAGTGCTTCCATGTGTACTCATTGCATAAAGGTTATCATCTTTGAAAATGGACCTGGGGACCCATGTTCAAAACTTGGATGAAGCTGTTTGTATTTCAGGTAAAGTTGATACCCTAAGGAAAATTATGAACCCAACTATTCTGTCCCCAGCTATGGATAAATAGTGGGGCTCTTTAACCCTGGTATTGTTATATAATAGCCGAAAGGATTTCAGTTCATGCCTTTGGGTTTGGTTAGGCTGAGAACCTTTTGGCTGGGCGCATGGGTTGAGTGCAACATTGAGGCAAGTGTTAATGCGGGTGCGCCTTGGCGGATGGAGGTGTCAATCAGATATCATAATAGTCTGAGACGAAACGGGGTGACTGGGTGCGGGTGACGTCATGCACCGGAAGCGCGCGGACGTTTGTGTGAGAATCTGAAGAAAGTCAGAGATGAGTATTAGACGCCAAACAAGAAGGATCAACTTTTGGAGCTCACAGACATGAGGCGAAGTTGTACCCTATGGGGCGGGGCTGCTCAAGTTGGAGGCCAAATGAATAAGACAGCATAGAAGATTGCGTCTCTCCTTCTTACATCGAAACCTTAAACTCGAATTTAATAAAAAGGTTTCATACCTGAACAAGAAGTCATGTTTTCGAATTCCAAGATTCCTATGTTCTATTGTTATGAACATTATATGTCCATTTCGCACATGGCCATATTCGAGTATCTGACTACACAACAGTATGGCAACTAATCTAGGAGAAAAAATCCT
This sequence comes from Sepioteuthis lessoniana, assembly GCA_963585895.1. Taxonomy (NCBI): domain Eukaryota; kingdom Metazoa; phylum Mollusca; class Cephalopoda; order Myopsida; family Loliginidae; genus Sepioteuthis; species Sepioteuthis lessoniana. The sequence goes on from OY757925.1 coordinate 3,711,444, forward strand.
GAATTCAAATATTACCTTGTGTCACAACCAGTTCATGGCAAAGGGGTTAGGTAAATAAAATCTTAAGATCATGGGAGAACACATGTACAATAATAATGATAGTATAATTATATGTATAATCTGCCTGATCTAACTTTATTGTCTGTGTGTGTGTGTGTATATATATATATATATATTTATATATATGCATTAAAATTAGATGTTGAGAGATATATAGTAAAATTAGGTTTGTTAGAATATACATATCATCATTCTATCATTATTATTGTACATATGCTCTCCCATGATCTTAAGACTATATTTACCCAACTGCTTTGACATGAACTGGTTGTGACACAAGGTAAAATTTTTTAAGCAGATTTCAACTGGTTTAAATTCAGAATTTTCTTTCTCCTAGACTTGTTGCTGTACCAAGGTTAAATGTGAAAAAAAAATTGAAATTCCAGCCTTTTACCTATAAAACAATAAAAGGAAATAATTGATAGCAAAAAGCTGCTTCATTTAGTTGTTAACTATTATCTTTAAGTTCAAGTCTCACCAGGTAGCAAATACTTCTGGCTTTGTACTATAACTTAGCAGAAGTTAAACTTAGTAAATAATTATAGAGACAGCAAAATTAGTGTCAATATGTAAGGAATTGGTATTCTTTTGGGAATTTATCAACAGTAAAGTTCAGTTCCATCTTACGTACAAACTGACTTAATTCAAAGGAACAAAAGAACATTCATTTTAACATATATGGAGGCATATTAAAATGGATATATATATGACTTTAATCAACACTGAACACTTGAAAACAAATGAATTATCAAAACCTTATAAAACTTATGAGATATTCTTTTATAAACTGTAACCATTAAAAGATACAAGATGGGTAATATCAGTGCTGAATAAAATTTACAAACTGAGTTTTATTTTCCACTGTTGGCATTTATTTTATTCTTGTGTTTTTGAAAAATGCATGTCCTCAGTTCTTCCTGCAAATGTGACCAAACAGCAAAGCAAAATAAGCTAACTTGGCTGAGGGGTAACCCATCTCAGACAACTTAATGGAGAAAACAAGATGAAATCATTCCATTATCTCTCCAAAAATAGTCCTGGTAAGGCACAGTTTACTAATAGAAGAAATCTATGGCAAGTCATGATTATTTACATTATGGCTGAGACATGAAACTTTGCATTCCAATTCAAACATGAAAGTTTTGAAATTAAAGTCAATTGGACATTTTTTTATTGTACATATCATCTATGAATAATTATCTTTCTTTGTTTATTCAACTCTTTATTTTCATAACTCTGTAGTTTTTCACTGGATTCTGTTTTGTCATCAAAGTAGTCATTGATGAAGATGAAGCTTTTAAAGATTATTTTTCAAAAAGTACAAATTGATATCATTTGAATTGTTATTGAGAACTTATTTCAGTTTCTGCATATTTGCATAAGACACTAAGTCAGATCCATTTTGCTGTAATCCAAGATCTAATATATATATATCATGTACTTTATTGTATGCTGCTGCCAATTAAATCCCAAATTAAACAGCTGTAGGCCTCCAGTTTTCCTCATAAAAGACATGGTTCATATTGTTGCCAACAAATATTTACTTCATTTGTGAAAAATTAGAATCAACATTATTATGTTTAACAGTGATGTCATCTGTGAAAAGGCATCAGTTTTTATCATTATTATCTGCCCTTATGAAATTGTCATTATCATCTTTCTGGGTTTTTTTCCCCTTCATCTTGTTTATCAACTTGTTCTTGCTTTTTTTTAAATTTAATATGTGATACTAAGAGCATCAAAAAGAGTGTTAGGGCCTTTGGTATCCTGTCAATAAATCAAATAGAGTTTTTGCTAGATAATAAGTGCCATTTTTTTCAATCACTTATTCATAAAACTCACCTGACAGTGAATTACTTTCAGTCATTTCTAGAAGGGAGGCATAGACAGTTTATCATTGTATATGTCACACTTGTTCATTTATCATTAGAGCTGCCTTGTTTTTAACAGTATTTATTATTATTGTCTCTAGATATTCAAAATTAATTTGATAAAATGATGTATGTCGATATGACCATATGCATATATGATATATGTGTGTCTATATGAGCACATACATACACACACACATGCACATATACCTGTTTATTCTTGATAAAGATTTATATGTTCTCTATATAGATACAAATGTGTGTGTATATAGATGTCACTCTTTTAATTCAAAATGTTTGTGACATTGGCCTAGCGGTTAGAGTGTTCGCCAATGGCCCGGGAGACCTGGGTTCAATCCCAGGTCGAGTCATACCAAAGACTCAAAAAATGGTACTTGATGCCTCCTTGCTTAACACTCAGCATTATAAGGTACGGATCAAGGGTAAAGTGGAGCAATCGAGGGAAGGAGTAGCGCCCTCCCCTACACCTTGGTGTAGTAGCTATCGAAAAGGGAGCCTTCGGGTCACCCTCGACTATGGTCGCCAACTTTACTTACTTATATATATATGTGTGTGTGTGTGTGTGTGTTTATTCTTTCTCTCTCTCTCTCACTATATATATATATATATATGTTGCTTATTAAATTCTGAATATATAAATATGCACATATGTGAGTTGTTTTTTTATTTTAAATATATATATTTATGTGAGTTGTTTTTTTATTTTAAATATATATTTATATGGGTTGTTTTTTAATTCTAAGTATATATATATATATATATATATATATATATATATATAGAGAGAGAGAGAGAGAGAGGATAGAATGCTCTTATTTTTAGACCTATATCCTGATGAATATATATTTTTGTTGATACATGGCCATATCTTTTCATATGAAGTGTGTTCAAAAAGTTTTGTAACTGAAGCTATATTTACCAAGAGAAAAATGAACAATGAATGCAACCTTAATTTTCTTCAATATAATCCCTTTGGTATTCAACACACTTATTCAAGCAAGTTTTTCACCTCTGAAGCTCCTCTTGTGATATGGTGTGAATCTTTGCTTTCATTTAATATCCTCCACATTTTCAGATATATCCCTTGAGATGAATTTTCAGTTAAGGAAATAAGAAAAGTTGTGCTGAGTTAGTGAGTCTGCTGAGAATAGAGAATGCTGCAATTTCACAATCTTATGTTTTGCAAAAAACTCATGATCAAAAAGTATCAAGACTGGTTTCATAATTTTTTTTATTTTTCAAATTAACACTAACTCATCTGGAAGAAGTCTAGAAAGCAATCTAAATATCTTGACATCATCACTTTATCATACAAGTTTCTGAGCGGTAAATAAATCTTCATTTAAATTTGAAAATTAAAAGAAATGAAGTTTATGCTTTGTTGATTTTTAATCACAACTTGTATTTATTTTTCAATTTCCTTCTTTGTTAATATATTTAATGCTTCTCCATTAAATAAGGTTAATCAACCATGATATAGTAAGCATTTTAAACCAAAATTTATCAAATAGCTACATGTCAGTCTACAGACTTACTGATATATTTGTATAAGTATGAAGATTTATAAAAATAAAATCAATAGATGTACGGGGTATTTCAGAAAAATTGGTATCATTTTGTAATTAAATAACTTGACTGATTCTTGTTCAAATGATTTCAAGTTTTAACAATATGTGTTGAAACAACTAAACATTCTTTTTTCCTTTTCAGGAATAGAAATGCCATTTATTGGAAAAGAAAGGGTGTTTAAACATTAAAGATTGAATATTTAGTTATTTTTACACCTGCTGTTAAAATTTGAGATGATTTGAATGAAAATTAGACAAGTTATTAGATTATAAAATGATATCAATTTTTCTAAAACACCCTGTACATCTCAAATGATATGAATTTTTTTGAAACACCCTGTAATTAAAGTAGTAGTAGAAAATAAAGCTGAGGAATTGTCAGATCTTTCTGTTGTCCAGTTATGAGTCTAATGATCAAGTAAATTTTTCACAGAAGAAGGAAAGAGGAAAACAATGCATGATAGTATAAATATGCTGCTAAAAATCCCTAACAACACAGATCCTATTAATAAAGGCAGTGGTGGTGGTGGTGGGTATCTGTATGCAAGTGACAGATTTTAAAATTGTGTGAATAATTGTGTACTTGATGTTAATTAAAAAATGCAACTTTTACAATTATATCTGTTTCTCGTGCATACGCCCCCTCCTGTGCACAGACACAGACATATGTACACACACAAACATATATAAGGCAGCAAAAAAAAAAAACAAAAAAAAAATGCAGCTCTTAGGATTATATGTATCTGTAAGTACATTCATGCATACCTCCTACACAACACACACACACACTGATATATATAAGCAAAAAATGCAACTCTTACAATTATATGTATGTACATTCATGCATATAGACATGCTCCCATACACACATGCACACATATATGTATAGATACACAAACACACCTATCTATTAATATATATATATATATAAGCAAAACCTGACTGATGCTAATCAAGGAAGTCTGTAACCAATTTTTAGCATTTTCTTGAGTTTCAAACTTGGAAACTTTCCAAAATATTCTTCTGGTGATGATTTTAGATTATTACAACTAAAATTACTCTGTTTGATCTAAGTTTTATACTTAGTTGTTCGGAAATTGTCAAGCACACTTACATCAGCATTGCTGTTGCTCACCTGAAAATTACAGCCAAATCTTTTACCAGTAGACATAATTATTATTATCAAAATTCTCTCTAACATCATTGTATTTAAGTCCTTAATATATTTTATATTTTCACATTATCTGATATTGTTATTATGTAGTCATTTACTTGATACTCTAGGTGTAATGCTTATCCTCATTGGAAATAGACACAGTGACCCATGTTTATATTCTAGAAGAGGCTGTTTGCATAGGAAAGGTATGAATCAAATTATTATTCTTCCCACTATGAGTAAAAAGTAGGACTGATTGAGTTCTTTAACCTTGGTATGGCGAATGGTATAAGAGAAGGAATATGCTGAATTCAAATTAACTTTAGTCCACTTGAAAAATTTGGCCTTGTGTCACATCCTAATAATGGCAGAGAGGTTGAGTAAAAACATACTAGGCTTAGTTTATCACAAAGCCAGAAGAATAAGGCAAACAGTGGAAATTGAACAAAGGTCTGTTCACCTAGCTCACTATCTATCATGCCACATGAGTCGCTCCAGTATAGTCATTATTGTAGAAATTAGATATTTATTCTTTTCTCTCTGTATTTTTTTTTTTTAATTCCTTTATTTATTTTTCTTGATTGTTAATTCAGATGGTAAGCATCAAGTTTTCAAACTCTAAAAGAAAATAAATGTTAGGATTGCAACATTTTGAATGGTGTTGTTTTTTTTAATTGTTGCTCACATCTAGATATATAGGAAACAAGTTGTGTATTTTTTACTGTGTGTGGATAGATAAAAACCCTATTTTTTCACTGCTTTCTTCTCAATCAAGATGAATTTTATCTTTGTCAACAATAATAACATCTGCATGAGGGTAATTTGATTTCTGTGTACATATAAATTCAAGCAGGAATTTTATTTTTGAAAACCATATATTCTATATTGGACGAGTTATTACTTCTAATATTAAAGCTAGAAAGTGATTGGAAGTTAGACCCCCACAGCATAATGGATGAAGTGCTGGATTACAACTTTGTCGTAAGCAAATTCAAACTCTAGTCAACCTATTGCATTCATTTTTGGACTAATATCCTTGAGAAATGTATAAATCCCTTATGATCCCGGCAGTGGATTAAATAGTATCACTGTTATTCTTCAACAAAGATAACTTTGGCTTTAAATAACCCCTGAAGGTTGATATGTCATTAATACAAAATAACCTTGCCAAGAGTGTGAGGATAATATGAATATATCAAATTGACAACAGAAAGAAATGGTAAAACCTAAACTAAAGAGATTTAAGTGATGTGATTACGGTAGAGACTATTATCACTATGTAGACTTTGACACTTAAACCTCAGTACCACAGAAAGTTCATGACAACTAGCGGTTGCACATATTGTGGTATTTTGCAAAATTCCAATCACTGCCTTTTTGTAAATGTCCCATAGTTTATTTAGAGGGGTCTTTTTTTAGCATTCTTTCTTCTGTGACAAAACCACAAGGCAATAGGGTAATGGTTATAATCTTCATCTTCTGAATTCAGAAGAGTCCTTTTTAGACCCAAAACTAGAGGGCCTAACCTATCATTTTACCCATCACTAAAAGGGGAAGGGATGGACTCATGCCTTTCTTAAGGTTACTTGTGCAAAGTGAATGCAAACAGCCTTGGCCAGAAGTTGAATATAGGTCACTGATTAAATTTTCCACACTGATAACCATTATGCCACCAGTTGTACATATGGATATGCATTCATGTCTCCATTCAAAAGAAAGAAAGAGGAGTGAAAGATAAAAAGAAAAACAGAGTGAAAGAGATGAAGAGAAAGTGAAGTGAGGAGGAGAGAGAAACAGAGAGGGAGAAAGCGTGTGAATGATAAAAAGAAAACAAAACAGAGAGGAAGAAAGAGAGAGTGAAAGAGATGGAGAGAAAGTAAGGAGAAGAGAGAAACAGAGAGAGGGAAAGTGAAAGAGTGTGAATTATAAAAAGAAAAAACAGAGAGAGAGGAAGAAAGTGAAAGAGATGAGAGAAACAGAGAGGGGGAAAGAGAAAGAGTGTGAATGATAAAAAGAAAAAGCAGAGAGAAGGGAAGAAAGAGAGAGTGAGAATGTGAGAAGCAAAGATAGGGAGAGAGAAAGTGTATGAAAGATAAAGAGAGAAAAAGAAAATAATAATGACGGGAAAAAAAACAGAATGAGAGTAAATATCTACTGTTAATACTATGAACAATTTTAATAAATTCCAAGCATAACAACTTTTTGGACTGTTAATAGCTGAGAAATATTGATATTTAAAATCTTTTTTAAGAATAACAGACAGAAGCTTTTAATTTTTTAAAATTTTGATAATTGTGAATGACACTGTTTCCTTTATTAAAGATCATGCAGGTGTCTGTCTCTCTTAAACTGGAGTGAATAAAAATGTATGTTTTTTTTTTTCTTTAACTCAGAACAGACTCTTCATGAAGAGAAATGAGATCAAGTGAAAAGGAGCTTTATCTAAATTACCTGAATATTCTTGCTGAATAAAAAATACCAACACTTTTAATAGTCTTCAAAATAAAAGTACTAAAAGAATATCTGTTTTTTTATACAACATTTTTTTATTTGACTCATTAACTTCACTTCATCTTATAAAAAAAAGTATATTTTGAGTTGATCTTGCTTTTATTGTTTGTTTGAAGACATATTTATTGATTTTAAATAAACATTGACGTATATACTTCTAGAAGTGCAAGTAAATGCAGATGGAAATTTACTAAGCTTTTTGCTTAGATATGGCACAAGGCCATATGAAAGGCGCACCCAATGAGATTTGAACTCAAGTAAATGCAGATGGTTCACTTAATCAAGCAGCTTTGCAGTAATGTGTGCATTTACTCAACCTCTATGCCATGACCAGAATTTGACACAAGGACAATTTTTAAATAGAGTAAAGCTGATTTCCGGCTCAGTCAGCTGGGGCTGTAAAATTCTCTGCTTACATCTCTATAGAGGGGTAAAACCCCCCAATGAGTGTTCCAAATATGACGCTAAATTGTATCTGATGGTGAGGCTCCATTCCTGGAGGTTAGGAAAATGTGAAGTACTCTTTCATTGCTATTAGTTCCAGGATGACTCTGATCCAGATTGATAATACCTGTTAGAATCCTATCTGTCAAATAGAACTATTTAATCATTTACTATATTTAAAACCATTTAACTGTGTAGCAAACAAATTATTAATCTTAAATTGAATTATTAGTATTTCATAAAAGTGCTTGAAACCATTTAACTGTGTGCAAATTATAGCACAAATTAAAACTATTCAACAAGGTGCAAACAAATGAGCTCAGACTAATTTTAAAAAGTTAACTACAAAAAATCATCATAATAATAGTGAGAGACCAGGATTCAATCTGAGGTCAAGTCATACCAAAGGCTCAAAAAATGATGATGCCTCCTTGCTTAACACTCAGCATTATAAGATACGGAACAAGGGTAAAGTGGAGCAATCTAGGGAAAGGTGTGGTCCCCTCCCTTACACCTCCATGTTCTAGCTAATGAAAAGGGAGCCTTTAGATTGCCCTATACTACAGTTACCAGCTTTACTTATATATAAAAACAAGATCTGTCATTAAATAAACCACAAGGTTTGATAGGCCATAAAACAACCAACCAAAGCTAAAGAACCCAGTCTGCTCTACTCTTTACACATTACTAGGGCAAAACAGATTAATTTATGCCTTTTCTAATGGCATTAGTTCAAAGAGAAAAAGAAACAGCCTTGTCCAGGATTTGAACTTGGGTTGCGGATTTCATTATCTATGATGTTAAACATGAGGCTAAGCTTTTGGTAATATACGCTTCACAAAAGCTGAAATCTTCACTGTTCCAAATCACCCCACTTATTGCCTTACAAAGTGGATATATATTTAGAGAATTAAATCTTTTAAAATAGTAAAAAATATTATTTTTAGTCTTGATAAGACATTTTTAACTTTGTTAATCAGCCTCTTTGCAAGGTGTGTTTAATATTTTATTTTGTTAAAAGAAAGTGGTAAAAAATGTTAGTTATTTATCAAGAACTTTAGCACACATAAGCATATATCAAATAAAACCAAACATTAAAGTAACTTCTTAATTTGATTGAATAGATATTTATTCTTGGACGTGGGTTGTTCATAAAATGTTTATTTCAACCTAAAAATGTCTCCTGTCATATTTTTGTGATATTATTTTTCTTCTCTAGATTTTGTCATAAGGCACATTCCATCTGCCTTGAACTTTCCTTTTCTCATCTACTTTGCATTTAGGTAGCCAGAATGATTACATATATGCACAGTGTTTTCTTAAGTATGCAACCGGAAAAATGAGAAAGTAGATTTTATGGCACGATATTGGTCATAGTATACTAAAAAATAACAGAAGTCATATACTTGGTGTAGGGATTAAAATGCTTGACTGTGATATTGTGGTGAGCTAGTTCAAACTCAAGTCATGCAATTGGATTCACTTTCAGACTAATGCCCCTTGAGAAAGGCATGACCCCCCCCCCTTATTTCCCGAGCTATGGGTTAAATTGTGCCACTACTATTATTCCATGAGGATAGTTTTGGCACTGAATAACCCACAAAAGTTGACATGCCATCAAAAAAACCAATCAGAGATAACAGTATTTAGCTGTCAAAATGGTTGTCATATGATTGTCTCATTTGAGCATCTCTTCCTATGTGTTGTGTGAGTTGTGTCATTTTCAAAGGACACCATTCCTATGTGTTGTGTGAGCCGTGTCATTTTCAAAGGACACCATTTCTATGTGTTGTGTGAGCCGTGTCATTTTCAAAGGACACCATTCCTGTGTGTTGTGTGAGCCGTGTCATTTTCAAAGGACACCATTCCTGTGTGTTGTGTGAGCCGTGTCATTTTCAAAGGACACCATTCTTGTGTGTTGTGTGAGCCGTGTCATTTTCAAAGGACACCATTCTTATGTGTTGTGTGAGCCGTGTCATTTTCAAAGGACACCATTCTTGTGTGTTGTGTGAGCCGTGTTATTTTCAAAGGACACCATTCTTGTGTGTTGTGTGAGCCGTGTCATTTTCAAAGGACACCATTCCTGTGTATCGTGTGAGCCGTGTCATTTTCAAAGGACACCATTCCTGTGTATCGTGTGAGCCGTGTCATTTTCAAAGGACACCATTCCTGTGTATCGTGTGAGCCGTGTCATTTTCAAAGGACACCATTCTTGTGTATCGTGTGAGCCGTGTCATTTTCAAAGGACACCATTCCTGTGTGTTGTGTGAGCCGTGTCATTTTCAAAGGACACCATTCCTGTGTGTTGTGTGAGCCGTGTCATTTTCAAAGGACACCATTCCTGTGTGTTGTGTGAGCCGTGTCATTTTCAAAGGACACCATTCCTGTGTATCGTGTGAGCCGTGTCATTTTCAAAGGATACCATTCCTATGTGTTGTGTGAGCTGTGTCATTTTTTTAAGAATAAATGCCCTTAAGACTTATTTCAATTATAAATCTTGAAAAAATATGGGAAAATTTCTTTTATCTACATTTCCCAACAATTTGACAATATTACATGAGACAGGTAATAAACAGGATGAAAAGCAATCAAGCCAGCCATCTTTGGTAACAACTAAAGTTCTTTATTATGTGTTTGAACATTTCACTAATTCAGAAAATCTCTCCACTTGATATTGATAAACATTAAGACAGACAGTATTCTCTAACCTTACTCAGACTAGTTTTGTCTAAAAAAAAGATTCACCTTGTATTACATCCTGTTTGTGGTGGAGGGGTTGGGTATATACATACTTGCAAACATACCCACACATTCATTCAGGAGAATATATAAGAAATATTTCTATACATGTGAAACTACTGTCATATATGTAAGTATGTATAGACAAGTAGATATTTAAATATATATATACATACACACACACACACACACGCACAAAATTATTTATTCTTATAGATTGACTTGAATGAACCGAGAGAGGCATGCATCCAGTTGGGATTGTTCACACAGATGGACAAGTAAAGGGATTCACACAAATTGAAATAATTCTTACATACATAGTTACTCAGTTTTTAGATAATACATGTGCATTTATATGAGAAACCACATCATACTCTTGAAAAGGACTTGAATATAGTTTCCCTTGCGCTCATTGCCAATATGGTGCCTAGAAAAGAAAGAGAATTGAAATTATCATATTTACCCAACCCCACCGCTTGGGCAGGATATGACACAAAGTCAATTTCTTTAAGCGGAGTTTAACAGGTTTGAATTCAGAGTTTTCCTTCTCCTAGACTAGTTGCCTCACCAAGGCTGAAGAACCTAGTCTGCCCTACTATTTACCCATAGCTGGAGGGAGAATAATTGGATTCATACCTTTCCCAAGGGTAGTAGTGCTATGTGAAATGCAATCAGTCCAGGATTTGAACTCGTGTCGCCGTGTCCAATTCCTGAGACGATAACCATTACACCACGGGCGCCTCCAAGAGAATTGAAATTATACTCAGCTATAATACTCAAGCTACATACGTATGCATATGTTTTTCCATATTGTTGTGTATGCATATACTGTAAAATGCAGCATATATATAAACTTAAAGATTTTTAGCTCAAAATTTTGGGTTAGACTTATACCTATCTTTTGTGTCAACCACCAAGCATACATTAAGATAATTTAATCTTCTGCTTAGTGTTTACCATAAGTGCATCAGCTGTTGGAAACAGCAAGTGATATAGTAGTAATATAATATTTAATTTGTGTTTCAATTTTATAATTCTTTATTAATCTCTGTGTTAATTTGTTAAATATGTTTATTGAATATGAGATTAAGTTGGAAGGATTTGTGGTAGTTTGATGAAGTTAAAATAAGTGGTGTAGATCATATTTACCCAACCCCTCCACTTGGGCAGGATATAACACAAGGTCAATTTTTATGCGGGATTTAACAGGTTTGAATTCAGATTTTTCCTTCTCCTAGGCTAGTTGCCTCACCAAGGCTGAAGAAATCAGTCTGTCCTACTATTTACCCATAGCTAGAGGGAGAATAATTGGATTCATACCTTTCCCAAGGGTATTAGTGCTATATGAAATTCAATCAGTCTCGTCCAGGATTTGAACTCGTGTCGCCATGTCCATTTCCTGTGACCATAACCATTACACCATGGACACCTCCTAAATAAGTGGTGTATATTAATTGTTAGCAGTACTGTTCCATTAGTTGACTACTCTCTGGTAAAAGTTTGGTTTTAGCCCTGCTGTATAAGTTGACACCTAGTTCTGTGGAGATTTTTGAAGGCTTAAAAAGTTAACTCATACACTACAATTTATGGTGTGTGTGTGTGCGTGTGTGCCTATATATATATATATATATATATATATATATATATATATATATATATAATTCTTACATTCACTTAGTCCTTATATATGCTCCTTTTTTTAAAAAATTTGAATAACAATTAATAGGACGTTTGTAAACCAAATTCCAACTCTAGCCAAGTCTGTTGTACTCCCTTTATACTAATTCTATTGAAAAAAGAGCATGAACCCATTATTCCCCCACTATGGGTAAAATAGTAGGACAGAATTGGACTTGGTAGTCTTGTTGAGTAACCAGTTTGAAAGAAATTCTAAATTCAAACATCATGGGCCTTTGCAACAAGTCAAGGTGTATTGCTACCTTTGTTTTAGTGATTTTGAGAAAGTTCTTCGTGTAGCAGAGGACGGATAAAAAAATAAATGCTGATAATTTTATATATATATTTACCAACCCCTGTGCATGAGCAGAATGTGACACAAGGTCAGTTTTTAAGTGGATTTTAATGAGTTTGAATTCCAAGTTTTCCTTCTCCTAGATAAGTTGCTGTCTAGTCGGTTGGGGCTGTAGAATACATCGACTGCTTCTCTGCAGATATGACAGATATGACACTAAACAATCTGATGGTGAGGTTCCAATAATACTAGAGCTTTGGGGAATACGAAGCACCCCTTCATTGCCAATGCTCCCAGGTCCACTCTGGCCCAAAGTGGTAGCACTTCTGATTGGGTCCTATCTATGGGTGAAATAGAACTAAACTGTGTACTTAGGCTAAACTGAATTGTTTGAAACAGAACTGTTTATTGGTATAAAAATGGATTTAGCATTAAATAACCTTCAAAGGTTGATAAACCATAAAACCCAAACAAACATAGACAAGTTGCTATATCAAGATTAAAGAGTCAAATCTGCCCAACTATTTACCCATAGCTATAGTGGGATTAGTTGGATGCATGCCTTTCCCAAGGGTATGTAAAATGCAAACTACCTGCCAGAGACACACAGAGTAGCACCACCACCACAACCTATCAATATTAAATCTTCTTCTACATATATTTCTACATAGAGCTGAATATATTAACATTTCTCTCTCTCTCTCTATATATATATATATACATATAGGGAGGTGCCTGTAGCATAATAGTTACTGTCATTAGAAGAGGACATGGTGACCCAACTTCGAATCCTAGCCAAACAGAGCCAATCCCTCTGCAGGTCTGGTTTGAGTTTACCTTCTAAACTGGTTGTCATACCAATGTTAAAGAATGATATCTGCCCTATTATTTACTTATAGAAGAGGGAAAATTGTTGGATTCATATCTTTCATATAGATATCAGCACGATGTGAAATTCCAACAGCCGTGTTCAGGTATTGAACTTTTAGAGTCAATTCCACTTTCTAAAGCAATATCCATTTTACCATGAACACCTGCTCGTAGATGTTTAGAATTAAATAAAGACTCAACATAAAGTTGCATTTAAGGGAATTAAATAAAGACACTCAATGTTTAAGGAAAGTTCCTGTGGTATTGTAGCTAACATCCTAGAAAAAGAGTTTGAACTCCCTTTACACTATTGTGATGACTTTTGGGAAAGGAATGAACCCCCAATTCCTCCCACCTACAGGTTAAATAGGTACCACTACTGTTCTTCTATGAGGATTTCTTTGGGATTTAATAACCCAATAAGTTTATTATGCCATTAAACAAAGGAACTGAAACCAAACCAAAGATACATTCTGAAGCAAAATACTGGTTTGTATAATTTAATCTTCAGAAGTGAACACATTAACGCTACAGACTTGATATTGTGTGTGTGTGTGTGTGTGTGTGTATATATATATATATATATATATATATATATATATATATATTTGTGTGTGTTTAACATAACATTATTGTTCATGTATATTCAAATGTCACAGCTTTCAATATAAAAAATGCTTTGATATCAGAACATGACAGACATGTTTTGGATACACAAAAACTTCTGATAATACATAAAGGTACCACCAAGTGAAGCCTCATAATTTGGTAACAGATTTTATTCTGAAGAAAAAGACCTGTCAAAATCACTGTCAGATAAAAATGATTTGTGAAAACAGAATTATTGATAAAGGATAAACACAGACATTTCTCCAACTGCAAAATCCTTGACAATACTACAATGACCATTGGATTTTCTATTCCCATATATTTATCAAAGTAGCAATAACCCAAAGATCTGTTTGTATAGTGAGTTACACAAATGTAATAATTTTCCATTCGATAGAACAGAAGAATTGAATGAACAAAATAGAGGGAAAAGGATTTTTTTCTTTTTTTACAGATACAACCAAGTATAAAATATTGTAGGAATTTTGTAGCTCTATGAATGGGTATTAGTAAACTGCAATAGGGTTGATCCTTCAAGCAAAGACAAAGGATTCATCTTGTTAATTTTTAGTCGGGCAAATCCTCTAAGTTATTTTTTAGTTTTTAAACTGCTTGTATTTAATAGTTTAATGTATTAATATATCTGAGAGAGAAAGAAAGGGTTAATATATTTATTGGTATATTCTAACTTCCTTTTCAGTGTAAGGCATTTTAGTGGATTTGTTTTAGGATTATTGAGAACAAACTAACACATGAACCCCTTATCTATCAACCACATAGGTGTCAGATGTGACCCCCATAATGAGACTTTTGGACTTCTTTTTTTTACAGATTTTTCATCAATACATGAAATTGAGTATAATTGAAATAGGAAGTAAGAAGTTAAAACTTTGAACTACATTACAATTTTTTTAAATTTTCATTTTGGGTAATGATTACTGTCATAAGAAGTCGCTAATACACTTGGTAAAGATATGACTCCAACTCTTCTCCCTCCTGCCAATTAAAGGGCTGACTTGTTTCTTATATTTTTGGTATGGCAACTGGTCTAGGAGAAGGAAAGCTATAAATTAACACCAATTGTAAACCTGGAGAGGGATGGGCTCCACCTGGCTAGTTCTGTCAAAGACACTCTACATGAATAATGCTTTTATGACCAAACCAGACTATAGAATAGTACACTGCTTGCATTAACATAGATCTTTTCACTTCCATTGAAACTGATTGAAACAAGGAATCATAAATCAGATTTCTATCAAAATTCTCTAAAAAATTTTTTTAGTTTTGGAAATAACTATATGACTTTAAAGCATGATGGAAACCAATTTTTTTTTTTTTTTTAAATCAACAAAATGATAAATACTGTTTCTTGACTTTCATGTTACTCTAGAGGATCATTATGGCTGTAATAGTTTGCTTGGGGAGACCATCTCCATCTTCCTTCTTTGTATGGCATCACCTGGATAGAGACATAGACTTCTTTGACATTGTTGCTGCAATTCTGCAAAGGGATACATTATCACAATATCTGTTTATAATCTGCCTAGACTACGCACATAGAATTTTGATAGATCTCATGAAAGAAAATTGTTTTACACTAAATTAAGCGAGGAGCAGATGATAACCCTGCAGAAACTATTACAGACTCAGACTATGCAGATGACATAGTGCTTCTTGTAAATACACCTGCCCAAGCCAAAATCTGCCGCATAGCCTGGAGCAAGCAGCAAGAGGCATTGACCTCCACATGAATATTGACAAAATGGAGTACATGTGTTTTAATCAAGAAGGAGACATCTCCACTCTGAAGAGTGGTTCACTGAAATTAGGGAACAAGTTCACGTTCCTCGGCAGTAGCATCTCATCTACTGAAAGTGATATCAATATACTGAAAAGACAAAATAATATGGATGATAGTTATAAATAATGATATCACCATTTTGAAAAAACTGTTTTAAGAACTACAAAAATAAAACAAGTTTTCTTCCCAAAATCTTTTCATTAAATAACCCATGAAGGTTGAAATGCCATTAAACAAAGAAACGAAACCCAATTTCACTTTCTTTCTCCCTGGACTCACACCTTTTCTATCTTTTAATCTCTGCTATCATTTTCACTTTCTCAAAATTTGTATGAGTATCTATTTATCTATAAACAGGTAATGTTGAATCTGACTCGTATAATGAGCCATTTTTGCAGTGGATGCTTGAAATACAACAAACCATAATCTTTGAATGCATATCTATATATCTGTATGTCTAAGAAGACAAATTTAGCACATTTAATGTGGGGGTCTACACACGTGTATAGACTATTCCGAATGTTTTGAGAGGCGAGAAGGTGCTTTCTTGGCATTGAAATCCTTAGGAACTGACTAGTTTTATTTTTTCTGAATCCTGGATGAAGAGAATAGAACAAAGAAAGGAAAAAGAAAAAGGAGTATGAAAAAAGAAAAAAGAAGAGTGAAAGAAAGAAAATGTAAACATAGAAAAAAGAAGAATGGAAAAAAAAGAAAAAGCGTTAGAGAAGGATGAAAAACCAAACAAAAACAAAAAAAGAATGAACGCTGGGGAGGGAGTCCCTGCAGCATAGTGGCTAACATCCTGGACTGTGACATCACGGTAAGCAAGTTGAAACTCTAATTGCATTATTTCAGACTAATATGCTTTGGAAGGGTATGAATCCCTTTATTCGACCCCCCCACACACACATACCATACACACACACTTCAACAAAAAAAAAACAACAAACAAACAGATAAAGCTATTTATAGAACATCAGAGACTTTTACTGTTTGCAGGCATAGTAGTGAACACTTCATGTGACATAATAGTAGAATTTCTAACCAATCAGGACTTATTGAGAACTAAACCAAAAACTTTTTGTCTAATCTGTCAGCAGGAGAGAGAGTGATGCTTCAGGCTCTGGTTTCTTAGAAATCAACTAGCCAACATTTCACACAGCAACAATGACTGACTTATACATTACTCTCAATGATGAATCTCTAAAAGTATTTTACTTTAATTATTGCTTCATTCACTTTTCCATTTTATTCTCATATTTTTCTTTTTGTTCTCTCTGTTAAGAGCAATTGCATACATCCTTACAAACTACAACACATCATTTATAAAATATAGAATCATACGAATTTGGTCTAAATCTTGCTAGGTTTATATATAAAACTAATTGTTTATAAGTCAGTTGAACTTGCTTATCTTTACTGTGTTCATTTATTTGAACTTATTCATTTCACTTAGCCTTTGATCTAGTAATACATGCTATATCAGTGACAATTATCAAAAAGACCACTATAAATGGACCTGGGAACCAGAAGAATCCTTGTTTTTCTTTTTTCTTTTAAATATGCTAGATTGATTTTAATGGCATATCAACCCATCTAGGGTTATTTTATGCCTAGAGGTTTTTATTTTGCACATGGTCCTATTGAATATGAAGAATTCTTAAACAGATCTATGTGACCCATTGATGTGAAGGGGTACTCCACACTTTGAAGATCTTCAGAACTGGAGCCTCACAGTTAGATGCAGTTAAATCTCATATCCAGGACACCGCTTTTTTCTGGGGGGGGTTCTTACTCTTCTACAGCATATTCTAAGCTCTGTTGACAAGACATGTAACTTTGTTGCTTCACTCCATCACTTTATTTAAGATTTATCTAAACTAAACTGAACATAGATTTGTAGAGGGATGGTGAGTTGAATATTCTTCTATCAGATAATGCTCCCTACAGTATAATTGCCCAGTATGCTGGGGCTGTCAAATACACCGACTGCTTCTCTGCAGAGGGTTAAGACTAGCCCAATGAGTGTCCTTGATACGACACTATACAATCTGATAGTGAGGCTTCAGAAATGCTCAAGCTTTGTGGAATGTGGAGTACCTCTGTATTGCCATCACTCCCAGGTTCACTCTGGCCCAGAGTAGTAACATTTGATAGGGCATATCAACCCATCTAGGGTTATTTTATGCCTAGAGGTTTTTATTTTGCACATGGTCCTATTGAATATGAATAATTCTTAAACAGATCTATGTGACCCATAGATGTGAAGGGGTACTCCACACTTCACAGATAGGATCTATGAGTCAAATAGAACTAAACTGTGTACTTATGCTAAACTGGATTGTTTGATAAAGAACTGTTTTTGATATTTAAACTGTGTGCTAACAAAAAAACTGTACTTAGGCTAAACTGAACAGTTTGAAATAGAACTATTTATGACATTCAAACTGTGTACTTCGACTAAACTAAATTGTTTGGAATAGAACTGTTTATATGTATGAAAATGGATTTGGCATTAAATAACCTATGGGGATATGCCATAAAACCTGACCAAACCATAGTATAAACTTGAATTTGGACTCAACTTATTGATTCTATTTTCTCTGCAACTATTAAGCCACTCACCCTTTATTACATACATAGATAGGAAGGATAATTCTACTAAGATTATATTTTAGAAATAAAGTTAGCAATATTTCATGTCAATACTTTCACTCACTCAATGTGTGTATACCAGGCTGCATGTATATGAATATTAAAGAGAGATCAGTTTTTCAAAACTTATTTCAATTGTGTTATTGGAGTGGTTGGAGCTAAGGAAGATATTTAGTTACATCGTCACTCAGTGAGGTTCGGTATTAGTTTTAGTAGATGCAGTGATGTACTAATACTGAATAAATGGAAGGAAAGACAAAATAAGCTCATTTTGGGCATATAGGAACATAGAGGAAGTATTAACAAAAATACACAAATGTATCCTGACTAATGAAATGTACTCATATTGTTCTATGAAGAAGCAGTGTATAAAAAGATTAAAAATCGTGTAAGTCTTTGATGAGATTGACAGACAGTAACTTAGGTGGTAAAGGAATGCTTGAGACATGTTTCTTCTGTTAGGAAAACAGAGGCTGAAAAAAGCACATCTTAATCATTCAGATAACTGGCAAAAAAGAGGCTGAAATGGATTCTGAGTTTCTCAAAGGATCATGAGATATCCAAAAGAGACAAAACTATTTTAATAAGTTTAAGAATATATGTACATTGGTAGTGGGTCAAATGAAGCTTTTATTTTCCCTATTTTTTTCCTTCTGTCGAAATATTTGTTGACTGACGTAGAGCTTCCAAAAATACAATGAGTAACTTGGTTGAGTATAAGTAGATTAATGGATCCCACTCATGCAAATGTGTTGGATGGGTCCATTCCTGTAAAGTGAGCTAATCTACATGCTGCTCATGCACTCTTCAATAAAAGAGGTGAACTTTAGCTGGCTAGCTTTTCAAGGAGGCAGCCGATTGGTTTGTATATATGTATATAGTTTTCTTTGAATTTTTAAACTGTTCCCCTCCCCCTCACACTGTAAATATGGGATTAAGTTTAGAAGTCCATGGAGCACTAGTGTTGTTTTGGTGAATGTAGTTTGATAGTGATATGTTTAATTGAGGTATTTTGGTGCTTTTATTTTGGAGATATGTATTGGTCAGTGAATGAGTCTAGTTAAGTTAGAGATTAGGATAGTGTAGACCAGCCTTCCCCCTCCATTTTTAGGCCTCGTGCCATATTTGTAAATTATTTACAATAAAGAATTTCAAGGAGGCAGCCATGTTACTTTTGGCTTGCGAAGGTGAGTGCTGTTCATTGACGTTCTATACCTTCTACAGTTCTTTTGTTTATTCTACATCTCTCCCTCCCCCACGAGTAGGCCGGGTTGCACAAGAGGTGTGTCTCTCTTTTATGCCTGGTTTGTTGTATGGTAGTAACCTAGAGAGAGCTCGGGGAATCCTTGATGATCGGAGTCATGGGGGATATATGTGTGGTTTGTTGTTGGGGTCTGGTTGCTGTGTATGTGCTATTACAGGGAGACAATAGGAGATGTATGAATGTGGTATTGCTTGTTGGTCCTAATGTTGCACTTGGTATTGGGGTTGGTGCAGGCTTGAGCTTGCACTTTCTGAGGAAGCGACGGTTCCTAAGTGTGATTCTTCCGGAGCCATCAACCCTGATTTTGTCTTGAGGTGAGGGAATTGTGTTTATAGTTAAATTTTTGTTTTGCTGATTAAGTTTTTTTTTACCCACCCAACTACTGAATTAGAATGATTTCCATTTGAGCGATAGATGGGACCTTTGTACCAGACTGGGAGAGTTTGAAATTCTATAAATGTTGAGAATCAAAAAGTCACCACAAACAGTGACAGCTTTCGATGAGTATGTATTTATCCCATGCCATGAGTATGATGTAAGACAAGGTCAATTTTTGTGTAGAGCTGGTTTGAATTCAGAGTTTTCCTTCTCTTAGATTGGTTGCCTTATGAAGTCTGAAGAATCTATCCTGCCCTACAAGGTTAGGATGAGTAACAGTTTAAACTCCCAGATTTTAATTTTCATTTTAAGCCAAACAATACAAATTATTGAGTTAGTTTTGCTGAACATTACAGCAGTAAAGTTGATGCCAGTAAATAAATCAGTCATTTTCTTTTAATTGAAATTTTTGTTGACATTTTGGCCTTTCGTTTTGCACATTTTAATATTTAAAATAGGATGTCATTTTATCAGTATCTTTCACTCACTGGTTCTACCACCTAGTTTGGTCATTGGGTTACAAATTATGTAGCATGTCTTGAACAGGAATAATGTGGCAGAGTCCATTCCTTTCCAGGTCTACAACTGGTTTGAATTGAGGGTTTTCCTTCTCAGAGATTGTTTGTCACAACCAGAATTAAATGAGTTTTTATCATGGAAATGTTTAGCTGGGAAACATAGAAGAAAGAGATAAAAAGGGATGAAATTTTGTGAAGTGTTGAAATTGAAAAATAATTTCAATGAACTAATAAATCTTTCTACCAACTAAAAATACTGGTTTCTTTTTATATTCCAGCATTTCTGACATTGGTAGATTGATAATTTTGGTGGGAGTCCATATTGTGTAGTGTCTAATGCACTGGACTACTATATCATAGTAAGCAAGTTGGAACTCCTGTTACTTTATTACGTTCACTTTTTGAATGATACCCTTTGGAAAGGCATGAACTCTATGTTCCCATTTGCTAAGGGTTTAATAGTACCTCTACAATCCTTCTTCAAGGATAGATTGGGCATTAAATAATTCAGAAAGGTTGATATGCTATCTTTTGTATCGTAGTAAGGAAGAGATACACTGTGAAATAGAGCTAACTACTTATTAACTGAAGTAGTATAGTCCAACAAATATTATAAGTCTCACGCTGTTGGTGTTAGATCCAAAGTTGGTCTTACTACTGACAGAAAAGTTTCAGTACTGAATGTGCTTAAGAAACATAATGTCTTTTATTCCTCTGAGATACCGGAAGTCACGTGGTATGAGCCACTATATGACACTATTAAACAAAGAAATTGAACCAAACCTAATTTTTAAACATAATGCTCATGAAGAATAAAGAAGTTTAATAAAAACATTTTAAATGTATTGCCTACATATATATTACTAAATAAGCATATTTATGTACACAACCCGTCCACCATGAAAAAGATTTGACACAAGGTCAATTTTTAAGTGAAGCAAATAAGACACATAAGGAAAAATGAATGGTTTTCTGTGCAGTGGCTTGGTGGAAGGGAAATATTAAAACACTTCATAAAACCAAAGCTGCATCAAACAAAGTATGTTTAATGTCTGATAGTTGAAAAGAGACATATCAGATAAACTGGTTTAGTTGGTGGGGGTGAGGGCATTATTCATGTGGCATGTCTTGGTCACATATAGCCCATCCTTCTCCGGGTCTACAACTGGTTTGAATTCAGTTTTCTTTCTAGACTGGTTTACATACCAAGTTTAAAGATTTCAGTCTGCCCTACTATTTACCTATAACTGGAGAGAGAAGAGTTGGATGTATATCTTTCTCAAGGGTATTAGTTTTCCTTCTCCTAGACTGGTTGTCATACCAAGTTTAAAGAGCCAGTCTGCCCTATTATTTACCCATAGCTGGAGGGAGGATAGTTGGATTTATATCTTTCTCAAGAGTATTATCACTATGTGAAATACAAACAGCTTTGTTCAGTATTTGAACTCAAGTTGCCGAGTTCATTTTTCATGATGGTAACAGGTACACCCCCTTTATCAATATTCTTTTTTGATAATCTTTTGGAACGCTAGAAGAAATATAAAATATTCTTTATGATATCAAAACTGGTTTGCTTTTGAGTATGGGATAACTTAGATGCTCAGATCAATATAAAAAAGGTGTTAGAAAAATAGATAATAAGTAAAGATTTATCAATCATTTAAACTTTATTCATTGCAGTTTTTATATTATTTGCAGAATTTAGTGAAAAATTAAATTGTCTTATTTTCAAGAAAACATTTCTTGCAATATGTCTCTCAAAGCAAAAATAGATTGTCCATAAGAAAACAATGTTCCGCAAAAGTTTTCTTGGATAATGATTATTTGCATATACAAAATAGAATGTAAGCATTATACATATGTGTGTGTGTCAGTCTATCTTGCAACCTAGTCTTGTAAGATAATAAGAAATCTTCTTGTGTTGATAACACAATGCATTACATTTTAGACTCATCTGGTGACAGAAAAAGAAGTTTGTTATGTTCAAATATACAATTCCATAATGTGGAATAGCCCTTCATTGTTATTACTCTCAGATCCACTCTGACCCAGAGTGAAGTTCTTGTTAGGGTCCCAACTATAGGTCAAATAGATATGTTTAAAAAATAATTCATATTAGATTTAGAATACTTAATAACTGTGTGCAAATGAATTATTATAGACAAATATAAAATGCAACGATAAAAAATGAAATGATTATTGAAAATCATTCTGATTACAATCCAAACTTGAAATATGAATCAAAATCAAAACAGAGGATCAGTTAGAGGATCTTTACTTTTCTGAATGTATAGAACATAAATAAAAAAATCCAAAGCAAAATAAAATTTTGAATATTTCAAATATTTTAAACCAGATATTTAGCAAAACCCTTTCAACAAACAAGGTGTGACACAAGGCCAATTTTACAGTAAAGCTGGGCAATTTCAGAATTTTACTATTCCAAGACTGATGTTCTTACCAAAGTTAAAGAGTCTAGTCTATCCAGTTATTTACTCATAATGATAGGGATAACAGATTCATGCCTTTTTCAAGGACATGAGTGCAAAGTGAAATACAAACTTCCTTTTTAAAAATTAAACTTGGATCAACAATTTCATTTCCTTTGATAATAACTGTTATGTTAAATATGAGTTTCCTTAAAAAAAAGTAATGTAATAGACAAATAGCTTAAATATTACCAGAAGTCCCCATAGGATAATGGGTAAAGCGCTGAACTGTGACCTTGAAATAATCGACTTGAAAATCTTGTCTTCCTATGATGTTCTCTTTCAGTCTAATAATCTTGAGAAAGGTCTAGAGCCACCTCTCCCAAAGGCGGCTCGGATTAAATTGTGCCACTGCTATTCTTCTACAAGGATGACTTTGGCATTAAATAACTGACGAAGGTTGATATACCATTAAACACTAAAACCAAACCAATTAAATATTGTCATCAAATTTTGACTGCACAGTCCAACTAGTATTTAAAGGAAGTTCATTACTTTAACTAAGAATGATGAGAATATACCAAAAATAATGTTAAAAGGATTCACTGAGTCGTAGTGACGTAATGGCTTAAGGGAACGACTGCAGCCTCATAGTGAGTGAGTTCAAACTTCAGTCATGCTGTTGTTCACTTTCTGATGAATACCTTTGAGAAAGATCTGAACCACCTATCCTCCCAACTATCAGTCAAATAGTATCATTGCTGTTCTCCTTCAAGGATGGCTTTGACAATAAATAACCCATGAAGGTTGATATACCAGTAAACAAGTAAACCAAAATCACAAAGATTTACACTAAAAGATTTTATTTTAGATAACTGTTCAATCTATTGAATTTTAAAAAAAAATTATATCAGTAGAATTAGAATAACAACTATTTTTTATTATATTGATAAATACATACACACACTCACATATCTATGTGTGTATGTATATGTATAATAGCATATAACACCTGTATCTTTTATATATATATATATATATATATATATATGGTGTAATGGTTATCATCTAAGAAATGGACAAGGCAACACAAGTTCAAATCCTGATCAAGACTGATTGCATTTCACAAAGCACTAATACCCTTGGGAAAGGTATGAATCTAATTATTATCCCTGTAGCTATGGGTAAATAGTAGGGCAGACTGAGTTTTTCAACCTTGGTGAGGTAACTAGTCTACAAGGAAAACTCTGAATTCAAACCTGTCAAACTCTGCTTAAAAATTGACCTTGTGTTATATCCTGCCCAAGCAGAGGGGTTGGTAAATATGCACACACACACACACACACAGTGTTGCAGAAAAAATGGATATCCTTTCATAATCTAATAACTTGACCAATTCTGATTCAAATGATGTCAAATTTTAACAGAATGCGTAGAAATAACTCAAAATTCTATGTTTAATGTTTAAACATCTTTACTTTTTCAAGTGAATGGCTTTTCTATACTTGAAAACAAAGAAAGAAAACACTGAATGTAGAATGTTGAGTTATTTCTACAAATGCTATTAAAATTTAAGATCATCTGAATAAGAATTGGTCAGGTTATTAGATTAGGAAATGGTCTCAAATTTTTCTAAATATGCTGTATATAACGTCACTCTGTGTCTTATATATAAGTAAAATTTAGTAAGAATAAATGGAAATGTGATTTGTAGGAAAAAGTAAACCTCAGATTCCTACTTTGTGTTCTTGTAATTTTTGTAACTGTTTATGTATTCTTAGAATATTTACTGGTAGTTTGTCACACTTAGAATAGTAAAATGACAAATACAATCTAATGTTAATAGATGCTGTACAAAGAAAGAACTCTTGACATCACGTATAGTCATAAGACAAATGATATGAGGCAGAACCAGGATGCACTAATTATACAGGTTATAATTTACTTGGGTCTCGACATCTAAATTGTATTTATTTCAGAAATCAGATGAAAGAGGTAATCCATGCAAGAGGAGGACAAAAACAGTTTTGATGATAAATACAAAAACAAGTGAGAGGTTGCGTGGTGATGTACTTGTGATTAATAAGACATGAAATTCTACTTGTCATCTGTCATTCATGTCTTGTGCCTTTAAGTAATACCATCTCTTTCACATAATAGTTGTTACCTTTAGTATATGAAATTTGTATTCAAATAAAACTGATACGAGACACAGATTGAAAGAACTAAGATTGGATAATAAAGGAATATTTTATAAAATATTGGAAGAGGATAATATAGACTTGACTAAATCAGCAAAACTTAAAAATGTTAGTAAAATCACTTAAACAATTAGACAAAAGGACAAAGTTTGAAATAAACAGAAAAATTATTATCAATGGGTGTGTCCAAATGCCTAAACAAACGAGAAACAAACTTTAGCTGTCAACCATGAAAATATTTGGATAAAAGCAGTGTATTACGAGTGATCAAATTAACACAAACTATGAGGGTCAGCTGAAAACTTTCTGGGCTGACCAAGATACTCTCATGGATTGAGATCAAATGAGATTTATGTGATGTTTGGCTGCAAAGTTCATAGACTGACCAAGATACTGTCCTGGAATATGACATTTTTCAACATAGTGCTCTTAGTAGTCAACACACTTCTTCCATCCATGTTGCAGTTTTTGCATCCCATTGTTTGACAAGATCATCTAAAGTATATATGAACATTTTAGCCTACCCTCATATATATTTGTTGCCGGAAAATTTTAGGCATAGAGAAAATAATGAGATAAATTAGGAGGTATTCTTTGATTTTTATGACATTATGAATGCACAAGATTTGATGGTTGACTCTGGTGTTGATGAAGTAAATATGAAATGATGAGAAAATCATGGAATAATAGATAGTTGGAATGTGAATTAATTGTCAAAGAAATATGCATGATGTGTTGAAAAAGACTGAGACTGAAGCTGTATTTACCAAGACAGAAGTAAAAAAGAAATTAAATGTTAATTTTTTTTTCAAAATAGTCCCCTTGGCATTTCTGTAAATTTTCTGTTGATTGAAGCACTCCTCAAACTAGCATCATTTTATTTTTATCCTTAGATCTTACTTTTGAGAGGAATTTTCATCGACAAAAACACAAGAAAATGTGGTATTGAGCCAAGTTTGATGAACATAGAGGGTACTGTACTTGGAAAATTTTGTGTTTCGCCAAAAACTGCTGCTCAAAAGTATACAAAAATCGCGCAATAGTTGAAATAAAAAGTATTATTTTTGTATATAAACAGATTTTCGACACTATCTGATTCATATCAAGATCATATGTATCAGTGAGATTTGAATGAGGTTTTCCTGTAGTCAGAGAAAGAAAAGAGAATTAATATTGTCATCTATGATTAACCTTTTGAGCTCTTTGTCACTGAGAACCTCTGATAACCTGTACCTGAGATGAAAAAATTCACAAAAAGCAATCAAGCATAAAAGGCCTAAAACCATCATTCTAGGACATACATATATCCCATCAGCCTATTAAAAGAAAGCTTGTGAATTGCTGCTGTATTAAACCTTTTATTTTAGTATCTAATATAATCTTTCTGAGCATGAAACACTGAGCCTACTATGTAGATGAAATAGTGCTTAGCTGAAAATATTGAGCTTCAAGGTTAAAAGAGTTAATGACTCTTCAAAGTCTTGATATCACAAAACCAGTTCTTGATATCTAGCTCCTTTGTATAATATTAGAGTGGAATTCAGATGAGACAGTTAAACCAATGACGAGAAATAAAGAGGAGAATTTCCTTCATTCTTAATGAGACTATCGCATTAAACTGTAATGAAATAACAAGTCTCTTAATAGGTGAATCACAAATTGCAGCAAAATAGGGGTGTTAGTGTATTGTAGCTTGTGGCCAGAAAATTTCCTTTGTTGCATGATCTTTAATGATGCTTCAACATTAAAGGCTGATGAAATAACTATCAGTCTCTTGATACCTGAATCATAATCACTGGTTACAGTGTGATAGGGATGAGACTGTACATTGGCATGCTAGCGGATAGAGAGAGGAAAATGTATTTCCTTTGTCACTTGTCCTTAATGGCACTTCAGTATTAAACAGTAATCAGATAACTGAAAGGCTCTTGATGCTGAGAAAGTTGGAACTGCTTAATAGAGAATGTGCTTGAATCATTCTTTCAATGACCAGATATAAATGTCGAGTACACATAAGTTGCCATATCAAATGCAAGGAGACAGATTTGATGTTTAGACCATTAAGTGAGGAAGTACGACTTGTCCGAGTGGCAAAGGTCAGCCACAAATCATAACCAGGCTTGTTGGAAAAGATTAAATGACCAGTGAAAAGGGTCAACAAGATTAAGTTGCCTGCAAAGGCATTTTGAAGTACTTCTTCCAAACTAGTGGAACCTTCAGGTGTTAGATTTTCCTGCACAATTGGATACATTAGTAAACTGATAATTTTCATCAGATTCATATGATTATTTTTTACATTCCACTATGCAGAACAGAATTGTTAAAATGTACTAGCTGAAGTACCTACTTGGACTGGGTAAGAAGTCAAGTCTTGGATTATAGGTAGATATAATGTCAGTAAAATTATTCCTCATTATGGATGGTGAACTGAGAAGTGTTGTTTATGCTTGGTTTTGATTGATTAATTTTAATGGCATATCAACCCATCTAGGATTATTTTATTCCTAGAAGTTAGGAAATCATGTTCATATCTTATTTTTTTGCACACAGTCATATTAAATGGAAATAATTTTTTAACAGATTTCTTTGGCTGAATTCTCATGAGACCAAAAATTTATGGTGAGAAAAGCCTCTTGCACCATTTGAAGAAAGACAAATATATACCTGCGCATATATATATATATATATGTGTGTGTGTGTGTGATAACATGGTTGAAGAAAATGAAAATTGGCTAGATAACTAGAAAACAATCTCAGAGTAACACAATGGAATGAGAAATTTTAGTAATAAGTCTCTAAGATTAAAAAAAATAGATCAACACTAATCAGAGAGTTGATTAAGACAAGAGATAGTATAGAAAATATCAAATAAAAAAAGAAATTGTCAAGACTCCTAGCAAGAAAGGAAAATAATGGATGGGGCAAAATGTTAATAGAATTATGCCCAAGAAATATGATGTGTGTATCTATATATAGAGAGAGAAAGAAAGAGAAAGAGTGAGATTTGAAATAGCAATGAAAAAAGAAAGATTGAAAATAAAAATAGTAAGCTACAAACAAATTAATGCATTTTGAAAATAATGGACAGTAAATGTTGTAAATGTTTTTTTGCTCCTTTTTTTATTCAAGAGTATAAAATCTATTTTTATGATACTTATAGATGATCTCTGCATACGTTCACCAAGAACAACTATCACGGATGTCTTTATAAATTGTCTGTAACCAAACAAGGAATTTTATATAGATTTTATAGTTAATGCAATCTAGCCAGTAGTATGCTTGCAAGAGCTGCAGTGATATGACTATTTTTTCATGAAGAATCAAAAATAATCATTCTTCAATCTGAAATATTGGCCCAGCGGTTAGAGTGTTCGCCAATGGCCCGGGAGACCTGGGTTCAATCCCAGGTCGAGTCATACCAAAGACTTTAAAAATGGAACTTGATACCACCTTGCTTAACACTCAGCATTATAAGGTACGGTTCAAGGGTAAAGTGGAGCAATCCTGGGAATGGAGTAGCGCCCTCCCCTACACCTTGGTGTAGTAGCTATCGAAAAGGGAGCCTTCGGGTCACCCTCGACTATGGTCGCTAACTTTACTTACTTACTATACTAAATTGTCTGCAGAGCTGACTGTATGTCCTGCTGAGGGGTAAGGCCTCTCCAAAAAGAGTTGTCCTGGATGTGACACTAAACTGCATCTGATAGTGAGTCTCCAGTTCTAGAACTCTGGCAGTGTGGAGTACTTTTTCATTACCATTACTCCCATGTCCACTCGGATCCTGTTAGGGTCCCATCTATTACTCAAATAGATCTGTTGAAAGCTATTCATATTCGCTAGGACATTGTGCAAAAAAACCCTCTTAAGAAACAACAACACGAAAGATTAAAAAAATGCTGAGGAAATTCAAAGAACGAAAGAAAGATTTTTAAAAAATCTTTGTAAAAACAGGCTCTGTATTGTTTCTACTTGTAAATATTTGTTGTTCAAGAAATTTGAATATAAAATATAAAAATATAAGTAATCTTCAAATATTGAGTCATTTTTCGACTCAAGTATCTTCAATATAAAACAAGGAATAAAATTTGGTAAACCTCAAATTACCCACTCTACAGCTATTTCTAAAATAAACATGCAATGATTATTCTTTTGATCAGTGAGTTAATAGATGCACAATTTTATTTGAGGTGATTTTATAAATTTTAATTCTTTTTAAACTGGTTATTTTTTGTGTTAGGAAAAATATGGTGAGATAACAAAGACATAAATAAAATTTGATTTAAAAAAAAACATGAAAATAATTTTTTACTTTGGGTTATCCTACTAAAATAAGCCTTTGCCAAAAAGTTTATTTGGTGATTAGATAAAATGAAGAGGTTGATACATCTAAATGATAATGATCCATTTTTGTGTGTACGTTAACACTGCAAAAAATGACGCATCAGTATGAGATTCTTGTGATTGTAAATAGTTTACCTTTGAAAATAAATAAAGTGCTGTGTCTATATTCACAGTCATTTTAATAATTCAATTTCTTTTGGGGTAAATTTTTTGACCAAACGAGAAAATGTCCAGTGTACATTTTTTCAATTTGTAATTTTAATTTCAATAGCTACATATTCCGAAAGTGTTAGACAAAAAAAAGAAGAAATATATTCAAAAAGTTTTTAAAGTTTCCAACCTATTCATCTGAAAGCATGTGTATAATATATTAAGTAATGTAATTAAATGATTTGGTTTTAAAATCTGAATAGAAAATCATATCAACATTGAAGGGGGGGGGGAATGAGAATATTACTAATTGCTACATTAAATAATATCTTTATTTTTGATGGTATCATTTCTCTTTTTTTTTCTTTTTTTTTTTCATTTCTATTATGATTTTTTTCTGCTTTAGACTAAAATAATATAAGAAAAAGTCAAAATACAAAATATTTTGTTAAACATTCATCATATGCATATCTTGTAGGGAAATTTCAAAATTTCAACAGTAAAATAATAAAATTCTGCACTGAATTAAAATCTTCAAATGAAAGTTGTTTTAAAAGTGTTCTCTTCACTCAATGAGTTTAGCAACTTGGATTTTTTTTTTTAATAATCGGTTGATTTTTTTACGTTATTTTTTTAATATTCATAACATAAATTTTCTCGCTAAAAAGTGATATCAAGTTTTGATTGCATTTGAACAAGTAAATGATAAATGGGGAAACAATAAATTAAGGAACATAGTATAGATATTTACCTTAAATGAAGTTTCACATTGTCAATTTTCTTTTACAACAGAAAAGCAAAAAAATCATTGAGATTCATATACATTTTTTGCTTTTTTTAAAAAATTTATTCCAACTATTGTTTTTCATACAAATTTAGTTTGAACTCTCTTTAAATTTCAAAGAGAATTCTGGAATGGTTTGAAGAATGGACAGATCTGTTCTCATATATCATTGTAGAATGTATATGTGTGTTTCTTCATATTACTCCTGACCTTAACCTATGTTGTCAGATACACCCCAAAGAGAAAATATAATTTCAATGATAAGGTAGATAAAAGAAACAAAATAAAATTTATTCAAAATGACACCTATTCTCTTTTGCTACTGGTTCTCAAATCTAATTATTTTTGTCTTTTCTTGTAACATGATATTAGCCTTCATCTTCACACCTACAAATGTAAACAGCTCCTTTACACAAGCCTAACAAAATAAAATTATAGAAATTATAAAATATATGGCATTTTTACCTTTTCTTTTCACTCAGAAACTGAATAGAAAAATTGTGTTTCAACATAATTGTCTATTTCTGGTCTGATCTTCATTTCTGCTTGCCAATTTAATATCAGTCTAATTCAATGACATATATTTTAGCATACTTTTATAAGAAAGCTAATGGCATATTTGGTTTTCTTTTGTTTTTGAATTCCTCTTCTTCTTTGTCATTCCAAGTGTATATTAAGAATCTTTTCCTGTTGGCAAGAAAGAATAGTTTTAATAATACCAATATTTCCTTTTACATCAAGAGGCAATTTTCCTTCTAGAACTTCATCCATTCATTTTTTTTTTTTTTTTTTTTTTTTTGTTATTTCAAAATGTTCCTTACTATTCAAAAGTTAAGCTTAGAATATCTGTTTATTGCTAAAATTTAAGGACTTATGCAATCTTCCCTATTTGATTTCAACATGCACATCATTAACCTTTCTCTTATTCTGAGCTTCAGGCTGGTTGTTATGAGCTGATATGTTTCACTTACTGTAAAATAAATGAATCGATAAAAATAGAAAATTAGAATGTTGAACATAAAACTAATGTTGTAGGCAAAATATTTGATTATCTGCACTTGAGCAAATATTTTACCACCAGCACTTTGAATATTAAGATAACCTTGTCACTATAGAAACTGAAATCAGCAGCATTCATGTTTCAAGATGGAGTAAGTTAATGAATATGTTCAGTTTGAGCTAAAACAACAGAGCTGAGATTTTTTGACCACAGAAAAGAAAAGCCAATTTTCATCATATCAAACCAATGTGCAGTTATAAACAAATGACCAACACTCCTAAGTAAAATATATACTGGAAAAATATGAGATCTTTGAATCAAACTCATTGCAAATACAAAGTCATGAATACTCAAACATTTGATGTATGTACATCAGTAAATCTTTGATCTCCAAAGTTGGCTAATTTGAATCTAACACTAAACTGCTTCTGATGATGATGATGAGGTTCCAATTCAGGAGATCTGGAGAGTATGGAGTACTCCTTAATTGCCATATGTCCCAGGTCTATTCTGACACTTAACTACCTGATGTTGAGTCTCCAGTTTAGGAGGTCTGTCATTACTTTTAATTTCATGCTGACCTGGAATGGTAGTACCCATTAAGATTCCATTTCTCAATCATGTCGATCTGTTTAAAATTATTCCTATTTGTTAGGAACACGATTCCCTAACTTCTAAGCATAAAATAATACAAAACAGATCAAATAAATCTGTTTGAAAATTATTTGTATCTAATTATGATGCACTTTTCTAACCTTATGGCATAAAATAACCCTAGGCAGGTTAATACACCTTTTAGAATAAGTCAGTAGAATCAATCTAAAGCTAGATAGAAGAAAAACACTGCATTACCACATCTATTTATTTAAGCACATTTAGCCTTACATTGGCACAGTTTCTAAGAAACATTGTCTGAAGCTTTCTCTTATTTCAGCTATTCTGTTCTCATTCAGTCCTTTCAGTTTTTAAAAAAGATATATTTTTGTTAAATGCAACATGATGACTTCTTCCCGTGGTATCTTCACTTTCTTATTTACTCTATCAGTGAATATGAAGTATTTTCAAAAATATTGTGACAGAAGCTTTATTTACAAAGGCAGAAATAAACAATCAATGAAACATGAGTTTTCTTCAAAACAGCTGCCTTGACATTCAACACACTTATTCCAGTGAGTTTTCCTGTGGTTGAAGCACCATTCGAAACTTCTTTTTAGTATAGTGTATGAAGCTGCACTATTTTATTTAATATTCTCTTGATCCTTAAATCTTAGTCTTTAGAGGAATTTTTAGTTGAGAAGACAAGAAAAAGTCCCATGGAATTGAGTCTGTTATGTATGGAGATTGTTGCACTTACACTATCCTGTCTTTTGCCAAAATATTTCATTCAAAAAGTATTCAATCTAACTTGATGATTAAAACCATAGCACTGATTCATCTTGATGTCTAGACATTTTATCATTGCTCAGCTGTGCACACCCATTCATTTAGATTTCAGATTTTGAAATTCAAAAAAAGATTAAAACTTAGTCTTTAGACATTTTTATGACATTTTGATTAATCATTGTCACAAGACTTAATTTCTTATACTGCTATTGCTCCAAGTTAATTATTTTGAAAAAAGGAAGTTTTATTCTTTTTAATGTACATATTTGATAAAAAAATAGTTTAATCTGAATCCATCTGTTCTCCTCTACTCAGTAAAGAGTAGTGTAGACTGGGTTCAATAACCAGTCTTGGAGAAGGAAAAATCTGAATTCAAATCAGCTTGATTGTGATTCTGAATTAACCTTGTGTCATACCTTACATGTGGAGATGGGGTTGAGTAAATATATAATTTAATTTCAGAGATATGTCTATGTTAATCATATATTCCATTAAGATTTTGCAAGTAAAAATCAAAGGGAATATTCTGTACTTTGAATTTATGTTTGTACCATTCTGGCACTGAGTCAGTTTTTTTTAGTAACCAATGTAGACTATATATATTATCATCATTATCAAGACATGTCAACAGCATGGATTCCTTTGACTCTCTTTTGCTATCTGTCCCGATCTGTAATCAAACTTGTTGGTCCTCTACACAAAATCCAGTGTCTGCTCAGAGTTGATGAATTCAAATTTTTCATGTGTTCATGAATGTTTTTTCTAAATTCATCTTTACCACTTTTCTCAGTTGTTTACTTTTCTTGGAGGGTTTTTGAGATGGAAAGTAAATGGAGGGTTTTTGGGATGGAAAGTAAATGGAGGGTTTTTTGGGATGGAAGGTAAATGGAGGGTTTTTTGAGATGGAAGGTAAATGGAGGGTTTTTTGAGATGTAAGGTAAATGGAGGGTTTTTTGAGATGGAAGGTAAATGGAGGGTTTTTTGAGATGGAAGGTAAATGGAGGGTTTTTTGAGATGTAAGGTAAATGGAGGGTTTTTTGAGATGGAAGGTAAATGGAGGGTTTTTTGAGATGGAAGGTAAATGGAGGGTTTTTTGAGATGGAAGGTAAATGGAGGGGTTTTTGGGATGGAAGGTAAATGGAGGGTTTTTTGAGATGGAAGGTAAATGGAGGGTTTTTTGGGATGGAAGGTAAATGGAGGGTTTTTTGAGATGGAAGGTAAATGGAGGGGTTTTTGGGATGGAAGGTAAATGGAGGGTTTTTTGAGATGGAAGGTAAATGGAGGGTTTTTTGAGATGGAAGGTAAATGGAGGGTTTTTTGAGATGGAAGGTAAATGGAGGGTTTTTTGAGATGGAAGGTAAATGGAGGGTTTTTTGAGATGTAAGGTAAATGGAGGGTTTTTTGAGATGTAAGGTAAATGGAGGGTTTTTGGGATGGAAGGTAAATGGAGGGTTTTTTGAGATGGAAGGTAAATGGAGGGTTTTTTGGGATGGAAGGTAAATGGAGGGTTTTTTGAGATGGAAGGGAAATGGCTGCTCAATTGCTGTTTCATAGGTTGCTTCTATCAGGATTTGTTCAAAACAGGATGCAGTTTTCTTGTGTAATTTCTATGTAGCTTTTTTTCTAAATGTTTTTTTAGAGTCTAAGTGGTACAACCATTCAGTAGTACTGACACAGCTTTTATTGCCTTATTCTCAGAACTGTTGCATATTTCTGCATTATTCTTTGATATATAACATTATTTTTTTATTCTTATGTCAGGTAACCAACATCATTTGTCTTATTACTCTCATAATTCATATATTACTATACAATTCTTTGTTTCAAGAAACATATCCTCACTTAATTCATTTAAGTAGCTATGAGCATGTTCAACCATTATAATGATATATGCTTAAATTGAAAATACTGCCCTCTCAGTTGGTGCTGTAGAATATTCCAACTGCATCTCTATGGAGGAATAAGACACTCCCTCACTGCCCAATGATTGTCCTGGATATGACATTAAACTGCATTTGATGGTAAGGGTTATGTTCTGGAGATTTAGGGAATGTGGAGTATCCCTTTATTACCATTATTCCCCATCCACTCTTATCCAGAGTGGTTATACCTGTTAGTGTCACATCTATGGGTCAAATAGAAGTATGTAACCATTTCCGAAACTGGAAACCATTAAACTATATGCCAAATACTGATATTACAATGAATTATTGGTATTACATAACAAGTCTTGGGACCATTTAACTGTGTGCAAATAAAACTATTAGTGTTTGGTAGCACTACTTGAAACCATTTAACTGTGTGCAAAACAAATGAGCTCTGGCTTATTTAAAATAATGTTACCAACAAACCATTCATTTACAAATCATATATATACATATATAAACAGGATTTGGTATTAAATAACCCACAAGGATTGATATGGCCTAAAACACAACCAATCAACTTAAATGTAAAATTGCTGCTGGTGATTTATTCTTTAAGTTCTATTTTTGGGTTTATTCAAAATAAATATTAATTTACATTGAAGTAAACAACCAGTTGTTTACTGTTATCCAAATAGTACCAATCTATGAATAAGATGCATGTTATATAAATATCTAAACATTGTCTCAAGAACATATTTGATTCCTATTAGTATTACATGAGTCTATTATTCATACTTAGGTGAGATTATATAACAACAATTGTGCTTTTGTTTATCTTTTTTCTAAAAGAATTTTACTTATATGCATAAGCATCTAATATACTCAGAATATTTTTGTACCAAGACTTTACAAATAGATGATTGCCTACAGACAAAGAAAAAATTGTTTTATTCAAGATAGTTATAATAAACTACCTTTCATTTAGTAAATTAGATTAATGGCTCAGGTAAGGTTGGCTGTTGGGACAAAAGCAATCTTATTGCAATGGTTCATATAATGATTTCACAAATCATAGTGTGTTGGTTCTCTTTCCCTGAGTACACTTTCAAGGTTGTCTTGCATAAGATTTGTATTTGTCTGACCATTATTCAAATGTAAAACCTTCAAATATTTTTGCTGCCATGAATACATACATTTTTAAATATTATTCTGAAGCATTAATTTGTTAGGTCATAAAATGTAAAAATAAAATTATTAAAAAATATCTCAAAATGGTCATAAAAAAGTTTTGTTCTTGATGACTTGAAGCAAAATTATATATCATTTTACTATTTGTTAAAGCATAGTCAGCCATTTAAAATTTTTGTTGGTTCTTTTAGTTTGGGCTGTAGTACAGCTACCATCTTAAAATAGAATTCTTGAGAAAAAGAAATATTACCTGATATATTCCAATAATGAACAATTTTGTGTTTTAGATGAACCCTAATTTTTAGCCACAAGTGTTGTTTTTATCATATATTGTGTGTAATGAACAACAGTAAGTGGTTAAAAAATATTCAGGATGAATCTCTCCCCACCTTTCTTTTTTGGTGAAAAAGCTTTTAATTAATTTTTATCAGTACTGTTTTATAATTGCTGCATAGTGAGTTTAATTGTAACAATGCTTGTAAAAAATTAGAAATAGTATAAAAATAGAATATATAAATATTGTAAAAAAAATTTTTTTCTGGTCATGAGACCATATTTTGAAAAAAATAATTTTGTTAGCGATTGTTAAAAAGTGGATTATTAGGATAAATAATACAAAGTTCAATAACTGTTTGTCAATTGTGAATGAGCTTTCCTTTTTTCTTTTTTTTTTTTTTAAAGATATTATAAAACTTGATAGAAATAAATTTAAGTTCTCTGTTCATTCCAAGAAACAGCTTGATAATGTGCACTGTGCCAGAAAAGAGCAGAGATGAGGAAGCAGATTTAAAGTAACACAAGATTATCCTTTCTCTTTTGCTTTTAATGAACTTGTTTGTACATTTGGGGATTTTTTTAATTTCTTTACTATTTTTCGTTTACCTTGAAATCCATTATTTGATAAAAATGCTTTTAACTTTGTTTCTATGACAGCAACCAGTTCAAGACTTAATAAGAGACTTAAAATGCACTGGTTCATTGCTTTTTTTACCCTGTTTTTTGTATGTACATATGTACCCGTGTGTGTGTGTGTGTGTAAATATACTTGTCAATTCTTCATGGCAGTGTTGTGAGATAATTTTGTGAAAGGCCCTCAGGGGCCTCGAACAGGATGAATGGATTTCATTGAGATTAAATCTTATAGCATTAAAACTTAATTTTGGAATGCATAAGAAATCACAGCCTTTATCTTTGGCTTGGAACTCAAATAATTATGCATTGGATAAAACATTAAAAGAAACTTTAAAATTACAAAAACAATATCTTGAACATTTCATCAGCTACAAAATGAGAAAAAAGTGGGGAAAAAATTGAATGCAACTAAGTTTTTTTGGCTTCTCCCTTTGCATCTAGATGAAGTAACATTATAATCATGGCAGTTCCCTATTCTGTAATGTCTTTTGTCTCTTTTAGATCTGTGAAAGCTTCCTAAGTGGATATAAAACAGTAATAATCCAGTTTGAATTCTCCCATGTGATTTTATTGTTTGCTAACTGAATGTGCTGACATATGAAAGAACAAGAATAAACTCGGTATAAAACAAACATAATTTACAAAATATCCCTTCTTCAATTTTTTATATACATGTTTGTTTGCCAATCTATTTTACCAAAACTGGTTTATTTAGTTTTGACTGGTATCCAGTCTAGAAGAAATGCAACACAGAATTCAAAATCAGGAACTGGAGTCCTTAAAGCAGTCCAACATTATCTTCAATCTCATTCAGGCAACCCCAGTGACATCACTGGTTTCAAGTTAAATCAATTCTTGTCCATCATTTGGACAAATTTGTTGGTAGAAGGAACAGAGACATGCTCAGATGCAGATTCACAGTCTTGTTTAGTCTTATGAGACTGTATTTCAATTTTATAGAATAATCTAAAAAAAAAAAAGATATTGTCTTATGAGATAATAATTTTGAATGTAAAAGATAATCAGATGTATACTTCCTCTGCCTTTTAATAGATTCTATTCAACACTCTTGGACTTAATCATTTAGTATAAACTAGATAGGCGGATATTTCCCTCACCTCTATCTTGATGCTATGATCTGTATTTCTCTTCTGAAAATCTCTGGCAGTAATTGAAGGAACTTGATAGTATTTATATACTCTACAATTGGTATGCACCAGATTGTACTTGATTACAAAGTACCAAAAGTAAAACAAATGACCTAATGGGTATAATCCTGATGTATTTTGTCAAATCATAATTTACTAACTAGCTCTTGGTTTATTTTATATACATCTGTGTGATGGACCCTATATTTTATCCAATCTGGAATATCAAACCTTGGTAGACATTCCAGTCTAGTAGGTGAACTCTAAATTCAAAACCAGGTCCTTAAATCTCTTAAAGCAGTTTAACATTATCTTGAAAACAACACAATGATCAATCATTAATTATATTTTATCCTTGTTAAATTCACAAAGCCATTTGAATTTTATTTCAGTATGTTGAATTCATCCATACAATGTATACACATTCTTTAATATGTCTGAATTTCTTTAACTTCGATGCAAATAGAGAAAAAAACTGTATTCTTGTGAGTATATATTCCTGTAGACTTTGCTAAATGTAAGTCTTATTTTGCTACTCCAATTTTAAACCTTCATTTTCCAACCTCCCTCTCAATCATAATCTTTCTGCAATTGCCTCCTCTCTCTTTCACTATATCTACTCAAGACTTAATCCTCTTAATCTCAATTTCCTTTTATTCTCTTGTGGAATTTTTTTTCTTTTAATTCTTCTCAGAAGGAAAATGTTTTTTATCTTTTTTTTTTTTCCTCTGTAAATTTCATCTTTCTCATAAATAACTCCTTCTCCTGCCACAACTCTTTGAAATGTGTTGCTGGATCTACCAAACTAGTTATATGGTTATTTTTGAAACTCTACTTATTTTGTCCTTTTTAAGATTGCGATTCTCCTTATCTCATTGCCTCTTACCATTTCAGCATTGCCAATATTTTAATCCCATCATATTCTTTATCAAAGACGATGAATCTCTTTCAAGGAGATTCTTTTTCAGATAAAATATCATAAGGGAAAACATTCTTCTTTTTTTTTTTGTGTGTGTGTGTGTTTCTATTTCTATAAGATCAACTTGGACCACTCTACAAGGATTTCTATAATTCCCAGGAAGATGTTAGGTTAGAATGCTAATGTTACTTTTTACATTTACTGTTTTTAATGTCAGTCAGAAATTTAAGTATTGTAATTTCAAAATCTGTTTTATTAGAGATTTATCATTCAGTACATTTTTTGATGGTGACAGTGGGGGGAGGAATTTCTGAATAATTAATTTAATCAATGTTCGTCTTACACAAAGT
Source organism: Sepioteuthis lessoniana (assembly GCA_963585895.1). Taxonomy (NCBI): domain Eukaryota; kingdom Metazoa; phylum Mollusca; class Cephalopoda; order Myopsida; family Loliginidae; genus Sepioteuthis; species Sepioteuthis lessoniana. Next base: position 3,750,554 of record OY757925.1, read on the forward strand.
AAAGAAATATAAAATAGAATAAATATCGAATTTAAATAATATAATATATAGTATATAGAGTGTCACTCATAAATAAGTATGCCCATGAAATTTTTATATATGAATATTAAATAGTAAATATTGATTTTTTTTATATATGAATATCAAATATTAAATATTAATTTTCTATTAACCCAAAGATACCACAATTTTTATTATTTCATATGAAAAGTAGTGTTGCCCACCAAAAATAAGAACTGAGTGAAAAGAAATAGAACAAATAGATCAAATATTTTTATAGCATATTATTTGCCTTCATACATGGTAGGTTGATATTTAATGACATATCAACCTTTGTGGGGTATTCAATGCCAATAGCCCTGTCAGTCTGGGCGGTAGAATACACCAACTGCTTCTCTGCAGAGGGGTAAGACCTCCCACCCAACGAGTCTCTTGGATATGACACTAAACAATCTGATGCTGGAGCTTTGGGGAATGCGGAGTACCCCTTTATTACCATCGCTCCCAGATCCACTCTGGCCTGGCATGGTAGCACCTAATAGGGCCCTATCTATGGGTTAAATAGAACTAATGGCATACTTATGCTAAACTGAATTGCTTGAAATAGAAATGTTTTTGACAAACCGTACTTAAATTTAAACTGTGTGCTTATGCTAAACTGAATTATTTGAAATTAAACTGTTTTTTGACATTGAAACTGTACATACACTAAACTGAATTGTTATATATAACTGCTTGAATAAACTGAATAGTTTGAAATAGAAATGTTTTTGACAAACTGTGTACTCATGCTAAACTGAATAGTTTGAAATAGAACTGATTATTTACATAAAAATGGATTTGGCGTTAAATAACCTACAAAGGTTGATATGCCATAAAACCCAACCAACCAACTAAATTAACTGATGATGAGGCCCCAGCCATGGAGCTTCGGGGCATGGGAGTGCCCCTTCATTGTCATCGCTCCTAGGTCCACTCTGACTATGAGTCAAATAGAACTCTTTGACCATTTAACTGTGTAAATAAATGACTGATGTGTAATTAAATTGTTAGTGATACATAGCAATACTTGGAACCATAAAATTATCAGTATCAAATACTTAAAATTTGGTTATCCCTATGCAAAATAGAATTATTGGTATTATATAACAATATTTGGAACCATTTGGATTTGTGCAAATGAATGAATAGTATTTAATCTATTTACCAACCCCTCCGCTCAGGCATGATATGACACAAGGTCAATTTTTAAGCGGAGTTTAACAGGTTTGAATTCAGAGTTTTCCTTCTCCTAGACTAGTTGCCTCACAAAGGCTGAAGAACCTAATCTGCCCTACTATTTACCTATAGCTGGAGGGAGGATTATTGGATTCATACCTTTCCTAAGGGTATTAGTGCTATGTGAAAGGCAATCAGTCTCTTCCAGGGTTTGAACTTGTGTTGCCGTGTCCATTTCCTACGACGATAACCATTACACCACATGAATAGTATTTAATAGAAATCCTTGAAACCACTTCATTGTGTGGAATTAATAGTAAATATATTCGTGTCAGATTGCAATTATTGAAATCATTTAACTGTGTTAGAAAATTTAGAAATACTTGTGCACAAGCAAATTGGCTCTAACTCGTTTAAAAATAAAATGACCTACGAATCATTCACTCACAAATGTGTATGCATAACTGTGTGCAAACAAATGACTGATGTTAAATCAAATTGTTTGTGTTACATAGTAACACTTAAAAACATTTGACTGTGTGCGAAAAAAAAAATGAACGCAGGCTCATCTAAAAGTGTTATCTACAAAATATGTTTTCAAATCATTTATTTGATATTTGCATAAAGAGGATTTGGCATAAAATAACCTACAAAGGTTGATATGCCATAAAACCCAATCAAGCCAAACTATGGCATCTTTTAGGGATTTGGTTGATCCCTGGTAGTTGCATTGTTTTTCTTTGTATGGTCATGGTAGAGGGATTTTATTCATGATGTTGAAGGATACTTTGAGATGATGAAGGGTTTGATATTTTCAGTTAGTTTTGTAAATGGTTGCTTGGGTATTGGATTTTTTGGGAGGTTTGTGTTGGGCTGGGGCAATTAGAATGTGTTTTGATTCATACATGGGAGTAGGTCATGTCACAATGTTAATTCAGTAGAAGTTATTCAAATATTTGCCGAGAAAGGTCAGACAACGTGGAAGTATTATATATATATATATATATATATATATATATATATGTTAACTCTAAGGTACTAATAATACTCCTCTTCGAGTAGACAGGTGCAAATTAGTGGGAAAAAAAAACCGAAAGTCATGAATTGAACCATTTTAACGATCTGATTAGACAAATGGATTTTGCAGTAACTGTGATGGATATTTTGTAATGGCCACTGATGATTTAGTTTGCAGAATGTCCTTTCTGTTTGTTGGATTGGATTTATTTTTTTTTCACTCTTGTTATCTGCCATCTAAAAAAGCTGACATTTTGTTCTTTGTTAGTGACAAGTACAGTGTAATACTTAGGATTTCTTTGAAATACCTTGTATAGGCCACAATAAGGTAATTTTAATGCATGTTATCTCACTGTATTATGGTAGGCTTACCACTTGTCAGGTAACATTTCAGGTTTTCACCTCAGCAGAACTTTCAACTGACATAAGACTTTCTAGAAATAAAAAAAAAAAGGTCTTTTAAGTTAAAAGCTGAAGTATTACCTAACATATATAATGACTTCATAAAAGGTGAGACATAATACTATTTGTTTCCATTAAGAGGATGTCTGTTACATCTCACTGGTTGGCTTTCATCCTGCTTATACTTGGTTGAGTCAAAAGTTTTGCAATATTTGGGTAATTCAGCAGCTTTTGCTGATGTAATGAAGGTAATAAACTGTGAGATAGAAAGATTGGCTGATCTTCTTCCTCTCACCAGACTTGTCTCTATGGCTTGGAGCATGACATTGGAATCCATGGTTTTAGCCCTGCCTGACCTTGCCTGATTGTTGAAGTTCTTGCAACCCAAGTGAAAGTTCTTGAACTATCTGGTTACTGTCTTGGGACCAACCATGCAAATTATCCGAGGTTGCACATTCATCTGTTTGGCTTTCAAATCACACACACAATGAAGCAATACACAACATGTCAGCACACCAACTATCATGATATTATCAACCTTAGCAGATATCTATTATGGCTTGAACTACTTTGGTCCTATGATCTACATCTCTCAAACTAGCATGCACTAAAATACTGCAAAATTTTTGATTCACACTAGTATCTTTCCTCGCAGGACTTTTGATATATACACTGATAAATCTATCATGTTCATTATTGTTTGCACAGATGTAGGAGGTCCATGTCTATGCATGTCTAATCGACAATGTTCGATTGAGTTCCAGTTAATAACTTCCTTTCCTTGACATTCACTCATTCTATTACAACCTGCTATCCTTTGGGAAATGGCTAAAGGCTTCTTGCATCACTCTTCATGAGTGAACAATAAATGATACAAATGGTGTGTAGCCATTTCCCAACTGGTCAGTTATTATCCATCCTCACTTGCTTGTAATGACCAAAGCTCTGTCATGTTGTATGATAATAACTACCTAAGATCCTTGGGGTGAGGCCTTCAGCCAGGCATATTGTGTAATGGCAACTGGCCAAGGACATCTTTGATCAGTGGCCAAAAATTGACTTAATAGAGAAAATATTGCATGAACTGACGGCTGTACCTGAGATGAGAAGAAATAAAAGAAAGTTAATGCATACTTTTTCAAGGGATTAAACCAAAAGAAACGAGTAAAGTTAAATGTTTGGGCCGCAAGTTGTTAGAAATATCTAGATGTTGAGTTCTTAAAAGTTTGGTTTTTGCCAAATTTGATGGAGGCAATAGATCTGTGCTTAGGTTGTTAACCTGGGCATTTTGTTAAGGGAAAGTCTTAATTCTTATCAACTTCTTTATTATTTTACTTACCTTTGTTCATCTTGACATAATATTGACTGAACAAAAGCATGCTGAACTGTAATGTCATAGTGAGTTCAAATTCCAGTTGCACTATTACATTCGTTTTCAGACTAACACTATTAGGAAAGATATGAACTCCCTTCACTCTTTGCTATAGGTTGAACTGTACCACTACTGTTCCTTTTCAAGGATGGCTTTGGTATTAAATAACAGACAAAAGTTGACATGCCATTAAACAAAGAAACCAAAATAAGCCAAACCATGTATGCATATTCAGTACACGTCTTAGTTTATTATATATATATATATATATATATATATATATATATATATATATATATGTTTCTTCGTTTAATGGCTTGTCAACCTTTACATGTGTGTGTGTGTGTATATATATATATATAATAGATGAAGAAAAGTAATGAAAAATAGGAATATTTCTTTTGTGCTATTTATTATTTGATTATTCTCAACTAGTTTTGACCTTAGATCATCATCAGGAAAAGGTTTTGTATAACATTTTTTAAATAGTTTTTAAAAGAGTTTTATACAAAAACAACAAAAATGAGCTGGTGATGTAACATTTATTTTTTGAATGAAAATAATTTTCTGGTACTCACGTATCTTCAACTGACCTTTATATATCTGTTGTTAGGAAATGAGTGCTGAGTCCTGCATTTTAAAGGTAACCGTTAAACATGGGAGGGGTGTGACTTGTGACAGTTTAGTTTGTTCATATGTTTATTCAGGTGCCCCCCCAAGTCTGTCATCCTATTTCAAGTCAGTATCATTAAGTTTTATGCTGAATATGTATATATGTTTTCTGTTGCAAAATCAATGTTTTAAGTGCCAAAGTATTTTAATGGCACATGTATTAGTTCTCAATCATTTTAAAGCAGGTAAACACATCATATACTTAATTACAGTATCAACTCTTTAAGAGGCAATGTAGTAATGAATTTCATAATTCTTTTATGCATTATTACAAATAAGTCTATTTGACCAAGTAGGTACTATTACCCCATATGTCAGAATTGACCTAGGAGCAGTGCCAGAAAAAGAATGATGACACACATCCCAGTGCTCCAGATTGGGAACCTTAGTGTCATATGCTACAAAGCATAGATACAGATGTATGTGTGCATGTATGTGTAAATAGATATATACACACACATCACAAAGATGACCTGGTATACATACATATATATATATATATATATATATGTGTGTGTGTGTGTGGCATGAAGGTTTTTGTTGCTTATAATATAGGTGGAGAAACCTAATTTAGAATGACCCTTATTTATCATGGTGATAATAGATATTGTATGAAAATTAGTTTTAGGAAATTTACCAGATAAAAACTTGGCTTTTTCAACAAATACTGTTGCTTCATTTTTATTCAATGTCATTGAATAATGATTATAATCTTCATTATTAGAATAATTCCTAAGTGACATAAACAATCGAGTGTTCATAGAATTGTTGAAAATCTCCATATTTATTCCATGATTAAAAGCGTACTCTTCTATGTTAGTTTAGTATGTCCATGTAAAGCAATTTATTTAGATATTTTTTCATAAGATTTTCAGGATTATTTCCTGTTATTTAACAAGCAATGTTCTTCAACCCTCAAATTTTTCATATTTGGTAATCTTCTTTTTTCTAATTTTTGTTTATTCCTTGTTTCATTTATCAATGCTCATTTTTAGGAGACAAATTCAAGAAGATGAATATCACTAATAGAATTTTCTATGATGAATCTTGAATCAGTAAAAGAAAATTTTTTAATTTATTTCTTTTCACACTGAGTTTGTCCTGAACAGAAAAATTCTATAGGAATAGAACAATTTCATAGAAGTATAGTCGAAAGACCAGAAAATAAAAACTGCACTGTTAAATATAAAGGATTCATCATTTTTCCTAAAGTTATTTTCAGTGTTCAAATCTTGCAGAGTTCAGGTTAAATTGATTGATTGATTTTAATGGCATATAAACTTACCTATGGTTATTTTATGCCTTCAAGTCAAGGAATCACTTTCATCATATGTTCATATTTTTTATTTTAATTAGTTGTTTCTTCAAACATTGTTGTTTTATCATAAACTAAAAAAAATCTAAATGAAGTGGGAAAGAGTGAAAATCATATTGAATACTTTATGTTAAATTTTTGTCACCAAGACTTAATACTCTTTTCCAATAGAAAAAAAAAGGTTTCATTATCATTCTAATCCATTTTCAGTCCAATACTTGACAAAGGTCTTTAAAAATTCCTTCAAAATGGTCTTGATTGTGCTAGTCTTTGCTATGTCTACATCTCCATTATCTCATCTCTACATATTCTGTCAAGTTTTTTTCCTACTACATTTGGTATTTCTTGGGCACAATTCAAGTAAACTTTCTGCATCATCTGTTATCCTCCCTTTTAGTTATATCTTATCCACTTCCATTTTTGTTGTTTAATAACATTTATATCTCATAGTTTGGTTTATTCTCTGATCCATATTGATCTCTTTTTATTTGTTATTCCTAACATTGATTGCTTTGCATTGATCTCTTTGTGACTCTGAGATCATTTTTCTTGAGATTTTTTTCAATTTCCACATTTCACTTTTATTTCATAGCTGCTAGTATACAATGATTGTATACTTTAGGTTTTATGCATATTAATAAGGTGCTGGTCATTAATCTTTGTAAAATAAATATATTTCCAAATATTTTTCTTTATATCAGAGACAAATTTTACCATAAAATGTTTTTCCACTTAAAAGCTAACCAAAATGTATATAAAGATAAGAATTAAATATGCATGGATGCCTGCTACCAAATTGTTCTCTTCTTCATATTTACCCAACCCCTCCGCTCGGGTAGGATATGACACAAGTTCAATTTTTAAGCGGAGTTTAACAGGTTTGAATTCAGAGTTTTCCTTCTCCTAGACTAGTTGCCTCACCAAGGCTGAAGAACCTAGTCTGTCCTACTATTTATCCATAGCTGGAGGGAGAATAATTGGATTCATACCTTTCCCAAGGGTATTAGTGCTATGTGAAATGCAACCAGTCTCGTCCAGGATTTGAACTCGTGTCACCGTGTCCATTTCATACGATGGTAACCATTACACTATGGGCACTTCCCCAAATTGTTCTCTTCTTAGTCAGTTGTGAGAATGAATTGTCTAGTTAATAGGTTGCTTCTTTCACTGATCATATGCCCATAATGAGGTTCATTACTAAGGTAGATAATGATCAAATATCAAGGCAAGAAATCTTTACCATCTTAGAATAGCCAAGGTAATTCTTTTCATAATCAGTGATGAAATTGATTTTAGATGTATTTGGATTGACATTTTTATTCCCGACTGACTTAACACTGAGCCTCTTTAATTGAACTATGTGTTTTACCTGAATATCTGTATAATCATATGGATCAAGATTGATGGATGTACAAACACTTTTATCACCTCCTTTCTCTTTCTCTTTCCTTTTCTTCTGTTCTCAACTATTCATTTAGTTGTGTATACATAGGTCACTCTTTGTCTCTGTCATTGTCATGATCTATAGCCTTGGTTTATTCCAAAAGTTCTAAGCCTCACCTGCACTGATATTGAGAAAGAAATCTGAATTTGCTTTCTAGCTTTTTAAGAAGTGTGTTGCCAAAACAAAAATATGCATCAGTAGCTCTTCTTTCTGAGGCTAAGAACTTTCTGAACGACCCTCGTGTGTGTGTGTGTGTGTGTGTGTGAAGTGGAGTAATGTTAGTTTGGAATTCAGTTTTTCTTCTCTCACATTGGTTGCCTTATCAAGGCTAAAGAACACAGTCTGCCCTACCATTTATTCACATTCATTGGGGTAAACAGAAGGATTTATATCTTTTACAAGTGCATTAGTAGAAAGCAAAACTCAAACTGCTTCATTCAGGATTTGAACTCAGAGTGCAATGCCATTTCCTTCAACAAAAACCATTATACTAAGCATGTGTGCTTTTCTTTCTCTCTCTCTCTCTCTCTCCACACACACACATATATATACATTTATGCACATGGGTGTCAGACATATGTTCACACAAATATATCTATATATAAGTAAAATGTATTAACACACATTTATATATATATATATATATATATATATACATATGCATGCAGATATAACATGGATTTTTCAAAAATATGTCTGTGAATAGTTGTGTATGAGTGTACAAACTGAAATGGTTCTCATGCTAAACTGTTTGTCTTGTTAACAGATTTCAGTTTTCTCTATAAACTGTTAAAATATTTATATTTTTCTTAGATTTTTAGATATTTTTGCTTCAGTATAGAACTGTGTTTATATAAAGTTTGTATTGAGAATATTTACTAAGCCAGAAATAAACAAAGAATAAAGCATTAATTCTTTTCCAAAAAAATCTCAGGGGTTCAACATACTTACTCCATGAAGTTTTCCAGTAGGTGGAAGCAAATTGGGAACTCCTCTTTTTATATCATGTGAAAATGAAGCAACAATAAACACAATATTACTTTTATTTAGAAATAGTCCTTTAGCATTCAACACACTTACTTCAGATTAAAGCACTTGCAAAATTCTTCATTTGATATAATGATGCACCAGTTTATTTGTTTTACTTTCCAATACATTCCCAAATTTTAAACTTGAAATGAATTTTCACTTTAGTAAATAAACAAACTAGGGAAAGGAATAGCACTCTCCCCTACACCTTGATGTAGTAGCTATCGAAAAGGGAGCCTTAGGGTCGCCCTCAACTATGGTCGCTAACTACAACAACAAATAAACAAATATCTAATAGAGCAGGTTTGGGTGAGTACAGAGGGTTCTACACTTGCACAATTCTATATTTTGCCAAAAACTCCTGATCTAAAAGTATTGAAACTAGGCACTCACTCATCTAAGTAATGTCTAGACATCTAGACATCATCCCTTTATTATGTAAGTTACTCAGCTGTACACACATCTAGACATCATCAGTTTATAATGTAAGTTAATCAGCTTTGCACACATTTTCATTGAAATTTTAAATTCGATTTAAGATTCAATCTTTTTAATCTCACCTCATGTATGTTTGAAAATGTATCCATAGAAAAAATCTAATAACATCTTCTTTGGTTCAATTTATAACAGAAAACTTTCAAATTGAAACATCTACCTTTTGTTGAATTTTATCATTTATTTAATAAATCAAAAATAAAATTTTCTTTTAATTATATGCAAAGATGTGTGAGTGAACTTAAGAATAATATTTGATTACATTTGTCTAATGGATTTGGATGTGAACATGGGTCAAAACATTGTCAGCTAGTATGTGTTCACTAATAAACATAAGTGCATCTCTAACAAGCCAAAAATAGGAATATGTAACTGTTCAAAAACAAGAGTATCTTTTATATATATAATCAATAAATAATGGCAAAGTAAATATTTGCTTACTTGGTGGCATTTCACTATAAACTGATCTTTTATTTAGATATTATTCCAACATGGAAAGCTTATTATATAGTATTTTTCTTCCTGGTACAATTGACAATTTCCTGAACCCTTATGAGAAGGATACATTCTTTTTGGCATAAACCATCTGAACCCCGCTATCTCTCTCTCTCATATATATATTCAGTTAAAAATTATGACCCTTTCCTTCATTTTTATTTATCAACTGAATTCATAATCTGTATTTTTTTTATTGATTGTTGTATGTTTTCTCTTAAACAAAAACTCAGCAATAAAGATGGAGGAAAGAAGAGTAAAAATTGCATGAAGGACTCTAAGCTCTGAATAAAATTGAGGATGAACAACTTGATAAGTTTGTCAAAAGAACATAGATCCATAAATCTATATGTTCCTGTACAAAGTGAAGAAGGGCTCCAAATCAAATAAGATTGTTCTTTTGTGGACTCAACAGAACAGAAGAGTATAGTTTAATATCTTTTTTCATAGTGGCATGAAACAAAGTACATTGACACTGCAAGAGTGACTTGTTTGGCTGAGTCAGAAGATCAAGGGGATATAATTACACAAAAGCAGGTAGAAGAGATTAGCATCAAGAATTTGGGGCGTGGAAAGCAAAACTCCTGTGATTAGAGCAGAAGAAGAAGATGATGATGATGGAAAAGCATGAGAAAGTAAGAAACAACTGAAGAGGTGCTTAAGTAGCTCTAACCCATGCCACTTTACTGATATTTCAAATATCTCATGTCTAAGTAGATTTCTAATTCTGCCTTCAGATGGCAAACAACTGGCTTTTTTTTTCTTTTTTTTTTTTCGAACATCAACATTCTGACACCCAGCTGTATTAAATAGGCAAAATAGTTGATAGTAATTGTATGTCTGTCTGTGTGTATAGAGATAAAATATATGTATAAAATGCAATGTCTCGTATACATTTTTCTACTTAGTAATACTAGAAAACTGTAAATAGATAATTGATCAAAGAAACAAACAGACTTAAATATAATTACCCCTGGTATTAACTTTTACAGATCTGGTTATATATCTTCTTTCAAAATTTAATCAAACATATTTAGTTGTTTGAAAATAACATTATGATACAGATAACATTTGGAAAGAAGATATCTTTACAGACTTAAACTTTTGTAAAAATTAGTGGGATAATTTTGATTATAATTGTCAGTCTCTCTCTTTTTTTATTTATCCCTCTCTCTCTCTGTCTCTCTCTCTCTCTGTCTCTCTCTCTCTATATATATATATATATATATATATATATATATATATAATATTCAAAATATGATTTAAAAAGAAAAACCAATTGTTAAAATTAAAGTTGGTAATGGTAAAGCAGATCAATTGAAGAAAAGTGATCTTCTGCCACAAGACCATGGGTTGTGTACAAAGTAGGCAAAATAAGCCAAGAGAAACCTGTCAAGACATGAGAATAGTATTCCATCATTGAGTGTCGTTTGTATTGGTACACCAAAACCACCAGTGTTAGATAGGTTAGAATATTCATTTCCTTTACTCTTATTTCTATAGCAGAGAATTGTTTGTTTTTATTTTCCCAGTATCTTCTCTGATATTGTTAAACCTAATTAATTCTGCCTGTTCTTTTGACTGATATTCTATAAATCAGGTCCTAACTAGATTGTACATCTCAGAACTTATTGAGCTGATTTTCATCCTCATCAATGTAAAGTGATTATTCCTGTACATATAATTCTTGTCCGTATACAAAAAGATGTCTCTCTGTTCCTTCCTAATTCATTGATGGCCTTAGCAGCAACTGTGACAATAGTCTTGGGAAATTATGATATATCAATAATTAATACATCCCTTAGCCATGACAGGTAAAGGGTTACAAATGACAAATAAAACAATGATAGAACAAGGAAGTTTTACCAAGAATAACAAAGTAGAAATTCAAACTAAGACACTTATTTACTTTGAAATTATAAAGTACTAAGTTTTAGCCAGGAAGAAAACATTCATAAGAGAGGTTGATCGACAGTGCAGATATTCTAGGAAAGAACCTGGAATAGAACATGAGTGAGGAATTGAGAAAATTTAGAAAGAATGGATGCTGCTCACTAGAGACAGCCAAACAAGTTCTTACAGGAAACCCTCAAACTGGTTAAACCAATTAATTGGGCTCATCTGAACATATATAAAAGTTGCTTGTGTTTTATGGCATATCAACCCTTGTGGGTTATCTAATACCAAATCAGGTTTATACATATATATTAGATAATTTGTATGTGAATAGTTTGTTGGAAACATCATTTTTAAATGAGCCAGAGCTGATTTGTTTGTTCAGTTAAATGATTTCCAATTATAATTATTTAACTGATAATTCTATTTAATAATAATCCCCAGCAAAAGATTGAACAGTTCTATAAGACCCATAGATGAGACCTGGGTCAAAGTAGTGCTGAGAGTAATGGTATTGAAGGGGTATTCCACATTCCCCAAACTCCAAAACTGGAACCCCTCCATCTGCCGCATTTAAGTGTCATACTCAGGACACTCATTGTGAGGTCTTACTCTTGTGCAGAAGTACAGTTGGCATATTCTACAGTCTCAGCCAACAGGGTCAGTTAGATTTTAGTAATAGGAAAGTGGCTCAAGTGATGAAAAGTAATCCTCTGCTATGAGATTGTATAACTAGTTGTGTACGCTATCTAAAGTAGAAAAAATAAGCTGAGAGAAATTTTCCCAGTGCTTTTGCATAATGGTCTTCTTCATAGGAAATGGAATTGGTTCAGATCCTGAATGATGCTGTTTGCCTTTCACTTTATGCTAATGCCCATGGAAAAGGCATGAGTCCATCTTTTTGTCCATTAGCTATTGGTAAATGATAGGGAAGATTGGGTTTAGGTAATTTGTCTAGGAGAATTATAAATTCAAATCAGCTTTACTACTTAGAAAATTGATCTTAGGTCATTTCCTGCTTGTGAAGAAGGATCTAAGTAAATGTATATACTATGTTATTTGATGAGACGATGGGCACTGTTAAATAACTTCCATTATTCCCAGAGATTTTCTGAAGGGAATGAATCAACATGGTACTTTAAAGGAAACATGTGTCCTTTCAGTATAAAAATATTTTATGAGCCACATCATAGACTTGCTTACCAACATTAATGGTTATAGTGATTTTTATTTCATGACATTCATCTGAGGCAAATGATATTTACTCCTACACATTGACACACCAGCAAATATTTAGCTAGGTCAATTTTGTATGGACACAGGATGCAGTCTTGAAGACCTACTAGAAGCAAAACTTGATGATCATGTATATATGTATGTATGTATAATGTATATAAGTGTATGTATCTGATGCAGTATACTGGGATCCTCTTGGGAATTTTCTTAGCTAGAAGGTTATTAAGATGTGAAAAAGGAAAATTTACTAACCTACCTGTTCTGTATGAGTATTTGTGGCATTAGAAGAGACATAATCCGTCTCATCAACTCATTATTTCATTACTGCTTTTATCATCAGTTCTAACAGGATTCCATTATAGCAACCCATTAATATTCAATGACAATAAATATCATTTAAGAGCACGTTATCTATTTACGGATCATAGAATACTTGCAGAAAGCTTTAGGAACTTAACACGTCATAAAATGAGTAGTTACATAAAAGTGCACACTCAGGTAACTTGCTGAAATACCCATGTCTACTGAGTAATGGGTCAGTACTAAAGTCGCTGCTGGTTTTAATGATTATATGATTAATACTGATTGACGATAAAACTACATAACAGAAAAGAGATTTACCATTTATATTTTTATATCATTTTCTGAAGTTAATATTGTTCGACATAGATTTCTTTGGGAGTTTTAAGGAGAAATATTTAAAAATCTAATTCACTAACACATAAGAGATTTATCAATTTAAATATATTTTGTTTGTATTGTCAATATCAAGTAATAATGTTATGAAAATATTTTAAATCTTCAGCTGAAAGAATCACTTATAAACTTGATGATTAATAATTAATTAATTGGGAAAAATTATTTCATTAAGATGATGTGATAATTATTTTTTCAAGTTTGGATATTAAAATTCTCTACAATTTCATAAGATCTTGCAGCAACATGGCTTCTCCCTGATGATTATTTATTGTTAGAGACACTCTCTCAGTTAGACCCTCCTTTTACCCTATGCAAAAGTAAAATATGATAAAACCTTTTCTTCAGCCCTATAAGTATGTACATCAAATGACCAAGGGAAGGTAAAGGGGCCTGTATGTAGTGATTTCGTTAGCTTCATTTATTATATACCTTGATTTTACTGCCAATATCTTTTGCAAAGATTTTATGAATAAGTGTTGAAATTTACAATCCCATTTCCCAATTCGATCTTGAGTTATTCTTGCAACAAGGATTCTGAGATTCTAGGATTTTTTCTGACATTTCATTTCATATTTGGGTTGTCAAACTATTTTCCTAGCAGTATTTCATATTGTTAACTTTACTTTGGAAATGAAGACCTAGTGAGTTTATTGAAATGAAGGCCTTTTGAGTTTATTTAAATGAAAGCCTTATGAATTTATTCAAATAAAAAGACTTCATGAGTTTATTCAACACATAGAATTGTATACTTTTCAGAAATAGAATTTTACTTCTTTTAGTTTAGTGAAATTAGTTTTGTAATTTTCTAAGTAGCATTTCTAAAAAAGAGGTTACTTAAGGTATTTTTGGTTTAATATAACGAATCCTTTTTACTTATTTTTCTTTTTTCCCCAATATTCCCCTTATTCATTGAATGACCCTTGTAATTTAAAATGTTACGGTCAAATATTATTTTATCACACTTCATATACCATTATTTGGCATCACGGAGTCAAGAATGATTTTTTCCTCCATTTTAATTTATATATTTTGTTTGTAAAGATTAGAATCGAGCTCAAAAACTTATTTGAGTAAAAGATTAAGATTGTTTGAGATCAGGGAGTAAAAGTGACTTTGATTAAAACTGAAAATGGCTCATCTGAAGAGGGTGAGTAATTTGAATTAGGAAAGTAGAAATTTATTCATTAAATGTTAGAGAAATCACTTTAGATGAGTTCAATGTTGAATTTGTTTTGTTTTTTTGGGAGTTTTTATTATTCGGGAAAATGAAATGATTAATTCAACTATCATCATCTCTGTTCTTGAAAACATTTCTAATACATTTGTATAATTAAACTGATAATTTTAAAAGCAATTATCTGGGGTGCCATCATGAAAATTATAAACCAAACTTTTACTACTTTTGAATACAATCATCAAGCTATCTTTTATCATATAAGATTTTCATTTTTAAGTTTACTCTTTTTTTTTTTTTTTTAATCTAATTTACTTTGGATTCAATTCAATTTTATAATTTTATTAATATTTGAATTAAGTTTCCTCTTCCTATTTCCCTGTAAAAATCCACTTCAATGTCTGGCAATGAAGATAAATCATAATTGAAATTAACAAGTCTACTAATTAACATCCATCAGTATTTATTTTCATCTTCCTTATTTGCTTTCCTAAAACAAGGAAGTGGACCAGAACTGAAATTTGTGCCAGTAAAATTTGTAGTTTTACTTTTGTCAGCTCATCAAGTATTTAAGTGCAATATAGAGGAGGAAATAAATGAAAGGTTTTGCTAACAGGAAGCATGTGAATAATATTGCACATTGCTACATCAACTGATAATCCTGATAGACTGTCAGGTTCAGTGGCAAGGACTGATTTCAGCATATCTTAAGATGAGAAAACTTTGAGGGCACAAGTCCATACTTTTTCAATTCTAATACAGTTGGACCTTATTCCCCTCTGTAGATAAATTCCAAAATCTTTTATTTATAGTAAAATCATATGATGATATGTATGCTCCTGGAAGCAGCACCCTACAAAACAAAAGCTGTAGGGCTACTTAACTCCCATCTCACAAACCATCTAAATAAAATGAGCCAGACATGCTGGGTACTGCTGGATGAATGATTTTCTCATGTGTTCACCTACACATAAACATACTAGTGATGGCTGATCAGCAAAAACTTAGATTCATCAGCTCTGTGTGAACACTGAATGCTGTCTAGAGGACTTGCTAAGAAATATTTTTGATAGGGACAAATAGCAAGAATGAGTCTTGTAGATCCAGGAAGTCAACACTCTATATTAAAGTTGTGTAACAGTTTGTAATTCAAGTGTCTCATCAAATCTAAAAATCAAAAGAACCTAAGTTTGTCATAGTTTCTAAAAATAATTAATGAGCCTGAATACCAGAACCTATCATGCTGTGATCAGTTCTGTAGTCAAAGAGGACAAACATTAGGTTCTCCAGGCTGGACTAAAAATAACTGTAATGAATTTCATAATGATTAGTAATTTTTATCTTCAAAAGAATTCAGGACTAACATGCTAATAAGAAAAGGAACAAAAATGATTAAAAAATTACTAGTCTCACAAAAACACATTTTGTAAATTATTGCTTATTGCCAAAGTAAGATATAAAAATGTAATCTATGTTCAACTCAACCTCTTGTTATTTATATTGTTTGATATATAATTATTTCAGTATTAACCTTTTCTCACAGTACCCAGAAGACTCCTCTGCTACAATATTAAGCTACATTTTGTTAGAAGCTTGTGAAAATTCATGATAACCTTCAAGTTTGTTTCGTGATTTGATAGGAAAATGTCCCCTTTTCTTTTTATAAAAAAAACAAACTAACAAAACTATGTTCTTAATTATAAAGTAGAATTAGCCATTTAACCATATTTTCTCTTCTCCACTGAAAAACTATTTGATGACAGAGGGGCCACAACTGACTCTACTAAGAAATTTATTCCCCTTTGCTTACAGTAAAAATGAGCTAAAAATGACAGATTTAATTCAGCGGTAAAAGAACAAAACTTTTTATTAATTTAAGCTTTTCTCTCCAAGATCAAATGACTTTCACGTCTTTGATGACATTTGAATTGTTTGATTTTATTAGATTTTCAAAAATTATTATTAAAGACCTATGTTAGGCTTATGTCTCTTCATTATTTACATTTCATCCTTTGAAATATTCTGAGTAATTAAAAATTGTAAATACCCTTATGGGAGCACCTTTATGGTATAATTTTAATCAGTCTCCATATGTTTACTATCCCTGTCAACAGATTCTTGGAATCTCCCACAGTTGATTGAAAAAAATGTTAGTATTTCTATGGGAGTATTTTTATTAGAAAAGTGGAAATGATATTACTGAGACCACCTTGGGAAGATACCATTAATGTGTTGATAGGGATAGTAGACAGGTGGAGACTTGAAAACCATAATATCATAAAGGAACTCCCATAGAAAGGTTAAGATTTTTTTTTACTTACTACATAGTGAAAAGTAGATTTATTGAATAAAACTTTTAGATAAGAAATTTTTGATGAGTGTACCAAAAAAGGATAAGAAAAACAGATGGATGTGGAAATTTTGCATTTTTAAAATTTTCAAGATCTTCATCACTTTCATTTGTTAAAGTTAATCTCCAAGGATTCAGACTTGGATTATTCTGTCTCTCTTTTTATGCCTAAAGCTACAATTCACTAAGAGATTCAAACTTAACTCAGTGTGCCTAGAATTACAGACTACTAGCACTTACTTCCTTTGTCTTTCA
This sequence comes from Sepioteuthis lessoniana, assembly GCA_963585895.1. NCBI lineage: Eukaryota > Metazoa > Mollusca > Cephalopoda > Myopsida > Loliginidae > Sepioteuthis > Sepioteuthis lessoniana. The sequence continues at coordinate 3,767,623 of OY757925.1, forward strand.
TTGGATTTTGGGACCATATATTTTGCATGCAACAATCCCAGGATCCTTTGTCATGTGAGAATTTGAGAATCCTTATCTCAGCCCTTTTTGTCTCCATTCTTCAAATGGTAAAGATGCCTTCTCTTCTGTTTCCCATTCTTTCAACTGATAAGATTGGCTTTTTCTTATGTTTAAACACAAGAGACACTTTGTCTCCAATCCCAGGATAGCATTGAAATGTTAATCTAAATGGCTTTCAACCACCAAAGAAGACAAGAAAGACTTTTATCATTTTTAGTATCGTTTTTTTTATATTCTATTTGTCCATTGAACAATGTGCTCATTTCCTCTTTTAGGACATGTTTTTGTATTATGATATTTCTTATGTTTTATATGTATATATTAGATGACCTATATGTGCAAATGTGGTTATCATTTCATTCCTTCTGTCTATTCTGCGTTAGTATATCATTAGATATACTACTGATAATGTTGGATCTTGGTGATCAGTGACATGACTAAATATCCTCTTTAATATCAATCATTACCAATAACTAGTAACCACTCAAATAGCACTTTAAAATTTTGAACAGATTCTATAGTGCTTAATTTTCAGGATCATAAAGAATTAGCATATTCAACATAGTTTCCTGTTAAAAGGAAGTGCTGAAGAGAAGGATATAAAAATATTGGTTGAGTCATGGATGGCAGAATTTTTTTATTTGCTCTAATGATTTTAACTTTCTTGAATGGTTAACGTGATTTTGGCTTGGGAGAATAAAATTTAATGGAACACTCTCCCATTTACATATTGATTGCAGAACCACCATTTAAGACATATAAGGTCAATTTTTTTTAGGTTGATAACTCTGATTGAAAATTTCTTCTTTATCTTAAAAGTGTAGAAATATATTCAATTTGTGTTTATTTCTCAAAATTCACTTCCAATTCAATAAACTTGGATTATTACAAAGTTAGATGGTTTCTATAGCAAATTAACCCTTGTTGTTTATTCATTGTCAAAGTCTGCTTATGCATAGATATTTTATACATGATTTGTAAACTAATAGGTTTAGGTAACATTTTTAGAGAAGCTAAAGCTCATTTGTTTGGACACAGTTAAATGGTTTCAGTTATAGTAAACGATGAAACTGTTTTATTTGACCCATAAAAAGAACCCTAACAGGTACTACTACTCTGGGTCAGAGTGGAGCTGGTAGTGATGGCAGTCAAAGAGCACTCCATATTCTCCTGAGCTCCAGAACTGTAGCCTTGTTTAGTGTCATATACAAGACCCTTGTGTTGGGGTCTTACTCTTCTGGGCTTGTATTATTACAAGTGTATGGTTAAATATATCCTGAAAATGGAACAGAAAACAGAGTTCTACAGCAAATTTTATGATAATCTCATTGAAAAATTTAATGAGTTAAAACAGGTTTTTGACAGAGAGAATTGAGAAAAATACGTCAAGATGAGGACTTTCAACATCAAATCTAAAGATGAGAAGGATTGATGATGATCATCTGATTTTTGATCAGGATTGCTAAACTGAAAAAAGGAAAATTCACCTTTATAGTCTACATTAGGGAACTGTTGAGAACATTCAATAGGTTATGACTAATCAGCTGAAGACATTCAGCACCATTTCTAGGAGTGTAAACCATATCATTTTTGGTGGCTAGCTTCCCAAGGGAACTGTATAGAAAGTAAAGTTAAACTGTAAATAAATTCATTATGAAATTTTAGTCAGCCTCATTACTTAATTGATAAATCTCGAAAGTAATATTTTGTAATAGAAAAAAAATGTTAACTAACTCATAAAACAAAGATTATTTTGACTGTTACAGATTATGATAAAATCTCATCACAACCCAGACTTCACAATGAACCTTTCATTTTGACTGTTAGTGATTATGATAAAATCTCAACACAACCCAGATTTCACAATGAACCTTTCATTTTGACTGTTAGTGATTGTGATAAAATCTCAACACAACCCAGACTTCACTATGAACCTTTCATTTTGTGTCTTTTGATTCAAAGCTTCAAAATCATTATCAACAATTAGAATAATGATTTTCCAACACCAGAAGACCATTCACCTCTTCATTGCACTAAAAGAGGTTGAACCAAGTTCAGTCCTTGTTCGATTGTTGTCTTAGTATAAGCCATAAATAACTTCCTGTTTGAAATGAGTAACTATCTCTGTTGCATTTGGGGAAAAAATAAATCTTCTAATGAGAATAAAATATCTCTCAGAATGCATTTAATATGATGTATGCTGCATGGAAAAGGACATTTTGATGATGTTGGATTTTCCTATTTGGAACGTTGCCTTTTTTGGATTTTATGCTGAATTGTGTAATTTTTATTTACTCAGGACTTGATACCAGTTATTTGTGAGTTAGATGGGATTAAACCCTTTTCTTAAAGTTTATTCTCTGTATTACCATTAAATATGTAATATTCTAACAATCTCCGATGTGTGTTAATAGGCAAATATTAAGGGACCTGGACATTTTTCATCCTCTGTTCACTTTCCAAGTGGTGTCTCTCATAATAAAAAAAAGCCTTGTGTCATGTCTCATCCCTATAACTGATAACTCATGATGAAAAGTCTTTCTTTATTTGATTTAATGAGGAAATTTTTTTGGTTGCTTCTGAGTATTGATCTATTGATCTTGAAGCTTCTGATCAGATACTTAACCACTAAGCTGGAATGAAAATGCATGCAAAGAAATTAAGAGACAGTGTGGCTCCTATGTGCTTGGAAGTATTACTGTGTTTTCATTGAAAGAAGGATAACCACAGAACTCATTGATACTATATAGAGACGAGGCAGGAATATATAAAGAAGGAATAAAAGCCAAACACAAACATAAGTAGTCTTCATCTAAGCCTACCAAGATTAATCAGAAAAAGCATTCAACTTCTTGAGTATTATAGCCTTCTGTGTTTTCACAAGTAAATCTCTTGTCTGGCTCTGATGAAATTACATTAATCCTTTATGTAATTAAAACTGACCAATAAGAATCCAACGAGTATTTTTCTTACTCAAAATATATAATCACTTCTAATACTAATGTTTCTATTTCCTAAAATCTAACCTATGAAAATCTAGTATTTGTTCTTTTTTTTTTTTTTTTTCATCTTTCAGACTTTCTCCTAGCTGATGCCAAACTATAGCTAAAAATTTCACAACTTGAAACACATCTAACAAAAATATTTCTGAAGATTTAATCTAAATATTTATCATATATTTTGTTTTAAAGATTCTTGGAGATATATTTTGAATTAAAGCCAACAGACACTTCAAATATTTAAACTGCTGAAACTGTTTTTCTTAAAGAGATCAAAATGCACAATCATTATTAATGAATATGAATTGTATTTCCATTATAAGATTTTATGATATAAACCATGGAATATTTTTGTTGTTTCTTAAATGTTAAAACTGTATTAATCTTATTTATACTTGGACTTTTGAATGACTCCGATATTGGTTAATACTCTTTTAATTACTTTTTGTGGTGTAATAATTTGTAAGCTGTTGTTGAGTTTGATTCTCACTGGGTACTTCATACTTCTCAGCTTGAACCAAACCAAGCTAAACTTAATTAAAAACTACTATATCTTCAATGTTAGTGAGTCTATATGGACACAACATGAAGCACATAACTAAACTTATATATACTTCAGTTTAATCTATGGATGTACAAGGCATTATGGTTTTGCCCTTAGAAAACGGACTTGGCTGCCCATGTTCAAATATTGGCTAAAACTGTTTGCATTTCACTTTGCACTTATGCCCTAGCCTAAGACATGAATCTGTCTATTCTCACCCACCCTACCACTATGGGTAAATAGTCGAGCAAACAAGGTTCATTAACCTTTGCATGGTAACCAATCTAGGAGAAGGAAAATTATTCTTATTAAGTAAATACTTCAATTATTTTTAGCTATGAAAATAGTTTCTGATGGAAGATATATCCAAGAACGAAATATCATATAATATATATATAATGAATAAGTTTTGAAGACAAATTTTTCACTCCAAAATAAGGGCTTGTTCATTACACAAGATATGTTTTTAAACAAGAAGAAGTTCATTACAAGCAATATATGATAAAAACATTCTTTTTAGCCAAAAATGGGATGTTGTTTATTTCACAAGTCTATACTCTAATTAAAGTAAATTAGATCTCATTCTTTATTGCTGCTTTTATCTCGGTGGTCACTCCCAAATTTATTATTCAGGAAGTATGTTTTGCCTAAAGTTTCTCAGGCATACTCTGAAAGAAATGTAATGCTACCATTTTTTTTTTTTTTTTTTTTTTTTTTTTGGATTTAGCATGTAAAAATATGAGGAAGTTATAAATCTCTCTCTAGACTACAGGTCTGTGATGGACAAATGAAGAATACTTATGCCAGGAAAAAAATCTTTATTTTCAAATTGAAATATTATCCTATTGTGAAATGAGATTGAATTGATGTAATAAATTCAGAACAGAAACTCATTTTAATTTTTCTAATTCTGTGAAGTATCAAACAAAATATGAAAAAAAATTTAAATAGACAAAACATTTTTCATCATTGGTTATAATGCAAGATGATTAATTACAGTTGTTGAAATGAATGAATTGTGATTTAATTTAGAACCAAGATTAATTGTCTTTAGTACTCGTAGCTTTCATAACAAAATAATATAAAAAGAAAAGGCCTTGCCACCTTCCCTATTGAGACTGACTGATCTTTCTTGATTATGACACTGAGTCCTCTCATACATCATCCAAGATACATTTTGAAAGATATAAATTATTTCTTATATTTTTGTGGGTTTTTTTTTTTTAGTTTTTTTTCCACCTATTTTTTATTAGACAAAGAATATGAATGACTTTAATGCTAGACTGGTGCCAGCCAATTTATACCAGATAATCTATTTTTCATTTGAATATCATGTTTGTAATGGAACTGGATGGCTACTGCACAACTATTTTCTCACTTTTTTTCAATAGAACTTCATTGAAAAGAATGACTGAGAAAAATTCTTCACTCTTGACTCTCATTCAGTTATTATATGCAGTCTTCAGAGGACTATTTCTGAAACATCCATTTTTTTTTCATAAAGTTGTCCCTTAATCAGAATTTAAATGTATTTTTATATTTTCTATTGAGTATCATCAAAATTATGGTCTGAATAAAGTTTTCTTGACCTGGCTTACTCTGTAACTTATTCTGACTATTATAAGATTTCTTTACACTATTAACATTGTAATGTCTTTAGCTTACAAAGATATACAAGAGTGAGTCAAAAGTTTGGCAATGGTGACGTGGTATGCTACCGAGAGAGGGAAAGGGGGTCGATTCCCCTACCCTTATGTGTTTGAATCAACAGTCACTAAGACTGACTGCTAAAACAGTCAGAGAATGAATGTCAAAGCTACCTGCACTCCATGACCTGTAATCTGTTGGACAAAGAAAGAAATCCAGGTCACTCTAGTATCATAACTGGATGGAATGGTGGGAGAAGGAAAAAGTCAAATGATTGGCCCATAGACCAAACGCCATCTTTTTTGTTAGCGGAAATTTAGAAAAGAAAGTTTAGTTCTGTACAGACATTGGCGAAAGATAGACGCCAATTTAGCCAACTCCGGGGAATCTCCCGTAAAAAGAGTAGAACAGAATCTCTGGACAGAAGTCAGCGTTAGAAAGACGTGCTAACATTCAGAAAGATTCTGGGGATGCCACTTGCCCATAAAAGAAAGAAGCCTGAAAATTAAGCCTTGTCAAAGATAAGTACAACTTCAACTGTTTTTCCTTCTACCCTTCCTAAATATTGGAATTATATGTATTCCAAAAAGAAAGAGAGAAACTGAAAGGATTCAGTTTCATCAACTGTAAATTAGTGAATGAACTTTGTTATATGCTTCAGCCCGGTGAATTAAGCATTTTCTCAAGTAAAAGAAAAAAGAAAGAAAGAAAAGGACTGTTGAGAGACATTTATGTTCGATACTGCCTGCTGGCTTAATATAGCCGGTATTTTAAAAAGAAAAAAGAAAAGAAAAAGGAACTGTTTCTTAAATCTTATCATTATTTGTTTAGTCGTCGCCTATTAAAACTTAGGTATATTTTAAATGCACCCTTATGTTGAAATATTTTGGTTGTGTTATTTATCTATAGAGTCGCCTTTTTTTGCACATATCTGTTTCAGTTTCATATCGCTTTCATTAATTCTCGCTAAATGTCTTATTCATCCTAAAACAATACAAGGGAATTTTGGAAATTTGACTACAGTTAATATTTTCTTACCTTGAAGTTTATGTTTTCCGTTATCCGAGCAGGTAGGAAAACGGGGAACTTGGTGGGGTATGTGAAAGTTAATTGGAAACCCCCTCACCATTGTCAGAGATCAATCTGGCCCCAAATTAACCCCCAAATTATTTGCCAGTTTACTATATGCCCAAAAAAGGAGTCTTAACTAGGACTATTTTTGCAGAGGGTCAAGTGCCAGACTGCCCTCGATGTCACATGTGCATAAAAATGAACTCTCGTCCTGGGATAATTATTTATGCAGCATCACACAATATTTTAGTACGTTAGTTTTCCCTGTTAAAAGATATGATGAGGTAAAGAATATATATATAAAATAGGAGGTGCCCGTGGTGTAATGGTTATCGTCGTAGGAAATGGACAATGAATCCAATTATTCTCCCTCCAGCTATGGGTAAATAGTAGGGCAGACTGGGTTCTTCAGCCTTGGTGAGGCAACTAGTCTAGGAGAAGGAAAACTCTGGTTTCAAACCTGTTAAAACTCCGCTTAAAAATTGACCTTGTGTCATATCCTGCCTGAGCGGAGGGCTTGGGTAAATAGGATGAGGCAAAGAATATAAAAAATAATCTAAGAATGAAAAGATTGGAACAACAGTATCCAGTTTACATATTGGTCCCTAAGTATATATTTCTTGTTCTTTAATCTTATGACAGATTGATTTTAATGGCATGGCAATTCATCAAGGGTTATTTTATGCCTCTAGGTTAGGGAACTGCCTTCATTGTATGTTCATGTTTACAGTTTTTGTGTAGTTATTTAGTAAGAGTTGTTTTTTTTTGGTGGCGGGGTGCACAGAGTCCTATCAAATAAAAATGATTTTTGAACAGATTTGTTTGACTCATTGACAGGATGCTAACATTTACTTCCACTTCATCAGTGTGAATCTGGGAGTAATTGCAATAAAAGGTTACTCTACACTTTCTCAGATCTTCAAAACCATAGCTTCATCATCAGATGCAGTTTAGTGTCATACCCAGGAGGTATGACACTAAACTCTAACTGTATTCCCATCCTGAAAAGTACCCTCTTCTTTGGAGAGAGTAGGGAATACAGTCAATGTATTCTAAGCCCTACCAACAGGGCAGACTGTCTAGTTGAGTACATACCAAGAAACTCTTCCTGATTATTAATTTTGCTTTATTTCATTTTCACTTGGTCTTTGAATATTCTCTTAAGCTTATTAATAATTTATTCTTTATGACTTGGCTTCTTATGACTTCAATTTTTTCTGTTCGAATTCTTTATTTCTTTTTTTGGCTATTTTTATTTGACTAATTTTTCTACATATTTCCTGTTCTTTCTTTTTCACCATTTCTTGCTTTTTCAATTCATCAATTTTTCTTTTTCAGTTTTTTTCTTTTTCTTTTGACAACTTTTCCTTCATTTTCTCATGATCATTCTTCATTTCTTTTGTCTCTTAGCTGTACTTCTACTGACATTTTTAAGGCATCTTTTTTTTTTTCACATTCATGCTTTCTTCACTTGTATCTATTGACTACATTTCATTACAACTGTTTTTTTTTTTTTTTACATTATCACACCTTCATCAATATTCTGTCATTTTTATTCAAAAACCATTCTTTTCTTACTAAACTCAAAATAAATTTTCAACTTTACCTTCTACAATGATTTATCTTTTTATCAATACATTATCTCACCTTTAATTTGAATTTTTTTTAAGTTTCTTTTGACCAATTTTTGGGCTGACCTTGCCTCAGTGGTCTTTATTTTATTTATTTATTTTTTGCATTTTTTATAAATATGTTTTTGGTAATTGCTTTTTTTTCTTCTATTTCTGCAAGAAGAGAAAAATCTTTTCGAGTCTTTGCCAAGGTAGAAAATTGATTGAAACTATTTACTTTTTTATCTATAGTTCTTATTACTTTCTTTATTTCATGAACTTCAAAAGTAGGTTTGCCATTGCTTTTCTGAAACTATCTTTTATCTATATTTCCCTGAATCTTAAGTTCTCTGCATGGCTTATAGAACATGTCTTTATTTTCACAAAAATTAATGCTATTAAATGATATGCTTCGTCATTGGAATGGAAAGTTGCCAGCAAGCCTATCCTTTATTATATTTTGTATCAGCCTTGTCGTTCTTTCTCTTTGTTCTGAGCAATAAACCATTGTTATATATAAACATATGCCTTAGCAAAAAACAGTTAACTTTCTGTCAATTAAAATATATTAACCAGTGTCTGTTTAACTATTTTCATACATTTCTTATTGTTTTCTTTATTTGTAGATACCATTGAATTAATAAATATGAGGTTGTTCAGAAAAGAATGTTGATTTTAGAATAAAATCTTTTTTTCTAGTATAAATTAAAATTATGTTTTGATGAATTAAAATAGGATGCATGAACATATAGGCATTTCTTTGATTGATTATCAAGGTTTATTTATGCCTGTATAATAAAACTCTAAAGGTTTTGAGGCAATGACATTTTTAAATACAGTTTCCACTTCTCTTTAGAAAGGAATTTCTTTGGCATAAGAAAGATGCATAAAAAAATGGTCTTCAGTGGGTGAGAGATCAAGAGAATATCGTAGATGAGGCAAAATCTCTTATTCTAAGTGAGCTTCTGCAGTGTCATCCTGGCAACAAGTGGACAAGCATTGTCATCGAGTAAAATTATGACCAAACTTGAACTCATGCAAAAATAAGTAAATGCCTCACTTCTTTTTTTCAGGCTCATGATTATTAGGGGGCATATGACGTTAAAAATGAAATTCTGAAAGAAGTGATTGAAAATCAGCAAAGAGGACATTTTAATCATTAGGAATGTGAATTTTTCATGCAACTTCAATTAAAATAATTTATTGGAAAAGAATTTTAAAAAATTTAAATAAAAAGTGGATAGAATTTTCCAAAACAACTAATAGAATCATAGAAGAATATAATGATACTATGACAGTCAAAGCAAAATCTTCTCTAGATTTGGTGTTCTCTTAATGATCAAATGCTAACTGAATTACCCATCTACAATGGTTAAGAGGCTAAGATCTGGGTTATATCTGGTTATAATGAAAGTAAAATGATTCCTTAACACTGATGAAATTGGATTTCTTTAATAAAACTGGAATTCTTGTAAATCTTAATCATCTAAGTACTTTTATATGGTTGTACCACTTGAACTCAAATAAAACTCTCAGAGAAAAAATTTTGCTAGGAAGTACACAAGGATTCTGTGTGCTGTTTTGATCTAATCCTGGAAGCAGCCCCCTACAAAACAGCAACTGCATGGCTATTTACCTCTTACTTCACAAACCATTCAAGAAAAGTGAGCAAGACATTGTGATCACTAAGGACAATTTCAGTAGGGACATCCACCTATGGACTTCTACACATGGATATAACAGTGTTGGCTAACTATTAAAAACTTACATTCATCAGCTTTGTGCAGACACTGAATGCCGTTTAGAAGACTTACCAAGAGTAATGGATAGAAGGGATGGATTGTGAGAGAGACTCAAGAGAATACATGCTGTCAGCAATCCTTTAAGGATGATGAGCTTATAAGCAGGGTTTCTGCTAGAGTCTAATTGTGCAAATCACTGAATAAATAAAACTCGAAAAAGCCTTAGAATCTTGGTTAAAAATCATTGTTTGCAGACACCTTGAAGGTGTGCATATATATATATAGAGAGAGAGAAGTATAAAAGACAGTGGAATTTGATGACATACTTCTTCAATTTTACAATGCTGTCTATAAAAAAATACAAAGAAGAAATGGACAAAACACTGCATCCTCCCCCTAACCCTCAAGAAAGGTGACCATTAAGATCATTAAGAACTGCAGAGGCATAAATCCTCCTGCTATTTCTGCTAAGGTTTCTAATACTCTGCTTCTCAGCTGTGGGAAACCTGAAACCAAGGCTGGAATAGTTGCAGCAGCCACAGGACTTGATGGTATACTGTTGCAATTTCTCCTCTTATGCCTTTGGGTACCCCTGTGGGTGTTTTCAACATGGTTTGTGGTAAGATGCCAAGTGCACTATTGGGAATGGTTGATCTAACAGGCACAAAAGAGAATCATTGCCTATCCATCTGTCTTAAAATTGCTTTTTTAGTGCCCCTTTGTCAAGATAACTGGTAGAGATCTTGCTGCACAGTATGATTCTGGAGAAGTGTTGATTCCTCATCCTGTAGCTGAGACTCCAGTACCATGGTCTTGATACTAGGGATCACTTTTCCAAAGACTTCAATATTTGTGATGAAGTTTTGAAGCTTAAAGAAGATGGAGGTCTTCTACCAGCCTGCTCTTCAGAAAGAGTTAGAGTTTTCCCACATCACCATTGGTGTGACTGAGTTGAAGGTGGTCTGTTAGTTTAACTACCCGGGGTGCATCATCACTTGAGATGTCAAAATTGATAAAGAAGTTGACAAAACGCTGGCATAGATTAGCAGTGCATTTAGCAGACTCTGTAAATGCATATGATACAACTAACACTTGAAGAAAGATGCAGATATCAGGATGTATAGAGCTATCCTCCTTACCACTCTCCTATATCACTCAGAGTTGTGGATATTTACGTTGCCACCTCCAACCCATTGAGCAGTTCTACAAGAACTGCCTCTACACCATATGGATTCTCATAATATGATATAAATAGGTAATGAAATAAATGGGACTTTTATGATATCAACTTTAGCTTAATCATTTTCCTTTAAGGAGTTGATAAATTAACAATACGTCTTGTTGATTAATTACTAATTATGTATAAATGCCCTTCTTTTTTAATTATTATTCTTTATATAATTACCCTTTGCAATATTGACCATCCGAGATATACAACTTTGTATGTTCAAAGGTGCATTTAATATCAGAATTTCATTATTATTGCTCAATCTTAGGCCTAGGAAATTTTTGGAGTCAAGTGCTAGGTCTTTTAATGTCCGTTTTATTTTTAAATAATTTGTAACCAGTTGTATGATGATAGCCTAAGTACATCTTTGATAGATAAAGCGAGGCAAACCTTTAGTAGGTATCATACAATAACTGATGTTTATACAACAGCATTGCTTCAAACATAGCCTTCATCTGGGTTCAGGCATGGTTTCGGGGCCGAAGCATCATTACCACTAACCCAGAGCACCCCAGTAGTATCTCGCGACACCACCAGACTTTGTCAGATTGTTGTCGCTCTGTGGGATTGCCAGATCCACGCTGATGCTGTTAGAGCCTTATCTTGGATCTTTTCCATGTATTTTCTCTTGTCCAATAGAAGAATTCCAAGATTAGTTAAGAAAACGGAGGTTGAGTTGGCAATAAAACCTCAGCATCCGACTTCGATAGGAAATACATTCGTTATCCAGCCATTTCTGACACATTATTCTCGCAGATCTTCATATTTTTCCAACTTACGCTGATGTGCCCAGTCGAAATTTTCTTCATAAGGGACTGTTAACTCAATAACAAAACTTTTTTTTGCTTTAACGGACCAAATGAAAATATCTGGACACGTTGTTGTTAATGCTATTTCAGTTGGAAATATGAAGTTATGTTTTAAATCGGTTGTGATGTGCCAGTCCATGCAGCCATCAAGCAATGATGGTTTATGCATATTTTCACGTGCAATTTTCAAAGTATTTCCTTCTTTAACGAACTGAATTGCTCTGTTGTTGATAATATCTAGAGCTTTATTGGCAGTCTCACAACATGTTTGTGAAACCTCATAAAAAATCTCCAGGACTTTATGTCTCCAAGTATAGCTTTTTAGAGTGTACTCACATCCAGTGAGAATATGTTTGAGGCTCGCAGTTTGCCCACATGCTCTGCATCAATCGGATGTAGTAAACCCCCAAGCATGAAGGTTGACTGGTGTTGGTGAGACGTCATAGACTGCTTTTATGAGGAAACTTAATTTCTTTGGGTCCATGTGCTTGAGGTCTCTCCATGTGACAGCTCTGTCTTTTGCAATCTCCTACTTGGTCCATGCACCCTGTTTCCTTTGTCCTACAGCTGTAGTAAAATGCCTAACTTCCTCAAGATGATGGATTTCTTCCGACACCATTTTTCTTCTGTTTGCCATGGATTTTTTTGACCTCCAACGCTGTGGATGTAGGCCTAGACCTGCTTTTCCATTTGCCACAGTGCCAATTATTTCTTTCATCCTGAGGGCCGATTCAGCATTCTCAACAGCTATTTTTGCCTTCCATTTCACTTGACACTAATGCCCTTGGCAAATGTATGAATCCATTTGTTTTCCCTCAGCTATGAGTAAGTAGTAGGGCAGACGTTGTTCTTTAACCCTTTAAGGCAACTAGTCTAAGAGAAGGAAAACTGATTTAAAATCAGCTTTACTGTTCTTAAAAATAAACTTTGTGCCACATCTTGCTTGTAGCATGGGGTCTGAATAGATACATACTTGCCCCCCACCACCACCTAATGAAAGTGGAAGTTAGTTTGGAAAAGGAAAAAAAACTTATTTGTAGCCAGGATAAATAAGCACTTACCTTTTGTAATCATTGTTATAATGAAATCTATGTAGTAGAGCTTATGAGATAAGTTATCCAAGAGAAATAGTAGATGTCAAGTCTTTCTTTTGCTTTACTGTTTTTAATCTAATAAAATTTTGGCCAAAGAATGACTCTTGTTTTTCTGTTAGCATATTGTCTAGAGAATCAATATGCTACGTTCTTGTATGTCATGCACAAAATTTAGTGTCTAGACATGACTAGACATTTTTTGATGCGAAGAAACATTTGAAATCATTTATTTTTACTAATCTGTCTTCCTTTCCAATTAAATGTCAAGTCTTCCACTATCTCTTTCTTTCTCTCTCATATGTGCTTTTATTGTCTGCTCTTTTTTTTTAATATATTCAGCATTGCTTCAGATTAATTTCCTCAAATAAAATATAACTATGAAGCTGGAAGTTGCATTTTTGTTTGTTGACGAAAATCTTAGATAAATCTATGCTTCAGAGAAAAATAGATCTGTGTCTTATATCTATCAGTATTGTTAAAGTTATTTTATTAATGAACAAACTTGATAATAAAGGCAGTAAATTCATGAAAATACCACTTGATTGATTTATTTTAATTTCAGAGTTTAAGACCAATTAAAAAAGCAAATGCAAATAGCAAACGCTTGACTAGTCATAGTTTTACTGACAACTCAATTAAAATTGACATTGATCACTTTTAGCTTGGTCAAGTGGTTTTATATTTGTAAAAAGAAGAAATATATGCAGCCAAGTGTCGGTACCTCTTTATTTCTGTAAACAGGGCGAAACAGAAGTAAGTAATTGTGAAATGAATAACAAGAACTCAATACTTTTGCCCTAATATGTACTTTATAACTATTATCAAATTAGGTTGATTTATTGATAGCTTTTAATGACATGTCAACCTGTTTTGGGTTATTTTATGCTGACAGCTTTGGATATCACCTTCATTGTCCATCCATATTTAATTTTTTTATATAGAAGTTTATTTAGAGGCTTTTTGCATATGATCCTATTGAATACAAATCATTTTCCACAGATCTATTTGACCCAAAGATGGCACCTTAACAGGTACTACTACTTAGTCTGAGTGGATCTGGGAGTAATGGTACTGTAGGATTACTCGACACTCCCATATCTCCACATCTGGAGCCTGACCATCTGATTCAGGTGTGTCATATTCAGGACATCTCTTTTTTGGTGGGGGGATTTTTAACCCTATGCAAGGCGTGTGGTCTGTGTATTCTAAGGTTCATTGAGAGGTGGCTTTTTTAAAAAATATATTTGAAGATTTATGTACAAAATGCACACAGCAAAATACTTTCTTTTTTCTTTTTTAAGTGCATACTGAATAAGAAAGGTTTGAGAACTATTGTACCAGTTTTTGCCGTTAAAAAATAAGAGACACTTATTTTATCTACCAAGTGTGTTCATTGTGTTTGATAATAACTAGCAACGGTAAATTGCTTTGACAGACTTTCTATGTTACTATAAACTGATATGCACTTATCTCTGAGCATATATGTATATAACATTCTAAATGTGTTATATAAATGTGTATGTATGTCTGTGTGTGTGTGATTAAAGTAATATCTTAAAAGTGCATAAATAAAAGCAAAGTTGTTCAAGTCATATATTTATTTACATCATATCCTTACTAACACGTATGCAAAGACCTATCTACATAGGATACTTTCGTGTAATTCAATCTAGCATTGTAAAAAAACCTACACTGGTATGCCCTTCTGTCTTCATCTCATTTCTCCATCATGTTCCAATACATAAAAATATTGAAAAAAAATTATCCATAATGGATTTATTTTCAACTAAATTTCCCCTTAGAAATGATACAGAATTAAATAATATAGAATTAAATTTACAAGTGCCTCTGCATTGAAATTGTGCAAATCTGTAAATATGATATCGATTTCTTTGTTGATGGTTGTACATTGTATTAGCATATGGAGCACCATGGCCTACATGAAAGGTAGGGATTCTGGGTAGATTTCCAACTGGAATTTAAAAAAATGGCAATAAAGACAAATGAAATGTTCTTAGAATAAGGTAAAGTAAAGACACGGATGTTATTTTCAAATAAATATCTACAAATATGAAATTCATGAATGTTCAGCGTGGAAGTCTTAAAATTTTATATACTCTTTTAATATAGATTAGTTGTTGTATATTTTGTTGAAGAATAAAAGTCAAGAATTTACAACAGCAGACTGAGTTAAGGTCAAGTCTTACTTGAAGAACTTCTACAACACCAAACTTTAACAGTGAACTGAATTTGCTTAGTACTTAAATGGATAGTCAATTCTCTAAGGAAGACTGTTATTCATTGTCTCTCTTGACAAGTATTTGTCTAATATTAGTAGGAATAAATTGGTTTGTATTCTACATTGACTAATATGAATTTTTATAATTCTATAAGTGGCAGGATAGATGTGAAAGAGTTGTATTTATACATATCTGTGTCTATCTCTTTTTCTTTCATTCACTCTCTCTCTATGTGTGCAGAATGTTTAAAAAGTTTTGATATCATTTAAGAAATATAGGGTGTTTCTGAAAAATTTGTTATATAATTAAGGAATGATATTTTTAATATTCATCATTTTTCGTTAATTACATTTTATCATTCAGTTTGGTTGGGCTTTGAACTATTAGGGTTAAGAGCCCTAGTGTATAATTAATTGGTGCAGTTTACGCTCACGTGCAAAGGATATGACGATCACCATTGTCATAATAAACCCTCACACAGGAAATGGGGCTGGAGTGTTGATGATGTCATGCCTGGAAGAGATGGTCCTGAGATTTTGAGAAAGAATCAGTTGAGAAGTTGAGATAGGACCATAGAGGCAGAGAGTTGAGTTTCTGCCTTTGAGGCATAGAGTTTTCTACCATTGCAGCAGCAGTTAATCTATTTGGGTCTTGACCGGCGGAAATGAATTGAGATCTTAAAAATCACAAGATGCGCCACACATTGGTGGGGTCAGCATAGTAAGAATTGTGTCTCTCTCCTCGTGTCGAAGAACTGAAGTCAGGAATTAATAAACTGTTTGTACCTGAAACAACAGAGTCCACCTGCATTTGTGTATGTACTGTTATTATTAATATCACCAAAAATTACACTACATTTTAAACTCAACCAATTTGCCCAGTCAGCTGGGGCTGTAGAATACACTGACTGCACCTCTGCAGAGGGGTAAGAGACCCCCACCCCCTGCAACAAGTGTCATGCCTATGACACTAAATCTGATGGTGAGGTCCCAGTAATGCTTGGGCCTTGGGGAATATGGAGCACCCCTTCATTGCCATTGCTCCCAGGTCCATCTGGCCTGGTGTAGTAGCATCTGATAGGGCTCTATCTATGGGTTAAATAGAACTAACAGCATATTTATGCTAAACTGAATTGTTTGATTAAACTGAATAGCTTGAAATAGAAATGTTTTTAACAATTAAACCGTACTTACATTTAAACTATGTGCTTATGCTAAACTGAATTATTTGAAATAGAACTGTTTTTTTATATTGAAACTGTATTTACACTAAACATAGAACTATTTTGACATGTAACTGTGTGTAAACAAAATCTGTACTTATACAAAACTGAATTAGCTGAATTAGAACTGCTTGACTAAACTCCATAGCTCGAAATAGAAATGTTTTTCACAATTAAATTGTACTTACATTTAAATTTTGTGCTTATTCTAAACTGAATTATTTGAAATTGAGCTGTTTTTGACATTGAAACTGTTCTTACACTAAACTGAATTGTTATATATAACTGTTTGAATAATTTAAAATAGAAATATTCTTGACAATTAAACTGTGTACTCATACTAAACTGAATTGTTTTACGAAGTGAGCAGAAGAAAGAACACAGCCAAAGCAAAACTTACAGCAGCAAACCAACAAGAAAGAATAAAACTGTGGAAACAGCACTTTGAAAACTTACTTGGAAACCCACCAAAAATAACGCATGAACCAATCACCAGAATAATTAGCAAACAATTAGACATTAAACTAGGACCGTTCACACAAGAAGAACTCGACTCGGTTCTCAGAAAAATTAAAAATAGGAAAGCTGCAGGGCTGGACGAAATTCCCCCGGAAGTATGGAAGACCAGACAATTCGACGACATACTGCTCCGACACTGCAACGCAGTATACAATCAAAATCCGATAGATAGATAGATGGATGAAGGGATGCATACTCCCCTTCCCTAAAAAGGGGGACCTCGGATTAGCCAAAAACTACCGAGGCATAACACTTACATCCATAGCTGCCAAAATCTACAATGCCCTACTACGAAACCGAATAGAACCCAAAATCGACAACATACTTAGAAAAAACCAAAATGGCTTCTGAAGAAATAGATCCACGACCTCACAAATATTAACCATCCGCAGAATCCTTGAAGGTGTACGGGCAAAGAACCTACAAGCGACATTAATATTTGTCGACTTTACCAAGGCTTTCGACTCCATTCACAGAGGAAAGATGGAACAAATCCTACTAGCGTACGGCATACCTAAAGAAACTGTAGCGGCAATAACGATTCTCTATAGAAACACTAAAGTAAAAGTACAATCACCGGATGGAGACACAGAATACTTTGACATTGAAGCAGGAGTACTACAAGGGGACATGCTGGCCCCGTACCTCTTTATCATTTGTCTAGACTACGTACTTAGAACATCGATTGACAAAATCAAAGAGAATGGCTTCGAACTGACGAAGAGAAGAAGCAGAAGATACCCCGCAACAACAATTACCGACGCCGACTACGCCGATGACATAGCGATACTGGCAAATACACCTGACCAAGCCGAAACACTTCTGCATAGTTTGGAACGAGCAGCAGCAAGCATAGGCCTCCATGTTAATGCACACAAAACGGAATATATGTGCTATAACCAAACGGGGGACATCTCCACTCTAGAAGGAACCCCACTTAAACTAGTAGACAAATTCACGTACCTAGGAAGCAGCGTCGAATCAACCGAAAAGGACATCGAAACGAGGTTAACAAAAGCATGGACAGCTATCAATAGGCTATCGATTATATGGAAATCAGACCTAACCGATAAAATGAAACGCAGTTTCTTCCAGGCAGCGGTCACATCGATACTGCTATATGGATGCACTACATGGACGCTAACAAAACGGCTGGAGAAGAAACTAGATGGCAATTACACAAGAATGCTGCGTGCAATCCTGGCAGCAACACCCCACAAGACACCAACTGTACGGCCACCTGCCCCCATCACGAAAACTATTCAAGTTAGACGAACCAGACATGCAGGACACTGCTGGAGAAGCAGAGAGGAACTCATAAGAGATGTACTCTTATGGATCCCCACACATGGCCGCGCAAAAGCAGGACGACCAGCTCGAACGTACATTCAGCAGCTATGTGAGGATATAGGTTGTTGTCCTGAAGACCTACCTAGGGCGATGAACGATAGGGAGAGTGGCGAGAGAGGGTCAGGGATATCCGTGCTGCCAGCACGATATGATGATGATGATGATGATTTACATAAAAATGGATTTGGCGTTAAATAACCTACAAAGGTTGATATGCCATAAAACCCAACAAACCAAACCAAAACTCAACCAATTCTCATTCAAATGATTTCAAATTGTAACAGAAAACATAGCACCAACTCAAAATTCTTTGTTTAATGTTTTCTTTTCCAGTCAATGGTATTTCTATGCATAAAAAGAAAAAAAAAACATTAAGCATTGAATTTTGAGTCATTTTTACAGCTGTTAAAGTTTAAGATCATCTGAAAGAGAATTGGTCAAGTTATCTGATTACAAAATGATATCAATTTTATTCTAAACACCTGCGTGTGTGTGTGTGTATATCTATCTATCTATATATATATATATATATATGTGTGTGTGTGTGTATGTATATATATATATATATATGTATGTATATGTGCATATTTTTCTATTTTTTTCATATATATATATATATATATATATATATATAAGCTTAAATAATGAAAATATTCTGTGTATGCATAGTAGAAATTTGTGAGGAAATAAAAAGCCAATAAACTGCATGGTATATACAATATAATAATTTACAACTAATTGTTACTGCTTGCTGCATTTTTGTTGCATGTATTATGCAATTTTCAGATGTAAATATAAATTAAAATATACTAAACCTTGTGAAAAATGCAAAAGAAAAAAGCATTTTATTCAGACATACCTCTTTAAACTATCAATAAAAAGCTTCTTTTTTTTTGTCAAGTGCACACATTCATAAAGTAATATTTCTGGCGTTCATAAATAGATCTCAGCTTTCAATATAAATACATTTAATACACGTCCTTTATGGCTTACAATTTGCCTGCATCAGCTCTTTACAAAATGAATTTTCTTGCAAAATTACATGGGTAGAATTGCGATAATTCATTTGCAGCATGTTCTCTGCTAACATCATCAATAGCACACTCACCAATCATTATAAATGCTGTTTTTTTTATTATCAATATTATATATTCACTAATATTATTATCATTAACACAACTAGTTGAAGTACCTGTGCTGAGTAAGAAATCTGGAATTGGTTTACTCCTGGCTATTTTATGATTTTTGTTGTCAATTTAATTTGAAGAATTCTAAGTGATAATTTCAGCCACTGACAAAGAAATGAAAACCATAAACCTTGAATTAACAAATTGAAATTTCACCAAAAAAAAAAAATGATGAAAATAGGAGGATTTTTTTCTTATATCTTGAATTCATTTCAACTGAGATTTTTTATATAGATTATTTTTATTCATAAATGTCACTTGGCATTTGCATAAATCCATCCTTAATATTTTAGCAGTCAAACTTGCTGTTTTTAAGTAACTTTACTTGTCTTAACATTTTGAGCCTTTAACTGTGTGACCTCTCTGATATTCTATACCTGAGCTTATGAAATTTACAGAAAACTCGAATGTAGAGTGTAAACATGATTGTCTAAAAATATTGCATCTATGAAATAGAATAAAATGTTAAAAAATCAAGATTTTGGGTTTGACACGATCAGTTCTCAAGTGTACCTTTATTGACATATCTGAAGTCCATTGAATTAAATTGAATAAATATTTGTTCTCATAGCAATATTTAAGTCATGGGACTATTACATATATGTGATTATTTTATCCATTAGATCTGAAGAAGTCCTGTAATTTTTGGTGTTGTTGATTCATATCAATACTCATAACAAGATGGAAATAAATTGATAATCCTAATGTGACCGGGTTTTGTTTTTCTTAAAGAAATTATTGCTCTGTGATGTCAGTGACATTGAGCTCTTTACCAGGAAAACTTAAATGTTCATAGTTGAATGATTTTTGTCCTGATGGAATTATTCCCGACCCCGGTTTAACTGGACTGAACAATACATGTATATATATATATATATATATATATATATATATATGTTGCAAATGGTTGCTATTTTAAGTCTATTATCATTATTGTCTTACATGATCACCTTGAGCTTAGAATATTTCATTTATGATCTGTAGAAAACAAACAATCACAAAACGCATTTAAATTTCAGTTCCAGTCATTTTTTTTAAAAAACCTATCCAATAATTTCATTCAAATAAATCCTATTAATGATAGATTTCTTATATGATTTGTATCTGATTATTTATATATATATATATATATATATATATATATATATATACTTATTATTAGTATCTGACTATATATATATCAAAATACCAATTAGGCTCATGGATTCAAAAAGCAAAAGTAATTTATTGTTGTTTAAATTAATTTTGTGATAAGTGAAATTAACTTTCTGTTTAGAATGATTTGGCTTGATTTCTTTGTTTAATGTCATATCAGTCTTTGTAGGTCATTTAATGCCAAAGCCATCCTTGGAGAACCGTAGTGGTACTATTTAATTCCTAGCAGGGCAGGATAAGGATGATTGTACCTTTGGCAAAAGTATTAATCTAAAAGTGAATCTAACAAAAGAACTGGAGTTAAAACTCACTATGATGTTGCAGTCAGGCAGGGTTAGAAGGTACATCCTGACGACTCCCTCTACACAGGAGATGCCTGTGGTGTAATGGTTATCATTGTAGCAAATGGATACAGGGCCTTGAGTTCAAATCCTGGATGAGGCTGATTGCATTTCCCATAGCGCTAACATCCTTGGGAAATGTATGAATCCAATTATTCTGCCTCCAGCTATGAGTAAATAGTAGGGCAGACTGTGTTCTCAAGCCTTGGTTAGATAACCAGTCTGGAAGAAAAACTCAGAATTAAAACCTGTTAATCTCCACTTAAAAAATTGACCTTGTGTCACATCCTACTTGTGTGGAGGTGTGGTAAAAACATACACACTATTGTGAAAGTCAGATTAGTTAGACATGAAACCTCAGGGATTCCCTCCACACAGGATTGTGAAAATCAAATATGATAGTCACTACACTTTTTAGGACTCTCTTCACATAGGATTGTCAAAGTCAGATATTTTAGTCACTACATTTTGTGGACACCTTGTACGCAGGATTGAGAAAGTCAGGTATTTTAGTCACTGTACCTTTGATCTGTATACTTTTAGGCAAATTTTCTTTACTTTTTAAAAAAAATTTAACTGAAAATCTCTGTGCTTTGCAGAAGAAACTAAAATCATTGATCTTAGTAAAACGAAGCGAGATTTTTTTCCCCACTATTCTACTCTACATAGAAAGTATATTGAAACAAGGCAACTAAAATAGAAACTGCTTTGTCCATTATAAAATGTAACTTTGCAACAATTTAACAAAGTAATTGAGCTTGAGCATTTTTATTTATCTCTGTGGACTCCGAGCATTTTGTTGAAATAAATCATTTGACTGTCTATTAAAAGACAGGGATATCAAAAGATAAATCTTATGGGTCATCTTATTTTTAAAGACCCTTATTCCCCTCGTAATATGTCACTATGATAGCGATATAACTCAACCTGAGCCGGGTTTTATACTTTCATAGTAAAAACCAATATTGAATCACTTGATGCAAACATTTAACTCTATTCATTGCAGACATTCCACGTCTTATTTCTCATATTGATCCTTTTTAGTTTTTCTGTTAAAAAATATTTTGTAAATAAAATTTTGATGGATCAATGAATAAAGAGAGATTCATGACTTGTTTGGAAACTCACTGATGAGATAAATATTAAAAATATATGCCATAATTATTCGTGTATAAGCTATTTTTTTCTGATCGTTACACCAAAAATTAGGGTTGTGTAACTGGGCCATTGGCCTACTGAGTAGAGCATTTGCCAATAGTCTGGGAGTCTGGGGTTCAATCCCAGGTCAAGCCATACCAAAGACTCAAAAAATGCTACTTGATGCCACCTTGCTTAACACTCAGCATTATAAGGTTAGGATCAAGGATAAAGTAGAGCAATCCAGGGAATAGAGTAGTGTCCTCCCCTACACCTCAGTGTGGTAGCTATTGAAAAGAGAGCCTTTGGGTCACTCTCGACTAACATCGCCAACTTAACTTTATTATACACAAGAACTATATGTATAACTTTTCTTTTGTCCATTCACCTTGCTGTACTGGGGACAGAATGATCAAAAGTAAATTATATCTGCTGTCAAAACTTTATTATACACAAGAACTATATATATGACTTTCCTTGTATCCATAATCTCACTGTATTTGGGAGAGAATGATAAAAAGTAAGTTATATCTGTAGTCAAATGTGTTTTACACTGTTGCAAAGAAATATCAAGTGGAATGTTTGCTTATAATTTTCTTTCTTCTAATGGGAACTTATTTTTGCTACAAGATTGTTCCACTTTAGTTAGGTTAAATTTAACTGATATAAATGCTAAAAATCAATGTTTATTATATGTGAAAATTTTTTTCTCCAAAAATGAGGCACTTCTGTACAGTAAGAATAATAGCTAACCAAGAAAAAGTAGGGTCATTTTCAGATTCACCGCCCTCAAATTAGATGAAAAAAATGTTTGGTGCCTCAACACCGTATCAAATTTTTTTTTGTTGACCAGTGTAATTACAGTGGGTATTTTGAATAAAAATATAAAAGTTCGGAATGGCTATGGTTTGGGAAATTGCATAGTATAAAGTGAAGATTCATTGCTTATCTTGAGAAATCTCTATTCAGAATTTTGTTACTTGTTAGGGTTTGCTAAACAAACTTGTTAGTGTTTCAGCCAGCTATCAGGTGAAAATTTATGAAACTAGTGGTGAATTCCTATGATTATAAGAGACAGATCAAGTGCTTGGCAAATAAGATAATTGTGTCAGTGTAATGACGAGAAATATTAAGAATGAAATCAAAATCCATATGAGGTATGATCAAAAAGTTTCTAGACTGAATCTTAAAATATTTTATATTTTGAAATTTAAAATTCAAATGAAAATAAGCAACTTTTATAATAATGATGTAATTAAAGCCTGTAAGTAGACTTAGTCTAGATGACTCAGTGCCATTTCTTGATAGTGTTTGATCAGCAGTTTTTAATGAAATACAGGATTGTGCAAGTGCAGCAGCATCAGCAGTATCCATACTAATCGGCCCTAACTCCACATGACCTGTTCTTTTTTCTTAAGCTGAAAATTCTTCATTAAAGGAAATACAACAGCTCTGCTTCTCTGCACAACAAAAAAAAATGTCTCAGAAGTGCTTTGAGCAATGAACAATTCAGTGAAATAAGTGTGTTGAATGCCAAGGGGATTGTTTTGAAGATAATATTTTATTCATTGTTTATTTCAGTCTTAAAACATAGAACTTCAGTTTCAGTACTTTTTGAACACAACTCACTTTTGTGATGAATTGATTTTAATGGAATCTCAACATGTTTAGGGGTATTTTATACCTTGAGGTTAGAAAATTATGCTAATTGTACATTCATTTTATATTTTTATGTACTTGTTTCTTAAGGGCTTTTTTTGCACATGGTCTTATTGTATATGAATAATTTTCAAACAGATCTGTTTGCCCCTCAGATGGCACCCTAACAGGTACTACCACTCCAAGTCAGAGTGGACCTGGGAGTATCACATGTTTGTGTTTAGAGACTTATAATGTAAGTATATGCATGTAATGTATATAATTCTCCAAAGGATTTATATATGTTGAGTTTTTTTGGGTTAATTCCTATTGTCTTGATATATAATAGACTCTGTAACTATTTGCTTTAAGTCCAGAATACTATTTGACATTATAAGAATTTATAAATATTTATAATTATTCAAATGGAACTTGTGTATATTTTAAGAAATTTTTGAAGATGAATTTGATTAGGAGCCTTTGTATATATCTTCAGTTTCATAAAAAAAAAAAACAGTTTAAATAAAGTGTTAGATTCTGAGACAATTAGATTATTATACACTAGCTGAATTACTTATTTACACTGGGTAAGATATCAAAACTTGAATCATAGCTATATTATAAGAACTGAAAAACAATTTCTTAGTACTGGTCGTTAGCTGGTAGATTTTATACCAAGTGTTAATTGTTACTATAAAAGATGAATCCACATTAAAGAAAAATATTTGCCAATTATATCAATTATATAATCTTAGAAAGTTGATATTGTTCTGTAAAAATTTTCATAAAGTTTGGTAGGGAAATACTTTTTTTTATTAAAGTGGGTAAAATTAAAGAGATTGGTTAAATTTAACATATCTATTTTTTGTACATATTATTACTCCCAACTAAATAATAATGCTATTTAATTATTTTACATCTCCTTGAAAAACTATTTATAAATCTGATTATTATTGTTTAATTAAAAGTGAATGATTGAATAAATTCATTTATTTTTATTTTGTTTTGGAAATTTAATTCTGTATGATTACACAATACAGAAATATGAAATCCCTGTAATTCTTTCTTATAATTAAAGATAACTTGTTGATGAAATCTTTCCTTTTGTCATGAAAAACAAAAGTTTTCTTTAGTTTTTTTTATATAAGAACCTTCTACTCGAGCCAGCTGTTTGGTTATCTGTAAAGGTTCCTAGTTATTAACATACATATGAATATTTATGCATGTATATGCACACACACACATACACAATTGGTTTAAGGGGAACATTGGGTTAATAGATTTTGGGTAGACCATATAGCTGTGGTCTTTTGGGATACAGTGGGGGTATCTTTTCATAATTGATTTTAAGAATTAGATTGTCTTTATAGAAACCAAGTAATTGACACTGTATACATTGTTCTTATATAGCTTTTTGTTGAATTCATTAACATTGCCTGGGTAGGTGAATATAAAAGTGACATTTAGAATATCATCCATTTTGTTGTCTTCATCACACCTATTGAGTGTAACAACAGCAGATCCTTTATCAAGTTTAGATGGAATAATGGAATCATTGTTATGCAATGATTAAATAATGTCAAAGTGTTGATGGTCCTGGAAAAATCAGATCCATCTATGGCGGATCTACAATGCATGACCAACAAGCTGGGCTTTCAAGGCAATAAGTTCATCAGTGGATATTGGTTTATGCTTCGCCAAATAAACCAAGAGCAGCTCAAATTTGGAAAATCCAAGTTCTCTTTTGTTCCTGGTTGGGGGAATGCACAATTCAAATTTATGTTTAAGAATAAATTCCTCTGTTACATTTAAATGATTACTGGAAAAGGTATTAATATTAAGGTTAAACATATGAGATTTAGATCCATAAAATTTATTAGTTGAAAATGCTAATAAATTATTATGTTTGGATCATATAATGTTGTTGAGTTTATAATCTAAGGTAGCAATGCAGAGGTGGATTGTATCAAACAAGGGTAGAAAATTTTGATTGAAGCACCATTGTTGTTGATATTGGCATAATAGGAAAGTTAGTTTTACCATTTTGGAATGATGTTCACCTTGCAAGAATGCTTTCTCAGTATATATATATATATATATATATATATATATATATATATATATATATATATATATAGGCACTTGTGACTTAGTAGTTATTGTTGTAGCAAATTGACCCAGTGACTTGGGTCCAAATAATGGATGAACCTACTTTTGTTTGACTTTGAACTAAGAACCTTGGAAAAGGCATGAATCTATCTGTTCTCCCTGCTTTGAGTAATTAGTAGGGTAGACTGAACTATTTAGCCTGGGTATGGAAAGCAGTCTAGTAGAAAGAAAACTCTAAATCTGAACTAGATATTTAAAAATTAACCTTGTGTCATATCGTGCTTTTGGCAGAGGGTTTAGCTAAATGTATACATACATATATGCATATACTGAGCTTTGTTCAGTTAAGCAATAAATATTCCATGCATGATAAATCAAGTTTTTTCTGCATCTGCACAGCCTATATAATTAGAGTAAAAAAAGAGTCAAATTGACTTGAGAAATGAATATACAGATAAATTTATAAAAAAAAGAAAAAGTGATAGAGCTAATATTTGAAAATTAATGAGTTTCATAATATAGAACAAGTATATATAAATATGAATACGTTGTTGAGATTAAAAGACAGTAATAAAAAGCTAAAAATAAAAGATAAAAAGATCTGCTGAAAATGACACTAAAATAGTTTCTAAGCTCAAATGAAATAATAATATTTCAAGCTTTTTTTCTTTTTTATTTCCAATTTTCTTTTACTTATAGATAAAATTGTGAGTCATCATCAAATCTTCACTTTTCTGTTTTACTATTTTTAATCTCTTGACTGGTCACATGCTGAGCAATCATTCACGTTACCATTGTAAACATTTATCACATTTTTAACTGAAAATCTATTTCAGTGATCAAGAAGACACAGAATGAGAACCCATCAGAGTAGTAGTAGTATTAAAAAACTAATTTTGATTTACAATTATGTTTTCAATGATAGCTTCCATATTGAGTCTCTTCAAATGCATTCTGTTGAGTGTTAATGAATTTTTGTTTTATGTTTCTACTTAAAGAGATAAGACTCCAAATGCAACAATGAAAATTCTTAATCTGAAACGCCATCATTGCAGCATATTTTCAATGAAAATTCTTAAATTATTCAATACTTTTTTCAATTCTAATAAATAAGTAAAGACGCTTTATTATAAGTATATTGGCAGAGAGTACCAACATGGCTCACCCATGATATCAAAGTAATAC
Organism: Sepioteuthis lessoniana; assembly: GCA_963585895.1. Lineage (NCBI taxonomy): Eukaryota > Metazoa > Mollusca > Cephalopoda > Myopsida > Loliginidae > Sepioteuthis > Sepioteuthis lessoniana. Next base: position 3,794,510 of record OY757925.1, read on the forward strand.
TATGGAGTAATATACAAATTTGTATCACATTGCAATTAGAATTACTGTGTATTTTTATTGTTATAAGAATTATAAAAATGTGTTTACTACTCCATTCTAATGAAAGCTTCAGTATAAACACTATTCTCGGTTTTAAGATGAAGAGATCATCAAGGTTTCCAACTCTTGAATAACAATATTAAGCTGACACTTTAAAAAGTCAGGATCCACCAGACTCAGTGTAACAACTTTCTTGATAGCCCTTAAGATTTATTGATGATAATGGAAAAGCTGAATTCATCCAGAATCTTAAATTCAAATGGCATGTCAGTTGATGTCAGGAATATTCTGGGAATTAACCCTTTCACAGGCAGATAATTTTTTAATCCTAGTAGAAGGGGAAAATCATTTTCACACATTAATAATGGATTGGTCAACAGGCAGCAATTAGGAAAATGCTATTCATTGGGCTACTATTAAACAAAAAAGTCACTGTGCTTGTGTATTGTAGGTGACAAAAATAGCACGCTGCCTTCAGAAGTGTCTGACAAAAAGTTTCTTGGTATGGTTGTGGCTTTCAGGATATGGGGCACAATACTTTTAGGGCAAATTTTGTATGTTTGTAAAGTTTTGGGGGAACAAGGTAGCATGGTTTGTACACCAAACTTCAGTATGATGTTATATGGAACAGCTGTTGTTGGTTCAAGTTGATAGAGAAAGTGGGTTAAATAATTAACAACCTGTTGTATAGTGGCTCATACCACATGACTTCCGGTATCTCAGAGGAATAAAAGATGTCATTTTTCTTAAGCATGGTCAGTACTGAAAGATCTCAGTAAGACCAACTTAGGATGTAACACCAACAGCAGGATACTTATGATATTGGTTGGACTGTACCACTTCAGTTAATAAATAGTTAACTCTACTTTACTGAGTATCTCTTCCTTACAACAATACAACACAACCTGAATCCTGACAATTGACTGAGTCAACAGATTTATATCATCTTTCTTCTCCAGGTTGTATATGCTAAAATATTATGTTTTTTTTTCTGAAACATTTTTGGTGTTAAGATTATTTTCTTATTGAGCTATTTAATATCAAAGTATTAGATATAAACACTTGGAAAGACTCTAACAATTAGATACTGTTCTGTTTGAAAGGGAAATAGAATTTTGTCACTGTGATCTTGTTTCAAAAGTCTATTTCTCACCTAATAGATCTGAATGGCAAACTCGCTAACACTATTATACTTATGCAAATGCACTAACACGATATAACCAGAAATATGAAAATGCGATGTATCGGAAAAGACAAGACTGGTATCATAAACAATTTATTTCAATTCCAAACAATAAACTATGTGGTTTCTACTTCAAAGTAATCTCCTTTGAGTCATACACTTTCCTATGCTTCTATGCACTGCTGGAAGGATTCTTCTGGGATGTCTCTCAGCTCTGTTGTTAGGGCCTTCTTGATGGCCTCCACACCTTGAAAGAAGTTTCCCTTGAGGATCCTTTGAACATGAAGAAAATAAAAATGTCACATAGAATAAAAACTGGTGATTGTTCCAGTATGGAAACATGGCAACCATTTGAATCATCAACCAATGATCACTACACATCACCTGCCTTACCCACTTGACTTTAATCTCAGTCCTAATTGTTGAAGGCCACTCATTCGTGGAGTCATTTTTCACTTCCTTACAACTTTCTATGAACTTCTCAAAAACACATGTGCATAATATGGTGTAATCTCCTTATACTTGTTGATGCATTTCAAGTGCTTGTGATCGAGCTTTTCTCAACTCGATCTAAAATTTCTGATCTATTCCTTGCTTGATGTTGATCGTTCATTCTTTAGTGCTCATAGCTGAACAATATGAAAAAAAAAAAATGTGTGTTAACAAAAGCATGTGAAAAAATACAATAATTGTAGAAAGCATTGATTACAGTTTATTATACTCCCATGATATCATGTTAGAGGATAATACAATCCACTAATCCTTCTTTAGCCCAAAGTTCACACAGTATACCCAGTCCTGTTACTTTTCACATTGACCTTGTATATAGCAGTCCAAAAATGATTACACACCTCAATTATATTTACACATTTTTGGTTTTAGAGATCTTGTAATGTTATTTTGTTTATTGAGTGTTACAGCTGGCTAATAAGTATGTTTTGATTATATAATGTTCCACAAGAAATATTAAAATCCAAGTGTCTTTTTTTATAAAAATTTCACAGGGGCAATGCTATATACAAGGGTCATTCAACAAGAGATGCTTTTTTGACAAAAAAGTGAAATACATTTTTTTTTTTCAATAATATAAACTCTGGATTGTTTGGAATTAGTTTAAAGCAAAAATTATTTTCATTTCACAAAAATATTTCTTTTGAGGCTATTCAAAATGGTTGAAAATGAAACTATTCCAGGCCTGTCATAAAAAAATTTTTGTGGTCAAGAAGTGCAAACAATGTGAAATTTACAGTAGAATTTGAGATATGTATGGCGAAGTATGTTTACCAATTGCTTAAGCACGAATTTGCCACTACAAACTTGAGTTGAAAGACAGCCCATAGAGTGTAAATACACTGACTCTTATAAAAAAACAGTCTGGGTTTAGCAGTCAGTAAAGAAGGTCATGCTGACAGACTTATAGGGCACGAAAGAACCTATCACTATTGATTTCCATGAAAAATGTCCAACTGCTTAGGTAAAATTAACCTTACTTATTGACAGCCCAGTTGGCTGGGGCGGTAGAATACACCGACTACATCACTCCAGAGGGGTAAAACTACTGCAACAAGTGTCCTGGATAAAACACTAACACATCTGATGGTGATGCTCCAGTCCTGGAGCTTTGGGTAATGTAGAGTACCTCTTCATTGCTATTACTTCCAGGTCCATTCTGACCTGGAGTGGCTGCACTTAATAGGGTCCCATCCATGGGTCAAATAGAACTGTTTGATATTTAAATTGTATGTAAACAAATGACATTTCTTAGTATAAGAACCCAAAACCCCCTCAATGGAATCCAAATCAACCCCAAAATGATACATGATACCATCCTCCTCAAAACAGCACCATGGACCATACATCAACCAATAGTAAAACTAGATCTAACCAAATTATCCAAAACCAAAACACACACTATAACTTTGCAAGAAAAATTTCCCAACATCCAAAATACATTCACAGATCATCATCACATTTATGCAGATAGGTCTAGAAAGGGAATAAAAGTTGGTTTGGCTGCAAATCCTCCAAAACCAAGAACTGTTAAAACATCTCCCAAATGAATCATCAATCTATAGTGCAGAAGTCACAGCTATTGACCTAGCCATGAACATTATAGCTAACTACAAATCCTCCCAATTATCATCTTTTTAGACTCCAAAATCAATCCTTTTAGCACTACAGAACAAAGATACATCAACTTCACTCATCACAAAACTCCTAAACAAAATGAACACAGTTTCGAAAAATGAAAGCACCATTCTCACCTGGATAAGAAGCTACATTGGTATGAATGGAAATGAAAGGGTAGACAAAGCAGCAATAAAAGCACTCCTGACAGACATATCGAATACAAAACTCCCTTACACACTTATCCAAAACTAAGCATTAACAAATTGATACATGACAAAGGCATAAATCATGGGACACCCAGTTATGCAACAAGCTCAATCATATACAAGATACTATTGGTGAGTGGCTGCTAGGTTAGAGAAGAAACAGAAGAGAAGTGGGGATACTTTCTGGACTTTACATTGGCCACACCCACATTACTCACTCACTCACACCTCCTAAAAAAAGAAGACAGACCAATATGCTCAATGTGCAAAGTACCCCTCAGAAAGACATTCTCTTAAACAATGACAGTTTCACACACATTCTCCCAAAATACAACCAGACAAGCAACTTAAAGGTCTTTTTTAAAATCACCAAACCAGAAAACATCTTGAGTTTTCAAAAAAAAAAATTAATCTTTCATCAAAATCTGACCAATTCAACCTTTTCCCCTAAAATCTGACCAAATATAATCCGATACTATAAAACCCATAACCTCAACCCTAAAATTCACATTGAAGACAAAACCAGTCAAAACTTTTTGCCATTAAATGATCCACAGAGGCTAATATTCCATTAAACGAAACTCCAACTCAAACTTATTTATTGAAGGATCCTTTTATATATATATATATATATATATATATATATATATATATAATTGAAATTTAACTCTAAAAGCATTTTTAATCTGTAAAATCTTTGGAGTGCTCAATACACAAAAATCCAGAGCAATATTACAATATACTTTAAGCATAAAATATATAAGATATAAGTAAGTTAAGTAAAGTTGGCAACCATAGTCAAGGGTGACATGAAGGCTCCCTTTTCAATAGCTACTACACTGAGGTGTGGGGGGGGCGCTACTCCTTTCTCTGGATTGCTTTACTTAGCCTTTGATACGTACCTTTTATTGCTGAGTGTTAAGCAAGGAGGTATCAAGTACCATTTTTCAAGTCTTTGGTGTGACGCGACCTGCGATTGAACCCATGTCTCCCAGACCATTGGTAGACACTCTACTCACAAGGCCAATAAAACAGAATAAAAATTCATAATTCTGTGATTTATACTTTTGATTGAGTGAACTAGTATACCACAAATTTGACTTTTTCCACTGAACAAATATACTCTTCTTTTAAGTCACATAACTACCTGATTAGCATGGCTCAATCCAGTGTCAAATTTTGAAGAAAATATTTACTTTCATGGTGACATCTCTGTAACAACTCTGATCTTTTATTTAGTAAATTGCCAAGTGTCTGCAAAGCTTATTATTTCATATTTTCTTCCCAGCACAACCTACAAATTCTCAAACCCTCCTTACAAATCTACATTTATTTTAGGATCAACCTCTTAATATCTGGTTCCTTCCTATGTTTACCTTTATAATCCTAGATGTATTTAGATAGTCTTGTACTATTTGCATATCATCGATTCCTGGAATAAGCTTTGGGATTATTGTATCATTCCTTCCACTGTCACTCTACTGATCCTATCTGTTTGTTATCACTGTTCATATGCTAGTACTTGTGAATAATGATTATATTATTGTTGAGTTTGCTGTTAAGTTTCTTCAAGGGAGAAATGGACTTTTGGAAAGGTAACACAGTGACCAAATTCCAGTAAGCAAATACCCTAAGATGAAAATATATTCTGAAAATGATTGGTTTCTTACCTCTAGTATTTTCAAGTGTAAAAGTAGCTGTTGCTTTTTAAATTAAATTTATGTAAATTTATATCAAAGGAGATTGAAAAAAAATTAAATTCTTAGAAGAGGTCTGCTTCACACACACAAATTCCAGTTTCTTTACATTTTACTTCATACTAATGCCCAAGGAAAAGGCATGAATCCATCTGTCCCTCTCAACTATGGATATATATGAGGGTAGATTGGGTTCTTTAGCCTTGGTTAGGCAGCTAGTCTAAAAGAAGGAAAACTCTGACTTGAAACCATTAGTACTCCGTTAAAAATGGCTTTATGATGGAAGGGTTGGGTGAATGCACACACAACCCAAAATCTTGACCTTTGGATAAAATCCTACATGGTTGGTGGGGAGAATTTTTTTAAAAAAAAGATACTTTTCACTGAGCTACTTGCTTTTGCATAGGTGATAAATGGGGGAATAATTTGTAATTTTTAGCTTCGTGTCTCTGCCCTTGTATGAAGCTGGATGCTTTCCAACCATAATTCCTTAGCATCAATGGCCAGTGCTTACCGACTATTAGAGAGAGTTTTTCAGATATTGCAATCTTAGATGACCATTTTAAAAGTCACGTTTTAATATTATCCAGTGCCATTCAACTCGGCTCTTCTGAATTCAGTTCAGCACTATTTCATTCTGTTTATTTGAATATCACACAATATGAAACTAAACCCTTTGGACACTTTGCTACAAGCAACAAACAGCTCAGCTATAGACATTTATTGATGCTGGTTTCTTGGACAGTGGCTCTCTCATCATGGCATACTGATAACTTGCAATCCCTTGACTTTCTCTTGCCAACTGTCTCAATCAGTCATCACTCTTGAAAAGTTTTCTAGAAGGCATCCAGTGTCTGTATAGAGCTGATGAATGTAACTTCTTACTGGTCAGCCAACACTAATGTGTCTATGTGTAAGAGTCAATGAGGAACTGTCTCTTATGAATTTGTCCTTACTTCACCACCAGTGTCCACTATGTCTTGCTCAACCTCCTTGGATTTTTTGTCCAATTCTGCTTAGAGGAATTACAAAGAGTGATGGCAAATAGGAATAGATACTGAAAGAGAATTAAAGAAATCCATGCTGTTGGCATGCCTCGAGGATCATTACATTCAATAATAGTGGTAGAAATATTGCCACTAACACTGATAATCTAATCTAGTCTCTCTAATGGGAAAATGTGACTATCTCTGAAGATGAAAGTAGAAATGAAGAGCACCTGTGTAATATGTGAATGTTGAAAATCTGAAATAGAATCCAAACAGGTCTACAAGTGCAGATTAGTACAAACTGTTGTTGTGAAACATTGTATCCAATACGGCATCATCTTTTGTCTTGCTTGACAACATATTTTGTTGCTTCTTTTGTGACATTATTTGTCGATTCTATGCTTTCATAGGCACTACAAGAATTTCTGCTGTGGTACAAACAATAGTATCAGTTGTCAGAGATTTAATGTTACGTACAGCAAAATGATTGTAGCACTCTGACAATGATGAACCTTTATATTTTTCTTTTGCCATGATCAATTTTCCTGTATCCTCAGTCTTATCTCTTCTCTTTATTCCATCTTTTATTTCCATAACACAATCTGTTTTTCTTAGTTCATCTGTAATCAGCTTTATTCTTTTCTTTTTGTATTGTTCCATGTTCTGCTTTTTTCTTCTCTTTATTCTTGTGGGTCAACTGCTGTCTATCATCCTGCATCACTTTTTTTTTTTTTTACCATGACATTATTATCATCTTTCTTCTGTCTTTTCTCTGATTCCATCCTTTCTGTTCTCATGTTCTCCACTCAGATTTGTCATGCAAGTATGTTCAAATGCTTGCAGCTTCCAGCACCAGATTGGAGAAATATAATGCAGTGGGTCTTGAAAGAATCAAACAAAGGCAGGTTGTCACTCGATCTCCTCGGAAGGAAGCCAAGGATAAAATGGTTGTCTGTAAACGACAGGCATGTTTTATTTTCAAAGTTAGATTTCTTTTTTGGACTAGTCTCAAGGAATATGAGGGAAGTATCTATGGTGTCGTGGTTAATGCGCTTGCCTGTGACATTGTGGTGAGTGAGTTTAAACTCCAGTCAGGCTATTACGTTGACTTTCAAACTAATACTCTTTGGAAATGTGTGAACCCCTTTTCCCTCTCCCAACTCTGGGTAAAATAGTACCATTACTGTTCTACTACAAAGATGGCTTTGGAATCAAGTAACTCCCAACAGTTGATATATCATGAAACAGAGAAAGCAAACCAAACCAAGACTCAGGAATATGTGTGGCTCGGCTGAATCAATAGAGAAAAATAGTGTTGCCAAACAACACTGGGGGAATGTTTTCACTTCAGCTACAAATAGAATGACTTTGCTCTTTGGTTGTCATTTACTTTTATAAAAACATCATTAAATCTCAAAATCAACACACCTCTATATTTCCCGTAGTACCCAGGTTTGCCTCAGCGACAATTGGTACAAAGCGTAGACTTACATTGCCAGGCTTGCCTTAGCAGCAATCGCTACAAAGCGTAGACTTAAATTGCCAGTCTTGCCTTAGCAGCAATTGGTACAAAGCGTAGACTTACATTGCCAGTCTTGCCTTAGCAGCAATTGGAACAAAGTATACACTTACATTGCCAGGTTTGCCTCAGCAGCAATTGGTACAAAGCATAGAGTTACATTGCCAGTCTTGCCTCAGCAGCAAATTGGTACAAAGCGTAGACTTACATTTGAGAAGATTTCAGGTTTTCTTCAATTTTGTTCTTCTTTTATGTTAATTTCAGTTAGTCATAATGTGATTGATATGTTTGTGTCCCCCACTTCAGTACCCAACAATGAATATCCTTTCAGGAGTTCTTTTTAAGCACAGCAAGCATCCAACATTTTAAAGCTAAGGTTGTTAGAAAATCAGTTAGTATTGTTTGAGGCAACGTTAATTCCATACCTAAAATTTCAAAATGGTTCAGATGGTAGATTGTCAGGTCATGTGAAATGTGAGGTTTATAAATCAGAGGATTGCATTTCGACATTATTATGGGTTCACTTCCTAATTGGATTTAGTTTTTGGAGAATTAAAGGCTTGAATTTGGAGGGCTTTCAGGCGTAGATTTTAATTTTTATTCTTGTATTTTTATTGATCATGACTAGAATTAGTGAATCATCTGTCATGCTTTTTTTTTATAGTATTTATTTCATAGATGATTGAATAGTAGGACTTTACTGGGTTTTATATTATTCATTCCAGTATAACTCAGATTTTTATGGAGTTAAATATTCTCCTTGATATTGATTTAATATCTTCAGTTTGTTTAGATTTTGCTAATTGGACATTTAGTGAAGCACTGAATTGTGATTGTTGGGTGTTAATCCTTGTTCGAACAATTTTGTAATTTGCTTTCTTGGTTGAGGCTATTAGCTCTTTATTTTAATTCCATTTATTAGCTATTAATTTTAATCTTTTTGCTTGTTTGGTGATTTTTTTCACTTCATACACAATCAAACAAGTGATTGTCATGTTTGATTTCAGTTCACAATAATCTTAACCATGCAATTTATTAAGTTAATTTAAAATTCTAACTGGCAATTAAATGCTTCTTTAGTTATTAGTCTGACATATGCTACAAGATTTATAGTTATCAGAGTAAGGCATTTTCAATTTAACTAATGTAATTCTTTTCTTTTTTTTAGATAAAGCATTATCAGTTACAATTATTATCAATTTTGACAAGTATATTTTTTCTATATTGTTAATCTTATTTGCTTCTGAACACAACTCACTCAGGTCATTAATACTACTTGACAAAATAAAGAGGCATGTGGTCTAACTGTTAATTTCTTAGGAAATGGATAAAATAACCTGACTTTAAACCTTGGACTGGGCTCTTTCCATCTCTTTAGTGGTAATGTCCTTGAGAAAGGCATAAATTCATCTCTTCTCCTGGTTATGAGTAAACATAATTCTTAATGCTTCAGTGCAGCAACCTGGCTAGGAGAAAGAAAACATTGCATTCAAACCAGTTGTAATCTGCATAAAAATTGACCTTGTGTCACATCCTGTCTGTGGTTAGGTAAATATATACAATATAAAAAAAAAGCTATGATTGCCATAGAAAGCAACTAGGATAACAATGATAAAGAAAAATATTAGTGAAAATGAGCAATAATAGTGTCTGATAAAGATTCATTGAATGAATTAATGAAAATACTTGTACTGTGTAGAAACATGATGCCAACAGGTCATAAATGAAAGAATTGGATGGGTCTATAAGTGTTATTCAAACTTCTGCAATATCATTAGCTCTTATAGCTTAGATGATAAAGCGGGTGTTAAGGAGAACCAGGCTTCCCTATATTAAAATGGACTTGAAATCAAGTCACACCAGGAGCTTATCCTTATCCATTATTTTTGTTTCTGATACTGTTTCTCACTGACAAAGGAATTTAACAACCCCCAAAAGTTGTGACAGTAAGCAACTAGGACCAAGAAAAATGCTAGTTAAAATTAGTAGTAATAGAGTAAGGTTTTATTCAATACATATTGTCATCAACATACAAAAAGTTGAGAGTATGATTTACCAACAAGAAATATCTTCTACAGTAGGAATTTAAAAAGGGATTTTTTTCTTCAATTACATTTTAAAAAAATATATATACAATACATATTTTTTTTGATAAATGAGATTAGGTGCCATTAGCTTAAAATAGAAGATATAAAGAAACCTGAAACATCTAATTTGGATTAAAACTCAACTGTATTATGTGTATTTACTAACTCCTTTGCACAAACAGGAAGTGACTCAAAGCCAGTTTTTAAGTGGAATTTAACACGTTTGAGTTTAGAGTTTTCCTTCTTCTAGATGAGTTTCCATATAAAAATGAACGAGTCTAGTTTCCTCTACAATTTATTCCTAGCTGAAGAGAGAAGAGTTACATTCATACTTTTCCCTATGTAAAATGCAAATAATCTTGTCAAGGATTTGAACTCTGATCAGTGTGTCCATTTGCCCAATTGGCTGGGGCCGTAGAATACGCAGACTGCATCTCTGCAGAGGGTTAAGACCCCACCATGAGAATCTTGGATATTAAAAAAAAAACAATCTGATGGTGAGGTTCTAGTGATGCTGGAGCTTTGGGAAATGCAGAGCATCCCTTCATTGCCATCGCTCCTAGGTCCACTCGGGCCTGGAGTGGTAACATCTGATAGGGTCCTATCTGTGAGTCAAATAGAACTAAACTGCGTACTTATGCTAAACTGAATTACTTGAAATAGAACTATTTGACTAAACTGGTTAGTCGATTGATTGATTTTAACAGCATATAAACCCATCTAGGTTTATTTTATGCCTACAGATTTAGGAATTGTATATGTTAATATCTACATTTTTTGTACTTTAGGAATGTTCTGCACACGGTTGTGTGATATCAGGTATTCTTATCTTATACAAATAATTTTAAATATATCTATTTGAGCTTTAGATGGGATCCTAACAGATACTACCATTTCTGATTAGAGTGGACCTAAGAGTAATAACAATGAAAAGGTACTTGACACTTCTCAGAACTACAGAACTGGAGATTCACCATCATATGCAGCTTAGTATCATACCCTAAGCACCCCTATTCTAGTTTAGAGATGTTTTAATCTGCTACAGGGGATCCTGGCAAGATTTGGATATAAAAACGTGAAATACACATTAGCAGTAGAATCATTTTTTTCTATAGAGAGTCATCTCATTCAAAATGTGTTCATTAAGAAAGAAGATGTTTTGAATGAGATACTAAAAAGGGATAATATTCACTTCATAGTTTTTATTTCTAAAGAAACTTGTGAAAAACTTGAGTTGTATCATTTTAGTGTCTTTTATCATTTTTAGATAATCTAATCCCCCTGGTTGTCATGAATAATCCTCCTCTTGAATTTTTAACATTCAAATTAACATGATAATCATTAATTCCAAGCAGAGTGTAGAAGTCACTGTTCTAATATGCAGAATAAACAACAATAATAACCGCACATACTGGCCTATGATTACCAACTAGCTTCTAGTTGGCAGGCAAAAATAAAATGGGCTGTAATTCAATACAGTCCTTGCACCATTACCGAAACAAACCGGTATATATATATATATATATATATATATATATATATATATATTCATTCCTGGGCCAGCAACCAATCACTGTCCAAGGAATAGACTTAACCACATGTGCATAATGGAATGCAGCAATGACCATGAAATCTCTCCTTCCTTAGAGTTCTGGAGAGCTCACTTAAACTCATAACTCAACTCTTTTCACCTCGGAGTGCTGACTTATATCTACCAAACTCAACAATTTTGACACCGAGAAACATAATTTTTTTAACTATAACAACAATTGATCCAATTTTCATGTTTTATTTGATTTAACTTTTTCTGTCAGGATTAACTTCTTCATTTGAAGATTTTATTGTTATGTTCAAACACTGATTGACAAGTTAGTTACTTGTTGAAAGGATAAAGATCTGAAGTTCATTTCCAAGAGCTGACCTTGTAAAACATCCAAAAAACTAACCAAGAAAATGTTTCAGTATTTTACATATCGCATTTCAAACTAAGACAAAAGGTTCTTGCTCATAATAATCAGTCTATGTTTAAAGAAATCTGTGACAGCAGAATCTAAAAAAAAAAGGAAAACTTGAAAATTAGACCCAAGCCAAATCCTTGGTTATACTTTGCAATAAATACACTAGAGTGGTTTCCAGTTATTGGTGGTGGTAGGGAGGATATTTAGTCATGTTTCCAACTCATCAAGGTTCAGTGCTCCCATTAATATATCCAATAATGCACTAACATAGAACAAACAGAAGGAAAGGCGAGATCAGCTCATATGCACATGTAGGACATTCAATACACACACACACACACACATATATATTACAAGAATACACAAATGTGTCCCTTATTCCTGAAACAAAAAATATTAAAAAAGGAGCACAATTATTTATTGTTCCCCCTACTACAAATAAAAATCGCAAGAGCCACAACTTAACACTATTATATAATTCTGTATGATTGCATGTTCCCCATCTGATCAGACTCCTGTCATAACTTAATAGATAAGTCCATGTAAAATGAATCGACAGAGCTCAGAACACAATGAAAACACAGTGGGTAATGATAAATAAAATGAAATTAGATGAAAGAACCTCAGTTTGTTTGAAAATTGATTTAGTAGAAGAAAGAGTGAGTGTATGAGTAACTGACACATTGTATGAGTCATTGTGTAAGTGTAGGAATTAAAGAAAAATGATTAAGAGAGGAAATGAGTAGTTTTAAGTGATATGAGGTAAAACAAAGAGAAATACTGAGAAGATACAGTAGAGCTGAAAAGTTAGACATGAAGAATAGTTTAAAAAGAAATGAAAGAAGAAGAGAAAAAGAGAAAGTATGGTTAGGTTTAGATTAGAGTTTTAAGTCAAACTTTACTTAGAGAATGATGGGGAGGGAGTGAGGGAGCAAGGAAGAGAAGAATTAATTTTTTTTTTTTTATTAGATTTGAAGATCAGGATAAGTTTTAAATCATCCATCTGAATAATGTTAAGTATATCTCCTAATCAAAAAATAATTTTGTAAAAAAAAAAGAAAGAAAAAGTGTTAGAGTATTTGAAAGAAAAAAAAAAAGGAGTATGAGTGATTGAAAAAAAGAAAGAAAAAGTTAAATAGTAATTTAGTGAATGAATGAATGTTGTAGCAGAGGACAGTGGTATTGAATGCTTGAACCTTATCTCAATAGGTTCTCATCATATCTGCATACCATAACTTATCACTAACATCATTTGAGTGATTCTATGGGTTTGGTTTGGTTTTATTGCATATCAATCATGTGAAATTATTTAATGCCAAATCCTCTTTATACATTTATATTAAATATATGAGTTATAAATACATTTTGTGACTAACATTTTTAAATGAGTCTAAGCTCATTAGTTTACACACAGTAAAATGATCAAATAGTTCTATTTCTAACAATTCAGTTTAGCTTAAGTCATTTGTTTGCACACAGTTTAAATGTCAAATAATTCTATTCAACAGGATCCTATCAGGTGCTCTCATTCCGGTTCAGAGTGGGCCTGGGAGAAGTAGCTATGGAGTACTCCAACATTCCCCAAAGCTCCCAAACTGGAGACTCACCATCAGATGGCTTAGTGTCATATCCAGGACACTCATTGTGGGATGTCTTACCCCTCTGCAGGGATGCAGTCAGTGTTTTTACAGCCCCAGGCTTCATTTGAGTGAAGGATAAAAACTCAGAAACTAGTTGCATAAGAATTGTATCATGATTTAATAATTACTTGTGCTAAATAATTTAAAAACAATTCATAATGAATTAACAAGGATCTTTTATTGGCTCAGCAGACTTGACCGAATGAATACAGAAGTGACATGAAATACTAAAAGAGTGCATTATAGAGAAAAGTCCTATTGTGTTGAAAGAATCTTTGATATAGCTATTGAGTCTTTAATTATGGTCATGTAAAATAGAATACAAGAAGGAATACTTAAATGTTTTAGACAGGATATCATGTGCCATACAACATGAGGTTTGTTGGGGGTGCAAGCCCTGACTTTGTTGGCAGGAACACACACATTCATGTATGTTTTTCAGTTGTCAAGGTAAAAAAAAAATGCATTTGATGTTGCTGTGCCCTTCTTTTATATGTTACTTGGGACATGCCACCTAGTGGCCATTAGCTGTCCTATTTAGTAGATATGGGAGATAAAAACTTATGTCCCCAAGTGCAAGTTTTGGTTTGGTTTGGTATAATGGCATATAGATTTTTTATACCAAAGCCCTCCTTATAGAAGAACAGCAGGGATACTATTTCACCCATTGCTGCAGGGGTGGGAGATAGGATGGTTCATACGTTTCCTAAGCATATGAGTTTGAAAGTGAACATAAAGGCATAACTTGAGTTGGAACTTGCTTGCTTTAAGGCCACTAAAGCCATAATACCATGGGAACTCTTCCCCCAGTGCCAAACAGCAGAAACTCATTGCTAAGTAAAGGATGTAATCCTTATAATGATTTAAAGTTATAGAAAGTAAAACGAATAGAAATATGAAAAAGATCCAGCATAGCTGTTAAGACAAACTTTGTGAGACATTACTGCTATTGACGCAGGTGCTAGAGATTCAGGGGTGTCAAGGAGATGGCTATTCAATTCTTTCTTGCTACTTGTGTCTTTTTAAATTCTGCGGATAAAAATTTCGATTCTGATCCTTCGTCCTGGAATTACTCTACTCTGCCAGCCAGAACCTACACTCCACCCTCTTTGGAGGATGGGACCAGCTTTCGTATCCATTGCTGGGGTGTACAATTCTTTAGAATCTTCTTGGCAATTCCACAACATTCAAGAAACAGGTAGTGCAAGATCATTTCCTGTTTCTTTGTTCCTTTTTCTGTGAGTTGCCTCATACTTCCTTTGGGTCAAGGGGTTATTTCCTTCAACTGATAAAACCTTCACTAACATGATTTGACCAAGATACATTACACTGATCCCATTCCTGCTCTGTGACTGGGGATGAAGGGGTTAAATTATTAAGGGATTCCATTTGGATGATACTCAAACTCACCAAAACTTACAAGAAAAAAAAAATGATTAATAAAAATTTTTCTTAAAGAATAAAGCAATTTCAATTTACATATGTAATATAGATTTTTTTTCCTGAAACTAAAATCTGTGTAAATGCCCTATTATGCAATGTTTGCTTAGAGGGGAGAGAGAGGAGAGGAGAGGGGTGAAGACAGGAAAAGAATGAAAGAAGGAAATAAAGAAAAATATTTTTCCATTTGATGTGAAAGATTTGAAGATTATAACATTTCAAAAGAAAACCTATACACTGTTATTTAATTTATCTTCAAATAAAATGAAATTCAAATGTTTTTCACAGGTAATAACTAGTATGCTCATAAAGCGTGTGTTATTGATGCTGAATTGGGAGAATTTTGTGCTTTGAAATCTTTAAAAGTGGCTTTTTTCCTTTTGAAATTCTCTGGAAATGTGCCAGACATGGTTTTATACAAATAAATCATTACTTGAGGCATTAAAGCTTCTAGGATTTGTGTCTATTCTGTTTTTAATTTATTATGATGAAATAATGGGACTTAGCAACAATAGTTTTTCTGATATTTCCCTGGAGCTGATTCAGCAAGTTTAATTCATGCTTTGTACACATTTATTCTTCCAATGCATAAATAAAGTAACTTTGTACAATACAACTATTTGTATTGCTTGATTATCTTCTGATATGCATTTTTTTATTTTTCATAAACCCACCCCATATTGTTTGTCAGTTTAAGAGGTTATATCCTGTAGTTGTTTTCATTAGGCCTTTTATTCTATAGAATTCAATCTTTATCATGGTGGATAGATTTTGTTTTTTTTAGTTTATTTAGAAAAGCTGTATTGTCCAATTTCACACAATAAGCAACTCATACTATGCCATTCATCGTCAGTTTTAGAATCTTTTCCCATTGATAAGCGTTGCTTTGTTTTGGAAATAAGTGGAAGAATATCACTGTACAGGCACCATGGTAATTTTGTCTTTTATGACCAAAATCTTTTTCCCATAAAGATATTTTCTGTGATTCTACCTTATCAGTTCTTGTTCCAGATGTTATATCCTGCAGCTTGTCAATGATGGGTGTTTTGTATATATATATATATATATATATATATATATATATATGTGTCACACAAATAGACTGATTGTTGTGGCTAAAAACAATAAACTTTTAAATTAAATTTTGAATTAGAGTTTTTTCTTGGCTGAATATAATATCTCTAACACAGGAGATAAAGTGAAATTCAATCTTAAATCTTTTGATTAACTTGACAACTAAATCTTCTCAATTCCACAAACTGAGCACTGATTTCAAGTTTATGACTAAAGAACAATACAAAACTGATTCCCTACTTTTTATTATCCGTTTCTTTGATTACTGACAAGCCTTTTTTTTACAGTTACTTACATCCTGTTCAGATTGTATAAAATGGGTAGAATTTATTATGGTCAAGAAATGAGGGATGAGTTAAATACTAAAGAAGGATACAAAACTGGTCCCCCACTTTCTATCTATCTGTCCTTTGGTTTGATTTCTTTCTTTAATGGCATATCAACCTTTGTTGGTTATTTAATGCCAAAGCAATTCTCCGAGAAGAACAGTAGTGGTACTATTTAACCCATAGCTGGGAGGATAAGGGGGTTCATACCTTCCCCAAAGGTATTTGCTCAAAAGTGAGTGTAATAGCGCGACTGGAGTACAAACTCGCGTACTACGATTCCGCAATCCAGCGCTTTAACCATTACACCACGAGGACACTGCCTTTCTGTCCTTTGGTTACTTACAATCCTGTGATAGAGAGTTATTTGTTGTTAGTCATCTATGATAAATATTAATACAAAAAGTATTGTGAAACACTCATGTGTTGTTTTTATGAATAATACTGAAAATAAACAATAGATTCGTCATTTACTAAGTGTAGCTTAGTTTGGCATAAGAATAAAGTATTCTGTGAGAATAAAAAGAAACTGACTTTTGATCATTTTACCCACAGTAAAATAATATACACAAAAATTTTAAAGAAATTCTCTAAATATTTTTTCAAATGACATGAAAAATTTGGCATTAGCTACTGCCAATCATATTCACATCATTAAAAGAGTCTTCATCTTTTTCTCTGCTTCAATAACTACCTTGTTTTGCTCAATGATACACTCCTGGTTTGCTCAGCAGTTACTGCAAGTTGAAGATATTTTTAACATTTTCTCAAAGAATTCATTGAATCTAAGTTGTAATTTTTCTTTTATAATAAAATAAACAATTTACCTGAAAGATAAAATGATTTTGAAAGCCAAGGAAAACAATTTGATGAATAAATTATATTGTTGTTAATTTATATAAAATTCTTATTTGTATATTCTTAAAAAAAGATATATGCAGTTGTATGGTGCCGTTAATATTAGTGAGTTGAATTTTTGCACATATTCAAATTTTATTATAACTTTGTAAGACTCAAGCAATTTTAATAAAATCTACTTCAATATGATTTTATTAAAATCTACATGATCATCTAGAGAATTTTGTTCTGAATAAGTTTCTACAAAGTTGCAAATATTGCTCTATAAAATGATTGATAGAAATTTTACCAAAATTCAGATTCTTGTACTTATTTTTTTTAGACTCTAATATCTTTGTGATATGTCAGAGGATTTATTTTTAGACAAGTTCTTTTAAAAATTGAAATTATTTGATAATATACTTTTTTCTATAGATCTTTATTCATTTTTCAAATAACCAAACAGTTTATCCACTTTACCATGATGACAGGTGTGACACAAGGTCATCTTAACATGGGTACACTTCTGGGAGGTAACCTTCCCTGGTGGGGAGCAGTACAAATTGTGTTAGGCACTCTGCTTTTGAAGAAATGTAAGCACATTAAGAAATAAACCTGTGACACCCTTTCAGACAACGGAGAAAATGCTGCCTGGAACACACACCCGATTCACTGGAACTGGAATAATAAATTCCTATTAAACTTATCCATAAACACGAATAGAAATTTTATTTAGTTATACGTGCAGAAAAAATTCTATTTAAAAATTTGATATTAAACATTTTTAACCATCTTTTAATAGCATTTTTATTGTATATAAAACCAGCACAGTAAGAAAAATGCATATCTGCACAAATTGTTAATATTTTTGTTAAAACCTAAAATAATAAAAAAATATTTTAACTTAAAATGGATGAAAAAATATTGATACTGAGGCAAACTTAACATTATTTTACAAAGATGAATTAAATAACCGACAAGAAAATTAACTATGAGATAAAATCCAGGTGAGGTATTAATAATTTCTGAACTAAAGAAACCATTTTAAGACCAAAATATTCTATATAAATAAACATACAATGTAATTTAACGAGAATACAAATTGAGGTCAGCCTGAATCTAACAGTTTCTATTTACTTATAAATTGACCAGAAATGAATGTGCTGGAGTTAAACTTAAACTAATCCAGAATCTTAGGAACAATACATTTGCATTCAGTTATCAGTGTACAGTTTCTTTATTTAGGTTTTAATATCATTGTCATCATATTAGAAAAACTCTGGCGTTATTATTTAACCTATAACAGGGGTGGGGCGATACGAAAGTTCATAACTTTCCCAAGTGTATTAATTAATAATAGCATGATTGAGTTTTGAACTCACTTACTAAAATGTTCAGTATGTTGCCCAATTATACTATGGCGTCTCTCTGTTCTGTGTATAGTATTTCTATTGTTATAGATATATTGGTTTGATTACTTAGGGTGAGTGAAAAGTTTTTCAATAATTTGGTAACATGAGACAGAATCTAGCAGCTCTGGATACTTTCTCAAAAGTTGTGAAGGCAATGTACCACACTAGACTATAAGATGCTGAGCATGCCTGAAAGTCTATCGGAGCTACTCATCAGATTTGCCTCTATAGCTTGGAACGCAATTTTGAAATCCATGGTTTTAGGCCTACCTGGCCTTGCCTAATCAAGGTTCTTGCAACCCAAAAGAAATTTTTTAATTGCTTCCATGGTGATATGGCCCTGTTTGAACTTAGAAAGTAAATTAAACTATGTTAGAAATTTATCAGTGCACCTTTCAAATCACACATGAAGTGAAGTAATGCACAATATTTTAGTACACCAACTTCCACAGTTTGAACTGTTAGAGTAAAATAATATACACACTACAAACTAGCACATACCAAAATATTACAAAACTTTTGACTCACTTTAGTAAATAATCAAAAAATGACTTTGAGTTTTTATTCTGTTTTCTATTTTTCTTGCCTTTTAGTTGCAGGATCACTGGTTTCTTTGAGATATATTTATCCTCTTCTTTGAGGTTGATGGCTAATTGTAGTCTGTATAATTGACTTTGTTATATTAGTATAAATTTTGAAGTCTTATTTCTTGTTTTACAATCTGATTTTCCTGCTCAGCCTTGAGTTTAGTTTGTTCATAATTGAAAGGACAAAATACTTGGCTCTAAATCATCTCAAAATCTTCAATAATGCTAAATAAATTATCTCATTCCGAAATTCTTCTGACTAATCTTTCAAGGGTAGAATTAGTTGTCATACAATTGGGCAGTGTCCAAAGGTCTCAGTGACCCAAGTAGCAAATGTCTCATTTTTTAGGTGACCTCAAATGAATCAATATATTATAGCTCAGATGTTTTAACATTACAAATCCCTGTTGTTCAGTTAATTAAATAGGTTAAATAAGTTCAGGCTGATTCTCCTTAATAATAGAAATAGGCTCATCAATAGATTTCTCAACATTTTTAAAGATTAGAAAATTTAAAAACAAATGTCTGATTAATGTTATATTCATGTATGGTAATACTGGAGAAGAAAGAAGAAGAGCAAATAGAAGAAGGGTAAAATGCTGACCAGGATGTCATACTGGCTGCTTATTAGCAGGGGTAGAAGAAAAGTAAGAAAACAACAATGGAATCAATAAGTCTTGTGGAATTTATGTACAGAAATATACAAGATGGCTCCTTTTTTATATTTGTTCAGAGGGCTTACAAAGAAGCTAAATGGTTTACTTGTTGGTAAATATATTGATAACTTTGGCTCTCCTGAGATGTGTATATGAGGTAAAGTGTCTTGGTCCCAAAGCAACATGTTCTGAGTGTTATCCATGCCTGACTTTTTATGTGAGCAAAATTGTGCGGAGCTTGCAATAATAACTGGTTATTATAGAATGTAAGTGTTATTTATATGATTTTGATGGGAACAAGAAAGACGTAGGTTGTTGTACCTTTCAATTAGCCAAAAAAACTTGTCAAATAATTGCTCACTGGTACATCCATCATTCTATTTTTTTCACCATGATGAAGAATTTATGAATCATAACAAGATTTGACTTGAGAGTGTAACATTAAGATGGTACATGTATATGTAGAATATATGATAAGATGGGAACTAATAACCCTTTTGGTGCAGAATCCCTGATAACTATCACTTCCTTCTTTGATATATTTGTTAGATGAAGCCATTCTTTTCAACTGTTTGGCATTTCTTGAGTAATATTTTTGGAATTTTAGGCTCTGATGAATTTTAGTAAATAATGCAATATCTTTCTAATAGTGAGATCCTAGCAGATACTATCAAACTTGGTTTTAAGCTGTACTCCACACTCCTAAGATCTCAAGAACTGGAGCCTAAACACTAGATGCTGTGTAGTGTCATAGCCAGGACACCTTTTTTAAGGGAGGTCTTATTTCTTTGCAGGGGCATACAGTTGGCATATTCTAAGCCCAACGGGGTGGACATCAAATAGATAATCAGATAAGATTAATTTAGACATCTGTGCATTTCTATCCAAAATAGTAGATGACCTAATCTGTAGAAAGTATCAGTTGATTAAGGTTTGTGATTTGTTCCCAAAGCAAATCATTAGTAAGTTTAATGAGGAGATTCTGAAAAAAAATAGTTAAAAAATTCTACAAATAAGAAGGAAAGTCTTCATCTTAGTCAACAGTCCAGTTTAAATCTCAGTAAGGAAAACCTTTGGCCAATTTATCAGGATTTTTCTTTTCATTTCCCAATGATACTTGCAATGGAAAAAAAAGGTTTTAAGAAATTTGTCGTAGGGTTACCCTTACTTCAAATCTAACCTGAAGTATAATGGGTGCTTTTTTATCTATTTCCAATCAAGCAAGTTAGACCGCATATCAATAGCCCAGTTGAATGGAGCTGTAGAATATGCCGACTGCATCTCTGTAAAGGGGTAAAATCTTTTACCTCACGAGTGTCCTGTATATGACATTAAACCATTTGATTAGGGATATCCAAGCTTGGAGATTCAGGGAATATAGAGTACCTCTTCATTGCCATTTCTCCCTGGTCCACTCACTTGATAGGGTCCTATATATGGGTCAAATAAAACAAACTCTGTGTGTAAACAAATGACTGATGTTAAGTTGTAACTGTTATATACTTGAAACAATTGAACTGTATGCAAAAAAGAGCTCAAGTTTGTTTTTGAATGTTATCTGCAAAATATGTTGACAAGTCACATGTATATTTGATATATATGTATAAACAGGATTTGGCATTAAATAACCCATAATGGTTGATATGCCATAAAGCACCATCAAACTAAACCAAACCTCTTATCAAAAAGCTTTATTCTTTAACCACTGGGCTAAACTTAAAAAACCTATTAGATTTTATGTTTTGTTTATTTATATTCATAGCATGTAGGAATGTAAATCATTTATGTAACCAAAAACCAAAAAAACATTTTAGTACATTCTTTTAAGGTTCATCAAACAAGAATAAAAGTACATCACTTAACTTAAACCAAAGGGTTCATTGCTGAATATGAGATGGTTAATAATGAACCTTTATGAAATAAAGCTCTGTTTTTCCTGAATTATTTTTTATGAATTATTCATGCAATCAGGATTTCTATACAAGCTATTTCAAAAATGTATTGATGTCTGCTTTTTATGTATGTATATTGATGCAAACTATGAATGTAATTTTGGTAGTAATGGATAGTACTTTCCTTTTTATTGAAAAACAATTTAAAGAGGGTTTCAAAAATAAGAATAATAAAGCAAATAAACATAAAGAAAATCTATATGTTTAGTTGTTTGAAAAATAAAAATGATAAAGTTTGGCTTGATGGCATATCAACCATTATAGGTTATTTAATGCCAAATCCTTTTTATACATATATATTAAATATATGATTTCAAAACCCATTTTGTAAATAACATTTTTAAATGAGCCTGAGCTCATTTTTTTGGCACACAGTTAAATGGTTTCACCTATTTCTATCAAATGCATATAATTCTATTTACTATTAATTATTTTTTTGCACACAGTTGAATTTTTTCAAGTATGCTATTAAAAACTAACAATTTAATTAAATATCAGTCACTTGTATACACACAGTTGAATGATAAACAGTTCTATTCCAAGCAATTCAATTTAGCATAAATAATTTGTTTGCTCTCAGTTTAAATGCCAAGCAGTTCTATTTGAATCATAGTTAGGACTCTATCAGGTGCTACCACTCTGGGCCAGAATGGACCTGGGAATGATAGCAATGAAGGGGTATGCTGCAATCCCCAAAGCTCCAGCATTACTGAAGCCTCACCATCAGATTGTTCACTGTCATATCCAGGTTACTCATTAGGCAGGTTTTCCTCCTTTGCACAGATGCAGTCAGTACATTCTGCAGCCCCTATTAACTGGGCCATAAGAATAATAAATAGAAAAAACATAAATAAAGAAAATCTGTATATTCAGTTATTTGGAAAATATTGTCTGATTTTAGAATAAAATGTTTAAATTCTCTTTTAACATTTTGATGATTGTATAAAAAATCCCATTCTTTTGTTAATTTCCAATCCCTCTGTGTTAATTTCCAATCCCTTTATTGAGAATTTGATTTTCAAGGTTATCTGCTGGAAATCATTAGCATTAAAAAAAAGATGTGATGCGTTCAACTTTTATTGCATCAGTTTAAGTTTAGTCATCATTGTTCTTCATAATACACAGCCACAAATAACCTGGTGGATTACATTGCAGAAGCTCACTGATTTGAGATGTAAGACTTTGTCATATCCACTGTATTACTTTTCGAATAATAGCCCTGAGAAAGGTAAAAAAAATATTATTTTCGCAGTGGAGGGTTAAATAGCACCACTACTGTCCTTTAATATGGATAACTTTAGCATGAGATAACCCATGATGGTTGATATGCCATTAAACAAAGAAACCAAGTAAAATGAATTATGAAAACAACAGATCCAAAAAACTTTTTAATCATGAAATCATTATATATCAAGGTGTATCAAAAAGTAATTTTCTTTTGTTACAGATTTATACTACAAAGCTTATAAGTATTTCAAATACACATTTAAAGGCTATTCATTACTCCACTATATATATATATATATATATATAAGATGAACGACAATAAGACAAACAGGAATGTTTTTTTTTTGTGTTACCTATTTTTTTATTATTCTCAGCTAATTTTAAATTTAGGTCATTATCAGGAGAAAAATTTTGTCGAAAAATATTTTTTTAGTAAGTTTAAAAAAGTTTTTATGCTATAAGAGAAGCAACAACAAAGTACTGATATCGTAGCATATTTATTTGTTAAATGAAAATTATTTTCTAGTATCCGAGTGATGTAAAAAAAAAAAATTCTTGGTTGAGTGGGTGGGGGGTCAACAATCAAGTCCAACACTTATTGATGGAGTAATCTTTCTCCTCTTCTCTTCTCCCACTTCTCCTTTCTTTCTTTGCTTTGTCTCTTTGTCTCACTACTTGGAAAAATTGCTTCCTTTCAGATTTACTGAAGTTTTTTCCATTCATTGAGGCCAAAACCTACCCATCCTGGCACTTAGCAACATAATGCCAGAACCAATCAAAATAGGGGTGGAAAAGAACTGGACGCGCTTTTCCTCTCCCGCAAGTCCTCTGTTTCTGGTTCAATTTAAGTCTCTCTCTGACAGACGTAGCATTGCGTGACCATTATCTTTTTTTCATTGTGGGTTAGCATGATGGCTGCTACACCAAGTATCTTCTACTGACCTTTATATATCTGTTGGCAAAACACCTGAACAATGAGTTATTCATTGGATGTATATGATAAGCATGGAAGAGGGTGTGTTTCAAATTAGCCTTGACTGCTTGATTAGTTTTTATTTGTTTTTGTTTTTTTAGGTGTATATTTGTCACCCACAAAATATCCTCCCTATATCCAAGAGTTCCAGTTCTGAAGATCAGAGGGAGTATGGAGTATTCCTTCATCGCCAACTCTGATTTAGAGTGTTAGTACCTGTCAGGGTCCCATATATGGATTAAATATATTTTTGAATAATAACTTTTTTTAAACAAGACTTAATATCAAAGAAAAATAAGGTGTTGCAAAAAATTATGGAATGTTGAAAATATAAATGGTTCAGCTTATTATGAAATATTTACAAAGGAATGAAATTTTGGCATTAAATAACCCAGTAGGAGTTGATATGCCATCAAACAAATACACCTAAACAAACACTATTTCAAAGCAGCCCCATTCAGTTGGATGCTAATGATAGAGGTCTGTGTTTGGAAGTATTTTATCCATTTATCTTTGTGCATTTTTATTATTGCAGTAATATTGTCCCATGTGTTTTTTGTTTTTATTTTTTCTATGATTAGCCCAGTCAGCTGGGGCTACAGAAAACACTGACTGAATAACTACAGAGGGGTAAGACCTCTGCCCCAATGAGTTTTCTGGATATGACATTAAACAATCTGATGGTAAGGCACCCATCTTGGAGATTTAGGGAATATGGAATTCCCCTTTATTGCCATTGCTCCCAAGTCCACTCTGACCCGGAGTGATGGCACCTGATAGAGTCCCATATATGGGTCAAATAGAACAAACTGTGAGAAAAACAAATGACTGATGTCACATTGTGACTGTCATAGAGCAATACTTGAAACTATTTAACTGTGGGCAAAAGGGAGCTTGGGCTTGTTTAGAAATGTTTTTACAAATAATATATATAATATAAATAATATATATGTAATATGTATGTGTAAACAGGATTTGGCAATAAATAACCAACCATGGTTGATATGCTATAAAACCAAACCAAACCAACTCTCTGTGATGGTGAATCTTGCATCTCTTTTTAAATCTTGACCATTTCACACATACACACACACACACACACATATATATATATATATATATATATATATATATATATATAATTATCAAAATTTTCAGTTCAACCTTTAGTTTTTGATGATGTAATGGTGGATAGAAAAATTGAGATTGTTGAATGTTTTGAGAACAGATCGAAATGATATCTGAATATACTACTCAAAACTAAGTAAAATGTTTTAAGAGTGGTGATTTCTAACATAAAACCTAAAAAGGGAAGACTGTTAATATTTGAACATTTTTAAAAGAGCTCGAATCATCAGAAAATAGCATATCTTAAGCATTACATAAGAGTCCTAAAACATAGAAGAGCTGTTGAGAAGCTTCCACTAGACTCTCAAGTAATTAAAGCATCAAAAAACTTTTGATACATCCAAAAAATACAAACAATCAAGTGCATTGACAATGAAGGTAATTAACTCTTACCTATCTCAAAAGAATTACTTAGATAATAATACCTGCTGGGTTAGCAAAATCATCTTAACTTTGAAAGAATTATCATATTTACCAACCCCTCCGCTTGGGCAGGATATGACACAAGGTCAACTTTTAAGTGGAGTTTAACAGGTTTGAATTCAGAGTTTTCCTTCTAGACTAGTTACCTCACCAAGGCTGAAGAACCTAGTCTGCCTTACTATTTACTCATAGCTGGAGGGAGAATAATTGGATTCCTACCTTTCCCAAGGGTATTAGTGCTATGTGAAATGCAATCAGTCTCATCTAGGATTTGAACTCGTGTCGCCGTGTCCATTTCCTTCAATGATAAACATTACACCACAGGCACCTCCATTTGAAAGAATTGTAAAAACTTACATTTAATAAAATATGATTCCTAAGTGTGTATCAGTGTATATGTGTATGTGTGTATATATATATATGTGTGTGTGTGTGTGTGTGTGTACTCTGGAGGCACTCATTTTGTAAAGGTTATTGTCTTAGGAAATGGACATAGTGACTTGAGTTCAAATGCTGTATAAGACTGTTTGCATTTCACATAGTGCTGATACCATTTAAAAAAGAATGAATCCAACTTTTCTCCCCCAGCTATGGATAGATAGTAGGACAGACTAGGCTCTTTAATATTGGTATGGCAAATGGTCTAGATAGGATTTGTTTCTTTGGTTCTTTGGTTCTTTATGGCATATCAACCTTCATGTATTATTCAATGGTAAGGCTTTTCTTATAGACGGACAGTAGGGATACTATTTAACCCATTGCTGGAGGATAAGGGGTTCATACTTTAGCTAAAATTATTAATCCAAACGTGAACTTAATTCTCCTACCCAGTTGACTGGTGGAACTGTAGAATATGCTGACTGCATCTCTGCAGAGGGGTAAGATCCTTCCATGAGTGTCATAGATATGACATTAAACAATCTGGAGCTTTGGAAAATGTGGAGTACCCTTTCATCGGCATCGCTCCTAGGTCCACTCTGACCTGGAGTGGAAGCACCTGATAGGGTCCTATCTATCAGTCAAATAGAACTGTTTGTCACTTAAACTGAGTGCAAACAAAAGACTCATGCTAAATTGAATAGAACTGTTTGATCATTCAACTGTGTGTATCTACAAAATGTGTTTATAAATCACATATTTAATATATGTGTAAAAACAGGAATTGGCATTAAATAACCAACAATGTTTGATATGTCATAAAACTAATCCAAAACAATGAATTCTCCTCTTCAAAATTAACTTCATGTTGCATTGGTTGGGTAAATTCATACTCTACCAAAAGTACAAATCTATGCTAATTAAAAGTTGAAAACTTAGAGCTTAACTGGTTATAATGACAGCAGATTCCTTCGTACTGATAATGTGCTAGTAACTGTTGCTAACATCCGAGTCAAGTGATACAAAACTAATGGATATATATAGTTTTGAAGTTTACAAGTTTAGTATAGAAAAAAACATTGTTTTATTCATTTTAGAATTAAAAAAAAAAAATTGCACTATTGACTCTGATCCTTTAGAAATGATTATAAAAGATAAATCCACATAACAGAAAAAAGATTCCCTAATTTTAGTTTTTTGTAAACTTGTATTAATCTGTTAAAAATTTTATGGATTTTTTTTGGAAATATTTTAAAATTTAACTGATTAACACTTGTGAGATTTATTAATTTTAGCATCTTTTGTGCTTGTAAATCCAGATTATTAGCCATAAGTATACAATGATGCTATATAACTATTTTACCAACCCAACTTGAAGAACTACCTATAAAACTAATAATTAATGTTTTAGTAAAAGTAAGCAATTATTTTAGTAAGACAAATAATGCACTGATTTTTTTTTAAGTTAAAACATTTAAATTCCATATGATTAGTAATGTCTTGCAGCTAGAAATCTTCCTACTGATAGTCGATTGTTGAAGACTCTCTCTCTCTCTCTCTCGATGAGAGCTCTATTTTCTCTGTAAGAAACATTTTTTTCACTTAAACCTTAATTTGCAGGGTGTTTCAGAAAAATTGATCTCATTTTTTAATCTAATACCTTGACCAATACTTAATCAAAAGATCTCAAATGTTAATAGCATGTGAAGAAAGAACTCAACATTCTATGTTTAAGGGTTTTTTTTCCTTTCAGATTTTGAAATGCCATTCCTTGGAAAAGAAAAGACTTTTAAACATTGATTTATTTTTACACATGCTATTGAAATTTGAAAATATTTGAACAAAAATTGGTCAAGTTATTAATTTACAAAATATCAACTTTTCTGAATTAGTCTGTATGTCTCAAATGATATCAAATGTATTACAAATTTAATACTTCTGCATCAAACTGTTTGGTTGTCTCTAAATAAAGTTTTCCCAATAATTTATTTAGATGTAATAAATGAATGTTCATAAATTGTTTGTGAAATGTATTTTAAAAGCAATATATGGGTATATACTCTCATTGGTTACACCATTGGAATTTGCTTTTAGTTCTTAGAAGAAAAGAATGTTTTCAGTGAATCTGAAAAATTGAATGGAACAGAGAAATGACCTTTTTCTTCATATTATTGTTCTTTCACCTCTTATAAATATTAATGGCTGACAAAATTCTGCACATAAAATAAATGTTAGGATTGAAATTTAGAGAGGTGGACAGGCAGTGATTGAGGAGTAAAAATGAATTGATTTTTACCAGCATGTCAACCTATTTAGGGTTATTTCATGCCTAGAGGTTAGGGAATAACATTCCTTTTATTTTCATCTCTACATTTTTGGTGTAGTTGTTTTTGCAAACCACCCTATCTCATGCAAATAGTTTTTAAATAGATCTACTTTACCCATATATGGAACTCTAACAGGTATGGCTACTCAGGGTCAGAGTGGACCTGGGAGTAATGACAATGAAAGGGTGCTCCACACTCCCCAGATCTCAAGAACAGAAGCCTCAACATGAGATGAAGCTTAGTGTCATACACAGGACACCCCTTTTTGGGGAGGTTGTATCCCTCTGCAGGGAATATAATCAGTATTCTAAGTCCCATTAACATTGCCAACTAAAAAAAAGAGAGTATCTGAATATTCAAAAAGGAGGTTAGAATAAAAACATAATGTGGCTATAAATAAAATGACCCTGAAGATATTAGCTTAAATGGAAAACTCCCAACATTCAGTATTGGATTTGGGAAGATGATTGGACAAAATCCCATCTGACCAAAGGTAAGGTTCAAAATGTAATTGGGATCCATAACCTCTTTTAAAACTACTACTAGTCATTTGTCCCTCATTATAAGAAATATATATATTCTTTTGGAACTTTAAACTTTTGGAAAAGAAAATAAACTGTGGAAATAAAGATATAAAAAATATTTTAAACAGAAAAAGTAAAATTAAAATTTTGGGTTAGAAATGACCATTTGATTTATAGATTAACTTAAATAATGTTCAAAAGTACAAAAAGAAATTTTTTTTTAATTTTATAAATGAAGCAGATTTTAGAAGATATAAGTTTTATTGATGATATCGGATATAGTTAAGTTGGCCAACTGTCATCAAAGGTGACCCAAAGGCTCCCCTTTCAAAAGCCACTACTCCAAGGTATTGGGAAGGACACTACTCCTTTCCCTGGATTGCTCCACTTACCCTTGATCTGTAGCTTATAATGCTGGATGTTAAGCAAGGAAGCACCAAGTGCCATTTTTTTAATCTTTTGTATGACTCGACCTGGGATTGAACACCAACTCCCAGATCATCGGCAAACACTCTAACCGTTATGCCAATGGGCTGGTAACAAATTAGAATTGTGTGAGATTTGTATATGAAAAAAGGAGCAAAGATTTTAATTAAAAGATTCTATTGCAGTAGATTTGGTTCCATAACTTGATTGCACTTTTGACTGATGTGACAGAATCACTTTCAAATCAAAGCAAAAACACATTATCGGTTGGATTTAATGAAGAAATATTTGCTCTACATTTTTCAAAGTCATTTCCAAATAAGAGAAACTGGTCTTTATCTGGATTCTGTGCTAAGCAACTATTTTAAATTTCCTTGAGAGATTGAAAAAGACGGTGGCTGTGGATATTGTAAAGACACATTAAATTGAAATTGTGTCAATCAGCTTAACTTTAAAGAATTCACACGAAACGTCAATAAAGTTAGATTTCAACCTAGAAAGGAAAGATTATAAGTAAAATCTAAATCAAATTTCCATCTGATTTACTAAGAAGAAACAGTCTTCTTTTTATGGTCAATAGAAACTGATACATCCATTGCTAGATATTCTTATATTCTTATAAGAATGATTATCTTTTCAATGTGAAGATTAACCTTCTATATGGACTGTTTATAGATTATCCTATTGCTGATTAGAATTGAAAAATTATCTCAGCAATGGTACTTATATATCAAAGAGCCATGGGCATGTTGATTAGGAATTGATTGACCCATCAGGATGTTACTAGCTTGTTTTTGATTGGCACATTGAGTGTAATGGTAATCGTGACAAGAAATAGAATAATCCACAGCTGATAACCTCAACAAGGTTCTTTCTATTTCACTGTGCACTCATGCTCTTCAAAGAAGCATGACTCTATATCTTCTTGAAACTATGGATAAATAATTGGGTAGATTGGGTTCTTCAGCTTTAGCTAGGCAAACAGTCTAAAAGGAAAAACTCTGACTTCAAACTAGCTATAACTCATCTTAAAAACTGACTCTGTATCACATCCCACTCATGACAGAAGGAATGAGTAAATACTCATTTATTTTCTGGAGAGAGAGAGTTAAAAAGATCTCATCCCTACTAAGAAGTGAATGATCTAGAGCCACAAAATATACATGCTATCTCATATATTCAATCCTGAAGTTGAATGCAGTTGGCATATTGTTTCTCAAATTTTTAACTGTTTCAAAATGATTAAAAAAATTTTAAAAATGGATCATTGTTTACTTGGTTAGACTGAGAAGTTTTCAACATATATTTGTGCTGACATAAATGTGGAGAATTGTGTACATCAGTAGGGTGGAACGATGAAATTGTCGCCCTAGAAAAGATGACATGATTCCATTTCCATTTAATGAAAACCGGTTTTCTTTTTGTTGTAGACCATCTACTAGTTGGCCAGTTGTGTACAAATCCCAAGAGCGATAGAAGCCTTCTATCATGTCTGAAAATGACACAATGTTCAACGAGCGAGATTGGAGATGTGCCGCTGTACAACTCATGCTCTCTACCAATCCAAGTTATGACAACAGGACCATTGCCAGCACCTTCAAAATGCAAATCTGGATGGTTCAATGTGCCCAGGGGGATGAAAACACAGTTTCCGGCTACGGTTATGGTCTTTGGTGTGGTTTCACGTGAGGGCCACATCATGCCACCTTACATCTTCAAAGTCAGCTTGAAAGTCAACACCAAAGTGTACCTGGATGTGTTGAAGAGTGTGGTGATCCCCTGGTGCAATCAAGTGGCCGGTGGCAGACCCTGCGTATGGCAGCAGGACTCAGTGCCGGCCCACAAGTCCAAAGAGACCCAGGCTTGGCTTCAGAAGGAGTGCTACAACTTGGTACTCTTCTCTCACTGGTCCCCCGCCTCTCTTGACCTGAACCCACTGGACTACTTCGTTTGGTCATACATCGAGAACATCACCAACATGACCTCCCACAACACCAAAGCCAGCCTGATTGCCGCCATCCGCCGAGCTCCCACCGGCGCTTGTGGAAAAGGCATGCTCCCAGTTCCTGATCCGTATCGAGGCGGTGATTGAGGCTGAAGGCGGCTACATTGAATAGATGTCAGCTCGACTACATAATCAAGTTACCTGAATGGATTTTTTCAATAAAAGTTTTAAAATAAAACTGTAGTGTTGTTTTCTTTACGTTGACAATTTTATCGTTCTACCCTATATTTTTATTAGGTTTTCATGTAGTATGCTTATGCTTAAGGATTTTTCAACTGACTCTCTGAACATTGATTGACATCAATATTTTATTTCTGAATTTGTGATAATTCTCCAGAAAAATTACACTTTATAATCTATTTTGATTCAACAATTCAACCCAACATTGCAGCTTCTATTTTTTTAATCATGACAAATCAATTATGATAATTCAATAACATTAATCTGTTCCAGATAATTTAGCTTTCAAAATCTGTTTGTTATTCTTTGATGATAACATTTTGTTTTCTTTTTTTTTTTCAGGTAAGTATTCCTTAGAATTATTGAACTGTTCACAACCATTTCTGCCGTTTATACAGCTGATCAAAATGTGAAACTTTGGTGAGATATCAATTCATATCTATATTTCTAAATACCGATAATATTTGCTTCAAAAATGGTGTAAGTTAGTTTTGCTAGTCATTAATCTCGATATCAAATCATATCTTAGAGAATTTATATTATAATTCAGTGATTATCTAAATTGGATGAGGCTATAAAAACATATGGCTCCTGGTTGGAGTAGTACACTTAATAACTTTGGAATAGAAATTAAACTTTTATTTCCCATCTTTAAACACAAATAATTATAAATGGGTTCAAAAACCATTCAAAAAAATTTCATCTGATATTCATTTAAATTTAAAAGATAAAGAAGTATTAACTGTTTTATTCAGTGATCATGAATTTAAAACCCAAATATAAATAGATGTCTTCTGATACCTTTTGGATTTCTACTTAAGTTGGGTAACTTTCAGTAGTTTTCCCCTAAATATTTATACGCATCATGATTTTCTGCTCTTATTAATATTAAAAATAAAAGAAAGACTTTTATATATTCAAGAGGAATTGAATGTTCGTCTTGTGTACATCCTAACATAAAATTTTAATAAGAAATGTATCCTTGATTTACAGGATAAAAAGATGATGGATTTTAATGGCATGTCAATTCATCCAGGTGATACAGTCAGCATATTCTAAGCTCTGCTAACAGAATGGAGGGAAAAATAGCATTTACTTAGATAGTTATAGAATAAACCAAATATATAAATACCTTTTTTTTTTTTAGATATGTATATTTTGAATTTATATACATAATTTGCCAAACTATTTTGTTGCCTCTAATGTATACTCTAAACAAAAAATGTTGAGATTTTGATAGTTAATTCTCAGATGAAAGTCTAGTATCTGTGGAAATCCCTTGTTTATTTTATAAAGTATAAGAGATAAAATAAATGTAAGAAAATAATTATCAGCTCAAAGAGTTCAACATTTAATGCTTCCTGAAAAATATATCCCAAATAAGGAAAAACAAATTTATAAATATATGGATAATTATTTCAATTATTTAATTTTATTTATTTGTTACAATATATCTCATTAGATTTTCACATGTACAGATAATCTTCTCTTATTCAAAGTAGAACTGCTAGAGAGTGACATTTTTCTCTTATGTTGTATGAACAGATATTACCCTCTTATCTAAGTACAATTTACTAGCAGATGAACAAAGAAATAATCAGGTTACCCTTTTCATTATTTAGATATATCTTTTATTTATATCAACACTGATGACATTTTCTGTTAAATAAACTTCTGAGTAAACAGAATTGATTTATCATTTTGTTTACAAACAACAACATTGTATAGACATATCTAGTATTTTATGTGCGTATATATATATTTATATATAATTTTTTTTTTTTTCTGTATATATGGTTTATTACAGAAAAAGTGACTGAAAACAAAATAACAAAAATTTCAGATATCATCTAACTGCAGTCAAGTTATATCATAATCTGTAATGTTTATCTAACAAAATAAATATATTAAGAAATAATGTTGATAATATAATTTAGAATATTTACACAACTTGAATTTTTTACTTAATTTACATTTAAAAATATTTCTCATTTAAAATTTTATTGAATAGATTTCCTGAAAAAAGATTAAAGTATCCACAAAATAAAGGTACTGTTATTGTATATATGGCCCTTCTAAAATGCTAAACATTAAATATCATACACTGATGCCTGCACCTAAGAAACATAGCTAAAATATGTTTTTATGCAAGAGGTCATGACTTTGATTACAGACATGCTAAGACTGACAGACAAATATCAAAATACCCCTTCTATTTATTTCCTTTTACTACATAATGTCTATTTAACAATCTTTGGTGTCAATCAAAAATTATAATCATTTCTGTAAAAGATGAATCTATATAACAGAAAACAGATAAAACAATTATTTTTTTTTTGTATATAATCTTATGAAGTTAAGTAAAGTTTGGGGTAAAATCTGTGCAGCAATAATAATGCCAAGTAATTATTTATCTCATAAAGAATTACTTATAAGCCTAATTAGTAATATTTACACTATTTATATATTTGAGACCTTTGTTATTATTTTGGTTGTTATATTCACAATGTTTTACTTGCTTTACTGTCTACTCTTATTCAGGTGTTGTTTTGGGGGTTATTTTTTTTGTTCTTGCTAAACTAGAAGAAATTTTTAAACAAACTCTATTCAATTAAGAAAATCTAGAGGTAACAGCACCTGAATGATTCTTAATACAACCAAAATGCATCAAAGACTTGTAACAAGTGTGAATAATAAAAATTTATCAGATATTTTAACTAACTAGTTAAATTAATGATTGCATCCAACAATATAATTTACTCACTAAATTTTAAATAGTTTCTATATATATTTCTTCTATTTTGGTGATCAGAGAATAAAATATAACCAAGTAAGAACAGAAAAAAAACTTCCCAGAAGATTAGTTAAAATAATTCTTAAGAAAGTTTTAGTCAGAAAAATGAATTACATAAACAAAAATCTTTAAAAAATATCTCTGAATATTTTTTAAACTAGATATCATTTAGTTTGTTGAAAGAATATCTTTATTCTGATAATTTTTTAACTCGTTACAGCATCTCAAAAATTTCGACTAATTAGCAATGTTTGATCAAGAGTGAATAATTATTTTATTGATACAAATTATTCACTAATTTTGTGCATTTAAAATTTCAGAATGTAAATTCTCTATAACTAATTTTCTTGCAGCAAAATGGCTTCTTGCTGCTTATTGTTATAGACACCCTTTTGATTAGAGTCATCTTTTCCCTATTTCCCTTTTTTTTTATTGTGTGCGTGTATGTTTATTTGAAAGCTTCAGGGTACACTAAATATTTTCACCATATTTTTTCTACATTTACTCTTCTGCCGCCGAGAGCAACGCAAGTCACCTACATTGACTTCATGTATGTTGGCAGAATGCAATATAATCCACATTACTTTAATATTGTAGATCTTGCGCAATATAACCCTTTACCCATGAAATACTTTATTACTTTAAAATCTTGAAGTACGAGGATAAGTTTCCAGACTTTTTTCGTATGGGCACTTTTATTGATAGTACACACATGAAACTCTAGTCCCCTTTGAAGTAATCTCCCCTGGCTGCAATACACTTGTACCATTCCAACAATTTCTGGAAGGCCCTATGAAAGTCCTCTTGTGTGAGCATGTCAATGACCTTTATCACAACCTCTTTAATCTCCTCAATTGTCTCATAACGAAAGCCTCTGAGCTGAGGGAATAAGCAAAAGTCACAGGGAGCAAGGTCTGGACTATAGAGAGGGTAAGGAACTGTCTTGATGCCCATCTTGGTCAAATATTATGTGACAAGGATGGAGTTGTGGACAAGTGCATTGTCCTGGTGAAAATGCCACTGATCCGATTTGAAGAGTGCTGGCCTCTTCCGACGTAACCCTAACCCTTTGGCCAATCAACTCTGGTATATTGACTTCCTTACTCTTCCCACACCTCTCATCATCCCTTACAGACTGCCTGCCTTCCTTGAATCTCTTATGCCACTCAAAAACTGATGCTCAATTCATGCAAGTTGCTCCAAAAGTAGTCTGAAGCATTCCATACGTTTCTCTGGCATTTTTTCCAAGTTTAAAACAGAATTTGATTGCATATCGTTCTTCTAAAGTGTCCTCACATCCAGATTACATTTTTGAAATTGACCAGCTGTGCCAATCAGGCTTTAGTAGGGTGTATTTCAATTGCTGCTGTAGCTGTTCATTTGAATCTGAAATCATAAAAATTGGTCAGTCATCTCATAATATGTATAGCAATAACATACTGAATTTCCAAGAGTTTATGACAATTTTAAATGCCTGTACAAAAAAAGTCTGGAAACTTAATGAATACGCCACATATCAATAAATAAACATACTCATATAAACACACCTGTGTGATATACCTGTTAATGCCAATAGTATATTGTCGTATTGTAGCTGTGAAACTCGAGTAA
The DNA here is from genome assembly GCA_963585895.1 of Sepioteuthis lessoniana. Taxonomy (NCBI): domain Eukaryota; kingdom Metazoa; phylum Mollusca; class Cephalopoda; order Myopsida; family Loliginidae; genus Sepioteuthis; species Sepioteuthis lessoniana. The sequence goes on from OY757925.1 coordinate 3,830,238, forward strand.
TATTTTACAAGCCTTCTTATTTTATAATCAAACGTGCATTCCAGCTATTAAATTTGTTGGCAAATTCACAGCCTCGGAAGGGTTAAATGTTTAACTGTCTGCAGAGACACACAAACTTTTTCCAATTACTAATATAGATATCAGCCTCTAAAAAGAAAGTTATCCTTTTTTCTTTGTACCAAACATTAAACCATTAATGCAAGTAGATATCCCAAAATAAAGATATAATTAATTTTTCTGCAAAAACTCATTTGTCTTTCTTTTTTTGTGTATTTTCCACTTTCTGTTTTAGGCTACTTGTAAATTAAAACTTCTAAGATACAGCAAACATATGCTTTTTGTATCAAATTCCTTGATAAAAAATGAAGAGAGTTACAGATTTCTTCTAAGGCTCCTTGTAAAAAAAAAATCTGTTGTGAAGAATATTTCAAGCTTTTAGGATGGCTGACATTTTCCCTTTTAAGGTCAGCAGAGAAAGAATTTCACTGAAACACATGTGATAAGGATATATCAACTCTCAAACTTTTCTCTTTTTTTTTTTTTTTTTTTTTTCTGAGTTAGAAAAAGGGATTCACATTCTTTCCGTTTTTTTTTGGTTTTTTTTTTTTTTGATAAAGAGTCAATAATTTTCCAAAAGCTATTTTTTTTTTTTTCATCTTAAGAAGTCTTAGAGTCTACACTTAATCTTTTAGAAATCATTTATCATTAAAGGTGAAAAGAAATTGAAACAAAGATCAGCTGCTGACATCAACATTTCTTCTGAACACACTCATACACACACACAATTGATAATTGAATTCACTCATGATATTTATTTGCTTATCATCTATGGTTACAAACATAAAACATACCAACAGTCTTTAATGACGTATGCATCTTGAGCAATTCTTGAACAGTTTATTCTTAGCTTGAAGTGATAAGATTTTTACTACCTTGTATTCAGGAAAAATAACCAGGCATAATAGCCTAAATGACTTCATAGCAGTTGCTGAATATGATAAATTAACAATGATTTTGCTAGATAGATTGTTTATTTCTTACTTTATCGTTGATGTAGGAAAACATCTTTTGCAGCCATTATTTTCTTTAGTATTTTTCTTTTTATTCTTATTTTTAGTCAGTTTTTATTGCAATTCACTCAAGTCATTATTTTTATGAGAGTAAGTCAAAATGAATAACAAATTAATGGCAGATTTGAACTAAAGAATTAAAAAACAAATTTGGTCATGGGAACACAACTCCTCTAGAATATTTTAAGCTGGTTTGTATTCAGAGTTGTCCTTCTTTTAAACTGGTTGCCATACCAGATCTAAAGAGCTTAGCAGGTGAGGAAATATTTGAATTCATACCTTTCCCAAGGGCATTAGTGCTCTGTGAAATGTCAACTGTCTTGTTCATGAATTGAACTCAGATTGACAAGTTCACTTATAGTGATGATAACTATTATACTATTAGAATATTCTACTATACATTACTAAAATATATAACCATAAAATACATTACTAAAAAATATAGCTATAAAATACATGTTTAACAGATCAAAGATGTGAGTATTTGATAGGTTTAATAGTGTTCATTGAACTTGTGCAATATTCCTAGCTCTTGTTGCTAGCAAGCTTTCTTGAGGCAAAAAGAGTTTGAATTTTAACTAGAGCTTATCCTTTATTATTGTTTCTGATTAATGTCATTCCTTTAAATAACTATTCAAGTGAATTACAATAAAAAGCAACTAAAATAAACATATTGAAGAAAAATATCAATCAAATATTTTTAATGTTGCAGTGAATTTTTTAGAGTCATTGTCCTCAATAGCTGATCAAATCAGTGCTGATGATAGAATTGTAGGGAGATAATAAATAATTGCCTCTTTTGGAGAATAGGTGTGTCCATTAGGTGACGAGTGGACTGTCACATGACTTTTCCAAAAACCCATTGTCTTTTGTCTCTGTTCTTTGAACAGTAAAGATATGTCTCCTACCCAGCCGTGAACAATAAAGCCAATATGGCTATGATCATTTTACTGACAATTAATCTCAAGTAAGCTTTTTTCCATTTTTCTAACTCCTTAAAATACTACTTTTTCATTGAACAATATGTGCATATCTTATATGTTGGGACATGTTTATGCATTCTTTTCAATACTACTAGAGTATGTATATTATATGCATATATTAGATATTTCAGTATGTGTAAATCTGGCATTTGATTTCATACACAAAGGAATTGAAGGAGCAAATGCTACTAGTGTACTTGGTCTCCCTACAAAATACGTATATGCCTATAATGATGCTTTACTAAAAAGTGAAGGCTAAGGGTTCACTCACCTGATGGAGAGACAGTGGAGTCTCGCTTAGAGGTAGATTAGCACCATGTTTGTTTATTATCTGTCTAGACTATATGTACTTTGAATATTGATAGATCTAATAAAAGAAAATGGCTTTACACTAAAAAAAAAGAAAATGACAAGAAATAGACAAAATCCTGCAGAAGCTATAACAAATGCAGATCACCAATAATGATCTAGCACTTCTTGCAAATACACCTGCTCAAGCCGCATCTCTACTGCATAGCCTGGAGCAAGCAGCAGGAGGCATTGGCCTCTCAGTGACGTCAAATAAAACAGAGTTCATTTGTTTTTAAATGATAAGGAGCCATCTCCACTTTAAGTGACTGGCTTCTAAAATTAGTAGACAAGTTAATGTACCTCAATAGCTATATTCTCATGCACTGAAAGTGATGTCAGCATATGCCTTGCAAAAGCATGGACTGCTATCAACAGGTTATTTTTCATATGAAAGATTGATCAATCTAATAAAATAAAACAGGATTTTTCCAAACTGTGGTTGTGTCAATACTACTATGTGGATGCACCACATGGATGTTTACAAAAGGTATGGAAAAAAATATAGAGGAGAACTACACAAGAATGCTAAATGCCATTTTGCAAAAATCCTGGCAGAAATACCCAACAAAACAGCAATTGTATAGCCACTTAACACCTATCTCAAAAAACATCCATATAAAATGAACAAGGCATATGTGATACTTCCAGAAAGGCAAGGATGAACACAAAAGTGATGTTCTTCTATGAACCCTTACACATGGTTGCACCAGTATTGGCTGACCTGCAAGAATTTACTTGTCTCAGTTCTATGCAGACATTGGATGTAGTTTGGAAGACCTGCTGGGATCAGTGAATGATAGGGATTGATGGAGAGAGAGAGAGAGTCAGGGAATCTGGGCTGTTAACATGACTTGATGACTGATACTGAAATAAGCTTTTTTTGTCTTACTTACTCAGTGTAAGTATATCATAAATATACTAATGCTAATATTTGTCCTTGGTGATGAGGGTCTCAACTAAATATCCAAATTACCCAATAGAATTTTATCAAGATGTCAATAAGTTTAATTATGGCAATAGTTAAATTCTTTAACAGAAAAACTGATTGAACATCATGGAAAGATCTTTAAATGCAATCTTACTTGTTGACTGTAAGGTTTTGAAACTTGCCTAACACTAAAAAATTGAATGATAGTTAATTTTATTATCCTAAATGATTTCTATATCTATTCTTTCTTTTATATTGGGGATCAGAGAATAAAATGTAAGCAAGAATGGAAAAGAAATAGTCAGAAAATTTGAAATGGTTTTTAAAGAAGTATTACTCAGACAAACAATCAAAAATCTTTGAAAAAAAATCCATGAATATTTTTAAAGCTTGTTGAATATCACAGAAACAAGATTTTATTTAGTTTATTAAAACAATATCTTTCTTTCTTATCAATTTTAACTGGTAATAATGGTTTAAAAAAAAACTTAAAAGCCATTTTCAGTTGCTGTTATGCTTGATGTCAAGTTAGATCCTGTTTATCAAATTCATATTCTAATTAATTGCAAATAAATAAAGGGATGTATTCAATAAATCAATAAAGGGAAGCCCTCTGTAATTAACATTCAATATTTCTCTCCCTTGAGAAATTATGATCATCAAGGTGAGTGTGAATGCTGTCATTATGAAGTCGAAAATTAAATTTCAAATTGCTTTTTAATGCTAGTTTGCTAACAAAAATCTCATTAAAATGTGCTTTTTTGAGTGATATACAAATATATAATTGGAATATAATATACATTTATATTATCATCCATATATAAATGTTAAGATGCTTACATCTTTTATGATTAATTTCTGAAAGAATTTTCTTGACAAGTTCAATTTATCAATTTTGTGACATCCAGCTGTGACTCTAATAGCAGAGATACAGATAAAATACTAACTCTAACCACAGAGCTATCTAGTGAAACAAACAAGGAATAAACAAATATGTCTGTCAGTAATGAGCGGGTTTTGGTTCTTAAGAGAAAGAATCAGTTGTAGAATGTGTGAATAGAGCGAGAGTTGATTATTAAGAATGTCAATTAGGTGTGTTGTCCATGCTGATGATTCTTCCAACTGAATTCTTGTTCATCCCTAATCAGACAGCTCACTCTTCCGCTAATTCACAGCTGTCAATCAAACTTGACAAAATAAAGAAAACATTAGACATACAAATATATATATATATATATGTGTGTGTGTGTGTATATGTATGAATGTGCATGAACTTTTATACGTAACTGCATCAATAAGTCTTTAACCCAATAATGAAAAATGCATTTATTTTGCACAAGAAATATTTATTGCTGGATACTCTCTTTTTTATTTTATCAGTACACTTGGCTGGATCCTTCCATAGTAATCACATAGATTGAACATTATACAGTAAAACTTTCAGATCAAAATTTAACTTTATTAGACTTATTGATGAATCCTCTCTTTCTTTTTCTCTTTCTCACACACACATTGATATGTGTGTGTTTTGCTTTTTCTTAGTTTAATGGCATATCAACCTTTATTTAATGCCAAAGTGATTTTTATAGAAGAACGGTAGTGGTACTATTTTTACCTACAACTTGGCGGATAAGGAGGTTTATATCTCTCTATGTGTTTGTGTACATATATATATATATTTTTTTTCTTTTTTAAATTTTCATCATACAACGTGTGAAAGCACGTGCGATACTCTGTCCTCATCAGCTGCCAACCATGGTGAAACACAGTTTCGGTAGCTCAAGGCGGTACTGCCACTTCTGGCACTACCAAGCAGCTTTTGCCACCGGGCAGGGTATTTAAAAGAAATATATATCTATATATACACCAGATCAACTAAAAGCAGACATTACATGTATATTACATTTATATATTACATATATATTGGCCTAGTGTATAGAGTGTTTGGCAATGGCCTGAGCGACAGGGTTTCAATCCCAGGTTGAGTCATACCAAAGACTCAAAAATGGTTCTTGATACCTCCTCGCTAAACACTCAGCATTATAAGGTACATATCTCGGATAAAGTGGAGCAATCCAGGAAAAGGAGTAGCTCCCTCCCCTACACCTCAATGTAGTAACTATTGAAAAGGGAGCTTTCGGGTCGCCCTCGTCTACAGTCACCAACTATACTTTCTACTTAGATATATATGTATGTGTATGTCTGTGTATGTCAATGGTGAGAACAAAAATAACCAAACTAAGGATCAATGTAAAGGCCAATGGCTAAATATATATGTATGCATGAATATATATATATATATATATGCACACCATAACAGTGTTTTAGGTTGCAGTATCTACAAAGAGAGTGGAAAATATGGTTTGAATATCTGTGTTGTATTGTTTATACACACACACACACACACATATATGTGTATGTGTGTGTGTTGTAATGAATGAGAAGGCACGCACACACATACATATATTTATATATCTTATATATATTTATATATATTAATATATCTTTGTGTGTGTAGTTACGAATGAGAACAAAAATAATCCCCCCCCCCAAAAAAAAATCCAAGTTAGAAATAATAGCTAAATTAAGAGTAATGATGATAACAAAATAAATAATCCATATAAAAATTATGAAGATCATTTAAAAGAAAGGATAGCATGAGAGAGACACATAAAAATAACCCATGTGCCTATTGATTCAAATTAATGAGAAAGAAAATAGAATTCGTAGTAATAATGCTAATAATTCTAAGGAATTTTTAAATTAAAGAAAAAAAAGATAACAATGCTACAAATAAAAATTTAAAGATAAAGTTAATTATAAATTTTGCTAAAAATAATAGATGAAAAGGAAATGTTGAATACTATTAGAAATTCAAAGTAAAATAAAGTTTTCAACAGGAAAAACAAAGCAGAAAAAGAATTACATTAAGATACAGGGTAAGAAAGAGAAGAATAAGAAGAGTCAAAAGAAATCTATTGTTATTTATAAAAATACGAAAAATTCCAATTACAGTGACAGCTGTAATTGAAATAATATTTATATTATCATTTTTATTACATATTTTATATATATATATATATATATATATAATTTTATGTTATTATGATTACAAGTATTAATAAAATGAAAGTACCAAGAGTACATTTAGGAGGTACCGCACACACAATACCCAGCAAAATCTGCATGTTGGTTTCTAAGTTCAGTGTATCTGTTCAGATAAGAATTATATTGACCTATACACATAAACACATACATATTTATACAGACAAGCACTCATTTTTAAATATATATATATATATATATATATATATATGTAGTTTTTTTTTTTTTTCTTTTTCCCTTTCTCTTGGGGGGGGGTGGTAGCATTAGGTGTTTTAGGCTTTTTCTTTTTCTTCTAAACTACTGTTAGGGCTTTCTTTACGAATTTTTAAATTATATTATAGAAGAGATTCAAAAACATTCTGCCTTGTTCGCTGACATTGGAAAGACTAACATCAATTTGGCTTTATAGTAGAGTAAGCGTGTCTTTACATTTAAAACGCATAGTTTAAGCATTATTTCACAAATAAAATACAGCATAACATTTTGTAAAATTCAGCATTTTAAATTGATAGGACTTAAAGACATACTGACCAATATTGATATATTTCTTCCAGTTGGCTCCTGAGTTCAAATGCTTCTTCTTCGTTTTGACTTTTATTTACTACTGAAATTTTAGGTAGCTTGAACTCATAAGAGATGTACTCTTATGGATCCCCACACATGGCCGCGCAAAAAAAGGATGACCAGCTCGAACGTACATTCAGCAGCTATGTGAGGATACAGGATGTTATCCTGAAGACCTACCTAGGGCGATGAACGATAGGGAGGAGTGGCGAGAGAGGGTCAGGGATATCCGTGCTACCAGCACGATATGATGATGATGATGATGATATATGTAGTCATCCACAAACAGATCTGTTTCGTTCTATCAGAACTCATCAGTGTGGCTAGACATATTTGCTTCCCATAGCTGGGATTGAAACCCGGTTGACTCAAACGCCAATCCAAGCCTCTAACCCTCTAATATATATATATATATATATAAGCACACACTCACTGAGAGAATATATATAAATATACACACTGTTGCAAAGAAATAAGTACACCCCTAACAATTTTTTCGGGACAAAGTTAATTTTCTTTCAAAGCAAAGATACCGGGATTTTATTACTTATGGAGGAATGTTTAGAATAGAGAGAAAGAAAGAAATAATAAATGAGAGAATGAAAGAAATAATAAAGGAGAGAAAGAAAGAAATAATAAAGAAGAGAAAGAAAGAAATAATGAATGAGAGAAAGAAAGAAATAATAAATGAGAGAAAGAAAGAAATAATAAAGAAGAGAAAGAAAGAAATAATGAATGAGAGAAAGAAGAAATAATGAATGAGGGAAAGAAAGAAATAATGAATGAGAGAAAGAAAGAAATAATAAATGAGAGAAAGAAAGAAATAATAAATTAGAGAAAGAAAGAAATAATAAATGAGAGACAGAAAGAAATAATAAATGAGAGAAAGAAAGAAATAATAAATGAGAGAAAGAAAGAAATAATAAATGAGAGAAAGAAAGAAATAATAAATGAGAGAAAGAAAGAAATAATAAATTAGAGAAAGAAAGAAATAATAAAGGAGAGAAAGAAAGGAATAATAAATGAGAGAAAGAAAGAAATAATGAATGAGAGAAAGAAAGAAATAATAAAGAAGAGAAAGAAAGAAATAAAGAGAAAGAAAGAAATAATATGAGAAAGAAAGAAATAATGAATGAGAGAAAGAAATAATAAATGAGAGAAAGAAATAATAAATGAGAGAAAGAAAGAAATAATAAAGGAGAGAAAGAAAGAAATAATAAAGAAAGAAAGAAATAATAAAGGAGAGAAAGAAAGAAATAATAAAGGAGAGAAAGAAAGAAATAATGAATGAGAGAAAGAAGAAATAATGAATGAGAGAAAGAAAGAAATAATAAAGAAAGAAAGAATTAATAAAGAAGAGAAAGAAAGAAATAATAAAGAAAGAAAGAAATAATAAAGAAAGAAAGAAATAATGAGAAAGAAAGAAATAATAAATGAGAGAAAGAAAGAAATAATAAAGAAAAGAAAGAAAGAAATAATAAAGGAGAGAAAGAAAGAAATAATGAATGAGAGAAAGAAAGAAATAATAAATGAGAGAAAGAAAGAAAAAATAAAGAAGAGAAAGAAAGAAATAATAAAGAAGAGAAAGAAAGAAATAATAAATGAGAAAGAAAGAAATAATGAGAAATAATAAATGAGAGAAAGAAAGAAAAAATAAAGAAGAGAAAGAAAGAAATAATAAAGAAGAGAAAGAAAGAAATAATAAAGAAAGAAAGAAATAATAAATGAGAGAAAGAAAGAAATAATAAATGAGAAAGAAAGAAATAATAAAGGAGAGAAAGAAAGAAAAAATGAAGAAGAGAAAGAAAGAAATAATAAAGAAGAGAAAGAAAGAAATAATAAAGAAGAGAAAGAAAGAAATAATAAAGAAGAGAAAGAAAGAAATAATAAAGAAGAGAAAGAAAGAAATAATAAATGAGAGAAAGAAAGAAATAAAGAGAAAGAAAGAAAGAAATAATATGAGAAAGAAAGAAATAATGAATGAGAGAAAGAAAGAAATAATAAATGAGAAAGAAAGAAATAATGTGAAAGAAAGAAATGATAAATGAGAGAAAGAAAGAAAAAATAAAGAAGAGAAAGAAAGAAATAATAAAGAAGAGAAAGAAAGAAATAATGAGAAATAATAAATGAGAGAAAGAAAGAAATAATAAAGAAGAGAAAGAAAGAAATAATGAATGAGAGAAAGAAAGAAATAATAAATGAGAAAGAAAGAAATAATGAGAAATAATAAATGAGAGAAAGAAAGAAAAAATAAAGAAGAGAAAGAAAGAAATAATAAATTAGAGAAAGAAAGAAATAATAAAGAAAGAAAGAAATAATAAATGAGAGAAAGAAAGAAATAATAAAGGAGAGAAAGAAAGAAATAATAAAGAAGAGAAAGAAAGAAATAATAAAGGAGAGAAAGAAAGAAATAATAAAGGAGAGAAAGAAAGAAATAATAAAGAAGAGAAAGAAAGAAATAATAAAGGAGAGAAAGAAAGAAATAATATCAATTACAAGAATGGTAATTCTAACTGTTCACTTGTAATTTCTATTTGAGCCGTGGAAGTGCTTTTCATTAGGAAATGGGTTTGTTCAAAAACTTATGCAGTGATGAGCCTGGCATCCTTTAATAAGAAAACTATATGATTAAAAAATTTTTAAATTGTTAAGGACAGCATCATTTGACATAAACTCGGAAGATTTTAATGCAAATACCTAATTTGATATTTCAGTTGATTTTTTTTTACTAACAAATTCAAATAGGGTTATTTCAGTATTCATTTCATATCACTTTTCAAAAATAAAAATGAACTCTCATTAAATCTCAAAGTATTTCTTCAAAGCACTGGTTGTGTGAGTACAACTCTATGGATGCACCACATGAATGCTAACAAAATACATTTAGAAAAAGTTACACGGGAACTTCACTAGAATGCTACGAGCTATTGTGAACAAGCCTTGGAAGCAACACCCCACAAAACAATAGCTGTACAGCCACTTACCTCCCATCTCACAAAACATCCAAGTAAGACAAACAAGACATGTGCAACACTGCTGGAGAAGCAAATACAAACTCATAAGTGACATTCTTCGATGGACCCCTGCATGGCCACTTACCTCCCATCTCTAAAACCATCCAAGTAAGACAAACAAAACATGAGCAACACTGCAGGAGAAGCTAGGATGAATTCATATGTGATGCTCTTTTATGCATGTGCCAGTATTGGTCGACCAGCAAGAGCTCACCTACAAGAAGGTGCAGTTGAGAAGACCTGCCAGAAGAGGTGGATGATGGGGATGGATGGAAAGAGAGAGAGTTAGGGAAATCTATGCTAGCTGCATGACTTGATGATGATGTATCCACCAATCCCTCTGCATGAATAGGATGTGATACAAGGTCAATTTTTTTTTTTTAAACAAAGTTTAACAGGTTTAAATTCAGAGTTTTCTTTCTCAACAATCTCAGTTGTTATAGCAAAATTAAAGAGATCTGTCTGCCCTACTATTTATCCATTGCTGGATGGAGAATAACTGGATACATCCCTTTCACAAGGATATTAGCGCTATATGTGAAATGCAAACAGCCTTGTCCAAGATTTGAACTCAGGTCGCCATGTCCATTTCTTATAAAGATAACCATTACATTAACAGCCTTCCTATTACAGTTTATTAGGAGTTATTTTTAGATCATTCTTCAGAACTCATTATAATCCTTTTCATTTCTTTGAGGTCTTAATTCATACAGTAAATTGATTTTTAAGTACCAGAATTGCTGCTAATAATCAGTGAAAAAAGATAGGGACAAATTTAAGGAACGTTGTTTATTTTGATCATTATGATCAACATAAACAAAGTTCCTCAAATTAAAGATTAAAACAAAATGAGAAAAGTAGAAGACTTGAAAGAAAGTAATAATCCTAATAAGAAAAAGAATGGAACAATAATAATATGAACTCACAGTGAAGAAATGCAGGAGTGGGAATGAATAGTTAGAGAAGGTGATTCATTAGAAATTGTGCAAATATCTATAATTTTGCTATGTCAACTAATACTACATACACAGATAATGATCTGTCCGAGAAAATCAGGGTGCAAAATTCCAAAGGATTTTGAGATACAAATGGATCACTCAATCTATACATGTAAACCGGGCGTAGTTTTAATTAATAAACATAAGATAACTTGTCAACTTTGTCATTACAGCTGATTACAAGTGAAAGCATAAAAGTGGATGTGTTTGGACCTTGCTGGAGAGTGGAAAAAATAATTGAACAAGAAAGTTTGGAGCTCTTGGAAAAATCCCCAAGAACTTTGAAAAGAAACTGGAGGAAATGGAGATCAGAGGTAGAACTGAGACTATTGAGACGACTTCACTTGTGAAATCAGCCAGACTATTTAGTAGAGTTTTAGGGAGCTTAAGAGATTTCCTGTCTCTCAGATTTCAGTAAAGACCATGAGTGGTCGGAAAAACTTGAAAAGAGATAATGATGATAATAATGTGATTGGGGCTCTTGAAACATTCCCAAATAATCTGTTGTCCAGTCGGTTGGGACTGTAGAATACACTGCTTCTCTGCAGAGGGGTAAGCCCCACCCCCAATGAATGTCCTGGATATGACACTAGAAAATCTGATGGTGAGGTTCCAGTAATGCTGGAACTTTGGGAATGTAGAATACCATTTTTTGCCATTGCTCCCAGGTCGACTCTGGCCCAGAGTGGTAGCATCTGATAAGGGTCCTATCTATGGGTTAAATAGAACTAAACCGTGGTTTCTTGAGTGTACTGTTTTTGGCATTTAAACTGTGTATTTATGCAAAACTGAATTGTTTAGAAAAGAACTTTTGACATTTAAATTGTGTACTTATGCTAAACTGAATTGCTTGAAATAGAACTGTTTTGACATCTAAACTGTGTACTTGAGCTGAACTGAATTATCTGAAATAAAACTATTTTGACATTTAACTCTGTATTGTCCAGTCAGCTGGTTCTGTAGAATACACTGACTGCTTCTCTGCAGAGGGGAAAGACTCCCCCCCAATGAGTGTCCTAGATATGACATTAAAAAATCTGATGGTGAGGTTCCTGTGATGCTTGGGCTTTGGGATATATGAAGCATCCCTTCACTGGTATTGCTTCAAGGTCCACTCTGGCCTGGTATGGTAGCACCTGATACTCATGACTAAAACCTAACCAGTAGTTAGAGAAGTGCTATAAATAATTACTACGAATGCTAATACATAGATTTTTTTTTACACAAATTCTGGAGGCACTTGTGGCATGACAATCATTATCATAAAAAATGAATGCCTATCAGGCCTGGAGAGGGATATGTTTTGAAGGCTATTCCTGCTCAAAATATTAGCTGAGTATATCACCTCGCACAATCAAATCCGGATGATTCTAATTTTTATTACAAAATCCCATGAAATTCATATTTATCTGCAATACAAGATATTATGCTTTTGAACACTGTTCACATATTTAAAAAGAACTAAACCTTGCTACCTAAACCTTGCTCAAGAACTGAAATGCATGAAGGTGACAGTGATACCAATCATAGTTGGAGCCCTTGGAACAGTCCTTAAGAACCTAGAAAAAGTCTGGGAAATTAGAAGAAGAATCAAGACCACAGCACTGTTAAAATTAGTGAGGACACTTAGAAAAGCATAAGAGGTCTGAGGAGCTTTGCTGTCACTCAGACTTGAGCAAAAATCCACCAGTTTAAACTAGTGTAAAGAATTTTTAAGAAATTAAATGATGATAAAAATTATCTTTTCCAGAAAAAGAGTTGCTTAGTGAGATATATTAAAATAGAAGTAAAATCCATGCTTTCTCTAGATAAATTAATAAAAATTTTCAAACATTAATTACATCACATACATTTTGAAACAGACAGCTTTTAAAGATAATATAACATTTAGAATTGTTTCATTTGAGATGAATTTTTTAGATCAGACATAACATCACTCTGAAGATGGTTTTAAGAAAAAGAAACATTAAATATTGACATTCTATTCATATATAAATAAATTCATCCCCTGAATGTCTGTTTTTTTCATATTTTATATTTACATACAGGAAGATTAATTTCCAGTTTTCTCTCTCTCTCTCATTCTCTTGTATTGCTTTACCTGTCTTGAGCTATTTTAATTGATGCAGCCATCTGAGTCAGGAGGCTGTTAATAAAACAAAAAATAAAGAATTAAAAATCAGGATCGCTACAGCTCAAAAATTGTTTTCAGATGACAGATCAAAGAGAAGTAAAAAGATAAACTAGGATCTAATTATGTTCTTCAAATCATCACAGGTTTGAACATAGAATATTTTGGACAAAATATACAAAAGAAAATGTCAGAAAGCTATTGCAGTACAGCATTAAGAACATTTTGGAAAAGAATACATGTTCAATACATGTGTGTAATAGCTTTTACTTCATGATCCTATTCATAGCTAGATATTTGAAGACAGCAGAATAACTTTAACTGCATAGCTATGACCGTGTTACTCTTTGAAAGCAATGCCAAAAATAATACTGCTCTAAAAATACTGTAGATATAAAGTCTAAGGCCAAAGTTGCCAGAGTTTTACAAGTATGCATATAACAGCTAATATATGTAATTGTTTACTAGGATAATGTAAAGCACTTGCATTCAACTTTACATCTATTTCTGTATACATATATTTGTGTATACAAGGGATATATTTGAATATATGCACTATCGCTATTAAGAATAACACTAGAGTTTTTCATAAAAAGTTTATTCTAATTTCCAATTACTATGTTGTCAATTGTTAATTAAAATACTGTGAAGCATTTACATTCAACTTCCCTCATTCTCTCTCTTTATATATATATATATATATATATATATATTCAAAAAGTAACAAGATGAAAAAGAAAATTTGAAATGACTTCTTAGATTAAGAAACAAAAAAAGTTCCATAAAGCTCACTCCAGTGAGTATGGTGTGTGCTGAACTTGCACAATCCTGTATTTCACCAAAAACTGCTGTAAACATTGAGCAGAATATATAGATGCATCATCATGATGAATCTGCAACTTGTTTGGGAACTACTTGTGAGGTCATTTCCAACTATGAGCACTATAGAAACATTCCAAGTAGTACTGCTTGGTGTTAGTTTAATCTTCAGGAACATATGCAAAGTGAACTGCATCCTCTTTATCTAAAAAGTGCATAAGGAACACTTTGATATTGCTCTATACTTAGTAAATCTTCATTGGCCTTGCTGAAAACTGAAACTTTATAACAGTTTAGTGTGCCATGAATATGTTATATAAAGGTTTTCAAAAAGTCAGCGTTAGTTTTTGTCCACTAAAACAAATTGGTATCCAAGGTTATACAAAATTTTGTTCTGGCAACAGAAGCCATGGAACAAACTTAGCTGTAGCTTGTCTCATTGATAAAATCTTCAGTGGGATTAGTTTAAGACAACTTAATAAAAGTGCCTATCTCATTACAAATGTTTCTGATTGTCTGCCTTCATCAACATTCCATATTTTTACAAGTGAAAGAAGACCCTTAATCATCATTACTTTCAACAGTTCTTCCTTCTATGAAGTATTATTATTTCTTTGTAATGCCACCTTCAGAATATCCCATTTTTCTATCTTCTCAAATAAACCTTAGTAAAAAAGAGTCTTTGCATTGAGCACATACATTAAGAATACAATATTTCTTTACAGATGAAATTCTGTTAGTTCATCCAATAGTTCCCAAAAATCTCTCCTTAAATGCTTTTTCTTATCATTCTACAATCACCAAGTTCAATACTAATGTTTAATGCTGTTGCTGTTTTTGACCTGATTAGACATTTATTTTTCCAAAAATGTGTAACTCATTTAACAAAAAATCCAATTGGTTGATAGACTTATTTTTTAAAATTTGTCCTGACAGTAAATTTCCACTTTGAGGAGAAACAGTGAAAAAAATGCTTATCGTAATAAGAAATTCCATTAATTATTTTAAAAGTTTCAATCAGATGACCTCTCATTCTTCTTTCTAGTATCATAGTTAATCCTAATTTCTAATTGTACTATTTCTGATTTTATATCATTTGGTAAATAATTTATGAATATCAAAAACAAAAAAATGTTCCCTGAAGAACATAGGAGAGTATATTCTGTGTTTCAGAATAATTGTTACCAATTTTTACTTCCATAGTTCACACTATTGAAAATATCTACTAGAATATTAACCATCATTTTAGAAATATTAAAGTCTTTTTTTTTAAATTTTTACTAGTAAACAATATCAAATTCCTGTCTAAAATCCAAATATATGATATCTGCATTATCCCCTTCCATCTAATATTCCTTTATAATATCAATACTTTGCAAAATATCAGATATCGTTGAAGCCAGTCAAAGTCCCTAGCACAATTCATTTTACTATAACCATAAGTTTCTATCAGCATTTGAAAGGTTGAAGAATCATTTTAACCACTTTTGGGCAAATTTTATTGTTTAGTCTTTTTTAATAATTAAATATACTTGAAAAAAGTTTTTTTTCCCCATTTTGATACTTTTGTTATTTTTTATATTAACTTTGAGTTCAGATGTAAATTTTTCTCTTTTTAAAATTAATTTCTTGACATTCTTTGCACAATTTTTTTCCCCAAATTGATAAATCTTTCTTCAATTGATAATTTTCATATGATTTGATCTTTAGTGTATTTTTAACAAATGATATTAACATTATAAATTTAAAAATAAATCTAAAGTATAGTTATTTTACTTTTTTCTTTCTTTTAATGATAGTATTTTTTCTTTAATATATGTTTTTAGTCAATTTTTTCTTTAAGCAAATGAGCCACTGATATACTATTTTCAAATGCTAATATTTTTTCACTATTGAAGCTATCTGAATATGTAGATGTTTAAACAAAATTCATTTTAAATTCATTTATATTTCAGATTATGCATAGTTATGAGAAGGTGCATGAGATAACTTGTAACAATTATATAATTAAAAACTAACATGAAAATGACATATTTTGAAGCAAAAGAAAAGTCAAAGCTTAAATCATAAAATTGTTTGGATAGCTGATCTCTTTGAAAAAGAATTTTTATCAAGACTAGTATATAAATGTTTTCATTTAAGCTAATTTTTGTTTCACTATAAAATCAAATCTTGTTATTGATAAACTCTTCATTGTGGTCAAAAAATAGATCGACCTGTAAACCATTCGAGGTCACAGTCTGACTGACAAACATAGCTGTAAGCAATCACATGACAAAGAATTAACCTTTTTTTTAGCCACTGCAGACTAAAACTGTGGATGCTTTCTATATCCAATCAAAAGTATATAAATAACACCCTGTATTCTACAATATCCAGTTCTTATTCTCACATCCTTGTGCAACTTCAATAGCCAGTAGTTTCTTTTCACATCTCATCCGTCAGAACACATCCATTTGGGACTTTAGCCACCTTACCTACAAAACATTGGATAGCCCAAAACAAGGTATTACTGAATTTACTGAGAACTCAATACTAGAGAACAGAAATTTAACAGCTTAGATTCTTGGTAAAAACCCTCTGAACTAATATAAGGAAAAGGAACCTTTTTGTACATTTCTGTATATAAATTCCACTCCAGTTGTTGATTGTGTTGTTTTATCACCATTTCTTACACCCCTACTATCAACTAGACAGTATGTCATCCTGGTTAGTGAGTTGCCTCTTTTCCATTCTCTCTATCATCTCCTGCATCATCTCTATACACAAATATTACATTTTCAACAAAGAGGTATATTTTTCAGACACTGATGTTATTCTCCCAAAGTTGCTAAATAAAGCTCTGTTGTTCTTTTTTATTTAATCAAATGTTAGATTCAAAGTTTGAGCCCAAATCTTGTCTTCTAACCATTAATCTGCCATATCTACAATATTGTTTGAGAGAGAAATTATAAAATGAATGTCTTCAAGAAATATCTGAGACATTCAACCCAAGCCTACTAATGTCATTTTCTTCACAAATACGATACTACATTTCACTTCTCCTCTCATTTCTGTCTCATGATCATAGTGACAGCTTTTGTACACTTTATACTTTTATGCTTAATTTGATTTTCTCATCAGCAGCAGTTCTGATCTTCACCACCTTCTAATTACACATCGCATCCAGTATAAAGTTGGTTAGACATAAGTTAGCTCCTATAATTATTATGATCATTTATGGATGGATGAACATGTAATTAATAATAAACGTGGAAGGCAACTAGGAAGTACTGATGATGATAAGAGAAATAAGGAAAATGAAAAGAATAATGATGAGGAAAAGATAGGAAAAATTAACATTACTATGATGGGTGAAAATAGTGGAAAGGTTGAATATTGCCTTCAAAAGTAATGGTGTCAATGGCAACGAAAACTCAGATAGGTGACAATGACAAATAACAATAAAAAAGAAAAGGATGATGAAAGAAATAATGATAATGAAAAGAAATAATGATGTGGAAAAGCTAGGAAAATTAATGATGGATGGATGGAAATAATAGAAGGATTGAATATCGCCTTTAAAAGTAATGGTGTCAATGGCAATGAAAACTTGGATGGATGTCAATGACAAATAACAATAAAAAAGGAAAAGATGATGAAAGAAAAAGATGATAATAAGGAAGATGAAAATAAGGTATAGATAATCACTAGAAAACCCAAGTAGAAGAAAATTTCAATGAAGGCATAAAAGTATTTTGATAATTATGGTGAAAAAGCAGAAAATATCTGCAAAAAACAAATAGAGAAATCATCCTTTTTAAAAAAACAAATGGAACAGAATAATAAACAATTAAACAAGAATCAGCTCATAAAAATCATTCAAAAAAATGAATATTTTTAAAAGTTAGAATTCTATTGTCTGATTATATTCGGAATACAATAATCTTTTACTGTCAAAAAGTTGAACATGACAAACATTAAAGTTTGTGCTGTCTTGAGTTTTAGGATATCCTACGTATTAAGTAGATATCTTTCATGTAAATCAGGATTCACAAACTCAAGGAATCGATCGGGCCATTACCTCCTGAAGAAGAGGCACTGTGGGTGAAAAGTGAGATGGTCAGGAGTGGCCTGACATTCACTAATTTTCATGCTTATCTACTATACAGCCTTGTTTTCTGTCACCTCAGATATACCTTTCCCATGCCAATAGGAAATGACAAATCTATTTCTTCTTACTTTATGACACAAAACAAATTTCCATATCTTCTGTTGAGCATTTTAATTGTCTATCATCTTATGGACACTCTCCATGCCATTAATACTTGTTAAATCTACCCCTTCTCATCTTTATGAAACAAAAAAAGGAAAACTTTGAATCTAAGGGCTTTTGAGTGGGTTAATTTTTTTGTAACCTCTTTCACCCCTACACCACAACAGGTCTTAGAAACAAACTGTTGTAGATTTTTCTCATGTTCTTATTAAGAATATTTTTTAAATGTATATAAAATTGCATTATTTCTACTTTTAAGTTTTTGATCTTGAAGTGAAAGAGACTAAGATATTTAAGTATATTGTACAGTTTTCTGGGGAGGGAAAAATGAGTAAGTTTCAAAAATGTTTGAGAGCCTTGATTTAAATTGTAATTAAAATTAACTCTAGTATATCAAATTTCATATTATCATAAATAGTTTATATGCATTTTAATATATATATAAGCACATATATGCACACACACACACACACATATATATATATATATACGAGGATCATTAAATAAGTTTCCAGACTTTTTTCGTATGGGCACTTTTATTGATATTACACACATGAAACTCTAGTCCCCTTCAAAGTAATCTCCTCCGGCTGTCATGCACTTGTTGTACCGTTCCAACAACTTCTGGAAGGCCCCATGGTGTGAGTGTGTAAATGATCTTCATCACAGCCTCTTTCATCTCTAATTGTCTCATAACGACAGCCTCTGAGCTTAGTGAATTACCAAAAGTCATAGGAAGCAATGTCTGGACTGTAGGGAGGGTAAGGAACTGTCTTGATGCCCATCTTGGTCAAATAATCTGTGACAAGGATGGAGTTATGGACAAGTGCATTGTCCTGGTGGAAATACCACTGACCCGATTTGAAGATTGCTGGCTTCTTCCCAAGGAATCTCTTCCTGAACTCCCTTAAAACCTCAACATATTAACCCTAAGCCTTTGGCCAATCAACTCTGGTGTATTGACTTCCTTACTCTTCCTACACCTCTCATCATCCCTTACAGACTGCCTGCCTGCCTTGAATCTCTTATGCCACTCAAAAACTGATGTTCGATTCATGCAAGATGGTCGAAAAGCAGTCTAAAGCATTCCATATGTTTCTGTGGCATTTTTTCCAAGTTTAAAACAGAATTTGATTGCATATCATTCTTAAGTGTCCTCATGTCCAGATTGCATTTTTGAAATTCACCAGCTGTGTCAATCAGGCTTTTGTAAGGTGTATTCCATTTGCTACTGTAGCTGTTAATTTGAACCTGAAATCATAAAAATCGGCCAGTCATCTCATAAGATGCATAGCAATAACATACTGAATTTTAAAGAGTCTACAACAATTTTAAATGCCTGTACAAAAAATGTCTGGAAGCTTATTGAATGCACCACACATATATATATATATATATATATATATATACACACACACACACAAATACACATATATAAGCACATACATACACACACACATATATATATATATATATATATATATATGATATTAAGTTTCATTAAAGTTTTTATATTCTTGTCCTAGTTTCATTAAAGTTTTTTTTTCTTGTCCTAGCAGAAGACGACTGATGCTTAGTCGTATGGAGATCATCCAATGTTTTCTTTACAAATGCTTTCAACCAACATAGGTTATCTTTAAAGACGAAGTTGAGATATTATTGCTTTTAAATTCAGATAAACTTTAGTCAACTTGTTTTGTTTTTTGTTTTTTCATTATGATGTTTTTATGTTAAATACTTTAAATTAATGTCATATATCTTAAGCCAGAACAGCTTGACTGAGCTTGTTCCCTTCCAGCTCTACAACAGGTTTTCCTTCTTGACGTTTTGTCATACAAAGATGAAAGATCCCAGTATGCCCTATTATTCACCTATAGCTGGAGAGAGAACCGTTGGATTCACTAGTGCTATGTGAAATGTAAACAGCTTTGTTCAGGATTTGAACTTGTATAGCCAAATGATGATAACCATTATATCATATGCACCTCCTGATCTATCATAGACTTATATTATCTATTAACATCTTCTTGTGAGATATTACATTTAAATTATTCTCTTTCTTTCTAGCTCTCTATGTATATATATGAACAAAATAGTAAAACAAACAGGAAGAAGAATATTTCTTTATAATTACTTAGATTTTTACTTAGTAACTTTTTAATTTTTCTCAACCAGTTTTGTCTTTAGGTCATCAGAAGAAGAATATAGTAATATCTCAACATTTTTTTGATTATTTTCAAATAAATCATTTACCTCAATGCAAGTAATGAAGAATGAACCACAGACACACACACACACACACACACACACACACACACACACACACACACACACACACACATACATATATATATATATATATATATATATATATATATATATATGATTTTTGTGCCAATAAAACCAATTGCTTGTGAGAATGCTAGAAAGTGTAATGATTAATTTGGCAGAAATGCTAAAAATAATGATAATAAAAAATGATGGGGAATTATGAAAATGGTGGCCATAAAAGAAATGATACTGGTAAAAATTAATAAAATAATAATCCTAGCAATTATGAATGGAAATGATGACACACTGATGATGGTGGAGGTTATGGTGGTGGTGGTGACTGATCTACAATTTTCTATTAGACCAAAGAGCAAACTTAATTGAGAGAAGAAAAATAAAAAAGTATCAAAAACCTGAATTAATGTTTTTAAGAATGAAAAGTCAAGCATCATTTTCTGAAGGGCAATAATGAAATCCCTTAAAAAAAATGACTGGAATAAATTTGGTCAAAGCTTACTGAAATAAAATTTGTTTATTAAAGAAGAAAAATAAAGACAAATACCTAAAAAGGTTGGCAAAAGAGCAATTGTATCAAAAGTGATTGTCCAGAAATTATAGTTGATAGTTTGTATCTAGATTTGATGGCACACTGATTGCATGGATTCTCTTAAATTTCTCTCACTATCTCTCCCTATCAGCTATTGGTCTTGGTAGTTCCTCTAGATGGCATTTAGTGTCTGCACAGAGCTGATGAAAGTAAGTATTTTGTTGGTTGGGCAGTACTGGTGAGTCCATGTGTAAACATTGTTTATCCTCCTTGGTTCAAGTGATGCAACCATACAATAGTTCTGACACTGCTAAAGCTTGGAAGAATTCTCATTTCATTTTATCAGAAATCAACTTTGAATATAGTTGTTCCATCAAAGTCTTATATTCTATTGGTTGGTATTATGAAATGACCAATATAAAATCTGTGCTAGCCAAACTGATGAGAATATTAGTATGAAGAGAAAGGTTTGCTGTTAGGATAACATGCTCCACTGATGAAAATGCTGTTCAGTAATTAATCTGACAAACTTCAGATCATACACTTAGGATTTTATTGTATCCTTTAACCTCAAGAGATTTTGGACAGAAATATTTAATTTTCATTGGAAAGATAATTTAATCCTATATTTCAAGGGATTAGCCCAAAATACCTTGTTGGAAATTGTAAGAATATTTCCTTTTGGAGACACTATGATCTCTTTGCTAGCATATCTACTTCCATTAATGTCTCTGTCCACTCAGATATCAACTAATATACCAACAAATAGCTCAGTACAAAGAATGGACACAATTGTTAAAATAGTTGGAATAATTAAAAAAAATCAAAAATACAAGGTGAACCAGTATAATCTGTGACACATTATTTGAAGAAGAGATTGGTATTGCCAAGTGACACATATTGCCTTGAGAGATGCCATGAAAGGAAATTACACAGCATGGCATTTTAACAATTTAATGCATCACAGAAAATGTCTGCATAATCAAGTGTCTAGTTTCCAAAAAAAAAATGCTTATTAAATTAAAAACTGATTGATATGAATACCAAAAATAAAGAAATGATAACAGTGGTGGTTGTATGGGAAATGTTGATGACTTCAATAATAACTTAAGCTTAACCAATTCTATCTTATGGTCCAGCTGGCTGGGGGTACTGTAGAATACAGAGACTGCATCTTTGCAGAAAGGTAAGACTCCCCAAATGAGTGTCCTGGTAATAGGACACTAAACAATCTGATTGTGATGTTCCAGTCATGCGGGAGCACCCCTTCATTGCCATTGCTCCCGGGTCCACTCTGGCCCAGAGTGGTAACACCTGATAGGATCTTATCTATTGGTCTAATAGAACTGTTTGAAATCCACTCTGTACTCATGCTAATTCAAATTGTTTGAAATAGAATTGTTTTATATTTAACTGTGTTTAAACAAGAAACTGTGTACTTATGCTAAACTAAATTGTTTAAAATAGAACTGTTTGATCATTTAACTGTAAGTAAACTAATGACTGGTGTTTAATTGAATTGTTAGTGAAGCATAGCAATACTTGAGAACATTAAACTATGTGCAAACAAATGATTAATAGTAAATAGAATTATTTGTATTAGATAGAAATAAGTGAAACCATTTCATTCTATGGAAAAAAAATGAGCTCAGGCTCATTTAAAAAAGCTATCTACAAAATGTGTTTAGAAATCATATATTTAATATATATGTATAAAAAGATTTGGCATTAAATAACCAACAATGGTTGATATACCATAAACCGAACCAAATCAACTACATCTTACCTTCTGTTATAGTTAAATAGAATTTTGCATATCAGAGTATATGTACATAAAGACATGGAAACTATGAAGCCGCAGTTGATGTTGTGACTACCCAAAAACTGTGCATACAAAACTTAACCTTTTTAAACGACATTTGAACATTCACTCTTAGTGCTGGAGGCAAACTTAATACCAAATTACCTTAGGCAAAAAAAAAGACAGTGGAATTCTATGATGACAAGTAATAATATAAAACTTAGGTGAGAAATCATTGGGATGAGAAAACAGCAAAAATAAACATCTATAAAAAGAAAAAAAAAGACAAAGAAATATTTAAGGAAAGGGGATGAAGATGACAAAGAAATAATAATAATATCAAAAAGATTCACATTTTCCATTTTTTTTTATAATACTTTTATGTCTAACATTTTTATCTAAGCAGCAGCCTTTGTCATTCAATATTCATAAGTGCACTGGGAATTACCAGTAGAATTCCATCAAGAGTTGTCAGAAAATTGATAAATTCTTGCTGATTTCTTGCCAAACCAACAGAGAAATATTTCTCTTTATTGCTGCTGGCCTCACAAATCTCTCTCTGATAATCTGATTTAGAAAATATATATACAAATACATTTTTTTTTCTTTTTATATTGGACAACTTCTATTGGACATCCATTTTAGAATCAAGTCAGTCAGCAGAAACAGGACTTACTATTTCACAACTACAGATGCTATAAAGGGGTAGCTAAACAAATCATCACTTCCTTCAGGCAGCTCAGATTTAGTCAAACTTTATACACAGAATATGTTGCTAATAAGACTGGAAACATTAACCTACAAAAGATTTAAGAAACTGTACTTAGTGACTTTTAAAAATTAGTTGTTTAAATCTTGAATGTTTTTATGTTAATTTTAATCAAGTTGCTGATCACTAGAAAAACACTATTGCTATTTCTTTTCATTCTTTTAAATTAGTGAATAAATATTTCTCATTGAATCACCAATATTCACTTTAGTTCATATCTTTGGCTTAATAGAGAAAAGAAACATTTCTCTGTAAGTTAAATGAAAAATCTATTGGGTAATCAAGTGTAAAGGCCTGATTCCACTTTTTCCATGCCTCTGAGTGAATAGTAGTTGGCACTCTTTAACCTTGTAAAAGTAATCCACCTTTGATGTTTGTTAAGCTGTCAAGTCAGGGATTTTTCCTTACTGCTGGTAACACTTTCAATTAAGAATGAAAAACTTAATTGTGTGTGCCTATATATACATTATATATATATATATATACACACAAGTGTGTGAGTATATATACACACTTTATTTGAAAATCTAAAAAATAGAAAAAGACTCTTGTCAGTCATGGTTTTCAAAGATAGATTTTCCCTTTTACCATCAAAAAGCTAGTGAGTATAGATAGATAAAATTCCCAGCACTATGGTTGCAATTCAACAGTTGTCAAGTGGGAAAAAAAACCCACAAAAGTAATCAACCTCAAAATGTCACTATAGTAAATAAGTTTTATCATCCAAGGAATTTTTGGACTGACAAGCCAGTAAGCATTTCAGAAAAAAGAATACTAAAATAGGTACATGTACAAAGATTAATATTCTCACAACTTACCTTTTGTAAGCTGTTTTTCATTAGCAAAAATGATATATAAAACGTCATCTGTTTCAACTCATACTCCTGTTGTTTGTTTTAGGTTTTGCTTGTTTTATTTGCAATTAATTTCAGCATTAACCTTCTTTTTTTTTAAATCATAGCACCTGGAAAACTCCTCTGTTACAATACTAGGAACTTGGTATACATAATTTGTTACAACATTCACACTACTCTTATATCAAATCAATATCATCATGAACCAATGTTACAATGGAATCCTAAAAGGTTCATGGGTCATCTATTGTAGATAATATGATTCTAACATCTTCCAGAATGTTCTACACTGTCTAGACAAATTGAAAAAGAAAAATTTCCTGATGGTTTTTGACATGTCATCACACCTTTCATCTCTTTCAAATTCTTTGATGAATGTGTTTGTAGCCAATTTTAATACTAACAATAAAAATAGTAATTTTAAAGAACTGTACAATTGGTAGTTTGAGCAATTAACTTTGATAGGATATTGGAAATGAGTGCCTCTCTGTAGCTTTTCGAATATCTTCAACTGTGAAATAGAAAACTTTTCCCTGGACTTGAAAGGAGACATCACTGATTCACAAAGAGTTGTCTGATCTTTGTAGCTTCTTAGACAAACATGCTGCTAACTGGCACTCCTGGTTCTTCAGAATTCATTCATGGAACTGTGACTTTGATAATTCCACAGAATTTCAACTGAGAATATCATTCCTTAAGAGAAATTCTTTATTTGAAGCTTCCTTTGATGGTCCTCTTTTGGCTCCACTCACAGAAACTGCTTTCAGTATAATTAACAATTCAACCTTTACATTTATAAGTAGAGCTTACAGGGTGAGCATTAGACTGAAGTTTATCAGGTTTTAGGGTCCAATTTCTAATGTAAATGATGTTCCATAATATGAAACTAAACCCAAACAAAAGGAAATGCTCTGTTTAAAGTCACATTAAAATAATCTATTGGTGACGTGAGATCGTATGTAGTGGATTCTGTTACCTGAGTTCAATTCTTACATGAGATTGTTCAATCTGTTTCTCCTCCTCCTCCTCTTCTCTTTTTCCATTGAATATATATGTGTGTGTGTGTATGTGTATGTATATATATATATATAAGATTATGAAACTATTTTAGAGGGGTGGTCCTCGTGGTGTAATGGTTAAAGCAATGGACTGCGAAATCGTAGTAAGCGAGTTCGTACTCCAGTTGCGCCATTATGTTCACTTTCCAGCAAATACTATTGGGAAAGGTATGAACCCCTGTATCCTCCCAGCTATGGGTTAAATACCAC
Organism: Sepioteuthis lessoniana; assembly: GCA_963585895.1. Lineage (NCBI taxonomy): Eukaryota > Metazoa > Mollusca > Cephalopoda > Myopsida > Loliginidae > Sepioteuthis > Sepioteuthis lessoniana. The sequence continues at coordinate 3,855,966 of OY757925.1, forward strand.
CACTACTGTTCTTCTAGGAGAATGGCTTTGGCATTAAATAACCTACAAAGGTTGATATGCCATTAAACAAAGAAACCGAACCAAAAGTATTTTAACATACACCTTAATTAATTGTTGTAAACAAAAAAACAAATCTTGGAATCCAATTTATGTGTTCTTTTTTGTTGTAATATTAATTTTTGGTCCAAATTCTGTCACTATTAAAGCTGAAAATGAAGCTTTTTGCAATTTACGAGGAACATTCATAATTAATGAGGAATATGGTTATGATAACATGAGTCATGTTCATTGTTAAATGTTTTGTGTTACCTTAACAACAGAATTTCACATTTTTCTGTTGTGGAAATGAGGAATGTATATTTAGATTTGTAAAGTCATTGTGTCATAAATATATCCAAGACATAAACCTAATAAACATTTTAAGGATGTTGTCAAAAACAACCCCAGCATACTCCGTAGACACATTGGAAATAGAGAGCAGATGATGGTAAATCAATCAACTTGGAAGGAATTGATCTACAGTAGTTATAAAGTATTGAAAAACTCAAGGCTGAAATGAGCACTTAGGAAGCAAGGCCTGATCTTGGTCCTTGACACTTTACAATCTGAACATATATTCAACATCTGCAGTAAAGTCTGTTAGTCCTTCAGCAGCAACCTTTGGGTAATTCATATCAATTCAGTCACTATGTGGGCTTACAAGAGATTTGAGAAGTCATATGAGGGTGCATGTCAATGGAAAAGACAGCTAACTCATTTTTTACTTGAGCAATTGAACTTACAAGGATATAATTGACCTAAGGAGTCACATACACTCCTTAGAGTACTCTGAGCAAATCAAGGAGTTATATGTGTATATATTAAGACAATAAAAAATACATAGGCATATATCTATATACTTGTATATGTGTGTATATGATGATGATCACCATTGTCAAGGCATGCTGGCATCATGGTTTCTTTTAAATCTCTCTTGCCATCTGTCCCATCACACTTGGTAAGTCCTCTAGACAGTATCCTGTGTCCACACAGTTCATGAATGTAAAGTTTTTGCTGGTCAGCCAACACTGTTGTGCCCATGAATAGGAATTCAGCGGAGAACTATGCTTATGAGTCCATCCTTGCTTTTCCAGCAATGCCCTGCATATTTCACTTGTCTTACTTGGATGGTTCTTGAAATGGAAGCTAAGTGACTATACAACTGTTGTTTAGTGGTATGCTGCTTCTAGAAATTGTTCAAAACAGCACACAGCATCAATATCTGCTTCCCATCATGTTTTTTTTCTCCAAGCATTTCATTTGAGTCCTAGTGGTGCAACAGTACAGTAGTACTAACACAGCTACAGCTTGGAAGAATTCATTTTATTTTATCAGATCAGATTTTCATATGGTCAATAACTTGTCAATATTAGTCTACACTTTTCCAACGCCTATGCTGACATTGCTTTCAATAGATGTTGCTATGGAGGTAGGTGAAATGGTCAACTAATTTTTGAGGCTTATCATTTAATGAGGAGATGGCACTATAAGTGGAACCTTATATGATCAAAAATGATATTCAGTAGGATTTATTACTAAACCTCCAGACTACTGAAACACTAACCAAAAATATAAATATTTAATTGCCCAATCACTGGTGGAATGTATTTAAACAAATAGTAGAAATATGAGAACTATTCAACAAAACAGAATTTAAAGACTGGTTGAGTAAAATTCTTAGAGTTTGGTAATAACTATTACTATCAATTTTGAGAGTAAAAATTAATTTTCAGGCCATTGGCCTAATGAGTAGAGTGATCGCTAATGGTCCGGGAGACTGGGGTTCAATCCCAGGTCGAGTCATACCAAAGACAAAAAATGGTACTTGATGCTGTCTTGTTTAGCACTCAGCACTATTAGGTGAGCATCAGGGGTAAAGTGGAGCAATCCTAGGAACGGAGTAGTGTCCTCCCCTACACCTTGGTGTAGTAGCTATTGAAAAGGGAGCCTTCGGATCACCCTTGACTAAGGTTGTCAACTTATATATATATAGGGGTGCAAATCTTAAAACCTTTAAGGTTAAAACCTATGATTATTCCACTTTTTATTTTAGTGTTGTAATTAAAAATTTATACAGTCGTTTTTGTAACTGGATATATAAAATAAGGGTGTACTTATATGATGAACTCAAAATTCTTATTTGTTGTTATTATTTATGAGTAAAATATCCAAGAGAGGTAAGGTATTGTTATTTTCTAGTTCATAAAATCCATGGTAGGTTCTATTTTGTTAAGTTTATCCATTATTTGGTTGGTCATTATTCCATGGATCGGCTTATTGGCCTAGTGGGTAAAATGTTCGCCAATGGTAATAACTATTAATATCAATTTTGAGAGTAAAAATTAATTTTCGGGCGATTGACCTAATGAGTAGTGTGATCGCTAATTGTCCAGGGGACTGGGGGTTCAATCCCAGGCCGCGTCGTACCAAAGACACAAAAAATGGTACTTGATACCTCCTTGCTTAACACTCTGCAATATAAGGTACGTTTCAAGGGTAAAGTAGAGCAATCCTGGGAAAGGAGTAGCACCCTCCCCTACACTTCGGTTTAGTAGTTATTGAAAAGGGAGCTTTTGGGTCACCCTCCACTACGGTCACCAACTTAACTTATTCCATGTATATATAAGTAATATATCATCTATGTAACGGAAATAAAATCTTTGTCTATTATAAATTCAAAGAGACTAGATTCAAGTAATTGGTATGGAATGACCCCACTTAGAGGCAAACACATGAGTAAACCAAATTTTTGTTTTTTAAAAAAACATCCAATTGAAAAACAATGTTCCATGCAAAATGTGCAAATTTTAATTATTTTGTTAAGAGTTAAAGGTAATGTAATGTTTGTTCTCCTGAATTTCTAAACATTTGATAGAGTTTTTTAATAGGAATATTTGTGTAAAATTACTTCATTTCAAGACTACTGAAGATTTATTTGCACCTCTAAATTTTTAAAAGGGTAATTTTGCATATATATATATATATATACATACCTGACATTGGCATCATGGTTAGAGTGTTCGTTAATGGCCTGGGAGACCTGGGTTTAATCCCAGGTCAGGTCATACCAAAGACTGAAAAAATGGTACTTGATGCCTCCTTGCTTAACACTCAGCATTATAAGGTACGGATCAAGGGTAAAGTGGACCAATCCAGGGAGAGGAGTGGTACCCTCCCCTATACCTCAGTGTAGTAGCTATCAAAAAAGGAGCCTTCTGGTCACCCTCATCTATGGTCGCCAACTTTACTTTTTACTTTTACTTATATATATATATATATGGTTCTGTGTATAATATCCAAACTCTGTCTTTAACCCTTTTCCTTCCTGTTTTTTTTTTTTTAGATAAAATTTAGTGGAGTAAGAAATTAAAATTTTAACACATTTTTTCAATGTATTAATACTAATGAAGGGTTTATCTAATTTCAAGAAGGTTTTTAAAGTTGTTTCTAAGTTGCTTTATATCTAACATGTTTCTGACCACATCAATAATAAATATAAAGAAAATATTAATTCTACTAAGAAATCCATCATTGGCAGGATGAAGGTCAATGGACAAGTACTGAGGTAAGGGCATAGACAAGAAAAAAGATTATGTTGAAAAATAAGTATTTATTGGATAAAATAAATTATTTTAAAAAATTAACCTCTGGTCTCATAGATATGTCTATATATATTCTTCTTTTGTGGATTTAGTTTTTATTACATAATCAAATAACTTGGAAAAATTTACATTCCAACAAAGTGATTCTTTTGATCTGTGGCATTGTCAATGTAAATCAATCATCTAAATTTTTTTCTATTTGCTGAGTAAATAATTTTCTTTTCCTTACTATCTCTTACAAATAAAGCTAAAAAATGAAGAAATAAAGTCTTTGTATGAGAAAATCTTAGTCTTAACTGTTTTCAATCATCAGGAAAACGATGAAAAATCTGAGCTGAACAAAGTCTCCAATATAAAAGTTCCTGAAAGAGGACGAAACTTTTTATCGTGACAGAAAGGACATTTGTAATAATCTTTTCAACTAGGTAGTCATTGTTTTTTGAAAAATTTAACCTCAGTAGAAAATATTCAGTTTCTGATCTTAAATTTTCATGTTTGCTAGTTTGTCTCTGTAACCTTGCAAAACTGGCATGTCATGGTGAGATTTTTATGAGAGAAACATACTTAAAATGCTTTAACTTAAAGAATAAAGCTATTTCCAGTCTAATTAGAAATCTTATGGTGATTTTGTGGCTTGTTTTGTTTCTTTGTTTAAATTACATGTCAACCTGCATGGGTTATTTAATGCCAAACCCATTCTCGTAGTACAACTGTAGTGGTACTATTTAACCGATAGCTAGGGAGGTAAGGAGGGTCATACCTTTCTGAAGAGTATCAGTCCAAAATTCAACCTAAAAGTGCAAATGGAGTTTGAACCCACTTACTATGATATCACAATCCAGCACATTAGCCACTGCTCCATAGGAACTCTCCATTTGTGGGTTGTGCAGTTATTCCTTGCTTAATCATATAAATTGATGATATCATAGAGATAACTATAAAATACTTATTACAAATCTTCTCTCCTTTCCGAATAGAAACATCAATATAATCATAGACTACTGTTTTAATAGAAATACAATGGTTCACGATTCATCTAGTCTCACATGAAAACACAATTTATCTAACACCTTTTAGAAATATTTTATTAAATAGGTTTGTTTTTTCCTTTATCTGTAGGTCACTTTTTAATTATGATCACCAAGCCATGCCAACAGCATGGATTCCCTTGGTTCCCTCAAACCATCTCTCCCTATCAGCTATTGCTCTTGACAAGTTCTCTTGACAACATTCACTGTTGGCACAAAGCTGATGGATATAAATATTTGCTGGTCAACCAACACTGGTGTATCCATGCATAAAAAAATCCATTGGAGAATGTTTTTTGAATATGTACTTAATTTTCCAGCAGTGCCCCATGTCTGGCTCATCTTACTTGGATGGTTTGCAAGACGGGAGGTAAGTGGTTGTACAGCAGCTGTTTTGTGGAGTGCTTCTTCCAGGATTTGTTTAAAACAGCTCACAGCATCTTTGTGTAGTTCCCATTTAGTTTTTTCTCCAAGCCTTTCATCCAAGTCCAGGTGGTGCGACCATACAGTAGTAGTGACAAGGCTACAGCTAGGAAGAATACCTGTTTTTAACCATAAAAGATAAGAATTATTCAGAAATATATCTTTTTTGCAAACAGTATTTGATCTCCAAATGAAAAAAAGTTAATTGATATTCAGTGTTTGTTCATTACAACTTAGGAACATTATCTGTGTTTTTGAAATTTGTAGTCATTTTTTGAAAAATAATTAAATACCAACAATTTGTTGAAATTAGTATTCATAAAAAGAATGTGTGTATGTGCATACATATATATAATTACTTAATGGTCTACTTAAACGCATTGCAGTGGATACCAGTTCAAAGATCTTAGAGACTGCATTGCACAATTATTGGGACAGTAAAAAGCACTCCAAAAATGAACTAGATGACCTTGTAAAACAGTGGATCAAGTTATTTAGAATTTTTTTGTTTTTTTTCGAACCACTGAATTCTTTTGATTTGTGGTTTTGTCATTGTTAATCATTCTGATTTTATTCCCCTTTGCTAAACTTTTGTGTTCACTTGTAACATTTCAGCTGCTTCCTTTTCTACCAACTTTGGTGGACCGTAGCCAAAATTGCATAATTCAAAGCAAAGTGAGAACAGTAGAGTCAGGAGCATTAATCTTCATTAACATCAAAGGCACCTTTTTCTGTGGACTTACCTCACCCACTTTGAATTAATTTTTTATGAAGTAGTGATGGTCTCTGATTTTACACTTTCAACTGTTAATGTTTCAAAAGGTTGGGCGAGGTTTTCAAATCTTATGACGCCTAATTGCTTTTATATATTCCACTTGCTTAAAAGCTGCCCAAGTTTTATGTCATGTCATTTTCTATTTATAAAATTTATATCATAATTATTTGAAAATAACTAAATTGCAATCGTGATAGAACATCGATTGACTTTTTATGAAAATTTCCTAAAGATATTTAAGGAAAATGATGAAAAATTTGATTAAAACTAGATCCCCATTATAAAGTTGCTTAAAGAAAATGAGATCCACAAAATTCTCTGGGATTTGGGAATATAAACAAAACATATAATCCCTGCAAGTTGACCTGATGAAGAAAAAAGATTAAGTCATCTTGTGGACTTTTCCATTCCTTATTCATGGTTGGGGCCATGTGGACCATTTGGGAGAGCCCTATACTTTTGAAGAGGGCCAACTTTCCCAGCTTGAGACAAAGAGGAACATTTTGATAAAGATTATTTTTTTAATGACAATTAAAGAGGCATTTATTTATTCATTTCCCATCTCACTTTGGCTTATTATCAACATTGCATGAGTGTGAGTTGCGATAATCTCATAAACTAAGTTTTATATGCATGTTTTTCAAAGAATTCAGTGATTGATTGATTTTAATGGCATATCAATGTATCTAGGGTTATTTTATACTTAGAAGTTAGGGAATTATGTTTAGATTTATATTTTTTTGGTAATTGTTAAACAAGGCAACATCAAGTACTAGTTTTGGAGTCTTTTGTATGACTCAACCTGGGATTGAACCTCAGTCTCTTAGACCATTGGTAAACATTCTACTCATTAGATCAAATGGTTTGGTTGTTAATGGTTCATTATACCCATCAGCAATGGTTTGCTTGCCTTGCTCATGAATTATTAAACTTTGGTAAGGTTCTCTTTCACTAAAGTTATCTTTGTCTGGTATAAAGTGAGCATTTAGTGAGGCTCAAGGTCACTGTACAGTCATTTAGTAAGTTTAGCTTAGTTTGGTACAAATCCAGAAGTAGTTGCTTGGATTTGGCAAAATGCTGGAAATATAGGGCTACGAATGAGGATCAAATAGTAATAATTGATTCATAGGACTAGGTTGCTAACTATACTCCACAACAAAGTGGCATTTTTTATGATGTATCATATAAGAATTGAACTTTATATTCAGTTGTAATCAGTTTATGAAAATATCTTGCTAAGCATCATACTACATTAAGGCACTCTCAAAGAGTCTAAGCCTAGCTTAGGTTTGGTAATAAATGTCTTCCTTGGACAGTGGGCGTGTTGATGGAGTGCCTTATGGAGTGTCACATGACGATCTTAGAAGTTTATGTTCACTCTCTTTGCTTTTGTTCTTTGAACAGTAGAGACATTGTCTCCCTTCCAGTTATTGAATAGTAAAGTCACTATGACTATGGTCATGAAGTGAGCGTTTTTCTGTTTTTGACTCCATTCACACATTGTTCGTTCACAGAACAGTATGTGCATATTTTATCAGTTGAGACATATTTGTGTCTTCTTTTCAATACTTCTTGTTTGTATATGATGTATATATTAAATGTTTCTGTGAGTACAAATGAGCAGCTTGTATTTTCTTAGGTTTATATAGGCGAGTCCATATGGTGTGATTATGTCCAGGTGTTTAATCATCTTGTAGACTTGAAAACCATTTAAGTGTAAGCAAACAAATGATTAATATCAAGTAGAGTAATTAGTGCTGGATAACAATAATTAAAACCATACAACTGTGTGTTTAACTTGGATTTGAATACTTGAAACCATTTAACTGTATGCAAACAAATGAGTAATGTCAATCTTTTTTCTTCATAAATAAGTAATGTCACCTACAAACTCCTTGTTTACAAATCATATATATTTAATATATATGTATGTATAAAGAGGATTTGGCATAAGAAAACTTTCAAGAGTTGATATTCTATGAAACACATCCAACCATGGTATATACCTTAAGTGCTGGACTGCAGCTTCAAAGTGATCAAGTTCAAACTTCATTTGCACTTAGATTTACTTTTGGGCTAATGCCCTTGTGAAAGGTATGAATCTCCGTTTCCCCCAACCAGCAAAGGATTAAATAGTATCATTACTGTTCTTCTAAAAGGATAACTTGGGCATTGAATTATCCAAAAAGGTTGATAAGATATTAAACAAAGAAACTAAACCAAACCTGTTTATTTTGTGTCAGTATATCACAGAAATGATAAAAGCTAATATTGATGCTTGGAAGTAGGAAAGATATTTAAATGAGGCTGCACTCACCAATTGTTTATTGTCTCCTTATATGGTCAATTGAATTTTTTGCTTCAGCAAAATCCTGCAAAAGAAGTTTTGATTTTAAAGAGAAATTTATGACTTATCATCAGTACATTTATTAGTAAACTTAGGACAGCAGTTTCAGTTTTACAATTTTTAATGCTGATTTTAACGAGTTCAAAATTAATCATTAAAAAGATTTATAATAAATAATTTTAAAAAATCAAACCTATTTAAGTTAATAAATAAAAATGAATTGAAAAAATATAATTTTGCTGATGACTTTTTCACTAAATAAAAATAATACAAACATCAATTAAAAATTTCCCAAACTAAAAATTTGTTTTTATTACATCTAATATTCCATGGCATGATTTTTTATATTGCAATTTTTGAATAAAATTTCAAATTATTTAATTTCTCTGGAGGTTTTTCTATAAATGTAAATATTTCAGAGTCCAAATGAAATCCATAAAAAATATTTCATAAAATAAACTATTGTTTTTTGTTTTTTCCTATGTAAATACTCTATTCATAAATTTTATTGAAATTAAATAGCTGATTTTGGGAGGATTTGAGGTGAAATTTACCAACAAACTTATCTTTATGCAAATAAAATCACGTAAGTCTCTTTTTACTGAGTAAACAACTTTTCTGATTAAAATTGTTTTTAGGGTTTTTTTTTGCTTCTTTTTATATTAACGCATTTTTAGAACCCATTTCCCATTTTTCTCCAGCCATTCTTTTTACAAATGACAAAGTTTAATACAATAAAATTTACTTTTTTTACAATTTAGGATGTTATCAATGTTCTTTTTAGAAAGTCTGTTAAAGTTTCTATACTTAATGAGGGATACAAGTTTAAGAATTGTAAGGTCATTGTCAAACTTGATGTTGCCATTGAAGTCAAAGAATGCTATGATATTCTATGAAATTAAAACAATTGTTTCCAACTGTCTTTTACTAAAAAACATTTTTCCCTCTGGTGCCCCTGCTCTGTTGGTAGGGCTTATATATACTTGCTGTATCCACTGTATCTGATATTGAGGCTCCAGTTCTGGAGATCTGGGAATGTGTAGTACCCTTTCATGACTATTACTCCAAGGTCCACTCTTACCCAGAAAATACTTGTGAGGGTCCCATCTATGCATCAAATAGATCTGTTTAAAAATTATTTGTATTCAATAAGAGTCTGTGTAAAAAAAAATTATAAACAGCTACACAAAAAAATCTAAAAGTGAACATTGAATAAATGCAATTCCCTAACTTCTTGGTATAGATTACTATAAATGCCATTAAAATCAATAAGTCACTAAAACCCACTAGCCCCAGCTTGATTACTAATCAGCTCACTGACACCTGGTAATAGTTTCAGAGGTTTTCTGGTATCTGTATCTCCTGGTTAGGAAGCACACACAGAGAATTATATCACTAGAAAAGAAATGTTTTGAACCCAAAAAAAGAAGTAGAAGAAATATTGGCTTTGAGTAAGCATTTTTTTTTTTCCTACATTGCATGAATGTACATTAATTGAGTCCTGGTGACTTTTCTCTGTACTTGATGTTTTATAATAACATAAAATCAATTTAGGGCCAAACACAGCATTTTTCCTTCAAGCTGACAACAACATTTTTCTGCATGACACAATGAAATAATTTCTACTGTCATTCTGTCTATTAGTCTTCTTGTATTTAGACTATACAGTATTCTGCAGAAGTAGATACCCGCCCCCAAACCCAATGATTTTCAACAGTCTTAAAAATGGATTATTATTTGTTTTATTTCATAGCATTAACTAGCCTCTTGGAATCAAAACAGTTTACACAGATGATGATGTACTAATGTTTAAATACAAACTATGCTAAGTGAAATATAAAGGAATATGCCTTTTGAGCATCTGGCTGAAGAAAATACTAATGCATAGTGTACATAAAAAACATTTTCTGTATCTAAATTTATTATATCACAAGCTGAAAAATATTTGGATATTATCTATGTTAAGTTATCAAGTGTCCATCATGTAATCTCACAGATAAAACGGTAACAAATAATTTTGTGAACAGAAGAAAAAATTGTGAAAAATCGATTGCTACTTTTTCTATAGAATTCATAGACAGCTTTGAAGCATTTTTCACTCAGCTTTGCGACCAAAAAAAGAAAATTCATTAACATATGCACACACATACACACGTACATAAGTTAGGATTCTGCAGACAGAGTCAATGGTGGTTGGTGATTGTCAAATTCTCACCAATATGATCATGTTAATAGTCACTAAGCACTATTGACGATGTCTATGCTACTCTAACTTAGATATATAGAATCTATCACTAATATTGAGCTCACTTTATTTATAAATATAGCAAACTATATCATTATTAATATATATATATATATATATATATATATATATATAATCATTTTTGTTACTTTCGTTGAGGATAGAAGGAATTAAAAGGGACATTGAGGTTATAAATTTGGAAAATGTGATTGACATAAGCTAATCAAGTTAGTCATCTATTCTAGTCTAAAGGAAGCTTAGTATAATTTATTGTAAGAACAGAATTGAAAAAAAAATTATTATGGTTTTGTAGAAAATGATTCATTGCGAATTAGCCAATTTCTTGTTGACTATTATGAAATGCTGTCCAATAAGATATTAAATCAGAATCTTGATTGAAAAACGCAGAGAACCAATGTAAAGAAAAATGAGAAACCAGAGTATTATGCCACTCAGTCTGTTTTCTCAAAGAGGAACAAAAAAAAAATACAAGAATATAAAGTAAAAAAAATAATCCCACAGTATCCTTGCAATTCACCGGACTTGGCTCTGTCCAGAAATCATGAATCAAATATTTTACAGCAAAGTTTGGACAGAAAAATCCATAAAATAAATGGAAACGTCAAAAATAAGTGTACAAACCTTTCTTTATCTAAGTTGAGGTTTTCAAGACTTGGTTTATTGGTTAACTTAGTATTTCAGTAGCCACAACAGGGATGTGAATGGATTGAAGAAAGACTGCATTTAAGCATACATTGCAGAGATGTGCATCTTGTTGCATCTACTTTTGAGTTCTCTGAATAAGAAGAAATTCTTCTTTCCTTTCATTTTCAGGAATGTGTATAAGTTGAATTAATTTCAGATGTCATTTTTTGCTAACTAGATTTTACTAGTGTTATTTCATTAAATATAATATCAAAGAAAACTACCAAGTTGATTAATTATAGTTGCCATTTTTTTCTAAACTAGATTATATGATTAAACATACACCATCATCATCATCAGTCATCATCAATATGTATGCTGACAATACATATACCCTTGACTCTTTCTTTCCCTCATACTATCAATCTCTATTGGCTTGTGCCATTGGCAAATCCTCAAGATGGCATACAGTATCTGCACAGAGCTGTTAATATTAGATTTTGCTGGTCAGCCAACACGAATGTGTTCATAGATAGGAGTCCATTGGAGAACATTGCTAATGAGTTAGTCCGTACTTCCTCTTGCAGTGCCCAGCATGTCTTCCTCATTTTAGTTAGATGATTTGCGAGATGGGAGGTAAGTGGCTGTACAATTGTTATTTTGTCAAAACAGCATTCAGCATCCTTGTTTAATTTCCATCAAGCTTTTTCTCCTGGCATTTTGATAAATCGAAATGTTGCAGCCATACCATAGTACTGACATAGCAACACCTTAGAAGAATTCCGATTTTATCTTATCTGAGCAATCAGATTTCTTTATGGTCTTTAACCTGTAAATAGCAGTCCATGCTTTACCTATTTGTAGTTTGAAGGGGAAGTCTTTGGTGTGTAGGGGGTTAACGAGCTGTAGTCAGAGAGTTTGAATTCCAGTTGCGCTATTACATTCTCTTTCAGACTAATTCCCTGAAGAAAGGCATGAACCCCCTTATTCCCCCTGCTGTAGCTAATTGTACTACTACTGTTTTTCTACAAGGATGGATTTGGTATTAAACAACCCACAAAGGTTGATATGCTATTGAATATACTAACCTGTACCTATTTGTAAGTTGACATCGCTTTCCATACACACATGCATACACACACACACACACACACACACACACAGACATATATATATATATATATATATATATATATATATATAAATGACCTTTAGATTCTTTGGGAAGTGTTGGGTTGTGATGGTTCTGCAGTTTCAGTTGAAAGGTTTTATAGGGTAGAGTTGCTAGCTCCATGCTCTTGTATTTATATATACATATAGATGATAACATATATATAGATGATGAAAAATAAATTAAACAGTTGATGTACTTAAACACAAACAATGGATTTAGTTCAAAATATTTTGTTCTTATTTATTGAAAGAACTTTTTCAATCAAGAAAAATAGAATTTTTTCTAATGTTTAGCAAAAAGAGTGCATAAATGTGAATATGAAATAGGGTAGGGTCTAAAAAGAGAAAAGGGGGAATAGATCTAGGATTGAGTGGTAGTGGTAGGGGTTGTTGGTTTTGACTTCATTTTAATGAAAAAAAAAAGAGAGAGATAATATGAGGAAGGGGGAGGTCTTAAGAGGGAGGAATGGAAGGAAAGTAAAAGGGGAAATGGTGACATGCATGCTGGGATGGTGGAGATGGAGGCTCAGGCACATCCTGTCTTGTCAAAAAAATATTTTGACCACATTGGAAAATATAATTGAAAAAGAAAATTAAAAATATGGAGGCACTGTTAGAGAAAATTATTTTTTGTCTTGTTTTTTTTTTTCCTAAATTTTTTTATCCATTTCTATTTTGATATTATTTTCATCCAGCATGATGTTTGCTAAATAGGGTGAAATCTGGTAAAAACAAGGTCATTGTGGAATGCAGTTGCTTATGGAAATGACTACAGATTCTTACAATCTGCGGGACTTTTTGCAATGTATGGGTTACATTAGATCTATTCCTTCTTTTCCTTTTTCTATCTTTTATCTTTAGACTCTACCGCCTTTCTATTTCATATTTATACACTCTTATGTATTTTTTCTTTTTGCTAAACTTTAGAAAAAAACTTATTTTTCTCAGTTGAAAAAGTTTTTGCAATAAATAAGAACAAAATATTCTGAACTGAATCCATTGTTTGTGTTTTTAGTAAATCCACTGTTTCATTTATTTTTCATCATCTTGTGTGATCTACCAAAAATATCTACCTTTTCACCCTATATATAAATATATATATATATAGCTTTCATCTGTATAAAAGATAAGTTATCTAAAACATAAATGAAATAATAACAATTCTAAAAAAAACAAAAAACAATAGTAATAAAAAAAGAATCAAATGAAAAATATCATTAAGACACATATATTTACATGTTAAAAATTGATTTCACCTGTGATTAATTAGAAATTAGACTAGCTGGTAATGAATTGTCTGTGCCCACATAACTTGAATTAGTCAAGGAATTTTTTTTTCAATGGTGAAGACAAGAGAGCTATCTGAGAACATTAGAAGTGCTATCAATATCAAGCACAAGTCCTCTAAATTGAGTAAAGGAACCTTCAAAGACTTTAATATCCCTATTTCCAAAATGGACGACATTAAGAAGTTTACTAAGTATTCAATGGTCAAGAACCTTTTTAGATTTACAGAGCAGGATGAAAGAAATTTTCAAAGGGTGATGTCATTTTAGGAAGAAAAAAAAAAAAAAAACAAGTAAAATGTCCTCAGAACTAAAGGCTTAACTGGAACAATCTGGAGTCATCAACCAAACATTAAAGCAAAAATGTATGAATGAACAAAAGTCTGATTGAATAATGAAAAAAAACATAAAAATGATATTTGTCAAATCTTTGAGTATCTGGACAAACTATAATCTTTTTAAGAAAATGGAGTTTATTTGACAATGCACCCTCATGATTTATTTATAGAAAAGTAAATGAGAAAAAGAATGCCCTCACAACAGCCAAGCATAGTTATGGATCCATGATATTATAGGGCTGCTTTACTGCCATTGATATGCAGAACTCGAGTATATGTAAGTAATCATGAAATCAAAGAATTACCAAGGGATTTTTGAGTGAAATATGCTGTCAAGTATAAGAAAAATAGGTTTAGTTCAAATATCATGTATTCTCTTGCATAAAACCCCAAAGCTCATATCGAAAAGCACACAAGAATGAAAAGGAAAAAATAGACAGTTTTAAATTGGCTTGTAATGAGTATTGATCTCAATAGAATTGAAAATCTTTAGAGAAAGTTGAAATCTGCCACTGGGAAAGGAATTCAGAAGCTTAAACAAATTGCAAAGGAAGAATGGGAGAAACGACCAGCTGACAGGTATAAGAAACTTATTGATAGACAAAAAATTGTTTGGAGGCAGTTTTCATTGCCAAAGGGTGTGCAATTATAGAAGAGTGTCTTTATTACTGTCCGGGTTATATTTTCTATTTCTTTGAAATTTCCACATGTAAGTTTTTTGTTAAATTACTTTGAACATCCTATTAAAATGTTCTAATGATACAAATTTGGCACATTTCCCTTTATATCTAAAGATATTGTACAGGTTATAAAAAGATTCAAGGGTGTCAATAATGGTAACCAGTATACATGTGTGTATATATATATATGTATATATAAAGAGAGACAGCAACGTTAAAGAAGAATAGAATTGAAAAGAAATGGTATATGGTGTCTGGAATAAGTTTTATAGATTTTGGCATTTGTAATTGCTAGCATCTTTAAAAGATGTTGGACGGGAAGGTGATTGTCAACTCACCTAGGATTATTTTATGCCTTGAAGTTAAAGAATTGTGTTCATTATACATTCACATTTTTTATGTTATTTCTGAATTATTTTTTCTTTTGCAGACGGTCCTGTTGAAATATGAGTAATTTTTTAAAAAGTCTAGTTAACAGATAGGTGGGACCCTAACAGGTACAATTATTCTGGGTCAGAGTGGACCTGGGAATAATAATAAAAGGTACTTTACATTCCCCAAATCTCCAGAAATGGAGCCTCACCACTAGATGCAGTTTAGTTTTATACTCAGAACACACCTTTTTTTTTTTTTGGTGGATGGTCTTCCCACTATGCAAGGGGATATAGTTCGTGTATTCTAAGCCCCACATACAGGGAATATATCAAGACAATTTACATTTACTAAAAGTGAAATAAACAATGAATGAAACATTTTGTCAAAATAGTCTTTTTGGCATTCAACATTTTGTCAAAATAGTCCTTTTGGCATTCAACACTTATTTCAGCAGATTTTATATCAATCAAAGCACCTGTGAAACATTTCTTTTTATATTATTTAAAGATGTGCTGTCATATTTTTAATATTTCATCATCATCATGTCGCGCTGGTAGCACGGATATCCCTGACCCTCTCTCGCCACTCCTCCGTATCGTTCATCGCCCTAGGTAGGTCTTCAGGACAACATCCCATATCCTCACATAGCTGCTGAATGTATGTTTGTGCTGGACGTCCTGCTTTTGCACGGCCATGTGTGGGGGTCCATAAGAGTACATCTCTTATGAGTTCATCCCTGCTTTTACTCTTAAAATAAATTTTCAGTTTAGGCAATAATAAATAGTTGAATATAAGTAAATCTGATAAATATGTATTTACCCAGCCCATCTACCATGAGCAGGATATGATTCAAGGTTAATTTTTAAGACAAGTAAAATGGGCTTGAATTGAGAGTTTATTCTTCTACTCTTTACATTACCAAAGCTAAAGAACATATTGACTTTTTTCCATTTTTTAGAACAAATTATAACAATGAAAAGTAGATATTTTACGAGAATGTGGTATGCAAGAGATTATGGGGTAAATTAAATAAACATCCACTAACACCGAAAAGGTAATATTGCAACCATGTTAGGATTGGAAAGGATTTTTTGTGATGAAGAGTGTTAAGTTGTTACATTTGTTCCTTGCTATGTTGTTGTAAATAAAGGAGATGGAAAGAGATATCAAAAAATTTTTATGAAGGTTTAATGGCAGCCAGAATAAAGGGGACCTTTATGCTGCAAGTCTCGTTGGAAGCAAGAAAAGAAATAGTTATTGAGTTGAAAAGGAATTATAGCTGCTAAATGTCTTAGTGGAACGTGCTTTGCGACAGTCAAGGCATTGTCGAATGTCTGAGTGGAATATGCGTCGCCATAGATGTAGCAAAAGTCGTGTTTGCTGGTTAAGGACAGGAATGATGTTGTCACCCATAAATGTGTGGTCCTGGTTGTTGTAGGAAAGAGGCATGAAAGTCTCCTGATAATGTTGCCCAGGAATGAAGTAGCTGGATGTCTGAGCGGAATTGCGCGTCACTGTAGACATAGCAAAAGTTAGAGGCGACATAAATTTGATGGCTTTCCTGATGGTGTTGGTTCTGCTGCTATGCAGGGAGCAGACAGAAAGTACATCCGTCCTGTTTGAAAGGTTCTGAGTAAGAAAGAGTTTGACAGGCTTTCACCATTTTTATGTTTTCCAGGAAAATGGTCTGGGCTGAATAGGATAAGTGATCCTCATTGGGTGAAAATATTCGACGGCCCTAACTGTCCAATTAATTTACGTGCCAAACAAAAATATGAAGTTCTTTCTGCTGCAGATTCCTTTATTAGGAGATCCTAGAAGAGGGCCAGACAAGTGATTTAAACAAGCACTGCCCTTAAACCAAATAAAAAAATATGACAAAAAGCACCCAGAATTAATCAAGAAAAAGGGTACTGTGTCTAGAACTAATCTTATTCCAAACAATTGTTTAAACAGTTTAGTCAAATGAAAATTAGAATGAAATGTAGATAAACCTGATGATTTAAAAAGAAACCCTCTGTAGATAATTTTTTTTATCCACCTTATTTTTACAAAAATATCTGAAATGATCTTTTTCTTTCTAAGTTAAATTTCTATCAGTAGTTAAAGAATTCTGAATGCTTTGCATCATGTAGCGCTTAGAAAGCTGAGTCCACAGACCATTACATGTGAGTCTGATTCTTACTGGGAGCCTCATACTTCTATACTATACTTATCCAACATTAATTATTCACTTGGTTCCTAGGAGCCTTTGCCTCAGACAGCACCTGTCCCCTTCATCTAAAAGAGGAGGTAAGGGCTGAATTCATTACTTGGCATGAGGCGCTTCTCAAGGGAAAATCCAATGGAACTAAGCATCTCTTGAAACCACTGCATGGACGGATTACTTCCTGTGTGGCACCTCATTATTAAATGACCTTGTGTCATATTTTGGCTTGCTGGAAAGCAAACTAAATACCACATTTCTGGCTTTGTGCCTATTTAAGGCAATCTGAGTAAATTAAGAATTACAATCATGTCATAGTGAAAACTTTTATTCCAACTTCTCATTAAAGTATGAAAATGAGTGGCTATTTATCAGCAGCATATGCTATAACCATAGAGGTGATCATAGCATAATGGTTATCATAAGGAAGTGGAGCTGGTTATCAGAGTTCAAATACTGGATGAGACTGTTTGCATTTCACATGGCGCTATTACCCTTGGAAAGGTATGAATCCAACTTTTCCCTCTAGCGATGAGTAAATAGTAGGACATACCAAGCTCTTTAATATTGATATAGCAATGAATCTAGATGAAGAAAAACTCTGAATTCAAACCAGAGCCGGAGAGGGAGAGTCTCCACCAGGCTATTCCCCCACTACATAAATGGCACCCCCATGACCAAACCTAATTAAGGGACCAGTTATAAGGATGACTAAAGCAGCTTAAGAGCTATGTACCCAACAAAGCAAGGCTTAGTAAATAAAAGTTGAAAAACTCTATTTCCTGAATATCAGTGTAATCTGTTGGATAGTCATTAACCCAATTTCCAGGAACATTTTGTAAACTTGGAAAAGATAGAGAAATGGAACAGCCAATAGAATAAATTAACAATGATTTTTACTTAAAAGACGTTGATGGATTCATTTTAGTTTTGTTTCAAAGTGGAATTTTCATTTTGATTATTGCTGAGTGAGCTAAGCTCAAGATTTAAGGAAATATTGAAACTGTGATTATCTGAAAAGCAAGTGAATTCTTTAACAAATTATCAGGAAAATCTAGCAAATTAAATCTCGCAAAATTTTATGGTAATCAAAATATTTTAATTGTATTTCAGCTAGCTCTTGTTTTTAGATGTAGAATATTTTTGCCTTCGAGCTGATAGATACAATATTCAATTATCTATTTTGAGATCCCAGGGAAATAGATCTTAGAAAATAAATAGGTTGATATTTAAATGATTTATTTTGAGATCCCAGGGAAATACATCTTGGAAAATAAATAGGTTGATATTTAAATGATTTATTCCCTTATTCAAAACTTCTGATGCAATGAAATAACTTGTGTAGAAGAACATGTGGGAGATTGTTTAAATAAACATAATTAAAAGTAATTCTAATTTCATACTGAAGTTATTTTTTATTGTAGAAAAATTGGCTATTTCAATGTAAGAAACTTAAAAAGAAACCACTGAATTTTCTAGATCATTTTAAAATATCATTAAAGATTTGCAAAACCAAACTTAGAACTTGAAGGTTCAAAGATTCATCTTCATTAATTTTTTTAAAGACTTATTTACTAAGGAAAAAAATGAGCTCAGAATCGGTTGTTTTTTCGGCGGAGATTTGCGCAGAGAGAAATAATACTTATAAAATCAATATTGCATAAATGATAAATGGTAAAATTCTTCTGGATTTACCCAACCTAACCAGGATGTCCTGAATATGACATTAAATTATCTGATGGTGAGGCTCCAGCTTTGGAGATTTGGGGAATATGGTGTGCCATTGCTCCTAGGTCCACTCTGACCTGAAATGGTAGCACCTGAGAGAGTCCTATCTATGGGTCAAATAGAACAAACTGTGTGCAAACAAATGCCTAAATGTTAAATTGTGGCTGATATGTAGCAATACTTGAAACCATTTAACTGTGTTACAAATCATCTTTATTTAATATATATGCATAAACAGGGTTTGGCATTAAATAACCTACATTAGTTATATATGCCATAGAATCCGAACAAACCAAACTCTTAAGGGTAGTGTCCTTGGCATAATGTCTAAAGTGCTGGCATTTGGTATCAAATTAAGTGAGTTCAAACTTGAGTTACACAATTATATTCACTTTCAGACTAATGCCCCTTGCAAAAGGTATAAAACCACCTGCAGAGGTTGATAAACCATTAAACAAAAAAATTGTTGAAGTTCTTTTATAAAGCTCGGTAGCTATGAATCATCACTCAGTTGCATAAAAGCATTGAGTTACAAGTTGAAGTGAGATTATATGGACATTGGGGCATTCCATTATTTGCAAGTGGCTAATTCCATTCCCTGGAGAGTGATTGGTTGCTGGCCCAGTGAATGGAAATATATACCTGGCTTGTGTCAGTCATGTTAATGGCTCTGTATTGTGTTAGCACCCGTTTTATTTTTTGTCTGCCATCTGGATGTTAGCTGGGACCACTGAGCCATTAACTGTTGTTATTATTGTTTATTCTACTGCATGTTTGAGCAGTGACTTCTACAGAAACCACACCAAACCAACCTCTCTGCATGAGCAAGATGTGACTCAAAAGTCAATTTTTTAAATAGATTGCAAAATCTTTATGAAAACTGATTTATAACATACTAGGAAGAATTTAAAGTTTCATAGAATATAGTAAACATAATGTAACATTTAATATCTCATTCATTGTGTTTGTTTTCTACCAATAATTAAACCGTTTGATGTAGAGCTACTACTTGGACTCATTAGAATGTTTTAATGTCAAAGATTTTTGGTTCCTCATGGCAAAATGATGAGAGTATCTCACAATAAAGAATAGAGGTAAACCATATTGCTGCAAGATACAAATAACTGTACAAAATTTTAAAAGAATAAAAAGAGAATTTCTGACAAATTTAGTTATTCACATTTAACATCGTGATGCAAAATAATTACATGGTATTATTGCTTAATTAGGACAAAAAAAGTAATAAAATAGATAAAAAACAAAATTGTTTAAATCAATAAATCTCCTAAGGATAACTTGTTGAAATCAAAAAAGTTATTTCCCTAGAAAAGTGTGAAATTCTCCACATTACGATATCAAATTTATATGATATAAAAAATATAATTGATGAATCACTTTTTCTGCTTTGTGGATGATCTTTTATAATAACTAATACAATATAAACTTTTAACTGACAACAAAGTGTCAAAAACTAATTGAAAATACTGTTGGATGAAAATGGCACTTACCAGTACACAATGGGCTAAATTGGCCATTTTGAAGATATCTGGATTGAACATTGCAAATTTCTCAAAGAATGTAATAAGCCATCCACTAGGCACATATTTGTCGGCTAGAATTTTACCAAGAACCCATTTATGACTTATAAATGGCCTCATATTGGAAAGAATTTAATATTTAGCAGACTTTAGTCACTCATGTAAAAGTGCAAAAAGATCAAAAAATTACTGTTTAGGATCAATTGGCAATATATACCACACATCATTCACTTTAAACATTCAACATGTAATATAAACCAAAACCCCAAGATAGGGGGCTTTTTCATCCTATTTGATAATTATTTTTAATAATCTATGTTCATGTTTTATAAATACCTTGAAATAACATAAATCTTAAATCTAAAGAAAATTCTAACCATGGATATTTTCCAAGTAGATGAGGTAGAAGTAAATGAAATTACTTGAAAGGGATTGCATGTAAGGTTTTGTTTTAGGAAAAAAATCTGGTTATAATATGTAAAATTTTATTGAAATAGTAATAAATTATTTTACTAAAAACCACAAAATCAAAACCTTTCTGGAAACTGTAAGGATATTTAGTTTTGAATTAGCATATAAGTGAGCTAGAGATTTTGATGGCATATTTGTAGGCAGAAATTTTACCATTAACTTTTTTGATAAAACAGTCAACTTCAAAATACTATGACTTTTGAACAAAATGATAGAAACAAAATCTAAAAAGTGAATTTGCCTAAAGATTCATGCTTGAAAATATGCACATGTACTGTTAAACTAATAATCTTGAAAGATGGTCAATGTCTGGCCTTAGCCCACTGTGCAGTAAGTATTTGGTTGTTTGATAAATAATGGCCAATTTTCTATCTAAATGTGTGATAAAATCAGTCATTATTTTCCAAATCTCTTAATACTAAGGAATTGGTTTATCATCATTATAACCAAATAAGATTCAGAGCTTGTCTTCTTACCCAATGTAAACAAGTGCTTCAGTTAATTCAACCCTTCTGCACGTAGATAAAGCTGTGACAGGATGTGCGATTGGATACTTGATTAATATATAAAAATTAGACTTTACAAAATATATTCTAATTAGTGACTAGCATAGGATGACAAAGCAACAAATATGTTGCTCTGCTTGCCAATAAAAGTGTCAGTATGATTGAGATGTAATTTGATTTAAATAATAATTATGAGAATTTACCAAAAGCAAAATTGAAATCCTTTAAAGGCATAACAAGAAAAAGCAGACAAATATATATTCTCCATTGTTGGGGTGGTTGAAAATACTCTGCAAAGGGTTAACACACTCCCAAAAAGGGCTGTTTTGGGTATGACACCAAACTGCATCTGATGGTGAAACTCCAGTTCTGAAGATCTGGAAAGTGTAGAGTACTCCTTCATTCCCATTACTACCTGGCCAACTCTGAGCTGGAATAGTAGCCCCTGTTCAAGTCCTATCTCTGGGTCAAATGTTTGAAAATGATTTGTATTTGTTAGGGTCATGTGCCAAAAAAAAAAAAAAAAATACTCTTGAGAGGCAACTATATAAAAATAATGTAAATATGAACAGACAATATAAGTGATTCCCTAACCTCTGGATATAAAATAAGCCTAGGTAGGTTGATATGCCATTAAAACTTGTCAAGCAAGCAAATAAGCAATAAAATATTTTGAGAACTAGTTAAATCTTTCAAATAATGAAACATAAAATTCATCATAGAGAAAAAATATACTTAAATAAAGTATAGAAAATATATAAAGTTCTATATAAAGCCATAAAGTTTGGTTTTTTTTTTGGTAAGCACACAAATTGGACTAAAACTCAAGGTGCAAATTGAAACAGACAAAGAATTCATTTATTAACAGTTACAGAATGTGAAAAATGTGTTAGAATAGAAAATATGAAAGGTAGAAAAAGAGGCAAAATGGCCTTAGAAATAAGGAAAAGATAAGAAACCCAAATAAACTGTCTCAAATATTTCTGTTGGGTGCCTTATTACAATTTAAGTAGTTGAAAAGTAGTTCTTTGTAGACTTAAGGGTTGAAGGAAGAATGATAAATAGAAGTCTTTTTCTTGAGGATTAAATTCTCTCACAGAAGTTCAGAGTAGATTTTGAAGAAGTAATAAAGGTGTAGCAGTATTTTGAGTGAGTTGGTTTTTTTTATAGTCCTAGAGAAGAAGAGTTTTTAGACGTCAAAAGTATATGCTTGGTATCTCATAGGCATTTCAGCATCTTCTCTGTCTTCATTAACTGGTACTGTTTTGCTGCAACTGGTTAAGAAAAGTTATATTATTCTTGACCCCAACTTCTTAGATTTAATGAGTATATGATAATTATTTTGTTTATTTCTGAACATCTTCTTTATCTTTGTCAATCGGCACTAACTGGTGCTATGGTGTCACACTCACTTGGGTGATTAGCAGACTTAGTCTGGATGCTACAGTGAGTTACTGACCCCAGTATCTATAATGAAGAAATTTTAAAAACTTAAAAATACATAGAAAATATTATCAAATAAAGAGAAGAATTAAAAATCAAATTAATCTTTGTACTGAAGGTTAACAAATGATTAATAAATACTGTTAGAAATACCCAATTAATGGCTACCAAAGTCCCTTATCATTTTTATAATAATTATTTGAAAAATAACCGAATTGCAATAACAATGGAATATGACAAATAAAAAATGCTATTAAAAACCATCAAACCAAAAGCTAATAAATCCTTTAAAACTTGGGAAGATTTTGGTTAACTTAAGAATTTTAGCATTTTGCTTGTTCAATATTGAAATTTAATTTGGCAATAAGTGTATATTTTGCATTCGACAACATTTTTATTTTGACATTTAGTCCTGTCATTTCCATACAAAACTGAAAAAAATCAAGAGGTAAAGAAAAGGAAAATAATAATATCTGTAAAATAATGATGCCATTAAAATAGTGATATTAATCTTTTGTGAAGCAATTAGTAATCTTTGAATTTTTCTTCTTTTCTAGTGATTGGATTTTTTTTCAAATTTTAATAACAAGACTATTTAGTATAAGCATAAACTTATTATTATTAAGTTACAAACTATAACAGAAGTTGAACTATTTGCTGTGTTATAGTAACAACAAATCATCCAAATACTGATAGCAACAATTGTTTATCAAGCCTAAACACTAATCAAAATTATTTTACTGAAAGTAAAGAAAGATATATGTACATTAATTACTAAATTCTGCCCAGTGTTAATTTGGCAAACCACAATAAGTACACTCTGTTGAAAGAACTTGAAATATGCTGGCTGTATCCTCTCATGAGGAATAAAACCCTCACAAAATATGGTGTCCTGAGTATGACACGAAACTGTATCTTATGGGCTGACTCCCGTTCTGGAGATGTAAGGAGTGTGGAGTACCCCTTCATTATCATTACTCCCAGGTACACCCTAAGCTAGAATAGTGGTACTTGTTGGGGTCCTGTTTGTGGATCAAATAGATTGGTTTAAAAGTTATTTTTCTTCAAAAGAACCATGTGGAAAAAAGAAAAAAATCTTAAGAAACAACTGCAGAAAAAATATAAATAAGAATGTACAATGAATGCAATTCCTTAAGCTTTAGGCATAAAATAACCCAAGATGGGTTTACATGTCATTAAAATCAATCAATCAATCAACCATGAGACCTCTAAATTCACTTTAGTCTCTCCCTAGCAAACTTTGAGATTATTTAATTGTAGCAGAATAAGAAGAGTGAACTTCTCTCACAGGTTCTCTGTGCAATCTAAATGAGAGTCCATAGCTCATTAGTAGACTGCTAACTTGTAAGACTTGAAGGGAATGTTTAACTTTGCTCCATGCACTGGCACAGACGTGACTCGATCAGTGTTTGGTCTGCACAGGACTAGAATTGAATAATAAGCAGAATTCCTAAGGCATCATTGTGTCCAATTCTACAGACAGTGAAGAAAGTGGCCCATGGAAATGATAAGTTGCTTGAGTGCCTTCTTGCTCACTGACAAGCACAGGACAGCATCCCCATATAAATGCTGAGTTGATTTGACAATGATAGCATCAATTCACTTGTTATTACTTAGAGCCAACACAATTAAACCAGTGTGCAAAGTGTTATAAAGCTTTACGATGCTTGTATGTGGTGGTATTGAAACAATGCGTATTGTTGAAGGTAAGTGGTGGCAGGTGTAAAAAGTTTCAATATCAAACGTTAGAGAACTAGCCAAAAGTTTAATGAATTCCAACATTGGCACTCTTCTTCTGTATTGCCATTGGATTCAATCAATATCTTTTGTGTTTAGTTGCCTTATTCTCATGTAACTTTTAGTCAGAATTGAACAACCTTTCTGCATATATATATATATATATATATATATATATAAGGAAAATTCACCAAAAGTTTCTATGTATGTAATCATAATTCAGTCAAAAATGACAAAAAACAAGTTATCATCAAGAGATTTTTATTATCATCATCATCTACTTTTTATTCTCCTTTCTTTCCTTTTCTCTTATTTTTCTTTGTTTTCTTCTTTTCTTTTAGTCTTTAGTTTTTGTTTATTTCAAAACTTCCTGCTCTCTCTCTCTCACACACACACACTAGCATAGTACCTATAAAAAATGACAGGGTCATTAATGTTTGGACTAGCCTGTCTGCTTAGAATTAAAATATTTGTATACTTTCGTTTGTGATCAAAGTGTTCCTCCTCAGGCCAGTGTCTCTGCTCAGACTCAACTTGAAAGATGTTTATTCACTAAGTCCAGTCCTAGAGAGTCATTCCACCAGACAGCACCTTTTCCATATAACATCATGTCTATTAACTGTTAATTGTTCATCTTATTTATTAACAAATTATCATAATATAAATACTTTTGATGGATAGTGACTTGACATTGAATTTAACAGCTGCCAAGCACTGTCTTTAAGTGAGTATTAATGATAAATAAAAATTTTGAATATTTGTCCAAAATTAAATTATTTTGAGAAGTTGAGATATTATATCCATCTGAACTAAAATTTTATTCGAATAGAATATTTGGTTACTAAATATTAATGATTTGCTAAAAGCATAACCATTAAGAATTTTAGATTTTGAAAAAGTAAAAAAATATGACAATCTAATTATCATGCACAAGCTTGATTTCAGGCAGTGCTTTCAACAGCACAAATATTGTCATATAATGATACTAATGATAAGCAGTTCCCAAATGATAGAAAAAAAAGAGTGGCTGAATTGTTAGAATCATTCCTCGAAAGGTTTTAATCTATACAAAGAGACCTGGCTAAGACTGGGCTTAGGTGTGAAAATAAAGGAAAATGAAAAGATCGATAAATACTTGTATATTGCCAGAGAGCCAAAAAAAGCTTATACCATGAGGGTGATGGTGATGTCAATTGTAGTTGGTACTCTTGAAACAGTCCCCAAGGTCTTGAAAAGGAGACAGGAGGAATCGGAGAAAAGAGGAAGAATTAAGACCATCCAGACCACAGCATTGTTAAAATCAGCTAGAATACTTTGAAGAATCCTGAAGACCTGAAGAGACTGGCAGTTGGACAAACTCAGGTGAAAGATCATCAGTTAATACTGGTATGAAAAACTCACACGGAGTGAAATAATAACATATTGATAAGTACATTTAGATGATGGTCCTGGCCATATCATCAGTGATGCAATCCTGGAGTCCTGAGGAGTTAAAGGTCTCTGACCATCATACACCTTTATCCAAGTGATTCACCTGGTGTTGATAAAAATACCAGCCTATGGCGAGGTAATGAACTCGCCAACACTGTGTCAGAATCTGCTATCAAATGAATTATAAAGGCTAACTTTTAGGCTTTTTTTTTTTTTTTTATAAAGGTTTATTATAAGCTTTTAAAATTTATTCAACCAGTGAATCTTCCAACCAAATGCATTTCTGTGCTCCCTGCTCTCCCTAAGAAAAGAAAAATTTTGCAGCTGTTGTCTCCATTCCACCAGAGAAGTTAAGAAGCTCAAAGACCCATTTTATGAGAATACATTTTTTTTTTCTAACCTTATATCTTGATTTTTTTTGTTTACTTAGTTCAAAGTTGGTACTCTCTACTTTTTATTTGTTCTGCTGGTCAAAGATTCAGTGTTACGTTTGTAGAAAATACTGTTTTTTTTTTAATTTGTGAACTTTCTTTCTTACTCCTGATATCTATTATTTATCATTTGTTAGTTTACTTTTAAAAAATATGAAATCTGATTTGAATAAATGGATTCATGGGGGGGAAAATAAAAACTTGTTATGATTACTTAAAGTGAAATTTGCTACTGCAGTAATATCTTTTAATTAAATACAGTTCATTAATTTTTGTTCCTAAGTCTTATTTTTCTAATAGCAGATAAATAGATAAAAATGAATGTAAGTATCATTAATTGTGACACATTAACATTTTTTAATAATTCAAAGCATCTTTTGATCATTTCTGCAAAAATAATCTAAGAAACTTAGAGAAACAAAATATGAAGTTAGATGAACAAGTTATTTCAGCGTTATTAATTCATAATGGATGAATAAATCACATCAACATTCATTGTACAGATAGATCATTGCTGTTTGATGAATATTCATTCTTAACACAATTGGCAAACCAAGATGAAATCTGGAGGGGAGTCCCTGTGGTATCGTAGCTTATTGTGACATTGTAGTGAGTTTGAACTCAAGTTATCCTATTAAATTTACTTATAGACAAATACTTTGCAAAAGCTGTTAACCCACTTATCCCCCTAGCTATGCATTAAATAGTACCATGACTGTTCTTCTACAAAGATGGCTTTGGAATTTAATAATCTATAAAGGTCGATATGTCATTAAATGCCATTGGAGGTGCCTGTGGTGTATTGGTTATCATTGTAGGAAATGGACACGGCAACACAAGTTCAAATCCTGGACAAGTCTGATAGCATTTCACATCACACTAATACCCTTGAGAAAGGTCTGTATCCAATTATTCTCTCTCCAGCTATGGGTAAATAGTAGAGCAGACTGGGTTTTTTAATCTTGGTGAGGCAACTAGTCTTGGAGAAGGAAAACTCTGAATTCAAACCTGTTAAACTCTGCTTAAAATTGACCTTGTGTCATATCCTGCCCGAGTGGAGGGGTTGGTAAATATAGATATGCCATTAAGTAAAGAAACCAAACCAAACCCAACCCAAATCCTTAATAGGGCTGTTTGCATTTCACTTTGCACAGATGTCCTTAGAAGAGCATGAATCTATCTTTTTTCCTTGCAGCTACGGTTAATATAGTGGGGCATACTGGGCTCTCTGCTCTTGGTACAGCAACCAGTATTGGAGAAAGACAATTGTGAATTCAAATACCATTTATGGTTGGAACTCTTGGAACAATCCTGAAAAACCTAAAAAACAGCCAGAAACAAATTGGAGATCTAATGAAGAATTAACTGTCCACATCACAATACTGCTGCAATTGATTTGAATACTTGGAAAATTTCTCTCAAGATATCGACTTGCTGTCACTCTGACTTCATAAAAAAATACAAAACAAGCTACCAGTTCCTATTTGTGTGAAAAACTTGTAAAGAGAAATTCTTATTATATTAAAATGGTTGGATTTTTATATATGTTTCTGCAACAAAACATATTATTCTGATAATCATATCATATTTACCAACCCCTCCGCTTGGGCAGGATATGACACAAGGTCAATTTTTAGGCGGATTTTAACAGGTTTGAATTCAGAGTTTTCCTTCTCCTAGACTAGTTGCCTCACCAAGGCTGAAGAACCTAGTCTGCCCTACTATTTACCCATATTTGGAGGGAGAATATTCTGAAGATAAAGCACTTAAACATCAAATTAGAAAGAGAATTAACATTTATTCTAATTTGTCATAATGCATTTATGCGTTTTTATGAATTGTCTTGATTTTCCATCAGCTTTATATACCTTTGAGATGTCTATATAAATAAATATGTGCCATCATTATTGTTTTAAAGCTATTTATTTCTTTTTGAAATTAGGATTTACTTAAAGCATAACTACAAGAGTCTTTATATTCATTGGATTTGGTTATATTAATGAGTGACAAATGGTCATTACTTTTTCTTAAAATGTTCATGTTTTTCATATTACTCTCAAATGTTAGATAATTTATTGTTAAATATTTCAGCAAAAAGATGAGTTTTTTTTATTGAGATTTGAAAACTAGATTGTGTCCTAGCTGTACTACATATGCTTTGTTGTGACATTTTTCTCAAGGTAGGATTTCAATTTTGCTATCATGCAAAAAAGAAAAAAAAAAAAAAACCTACAACTCATTGATTTCCTTATGACTTTTATAAACAAATACACCCCAAGTTCTATTATGGTGGGGCCTAATAGAACCTGAGTGATACTACATGGAAATCAAGACTGTTACTATATATTTGTGTATGTTTCAGTCTTGATGTTTTTATTTTCAATAAACTTGTCATTATACAATTATTTCTTAATTTCTCAATTTGTGTCTATTCACTCGTGTCTGTGTAGGGGATATATTTTTCAAAGGAAATGAAAAATCCTAAAAATTAATGTACAATGCAAATTGCAAACTTTTATCAAAACTCAATAAAATCAAAATAACTTTTTGACTTTATTATAAAAGTTATACACAAAACTATCACTTAGATCTAAGAAATTAAAACAATAAAATTACAAGTAAATAACACTAGACAGTTATTTATTAAATCCTATTTTTAAGGGGATGTCTTCATGGTCTAATGGTTAAAGTACTGGACTGCTAGATTGTAGAAAGCAAGTTCAAACTCCAGTCATGCCATCACGTTCACTTTCTGATGAATACCCATGGGAAAGGTATTGTTGCATTGTCATCTGCTGATTCATGCAGAAATACACATATATATACTGGATACATACCGACGCAATGATAATCGACGCATCAAGGAAGACGCAGGAATGAAGGACACATGAAGGACTTCTTTAACAACATAGTTACCTCTCACTTTATTTGTAAGGTTTTGAAAGGGTTGTTTAAGGGTTTGCATGTGAGAGGATGCTGGAAACCGAACATAAACTTTATATTTTGACCCCACTGTTATGACCGTCACGTTGTGTCTTTCTTGTTCTCTTAGATGCTCAACCAGAAGTCTTGGGGTCCACTCCATCGGGGCTTTTCCGAGGGCCCTCTCAGTCGGGTGTGGTCTTCCCTACCACATCTGGTCTCTAGCTGTCTGGAATTCTGCTGGCAACTGCATCGAGGGTTTCCGATGTCCCCCTCGGTTGGGTGTGGCCTTCCCTACCACATCTCGTCTCTAACTCTCTGGGAGCCTGCTGGCAACTGCTTCGGGGGTTTCCGAGGTCCCCCTCGGTCGGGTGTGGCCTTCCCTACCACATCTCGTCTCTAACTCTCTGGGAGTCTGCTGGCAGCTGCTTGGGACCCAAACTCAACTGAGTTAAATAATAACTCAACGCCCACACGATCGCCTACTGGATCTTTGAATCGGATGTTTAATCGTCATCAAGCGGAAATAACTGTCATGCAGTTCAGAGGTTACTCTCTTCCGGTGCATCACTGTAGTGGCACAATGAGACCTTCACCTTGTCCCATATCATAAGCCTTAATCCGCCCACGCGATCTCTTTCGATTACTGGCCGTTGGAATGTCTCACTTCCTTCCGGTGTATCACCTTGGAATAGCATTTTTAGGCTGGGGCGAGGGGTCAAAATATAACAGTATGAAGTCCTCCAAGCTATAGGTTAAATAGTACCTTTACAGTTCTTCTAAATTAATGGCTCTGACTTTAAATTACCTACAATGGTTGATATGCCATTAAACAAAGAACCCAAACCATATTTTTAAAAACCATTGAATTTAAATATCCTATGAACATGATAAACATGATTTGTAAGTATATATAATACTCAGTGCTCATGCTTACATATGATTTAATCTAATGCTGGCAGTTTTGATGCTCGCAAATGTAAGGGAACATGCTCAGAAATTTGCATTTATTCATCAAAAGAGTGTTCAGTAGAATCTTCTTCCAAATAGAAGATATATTTTTCATATCATTTTCAAACTCTCTGTAACCTATATTAGAATACATTCTCTTGAGGCATTATTCAGTAAAATTCTTCTAATTCAAGACGTTGCAAAATCAATATTTTTGTAGTGTTCACTTCTATTGGTGGTGGGGGGGACTTTATGGTTTAAGCACATGTAAAAAAGTAATAGATTAGATGATTGTTGAAATAAATTTTTTGCAGCTGAATGAAAATGAGACTGTATGTTTTAAATAAAAATATGAACTGTATGTTATGATTAAAGTTGCTAAAACAGATTTTGTAAATGCTCATTCCTTCCAAATAATTTACAGCTCTCTTGTTCTCTATCAAGTCCTCAGTAAAAACAAAGTGTATTTTGCTTAATGAAAAATTATCTAAAATATATGAATTGTTAATGTCACTCATATATAGACAGTGTTTTGATAATACGTTGATATTAAAATATTGATGTGTCAATATGTAAGTAGAAATACACGAAAAATATTCTAAATTTTTATGCCAGTCTAAATGACTTTAGTACAAACTATACATTTTATACATATAAACCACACAGAATTAGTTCATATGTTTTAATCAAGATGGTACCATCTCCTCTTTAAACCTCTGAAATAAGTTGACCAGTTCATGTACCTTGATAGCAATATCTTATCTTCTGAAAATGATGTCCACATACATGCCACTCGGACTATTGACATGTTTTTGATCATATCAAAATTGGATTTCTCTGATGAAATAAAATGGGAATTCTTCCAAGCTGTAGCTGTGTCAGTACTACTATATGGCTGCACCAGTTGGACTGTGATTAAACATTTGGAGAAAAAATCTAGATGAGAACTACACAACGATGTAAAAAATGTTTTGATCAAACCCTGGAAGCAAAAGCCGACACAACACTATGGGCATTTACCTTCTATCTTACAAAGCATACAATTAATATGAGTAAGGCACCAAGGATGAACACATTAAGAAACTTTCTCCTAAGGTGTCCTACACATGGATACACCAGTGTTATCTGACTTGTAAAAACTTACATTCGTCAGCCCTGTGAGGACACTGGATGCCATCTATTTGACTAACCAATTGCTGTGGTCTATAGAGATGAATGGTGGGAGAAAGGGAGACAAAGAAATCCATGCTGTCATCATGCCCTCACAATGATACCAGTTGCTGACAGGGAATAATAAGCTACAGAAGTTGTAATAGAATTAAGGATGATAATCAATTATATTGGGTAAACATTTTATTTCTTTTGATAAATTGTAAGCAGCTAGAAACTTCAAATGGAAGTCTAAGTTGCAAAGGTCATCAGGTACACTTGTCAAGCATGTTGGTTGATTATCAAGTTGACAGTTTGTTTTGAAATCATAAGTTGAAGGCTGGATATTGAAAAGTAAACAAATTGAGGGCATGTTGGCTGGCTTGGATGATGACTTCGGGCATGAAGGTTAAAGACACATATCCTTTATATTATTAGAATATAAAATAATTAAGATATATTATATAAGCAAAGTTATTTTCATTGAGTTGGAGACAGTTTGGGGCAATTGAGTTTATAGTTTAGAACAGAGGGTAAAAGCTGTGACAACCTTCTGGGGAAAGGAATTGAAGTCAGGTATTTCTGTTAATCTGCCACCCCTGAATCTGATAGCATTTCTGTGTAAGAGCTCATATCTTTGACTCTCTTTCTCTTGTGTTTTGCATCTGACTGATATGAATTTGTTGTGGTCGGAAATAAGTCTTTAGTATCATCTGAAACAACTGAGTCCATCTTGTGAGAAATGTAACACCTATTAATATTTGAGATCATGCCTGGTCGGTGAGGCAACGTTATACATGTCTATTTAGTGTGGTAATGTTACAGAGCTTGTAAAATCCAAATTACCAAGTATGATTCTTTGAAGGAGACAAAAAGACAATAGAATGAACAACTTGCCAGTCTTTTCAAGTTTATTTAGGCAAATATTTCTGCTAAAATAACAAACGGTTGATGATGAATTGCATGTGAAAAATTTTTGTGTATATGTTTCCTACTGATAAAATCACTTCAGTCATTGAGTTGGACAGCTTGAATTTAATATTTTATTTGAACTAGTATTTCCATATTTACTTTACATGAGATAACACATAAACCCAATGGGTTCCCATTGTATTAATTTACTCCATCATAAGGAGGATATGACACAAGTTCAATTTTTAAATGTAGCACAGCTGGTTTGAAATCAGTTTTCCTAGCCCTGTTGACCGGGGCTATAAAATATACTCACTGAATCTCTGCAAAGGAGTAAGACCCCTTCCTTCATCGAGTGTCCTGGATATATGACACTCAGTCTTGTAGATTTGGAGAATGTGGAGTCCCCCTTCATTGCTATTACTCCAAGGTTCACTCTGACCTGGATTGGTAGTATTTGTTAGGGTCCTATCTATTTGCTATACTTGAAATCATTTAACTATGTGCAAACAAATAAGCTCTGGCTTATTTAAAAAGGTTAACTACAAACTATTCACTTACAAATCATATATAAAACAGGATTTGGCATTAAATAGCCTACATGGTTTGATATTCTATAAAACCCAACCAACCAACCAATCAATCAGAGATTTCCATGTCCAAGACTTGTTGCCTAACCTCATATGCTAAGCCATAACAACCTCTTGAGTAGGCCCAGAGATCAATACAATCTAGGAATTAGTTTTAAAAAAACTGAGTAGGGCATTCTGTAATGTGCAGAGAATAATGATAACAATACCTCATTTTAGAAATATGGATAGATTTTCTATTTTCTGTGATGATGATCATTTCTCTAAGTAAGTTTCCCATTGTAACAAAAGTCCATGATGATCTCAATGCTTTTGTTTATGAAAAAAAAGTATGATTCTGGTTGACATTTTATAGTTATTTCATTTGATTATCATTCTTGGTAAGTTCTCTAGATTGTCCTCACAGGGCTTAAGAATGTAAGATTTCGATGGTTGACCAACACTATCTATGTGTACGAAAATGTTGCTGATGAGTTAGTTTTTACTTTTTCAGTAGTGCACAGTATGTCTTGCTCATCTTACTTGGATGGTTTGTGAGATGGGAGGTAAGTGGCCCAACAACTGCTGTTTTATAGAGTGGGATTGTTCAAAACAGTATGAAGCATTTTCGTGTAGTTCTCATGAAACTTTATCAGCTGCAAATTGCACTGGAAATTGCTTTATTCTCTAAATTAGAATTTTTTAAGTGCATTGGTCTTATAAAAATCTCACCATGATATTCCATGACCAGAAAATCCAGCGAACACTTAGACACATCATATGGAAAAACTGGACAGCTGTTTTGACCTCATTAAGTCTCATCAGCAATGTATATCGTAATCCCCGCCACTGGAGATCACAGATTGCTGAGCTGAAACTCTACAACTGAGCCATCTATCCATATTGCACACAAGTGATGCCAAATCAACTTGTCATGATAATTGCATAGCCAATTAACCTGAATGTGTCTTGCAAGTTACATCCGTACTCTTTATAGAGGACACGGTCACCTCCAGGGCCATATCTTCCCAAGAGGATTGGAAATATGCATCTGCATAATTATTTTGACCTCAAGGGCAAAGGATATAGATGTATATTTTTCTTTTTTTTTAAGTAGAGGAATTATCTTGTGAATTGAATTAGCATGACCAGAAAATCTGGCGCAATCTGTGGTCGCTAGTTCGATCTGTAGTTGTGGAGATCACAGTATACACTGCTGATGAAACCTAATAAGGTAAAAAAAACTGTCCAGTGTTTCCGTATGTCATGCATAAGTGTTTGCCGGATTTCTTTGCCTTCTTTCACTATTTTTCTATGGTCGGTTGTCATAGCAAAATCCACTAAATTTATTATTATGAATAGAATTACCATGACCAGAAAATCTGGCGAACACTTACACACGACATACAAAAACACTGGACAGCTGTTTTGACTTTATTGGGTCTCATCTGCAGTTTATACTGTGATCTCTGTTACTGGAGATTGAACCAGTGACCACAGATTGCAAAACCAAAACTCTACAACTGTGAACCATCAGTCCATATCACACGCAAGTGATACCAAATCATGGTAATTCAATTCACCATATAATTTCTCTACTTAAAAAAAGAAAATTTAGATCATGATGTTCCAGTTCTGCTGAATTATGGTAAACACATTTTAGTTAATCTATCTGCCAACTATCACCCCAAGAATAAAATATTTGGTAAACAGAAATCAACTTGGGAATATCATAGATAGTAAACAGAACACTTTTAGACAGAGCCTTTTGTTTCACTTTATTATTCGAATTCTTTGTTTTAATGAAACAGCACTGTTTTTTTTATATTTTTGATATATCCCCATTTTCAAATTTAGCTGAATGGTATAGAATTATGAATTGGTACAATAAAAACAATATATAGACTTATTTTGTTACGAGTAGTGCCAAACCAGTTTTATTTTTAGTATCACAAAGTAGAAAAATAAAAAAATTTAAAAAGAAAAAAAAAGAACAGGATGACTATAAGAAGCTAAAAAACTGGAAAATGAGTAAATTATTTATGACTAGTAGAAGTACCTATCTGCACAGGGTAAAACATCAAAGATAAATCCATATGAAAGAAAAGATGTTCACGAATCAAATTTTTATATCATATTATGAAGCTAATATTGCTCTGTGAAATTTTACGATAAATATTTTTATTGATGTAAAAAAAAAATTTTTTTTTTTATTTTTAGTCCTAAGCCCTATTGGTATGTAAGTAGCATCTGTAGCTTGAAAAAATAATCTAATGAGTGATTTTTAATTAAATGTCAAAAATTATTTTAACAAATCAAACAGATTATTTTTTTAAATTGAGAAATATATTACAGCAGCATGACTTTTCATTGATTATTATTATCTATTATTAGAAGAGGTATTTGTCTCTGCTTTCCACCAGACAGGACTTGACACAAGATTAATAACCCAAAGGTTGGCTTAAAGTAGGGTTTAGGAAAGGGGAAGGTTGGGCACAAGCTGAGGTTCCAACCCTGCTGGACTTAGCTGGTCATTGGCTCACTTTGTATAATGTGAGCCTAGCTGGACATGGATTCAAACATGGGTCCAGGCATGGATGCCTGATTATAGCTTCAAATAGACTGAGAGTTCCAGTGCTATACTTGCTGGTCAATGACCACCCACCCAGCCAAAAGGTTGAGAAGTGATCTTATTCATTGTTAGAAGCCTTTTCTCGTATACTTCCTGTTTTTCCTCGACAAAAAGAAAACGTTTTTTGCTTGACAACATTATAATGGGATCAATAAGTATGTATAGAAAATGTTGTTGCTCTCCATCAAACTCTTCAGACATTAATAGGGGAGAGACTAATAAACTCTTCCCACAGTTATTACTATAAAAAAATAGGCTTCCTCAGAGCAGAAGAGTCTCAATGGGAGCTTTTTTTCTTTATTAATCCTTCTGATGTGTGTTGTTCCTCACTGTTGTTAAAGTGATAAGCCAAGAAAATTGTGATAATTATGAATTAATTTGATATCAGATGACCCATGAACCTGTTGGGTCCATGATGATATTCTATAGATGAACGAGTGAAAGATTTTAATTGATATTTCCTAGTCAACAGTGGTCCATGATATTCATGCTTCTATTTCACAAGGAGTGAAAGATGATAATTACCATTTTACAGTTATTTCTGTTATTTCAAGAATTTGAATTATTTAAAAATGATGTTAAGAACAAAATTATCATTCAGTTTGAAAATGAACTGGAATTTACTTTATTCTTTAAGGCAGAGCATTTTAAATGCATTTCTCTAACAAAGGAAGTTACAAGAAGAAGAATTCTGAACTATTTTATACAGAATGAAAAGAAAAAGTAAGAAAACAGAAGAAGGATAATTACAAATTATTCAAAACCTCCTAAAGTAAAAGCAGTTGTTTAAATGAAGATAGTTTAAGACAACTGTAAAAGGTAATAGATAAAATCAAAACGGCTGTTTGTTTTTTTTGTGCATACTTAAGTACCTATTCAACCTTGCTTCAGGAAACAAGAATGTTTATAATCAAAACCAACTACAAATCACAAACAAGTGAAATATTTAAAAAAAAACCTGCAGTAAAAATGTCTGCTCACTTGGCTTCTTATCCTACCCAATGATGCCAACAACTTTCAAATTATTTTGATAACTGAGTATTTTTAGGTAACCACTACAAATATATTGCACAAATATACTTCCATCTCTCTCTCTCTCTCCATTTTATTCTTTTTTCTTTTCTTTTCTATCTAAATGTCTTTCTTTTTTCAATCAATTCTTATAATTCCAGTTTCTTTATCTTCATTCTTTCTTTTTTTAACACCTTTTTTACATTTTTATTTTAAAGAATGAGGAATTTTCTATTATTCATGTTATATTTTAGTATTTTTTTCATACTTACTTTTTTTTATATATATTTTTATATCTTTCTCTTTCTTCTTTATTTGTAATTTTCATTATTTATCTGATGTTTTCCCTTAAAGTTTCTATTTTAGACTCTCTTGAATATTTTTATGATTTAATTTTATATTTTATTTTATATTTTTAGTTTAATCTTCTGCTTTTTCTTGTGTTTTGGTTACACATTTTTCTTTTAATTTATTCAATTCATTTTGCTTTTTTTTTTTTTTTTTTCATCTTGTCTGTTCAAGAGAAATATCCATTATATATCCATAGCTAGATTCTAAGTTTCCTTCTCATAAAAGCTCTTCTCCACCTTCAATGATTCGTTTGTTGCTTGGTGAGAAAAAGAAAAACCTAAAACAAACAAAAAGGAAAAAAAAAATTGGGCTTTACTAATACACCAGGAACAATGTGACAATAATGGAAACGAGGCTGGAGAGAAATTTCCCTGACTATTATAATTCCAAATTCATCATTGTTGCTGAATTTCTATTTATATGACCAGAAAAGAAAGTAAGTTTTGTTGGGGTGGTGGGTGGGTTATATAACATTTATGCATCTATCTATACCAAAACTGAAAGTAGATTTTAGGTTTTACTTCCTATCAGAAATATGTTCTTTGATTTTCTCTGGAGTTTATTTGGAATTATTCAGTTGACAATTTACTGCTAGTCAAACCTACTGAACTCTGGTAATTGGTCGATTCCTTTTTATAAATGTCTACAAAAACCACACTTCTTTTTCATTCTGGCTCATTTCAAAAACCATTTCTTTTCTGTTAGTGTATCTTTTCTGCCCTTCACTCACCTCTGCTATGTCCTGTCTTCTTTTTAGGCTTTATTTTCAGAGATTTTTCACTGATAGTTTCTGAATCTTTCAGTGATAGACTGGAGATTGTGAATATTTTTTCCTTTGTGAATTGAGACTGCATCTCAATTATTTGTTTTCCATTATGTTCACTGCAGATTAAATCAAAGTGTGATATGCATGCAAAATTGAGTTCCTTTTTGTTTTTGTCATCAACCAAAAAAATTTGAAAGAAAATCAACCATGATGCCTGAGTGTTACTCTTTATATATGCCAAAAAATTTATTCAATTTTTTAATGGGAATAAACTAAAGCATTTCTTGATTTTTATCTTGTAATCATAATTTCATATTTGACCACTCAGTTTTCTACTGGAATTTGTGTTTTTTTGTTTTTTTTTTTTAGTAATCATGTAGGCTGACAAGATTTTATCTATTCTATAATATATATTGCTAATTGTTATATAAGGCTTGCTGTATTTACTCAGGTAATACTCTAGTATTATCTAGACAATAATGCAACTCTCTCATTTTCTCCAGCTAAAAATCAGTATTCTCTTTTGCAATAAGGGACACCGCCATAGGCATTTACATAGTAAATATCTCAAATTTGGATCTTTTTTTTTTATAGATCAATGTAATATCATTGAAAGTTTTTAAAGACATCTTGCAGGCCATTATAAAACTGATAATAGACCTCGGCTAAATAAGAAAATGAACATAGGATCCTTTACATCCCACATACACACACACACACACACACGTGTGTGTGTGTGTGTGTGTGTGTGTGTGTGTGGTTCTGGAGCTTGAAAGCAGAGTAAATGAAAATGGTAGGTTTGTACTCTTGTGAAAATTTAATGGTGCTTGTCAAAGAAAATATTTTGGGAGACCCTGGAAATAAAAGGACTTAGAAAAACAGCCAGAATTGGACAAAGAAAGGCCGTCTAGGTTGTTTATGAAATTATCAGAAAGGAAAAGGATCAGTTGCATTGGAAAAATGTCCAGGATCTACAATCAGATCAGGAAATCTTAATTACTTAATATTTTAAAGACAAAGAAATTACTTGGAAAAAAAGATGGGTAAAAATAACTTAGCAAGCAAAAATAGGCATCTGGTTTGCCTCTGTTGTAGAAAGGCAGGATTCTTTAGATTAGAAAAATGTCTAAGTGGCCAATTGGATAGGAAAATATTGGTTACTAGATAATATCAGAGACCTCCACTTAAACTACACATTTTGAAAATTAGATTTTTCGCAAAAGATAGTTGTGTCCCCTGATGAGGACAAATGCTATGTTAAATATTGAGAGAGTGGGAGTAATAATAGAGTTCTTGGACTTTGCTGGTAGCAGCTATGGTTGAGAGATACTGATTCAAGTCGGAGTATGAGTTGAGAGGGTAGATCCAGTCATCTGACCACTAAAAAAGGTTTGGACAATTCTCCAAATTTGTAAAAGCTGTTTTAAAGAAAACTGGGTAATGAGAAATTGACGTTAATGATGAAGAGATAACTGAGCTGTCATAATGTCGACCCCCGCCCACCATTGAACACTGGATTCAATATAAGCTGGAGATTTTGACACCTCACCAATCTACTTCAACTGCTGTTGGAGTCCATGTCACTGAGCGAGACTTCCTGCCAGCCTCCAAATACTAAAGACTTGACTTAGTACTCGAATTTTTACTATTGTTTTGCTGATTCCAGTGTTGACAAAGAGAGTCAAACTACATCTGCTGTTGGATTCCATATTGCTTTACAATACCATCTGAATCTGTGACCTTGTGCCAATCTCTGAGTGTGTGAGACTTGATGTACTACTTGATTGTTTACAACTCTCTTGCAGATTCCACTGTCACTTGACTTAGACAGTAATGGGATGAGTTGAAATTGCAGTATGCAACAAACAATATGAACAAAAAGTTGGTTGAATTTTTACTGCGGAATAAAAAAAAAAGGGTAATAGAAAAATACATTGAAAATGGTTTTTACTATAAAAATGCATTGGAAATTTAAAAAAAAACAAAAAACAAGTTGAATATCCACTAAGTGTGCTAATTACATGATTTTTTCCAAGGGTAGTAGACTGAACTACTTGATCCATTTCAAATAGTTTTGTCAAATTTTAATTTTATGCCAAAATATAGTTGCAAATTAATTCAAATTGAATTAAAGCTTGATTTGAATTGACCGACTGTTCTATAATAAAGATCCAAATTTGAAATATAGGTTTTTTGATAAAATAGAGCGAAAAGGTAATAATTTTTATTCTAGAGTATAATCAATTTTGACCCTGGATTTTATGTTATATTTCTAGCATTATATACGAGTAAATAAGTAAGTAGTCAATCCACTCATACATATTGAAATATAAAGATAATTATTTCTATTAGGATATCATTCTCAAAATGGTGATAATGAAAATGATAAGACAAAAAAGTTAACACTGCATGAATACATTAAAGCTTTAGATGAACGGATTTTGAATAAATAAAATCATCATTGTCAAATTAAAAAAAAAAAAAAAAATCTTTTTTATTTAGTCTTAATGGATTTTCTCTATAGAAATATATTAATCTTTAATTTTTGGGAAATATTTTCAGCCCTGAATAATTATAAATTTAGATAATAGAGAAAATGTTGATAAAAAATAAATATTTCTAATTTGCTTTTTAATTGAAACTATTGTTTGCCTGCACCAACCTAAAATTAGAAATCTGTCATGGAGCTGAATTAAGCAAGACACAAAATTTTCATGAAAACTGAAAATACTCCAGCAGATAACTAGTGTAGGCTATGTAAGGAAAGTGATTAAACAGTTAATCTCATATTAATTAAATGCGGCAAATTAGCACAAAAAGGAATACAAAAACAGGCACAACTGGCTGGAAAAAAAGTGAACCTCTGGGAATTGTGCAAGAAACTAAAATTTCAGTAGACTAAAAAATGGGGTATATATATATATATATATATATATATATATATATATATATATAAAAACCAGAAGCTGTTTTTGAAAAAATCCATCAGATTCTCTGGGACTTTGAGATAGAAATGGATCATTCAATCCAGAAGACCAGAATTTTAGTTTCAATGAACCAAAAGAAAAGAACTTGTGATTTAGTGGATTTTGCTATTCCAACAAACAATAGAGAAAAATTGAAAGAAGGCAAAAAGGTGGACAAATACTTAGACCTTGTCAGAGAGCTGAAAAAGCTGTGGAACATAAAGGTGACAGTAGTGCTAATTGAAGTTGAATCCCTTGGAAGAGTCCCGAAAAGCTTGAAAAAAGGGTCTGTGAAAGAAATTAGAGAAAAAATTTACATCATCCAGACCACAGCACTGTTATGATCAGCTAAGAGTCCTGGAATCCTAAGAAAATTTGCTGTCACCCAGACTCCAGTGAAAACCCATCAGATAAATGTGATGTGAAAAAGCTTGCAAGGAGAATAATAATAATAAACATTTTTCTTAGAGATATCTATGAAAGTGTATATGTTCATGGTTGAAGGTTTGTTATAAAAGACTTAAATAAAATATACAAAAGAAACAAAAATAAATGAAGTGGATTGAAATTAAAGAAAAAAAAATTTGTTTTGTTTGAAAGCCAAATGAAAGTTAGATATTGCTGGGTAATCCAAAAAACGTGACATTCTTATTTGTAAAAGAAAGAAAGAAAGTCAGTTTACAGAATCAAACCAGCTAAAAAAATATAAAAAGTTTCATATCATTTAAATAATATAAACATCTCAATCAGAGAAAGATTTGTCTGTAGTTAGTCCAAAAATATTTCTATTGACAGTTTTTTTAGTGTATGTATGGGAAACAAGTCATCTTGGAAAGAAGTGAATGTAAATAAGAATGAAATGAAGTGAATTAAATGTAAATTAGAAAAACAATATAAAATATATTTGTTTAGAATTGGTGTTCATTCAGGAATGTGAAGAAATGTACACAACAAAGTATGATGTCACACAGAATTTTGTACAATATAGAAGCCTATATATGGACTTGAGAGAAATCAAAAGAACAGATGACAACATTATAAAATAAAAACAAGTTCTTATTTTTAAGTATGGAACAATTTTATAACAAAATCAAATGAATTTTCTGTCGGGTTGGTTGGTCTGGGTCTGTTAACTTAAATAATAAGAATGTTCCATACAGCTCATAAAAGTATATTATGTCATACATTTGAGACATTATAAAACTGAGTAAATTGAAATTCTGTGCGAAAAACATTTATCATCTGTTGGTGGGGCTTAGAATATGCTGACCTGCCACCAAAAAGGGTGAAATGGGTATGACATGAAGCTGTATCTGATGTTGAGGCTCCAGTTTTGAAGAATTAGGGCGTGTGGAGTACTTCTTCATTCCCCAGTCCACTCCAGCCTAGAGTGTAAGTACTTGTTAGGGTCCCGTCTATGGGTTAA
This sequence comes from Sepioteuthis lessoniana, assembly GCA_963585895.1. Lineage (NCBI taxonomy): Eukaryota > Metazoa > Mollusca > Cephalopoda > Myopsida > Loliginidae > Sepioteuthis > Sepioteuthis lessoniana. The sequence goes on from OY757925.1 coordinate 3,898,089, forward strand.
ATAGATCTGTTTGAAAATCATTTATATTCGATAGAAAGATCTAAACAAAAAATGTAAATATAAATGTCCAGTGAATTCAGTTCCCTAACCACTAGGTATAAAATAACTCTACATAAGTTGGCATGCCTTTAAAATCAATCAGCCAGTCAGTCAATAAAAATATTAACATTTCAAGGTCTTTTCTTATGTTAGAAATAATAACCAAACAATAGTAACTTGCATATCAAAATACCCATAAATTTGGAAACCTGCATAAAAAGGGTATTTGCCCAATTTTTTTTTTCTAAGAATCATAAAAATTAGCTGAAAATCTACTCTCAGGGTAAGATTTTAACTTGCTGCAACAAGACATAAATTTATCTGTTAGACATTTTATTGTAGCATTAAACACAGGCATTAACAAAGAAGGATGTTATTATAAATATTCATAAGTTGACAAATATCTCCAAAAGGTTTACATATATAGTTTCATTGTGGCAGTTGTTCTTACTACAATTATAAATGCATCTATTTTCTTTTTAATTATTGATTTATCAATTAATTGAAAAAAAGTCATACAATAAAAAAGACATAGAAAAATCATTTTAGTTTAATTTCTAGCAGAAAAATTTCTGCTAATTGTCACTAAAACTTTAACATTTTTAAAAGTTGATATACTACAAACATATTCAGGGATCCTATTAGTGACCATAGCCAGTTTTCAGTTATGTAATGACAAATGGGCAAAAAATGAATGATAGACTTTATATCTTTGTTATACCTCTTTGAGCATCTACCTATTTACCATCTTCTCACATCAACCTTGAAAAAAACCTATGCACACAATGTATACACAATCATTACACTGTTCAAACTCTGTTAAATATTTCATTTAATAGTTAACCAAAATGCTCTCTGATTTCTTTTTCTTACCATTATTTCTAAATTCATCCAATTCAATCTTAAAATTTTTTACACTATTGCTGATCTTGATCTGATTTAGCAATTTGTTCCAAAAATATATTACTCTATCAGCAAAAAAATTCTATTAGTTAATAGACTTCGTTTTTTAAATCTGTTCTCAGAGAAAATTTCTAGTTCAAGGAGAAACACAAAAAAATGTTTACCATATTTAGAAATTCCATTATTTTAAAGGTTTCTATTAAATTATCTCTATTTTTTTTCTCTTTAGTAATGTACTTAATCATAATTCTTCTAATCTGTCTCTGTAACTGTAATTTTTTTCTCTTTTTATTGGTATTGTCACTCTTTTTTGTATGCCTTCCAATCTCAGTATTCCACTTCAATTTCCTTGTCTCCACACTGGAGCCCTGACCTGGGTACAATATTCTATATGAAGTCTTAAGAGGGTTTTATAGATTTTTATAATTTGCCTTCCCTTGAAATAATATTTCCAACCATCCAGCCAATCATTGCATTTGCCCTTGATACAATCGACAAAATGTGATTGTCTGCTTCAAATGTATTCTTAAAGCTGAACCTCAAATCGCATTCCTCATTTTTTATTTTTATTTTTTTCCTTTTGCTTAATTAATATTCAACTTGAATATTTTTGTATCCAGTTTGATGTACTTTTCATTTTTCTATCTTAAATTTTAATGTCCAAATATCTTCCAACAATTTATTTAGATATATCTGTTATTTCTTTTGATAATAGTCTTAAAAGTAGTTTAACATCATATTTTTATTTCTAATTTTGTATCATTAGGCAAATCATTTATAAATATTAAAAGCAACAAAGGTACTAATACTGATCCCTGAGAAACACTCGAGGGTATATATTATGTTTAAAAAAATAGTCACTTTTTACTTTTATAGTTCTATCAATCAAAAAATATTTTATAATATTTACAATTTTTTTTAGAAATACCTAAGTTTATAATTTTCACCAGTAAATGATAATTGCTTCCTCACATCCAAATATTGGTTAACCACATTATCCACTTTCTTCGAATATTCCTTTATAATATCCTTAGTTTTCAAAATATTAGACCATACTGATTTACCATTGACAAAACCATGTTGACGATTTATATCTTCCCTTATAAAATTTAATATGTGATTTCAAATCAATTTTTCAAAATCTTGCACAAAATAGATATTGGAGAAACTAGTTGATAATTACTTTTTTAAATGTATGAAACCTTTTTATGTAGTTTTATTACAATTGCTGTTTTCGAAATATATAAATTTCTCAAACAATTTACTTATTGCATTGAAAAAGCTTCCATTTGATAGGTATTTTAATAGTTTTGGATGTATTTCATCAGGTCTTAGACTATTAATAACATGATTAAAATTCAGGGTAGAATATTTTAGCTTTAAAGATTTCTTCTGATGTTAAAAATGATAATTTAGAAGAATAACTTGAATAATAAAATAGGAATTTTGTAGCCAACATGATTAAAAAAAAACAAATAAAATAAGATAATTAAGATTGGTTTAGTATGTTTGTTTAATGGCATGTTAACCCTCATGGATTATTTAATACCAAAGCCTTCCCTGCAGACGAATATCACAGATACTATTTAACTCATAGCTAGGGAGATAAGGGGTTTAAACCTTTTTGAAGGGTCTAAGTCAGGAAGCTGGAGAGATAAGGGATTTATAACTTTCTGAAGGGTCTAAGTCAGAAAGTAAATGTAATAGTGTGATTAGAGTTCAAACTCACTTAAAGGCAGCCCTCAAGCACTTAAGCCATTATACCACAGGGACACCCCCACTCCCACCACCCCAAAAAAAAAAAAGAAGGAAGGGTTTTAAAAATATAGCTTGGGAATTTAGTTTTAAAAACAGTTTTGAATGGGTGATGGTCATTTTAATCTTTTAATGATCTTGTTCACAATTTTCAAATTTCAAGATGGATTTTAATTGCATGTGAAATTGTCTCGGGTTATTTGATGCTTTGAGGTGAGGAAATCATGAACATTGTATGCTCATATTTACATTTTCTGTGTAGTTGTTTCTTAAGAGTGTTTTTTTTCCCATGGTCCTATTGAATATGAATAATTTGTTTATGTTCAGGACACCCTTTTTTGAGGAGATCTTACCCTTCTCCAAGGAATACAGTCAGTATATTCTCAGCTTCCCCAACAGGACTGAATGTAATCAGATAGATGATAAAAAAAATGAAATCATTAAACTCATAGATTGTTTTCGATAAATACAATTAAATAAAAGCAACAACCAAATATAAGCATGAAAACATTAGTTGCAAGTTAACAAAAAATCAAGGGGTTAGAGAAAAATCTGTAATTATTATTTTACAACTCTCTATGCAGATGAATTTGTGCACTAAAAATGAAGTAAAAAATGTTATTATTTCCATATAACTGGTTGGCAATTAAGTATTCATATGTAAATTCATTCAAATCTATTTTCCTCACTTGTACAATTATCAGGCTTCAGTAGGCTGAAGATAAACTTGGGAACTATTTTGTATCAAACCAAAAAGAAAAGAATCAGGTGTTGGTGGTTATTGTTATATTGCTTTAAACGAGAGTGAATTAATATTTATTTGGGCATTTATCAAGTTCTTCATCAATTAACTTCTAAATATTCTTCCAATTCCATCCATTCACTCCTGAAATTAAAGTCTGTCAAGTTGTTCACAAGGAATCTTTACTCTTTTATGGATATGATTGATTCTTGAAATGATTTTTTTTTTTCAGAATCACTTGTTGATATATAAGCAAGCTAAAGACTGAGGTTCCAGAATATTTATATTGCATAACTAGAAAGGCCTTTAATCACACACTTCAAAAGTAAAAATAAAAATTAAAAAAATGCTATACAATTATTTCATGAATGTAGACAAGTGAAGCTGATTGATTTCTAAAGTGGAGATCCAAAAATTCTTGTTGATTAAGGCATCAAGAAAAATTTGGTTCCTAGGTCTGACAAGCATGAGCAAAATTATAAGATTCTTCATGGTAATATGGAAGTAATCCAATTTTACCCTTCAGTAGACTCATACATTTAATTCTTTCCTGGAAAAACAGAATGCTGATTTGAATTCATAAATATTTAAAGAATGAATTAAGGAAATATTATTGTGCTTTCTGCTGAATAATCTCTCCTGATAAAGCTAATGATTCCTTGCTTAGTCTGATGTGTCTTATGGGTAGTCAAATGGTTGAATCCTGAGGGATAAAAATTAGGGAAACTTGATGATGAGATAGGTGGTGCTAACCTCCAAGGTTACTAGAGACCACTACAGGTCACTTTAGGATCAAAACTGTTATTTCCATTCAAATGGAAGGAGATAATGAATATATGATAAAATGGGTTGTTCAAGTGTCTGATTTTGATAAGACCTCTTCTCTCTCGTTCTGAGAGTGAAAGTTATGAACAGTTTTGTTTTTAGTCCAACTATTCTTTACTAAAATATCCTTTTTTAAGATATATGTTAAAATATCTGTAAAAACATTGATTTCTTTCCAAAACATTGCAGGGAACCTCAGAATGTCTTAAATAGATAAAATATAGATATGAGTTAAAATACAAGTGTCATTCAATAAATAAGGTGAAATTCACCTAAAAAGAGTTGGCAACAAGAAACACTGTTTAAAGTTGCATCTTTTCAAAGAAAATCAATAGTGATGGACCTAGTTGGTTGGGGCTGCAGAATTCACCAACTGCATCTTTACAGATGGTTAAAATCCCCCCCCCCGACACACCAATGAGTGTCCTGATATGACACTAACCCATCTGATGGAGCTTTGAAGAATGTGGAGTGCCTTTTCATTGCCATTACTCTCAGGTGCACCCTGACTTGGAATGGCAGTATCTGATAGGGTCCTGTCTATGAGTCAAATAAAACAGCTTAATCATTGAAATGTGTACAAATAAACTGGTGGTGTTTGATAGGAATGCTTGAAATCATTAAATTGCATGCCAAAATTTAATTATGAGTGTTTGATACCAATTCTTGAAACTATTTAACTGTGTGCAAACAAAGGATTAATCATCAAGAGAATAACTAATGTTAAAAAGAAATTGTTGAAACCATTTAACTGGATGCAAACAAATGACCTCTGTCTTGTTTAAAATATTACCCACTAACTATTCATTTACAAATCATATATATCTAATATATATATATATATATATATATATATATATATATATAGGATTTGGCATTAAATACCCCACAAGTGTTGGTATGCCATAAAACTCAACCATCCAGCAGTGATGGGTCCTTTCATATCCAATAAAACTATATCAATGTAACTTTGTTTATTGACCACTGCACCCAGAACTTTTTTTACCAGAGAGTGTTTATTCTCCAGAGACTGTCTTTTTGGTTCCTGCTCATAGTAGTAAACTCATGTTTAACCCTTTTTATAGACATTTTCTTAACTTAAACATGCTTCTCTGAGCACATCATACATTCTTCTGAAAATTTCACTTGGTCTGGATTCCTCAGCCAGCAAAGATTTGATAACAGATCCCTGACTGAAGTTCTGATTGATTTGCCACCATTTTGAATAGGCTCAAAACAAATAATTTTGCAAGATTAAAATATTTCTTTGCATAAACCAGTTAGATGCAGAGTTGACATTTCTGAAAAAAAAATCATTTTGCTTTTTTTCAAATTATTCCTTTTTTTTTATTGAGTGACTCTCAGACAAAAGTGCTTAGATTAACAATAATAACTATGAGACTATGAATAACTATGAATAAATGAAAATCTCTGTTATATTCTGAAATAGTTTTTTTTTAAGAATAATAATAATGAAATGTCAACAAAAATATTTTTCCTCTGATAGTTTAATGGTTGAAAATCAAGATAGAATATTTTCAATGGATGCTGTATTGTTAGTAATAATTTCATCTGTTTTCGAGACTTAATCTGTCAAAACTCTAATAGTGGAAATTTATTGCTTTTCAGGATGGTACATTGTGTGTCCTTTTTTTAAATTATTTTGTTTGCATCCTTTCTTTGGGTTGAATGCCCTTTTTAATCTTTGGTATAAAAGCCCTTTGCTTCATACTTTGGTACAAAAATACGCAGAAGAAAAAGATGCAGTGGCTGACTCCGTATGTGGGTCGACCACATGGGCCAAAGGCCTTCTGCTTCCTCTTCTTGGCAGGATAGAGAGTGGCCATGCTTAACATAGTTCTGCCTAAATTTACTGTCTTCAGGACTTTGAATTTCAAGTTGGAAAAGTTCAATTCATTTTTATTACTTTTTAACAGTGACTGAGAGTGGCTGCTTGGATTACATTGGCTCTGGTCCTAAAGTATATGCTTTGGATGTTATAATTCAACTTTGAAAAGTTGAATTCCCCATTTTACTTCAAGACAGGAGAGAGCAAACATGCCTAATGTAGCTGGAACTGAAATTGACTAACTTTGGGACTTTGTGGATCAACTTTGAAAAGTTGAATTTGCATACTCACCTTAGTCCCAGCATATGCGACATATACCTGGGAGAAAGTATGTGCTCTAGCTGAGTCTTGAGAAAGGAGTATTTCTAACAAGCAGCTCTTTAAACTCCTTTTCCAACCTGAATTGTAACATGAAGAAAGAAAAGACATTACCCCCTGCATTGTAGACTACTGAAAGAAACAGAGATTAAAATTTCAGAGAGAACAAACCAGGACAGGCTTGAAGTCTTTTCAAGAACTACAGCGACTCTCCAAGTGGATGGCTTATTTTGCTTTGTACAAATTCCTGTGGGTTAATTTTATTTGTAAAAACCCTGTTTGAGTAAGTGTATTTCTCTGTTGTACTGATATTTTTGTGGGTTAATTTTGTTTGTGGAAAGCCATCCTGTAGCAACTGTTTTATTTTGTTACTAGGCACCTAGGTTTTTTGAAAATATTGTGATACCCGCATATGGGAAAAAATGCTCAACTTTGCTGTAAATAAACTCTTTGATGTTGTAACCTAACAAGACCATTTAAATTTTCAGACTATTTTTCTCCCTCTTCATTTCGTTTTAGATGCAGGCTAAGGTTGAATTTATCTGCAAGAGGATTAATTTCCAACGCTAAGGACTTAGTACTAAGAAGAATTTTGAAATACTTAAGACCAGTCTTTGATTCTGATTGATTGATTTTAATGGCATGTCAACCCATATAGTGTTATTTTGTGCGTAGAAATTATTGAATCACATTCATAGTACATTGATATTTAATTTTTTTAGTTGCTGTTTCTTCAAAGGCTTTTGTACACATCTTAGGATAAATACAGTATTAGTTATACAAGCCAACAAAACAAAAAATTACTCCATGAATGTGTATAATGTTTTGAACTAATTTTGTGGCATTGATTTCAAAAATATACCCCCTCTTTATCGGTCTTGTATCATTTTTGCATGACAGAAATATTATATATTTGGTAAAATCAGAGTTGTAATGAAATTATGTTTTGGAGATGGCCATGGCATTGTTCCTTCCAAATTACATAATGAAATAAAATGGAATGTCATTGTCTGAATTCAAGAAGATATACTTTTTGGTATAGAATATTTTCTGTTTTGTTTTTGCTTTGCTGATTCATTGTGCTTTTTAGGAATTAATATTTTTGGGTGCTTAAATATTTGAGATGTGGCAATGAATTTGAATATTTCACTAACTTTTTTTCAGACTGTTATATACTTGATTTTAACCTGTCAACAGGAAAATCACTCAAAATGTATACTACAAAGTTAATTAAAATTTGAGAATTTCTTTAGGAATTTTCTGAAACTTCTAGTCAAATTTTAGCTCTTTTTTCAGCCTCCAATATTTCAGAGATTTAGAGACTTATTTAAAATTTTTGATAAAATTTCAAAGACTAGGGAAATTTTCTAAGGTTATTAAATGACTTCGTATTTTGTAAACAGGTTCAAACCAAGTTTGTTTTTTCAGCATGAATAGTATTTTTTTTCACTATATCATGAATTTCTCTAGTAAAACAGCCAGATATGTGAAGCAAAAATTAATGTTGTTTTTTTTTTGTTAACAGCACCTCAGAGTTGTTAGAAAAAAGTAAAAAATTTTCATGGGCCAAGACCAGTGTTATATTTACATATGGTCATATATGAACTGCAGTCCAGGAGCCCTCAAACTTACCTGATAGTTTGGGTCTTGAATAAAATTGAAGAAATAAAAATATAACAGAAGAAATTTGTTAATTTTCAGTTTTAATGAGGCTCCTTTAAATTAATTTCAAGTATTTGGGGCAATCAAGTTGAAGTGGGTCTTTTGAATTCAATGGGGTTCTATTCTATAGATGAGAGCAGTGTGTGAACATATGTAATGAAGGAGCTCCAAATTCTATTTGCAAATTGGCCTCTTAATGCCTAAATCCTGCCCTGGGTAAGACTCCTATTTTTTCTATAAGCCAATGTTGGCATAAGAATTTTTCCAAGTGTTACTATTATTTTTTGGTAAATTCTTTAAAATATCTTTGATAAAATTCTTGATGTCGCTATAAAATCTGACTACAGGTTTCTTCTAAACTTTAAATTCTCTCTCGGTATTTTTGCCATGTTCAATAATATTCATCTTATCTCTCTTTCCCCCAATTATAAATATTTCATTTTACCTTGAAGGGACTTTCAAACTCTATGAAGGGATGATTTCCACTCAAAAGCCTTTTTTTTTTTTCTATCTCAGGTTGGATTTTACTTTCATTCATTTTCCCTCCCTTGATGTTAAATTCCAAGGTTTCCTATTGCCTATCATATTTTCCTTCTTTATTAGCTTTTTCAATTCAACTTTATATACCTTCCACTTTTCATCATTATTTCATTATTTATACATTCAGTGCCCACACATCTTCATTCCTTCCTCCTCTTTTGTACTGTTTTTATTAACCTATCCAGTCATTTTCTTAAACCTTTTGCTTCTCTTTCATTTTATTTAGGATCTTTTTACTGACAAATTTTCCTTTCCTTCATTCTATAAGCAATTTCTTATATTTGCAATTCTTTTCTTCATAAAACCAACAGTTTATTCATTCATTTTTTTTTTCTCATTCTTTTATCCACTAAGTCCACTTTCTTACATTATTAACAATTCTGTCCACCACCGTCAACAACACTTCTTCAACTCTTTCTCTATTGATTTCATTCATTTTATTTTTTCTTTATCTTTATGTATTCCTTTCACCACTTGTCCTTAGATCAATCACTCATCTTCTTGTAGTTGAGTACTTTACACTCATTCATGAACTTTTTGGCTCATTTATTCATTCTAAAATTGGCTCTCGGATCAATATTTATTATTTATTTTGACCTTCACTCCTTCGGTCATTCATTTTTTTTTTTCTTTTCCTTATTTCTTTCAGAGATCTTCTCATTTCTTCACATTCCCAATGTGTACACTTCTAACATATTCATTGGCTTATTCTTTATCACAAAACTCATTTGGATTCACTTATTTATTCTTACTTTCATAACTCATTTTTTTGCTTTTATTCTCTGTTTATTTCTTATGTTTTATTTAATTTATTTTTAAAAAATCTCTTCAACTATTCTTTTCTTTAGCATGTATATCTCATTTAAATAGGATTCACAGGGGTGTGGCACTCACATCTTTCAAATCAATTTTCACAGCCCAAATTCAGAAAAAAAAGCAAGTATAAAATCATACAACTCATAATATGTTTCTTCACACAAAATATTGAAGGAAAACTGCTTATGCCAAATATTTAAATAAATAGAAATTAATTAATTTATTTTCCTACATGAATTCTTATTTCTCCCCTGCCTGCTTCTTCCAATTCCTTATTTTTTTCATTGTTTTCTTTCTTTCTTTTTTGACTTTTTCTCTTCTTCCAATTCCTTATTTTCTTCATTCTTTTCTTTCTTTCTTTCATTTTTTTTTTTTTCTTTTGTTGACTTTTTCTCTTTTTCCTATATCTTGAACATATTTTCTTTTTCCTCTTTTCCTTTGGTTTGTACTTTCTTAACTTGTTTTTTTATTCTACCCTATTTATCTCTTCTTTTTAAATTTTTCTCATTTATCAATTTTCCTTTCTTTTTTTCTAACTTCCTTCATTTCTACTTATCCACACCATTTTTTCTTTTTCTTCTTCTTTCAAATGAAAAATCTGATGAAATAGTCATCAAGGCAAGCCCAACTGGGTGCGATTGGCTTTGAGCAATTTGTGGTTGGAAAGCACCAGTGATGTAAAAAGATGCAATCATGCTTCAAACTTAAATCATTGCCTCCATTCAAAGAGAGAATCCTGCTTTTCTCCCTACCAGTTTGACGATGTTTTTGCATAAAGATGGGGTGGAGAAATTGGGAGAAGCTGCTGAGGTGCGAGGGGTGGGGGCAGGTGTGCTTGAAGTCTGTTAGCTTTTGTTTATTTTCAATTTCTTTTTTTAAAGAATTTTTTTCCTTTTACACATGGGTGTATTTTGTTCACAGTGAATTGGAGACTCACAAATTTAATTTTCTTTCTTTCTTTTACAATGAACATATGGAAAAATCAATCATACGTTTGCATGCACACATAACTTGGTCTCTCTATCTCTTTCCTTTTTTTTTCTCTCGCTCTCTCTCTCTCTTTCTTTTCTTTTCTCTTTCTTTTCTTTTCTCTTTTACTATCTCTCTAATGAGTGATAAACAGATCACTCATACATTCAAATTGACTGAAGAGTATTGCTTTTACATATATGCACATATATAAACATGCCTGAATGCACATTTCAATATTCCACTCCCTATCATGCATATATGTATATAGATATTATTGACACATACACACACACAGATATTAGTATAAGGAGAAAGAGCTACTTTTGTATGTAACATAGTTCCATATACAGTATAAATACTTACACATAATATAATCATATGATTTTGTATATATGCCTGGGAAACATTAAACATCTTATATCTATATTTATAGATAAAGATATTTATGCTTTCCCTGATAAATATATATTTGACCAATTACGATAAGTAGATAGGCACAATAATAACTACAATAAATTTCTTTATTATTTATCCTAGGAAAAGTAACATAAAAAGACAATGTATATTTTTCATATTTTACTGATTTCTGATAACTAGTAAGTTTTATGTTAAGAAGAGCACTGATTCTCTTTTAAATAATACATACTTTGATAACTAAACAGAAATAGACCTGTCTGTTTATGGGTGGTCTTTATGAGGGTTGACTGAAAAGTTCACAGGCTGGCATCATATCTGCTGTTGATGGCTTTTTTTAACCAGTGGGATCCAAGCACTGCAACACGAAGTGTGTGAACCACAAGGGAGATTATTTTGAAAAATAAACCTCATTTGGTAACATTCCATCAGAGTATCTTTGTCAGCCTATGAACTTTTCTGCTGACTCTTGTTTATAATTGAACCGATTCAATCCAGCTTATGTGTGTAGTGGTGAGATTCAACTAATTTTTGCAGTTTCATACAAAATGTCTACTAAAATAACACAAGTTCTGGATTGTTATAAAATCCAAGTTTTCTTTTCTATTGAGGTGCTTCTTTTGACATTAGTTTTGAATTACCAGGTGATCCGAGTGGTAAAAAATATGTTAAATTTTCTCAAAACAAAAATTTCTGTCTGATAGGAAAGTCTATTTCAGAACAAAAAGAAAATGATAAAGTTTATGATGGAGGTTCGATGACATATCAAACATTGTGGGTTATTTAAGGGCAAATCCTTTTGATGCATATATATATATATATGATTTTTAATGACATGTTTAAACAAGCCTGAACTCTTTTCTTATTCAATCAAATGGTTTTACTTATTTCTTTCAAACACAAATAATTCTATTTACCATTAACCATTTATTTGTACACAGTTTAATGTTTTCAAACATTGATATGCATTACTAACAATTTTAGCCAACATCAGTCAGTTAAATGATCAAACAGTTCTGTTTTATTTGTCTGTTTTGTTGTTTAATGGCATATCAACATTCTCGGGTTATTTTATGCCAAATTCATCCTTCATAACTGGGAGGATAAGTGGGTTCATACCTTTCCCAAAGTGAACATAATAGCGCAACTGGAGTTTGGACTTGCTTACTACTATTCTGCAGTTCAGCGCGTTAACCATTACACCATGAGGATACTCCCCCAAATATATCTATTTCCAGCAATTCAGTTTAGCATGTCAACTAAGTTAAATGATTCCAAGTATTGCTATGTATCACTAACAATTTAATTAAATATCAGTGATTTGTTTACACACAGTTAAATGTAAAAACTGTTCTATTTCTAACAATTCAGTTTAGCATAAATACACAGTTTAAATGTCAAACAGTTCTATTTGATCCATAGATAGGACCTTTCAAGTGCTGCCTCTTCAGGCCAGAGTGGACCTGAGGGCACTAGCAATGAAGGCATACACTGCATTCCCCAAAGCTCCAACATTACTGAAGTCTCACCATTAGATTGTTTAGTGTCATATTCCGACACTCATTTGGGGAGTGGTCTTACCCCTGTACAGAGATGCTGTGAACTGGGTCAAATGATAGAAGTGCTCGTGGAGTAATGGTGCCCATAATAGTAGTTCAAATTCTGGATGAGGCTGTTTGCATTTCATATAGAGCCAATGCCCTTGGGATAGGTATGACTCCAACTATTCTGCCACCAGCTATGGGTAAATAGTAGGGCAGACTCTGCTTTTTAACTTTGGTCTAGTAAACAATCTAGGAATTAGAAAACTATGAATTCAAACCTGCTAGAATTGACCATGTGTCTAATCCTTCTCATGGGGGAGGGGTTGGGTAAATATATACAGCTGATAATTAAAGAAGCATTAGATGCAAACAAAAAAATATAAGATAATTAAGTTTTTATGAAGAAATATTTGAAGGATGATATTACCATATTTGGGCATAATATGAACATCTGAGTTAGTTTATAAAATTCTGGAAAAATAGCATCTCATATATAATATGCACTGACTTGAGTAGAGTGTTTGCCAATGGTCTGGGAGACCGGGGTTCAATTCAATGTCAAGTCATACTAAAAACTCAAAAAATGATACTTGATGCCACCTTGCTTAACATTCAGCATTATAAGGTACAGATCAAAGGTAAAGTGGAGCAATCTAGGGAATGGAGTGGCGCCCCCGCCCCTTTGCCTTGGTGTAGTAGCTAATGAAAAGAGTATCTTCGGTCACCCTTAATTACAGTGGGCCAACTTTACTTACTTACTTATATTTAACCACAAAAATTTGTGGAACTTTTTATCCAGTTTGCATTAAGTTTTGACCAACAAAATTGACAACAAACTCAAAGACATGTTCACCCAAAAATGCAACAAGGTTGATTCTTCTACTTCACATTTGGAGAAAGGAAATTATAAACTTATGCACATTTCACTGGCAAATGGTTATTTCTTTGTGGCATTGTAAAAACAAGTATTTGTTGAATATTAGTTACTTCAGAGCATAGATATAACTTACTTAGAGTAACACCGTTCTGAATATGGTGATTTGCATGGTTGGAAGAATAAAATTTCTAGTTAGTTCTTGTGTATAATAAGCACTCAGAACTTTTTGACAATAAGATGTGGAAAAATGTGCATATTTTACCCAAATAATTATGGTAATTAAAAGCCGAAACGTGAGTGGTGTAGTTTTTATAATTATTGGAAATTTCAAAGGAAAGCTTAAAAGATTTTACATTATTGCTCTTGGGAAAGGCATGAATCTATTTCTTTTTGTAAAAAAAAAATCTACTGAGTGCAGCTATAAAAACTTATTTGTTAATGAAGCCACAGAATTAACACAAGCATTGTGTAGCGTTGTGCATCTATAGCCCTATGCTTCCCAAAGATTTCATTGGATTTAAATAACTAAAAATATTAGTTGAGTATTTTTCTTAGTAATTCTTTAGACAAAAAAAAAATGAATGCATGAAAAGAAAGAAGTAATTAGTTCCTAAAAATATTCTATCACCAAACATTGTATATGTATCAATATGGAAGTGTTCAATGATGTAATGGACACAAGGACCCAAGTTCCAAACCTGGATGAGGCTGTTTGCATTTCACATAGTGGGAAAGGTATGAATCCAACTGTTCTCCCTCCAACTATGGGTAAAGAATAGGGCTAACTGGGCTCTAACCTTGGTATGGCAACCAGTCTTGAAGAAGGAAAACTCTAAATTATAACCACTTAAAAATTAACCTTGGCTTGCATCCTGCTCATGTGGAGGTGTTGGTAAATATATATATATATATATATATAGCCCTAATAGAGATAAATGCAGAATAATCAAACCCTGTGCTCTACCAAATTTTGACACAATTATACAAAGACAAGGTTTTTATGAAATATCACCTTCTCTTGCAAAAGTGATGCTAAAATATTTCAACATCCATTTATAACACTGGCCTTTTTCTTGACTTTTTTTTTTAAATTGTAAACTGTTAAATATTTGTTCTAAAACCATAAAATGATGTTGCCTTTTTTCAAAAAAGATTCGAACCCATAACATAATCAATTTTGAATATATTTCTATGTGTTGGTCATCTTTGCAAAACCAAACTTTTAGCCCTGGTGAAGACTTTGGATTTGCATTAAAAGCATTTTTTCCATCATGATTTTTTTTATTTTTGTTGTCATACTTAAAATAAATTTTAACAGAACGCTTTTGTGTGCAGACAAATTTTGACGTTGAAACTCATTGGCAAAAATAAAATAAATAGATATATCATCAAGTACCCCAAATATATATCTTTAGTCCGTTTATCTTTGCCCACATATATTCTGTCCAATTCATTTCATTCCCTCTCACATGTATATGTATAGGTACATATTGAAAAAGGGAAACAAAAAAAAACAAAATAAAAACAGTATATTTACTTGACTTTGTTTTTGTTGTATTGTAATGCTTGGAGGCATTCATGGCATTATGGTTATCGTCATGGGAAATGGTCTCAGCGACTCAAACGAAATCTTAAACAAAATTATTTGCATTTCACTTAGTGCTAATACCCTTTGGAAAGGTATGCATGTAATTATTCTCCCTCCAGCTATGGGTAAACAGAATGGCAAACTGGGCTCTTTAACCTTGGCATGGCAACCAATCTAGGAGAGGGAAAACTCTGAATTCAAATCTGTTGTAGATCTCGTGACAGATTGGCTCTGCCAGACTATACCTGTCCAAGACATACTAAAACCAGCTTATAAGACCAGTGATGTAGATAACAAAGAGAATTATATAGAATCGATAGTAATGATATTAAATGATAAAACTACAATGTGACAGATTCAATATTAGACGGTAACAGTTAACGGATTTGCCGTAATTAACAGATGGAGTCAGCTACACTCTTTTTGTAGCTTTGCTTAAGATACAGATATGGGGACAGATGTGGAGTTTTGCAAAATCATTCAAAGATTTTGGTAGCTTTAAACTAAAAATTGGAAATATGATCATTTTTGTTTGTACCAAAATAATTATTTTTAAGAGAGGAGAAAATTTGCTGAAAAAGCATTGACAATTAATTACCAAAGTTCTATTTCCAGAACAGAATGGTACCTGAGGATTCTTAGCCCAAATATAAACCTATTGATTTGTCAAACAAAAGGATAATCTCAAATTATGTGAAGTTCTGAATACCAACAGATGTATTTGTACAGATGACTTGCTTTTAAACAGTTTGTGCATTTTTATTAAAACTAATTTTAAAAATTTTATTTGATTCCCTGTTCTTATTGTTGTACAATATTGAGTGAATTGATGTCTTCAAATAAATACATCAACTTGTATTCAGTTTTTAAAAAATTTACAGTATTACAATTTTCATGCTGTACAATTTTTTTCAAGTCTCCGGCAAGGCCTAGATATTTGAGATAAAATTTCATGTTTTTAAATTTTTATCATTAAAGGTTTTTAGACTATTGTCTTCATCTTTATTTCCATATTGTTTCGGCCAATATGGCCTCCGGCCTTCTTCATGTGTTTGCGAACTAGGGAACCTTCATGGAACTGAAAACTTTATTGAATTCACAGGGGTCACCTGTTCTGATTCCATTAACCATAACCGGGTACAAGTGTTAAGTATTCCTGTATTGTTACTCACCTGTAGTCAGGATTGAACCTGCAACCTCCAGATGATTGTCTCCTTAGAAGTTTAGGGAACCAACGCCTATAACCATTACACTATCTGTCCTGCTGGACAATTCAGAGTGAATTTTTGGGACTTATAAACTTAATGTTCTTACTTGACTAGAATTACCATGATTATGTATGATCTTTTACCTGTGCTCATATTCAGATTTTTTTTTTTTTTTAATTAATTTAACTCCTTACAAGTTTTTCCAGGATTCTTTTAAATATTCTTGCTGATATTGGCAGTGCTGTGGTATGGACAGTCTCAATTCTTCCTAGGATCTTCACTTCTCCCACTTTCTTTTCCAGTCTCTGGTGGATTGTTCCAAGTGCTCCAAGATTGGTATTACCTTCATGTTGCACAATTTTGTCAATTCCCTTGAAATCATTTAACTCTGTTCTAACAGAATTATGTGAGCAATACTTAAAAAATTTAATATTAAATAGAATTATTAGAATTTTATGGCAGTACTAGAAACCATTTAATTGTGTGCAAAAAAATGATTGATATTAAATATGATTATTAATAGTAAATAACAACAACTGACTCATTTAAGAATAAAGTTACCAACAGACTTTTAATTCACAAATCATATATATGTATAAATGGGATAGAATATTACCATTAGATAAGTACATTCCTATTAATTGTTTACAAAAAGTTGATTTTCTTTTCAACTGAAGATACGAGCATTTTATTACTTTTAGTGGAACATGATACAATCAAGATGGATATTATTAGGTATTATTTATTTCCAAACTCTACTGCATTGACACTCTCAATCTAAAAATATGAATATGTAGCAGTTTAAAAATAAATACTCTTTTTAGATATACTTATACAATTTTATTTTTGGTTAAAAAGCTTCAATATTGTAGAGTTAAGTCATAAATAATATTGAATGATATCTGTTTTCATTGTATAATGCCCCAATATACATGATTAAAAATTTACTTTTTATCAGTTATTATAAGAGATGTACTTATTTATAGGTGATACTATATATATATATATATATATATATATAATATTCAGCCTGTGATTTACAGACAACCCTTAAAGTAGCTGAATCTTAGTGAATGCAGAACACAGGGTATTTGTATATAGTTGTAAAGGATGACTTGATAACAGAAGTTTGGTGCACCTCTGAACAACACTTCTGAGGTTTTGAATTAGTTTTCTTTCACCAAGAATAGTTGCCTTACCAAGGCTAAAGTGCTTAGTCAGTTCAACTTGATATATTTATGCATTCATATGCTGATATTTGATGTCGTAAAATAAATACAAGTTAACATGAATTGTTGAATATACATGAATACATACATTCATATATATGAGTGTGTGTGTGTAAAAAAATTAGGAGTGTGTAGATACAAAATCAGTGTCACTTAGTGATTGTCAATTTCTTGCCTACATGATCATTGATCATCATTGGTCCAATGATTGCATTCGCAAGAAAGTTACAGTCACCAAGCACCATTGAATTTGTGTCTACATTATCCTATTTTAGATATTTATGCTCTATCACCATTTTTATTCATAAATATAACGTATATATATATATATGTGTGTGTATGTGTATCTGTGTGTTAAGTTTTCCTATATTTACGTATGTATTCATATATTAATATTATATATATGCTTATTTCTCGCTATCAGTTAATGATTATGTGTATCTATATAGATATTTTGATAGATACTTCCTAATTGTTTACATATTTGTACACACATCTCTCTGTCCATATATATATATATATATATATATATATATATATAATGTGCACATACATATGACTGAACTAATGTTTTGTCACTGAAATGACCCTGACCATCTATTGATTAATATGTCTAAAGGCAATAACATTGGCATTTATTGATTTTTATTTTATTTTGTGGAACTTAGGCAGTGAGCAAATGAGGAAAAAATTCAAGTTGACTGAATTGGTATGGTCATTGGTCTTCAGAGCAATGTACTCAGAAATTTTTATTGCACAGAGAACTTTTTACTGAATTGCTAAAGTTTTGGTGGAAACATTTTCCCCACCATTTTTCTGTTAAGCCATGTATGAACTGTATTCATTTAAGATAAAATTTAGTATGTTTTGTCAATTTAACTCCTTTAGTTTTTCCTCCTGCCAGTCTTATATGGTAGTTTTCGTTGGAGTCCAAGTGACAGCAAGTTTCCTCAACTCTCCAGAACTCTTCTAAGTATTTTGGCTAATCTCAGTTGTGTTGCGGGTTTCTGGTCAGTCTTAATTCTTCCTGGGATCACCACTTCTCCTGTTTTCTTTTCCAGGTTCTTGGTGATTGTTCCAAGTGCTCCAGCTGTTAGCTTCATGTTGTACAATTTCATCAACTCTCAAGAAAGGTCAAGATTTTTTTAAGTTTCCATCTTTCCTTACAACTAGATCTGATCTTCCGGCTGCAATTAAGTGATTCATTTTTATTTCAAAGTCCAAGAGGATTTGGCAAGTTTTATTTTCTTGATCAGTTTCTGATTTGTGCCTTTGCTATTTGTTTGTATTACACAATTTCTAGATGATCTCTTTCCCAACCCAATTTGTGCCGCCTGCTCTTATAAACCTCTTTTAGTTTGCTGTATTTGCCTATTATGTGGTTTACTGTTTTGTCTTTCTATCCACATAACTTATATTTTCTTGCATCGATTCAAGCTTTTACATAGTTTTCATGTCCTTATTTTGTGCCTCTATTTATGATTTCATTTCTCTCATAGATGTCTCATAGATGTAATTGTTTTCCATTCAATTTCTGTGATCTCAGTTTAGTAGTTCCTGCCATTCTAGTGTTCTTTTTGTTTTGCTATTTTGGCTGCTGTGGTTAGTATTTCTTTAGTCTTGTTGGTATATTCTTCTCGACTCATGGTTGCTGCATTCATACATTCCTCAACATTGGTAAGACCTATTTTTCCTTCTTTTCTTGTTACATATGATCTGTATACATTATCTTTTAGGTGTAAAGCCTTGGGTGCAATGTCATCAATTTTCTTGTTCTATGATCCATAGTTTTGGACTAATATCTTATCTATAATATCTTACCAGATATTTATTGCTTCGTAATATCCTGCTCGGGAAGTTTTTTTTGTAAGTTCTAGCTGCAGTGTTTGCTTTCTAGTAGTTTCCTTGTTCTTGTGAGGAATTACTTCTTCATTTTTTTCCTTCTTTTCTATTTGCTTAATAGTTTCCACTTCTAATATTCCCTGGTATTAGTTGTTTTCTTTTGCTCTAAGCATTTTCATGTGTTACTGATTAATTTATTCTTTCTGTTGTTTCTTTTTCCACCTTTATTTATCATAATATTTCCAAAATTTTCAATTTCAAATTCCTTCCCAATATCTTTAATGAACATTCTCTTTTTATTAATGCTTCCAGTACATTTTTACTTTTTGCAAAATTTTTTATGCCATCCTTGTACACATAAGGTAGTTGTTGTTTGTTTGTTTTTTATAGTGTGAATATATATATCCTCCTTTGCATTTTCTTAGAATTTAATTAAAAAGTAGCATTGCAATCAACTGTAACGATAAGGAATTGCATTTCTCTTTTTAGGTATCCTCTATATAACCATATCTGTTCATGTGTTATTGCTTTAATGAATCTTTTGATTTCTCCATGGAGAATTTTCTATTTGTATTCCTCATTGAGAAGATCTTAAAGACAAAGGATTATTTTTAAATGGTGACATTTTGAAGTTTTACGGTACTTATCAGATCATCTTGATGTGATACCAAGTAATTCCCTTTTGTAACATCTCTCCAGATGATTATTTTGTGTTGCTGATTTTTTTTTTCCAAGTAACATGTGACAAGTTATACTGGATTACATGGTACCAGCAGCAAGGAACAATCCCTGAATGAATTTGTATTTAGTTTTTCAGAGCTTCAAAAGTGACATCTTTTGACTTGGTAGACTTCAATTCTCATTGATTTTTTTTCTTTTGTAAAAATTCTTGTTCTTTGAACTGAAAAAAAAAAATGATTTTATTTCATTTAGAAGATTTTCAATTCATACTCATTTTTTTCCATTCAAATCATTTTTAGAGCTTAAAAAATTATGTCCTTTTACTTTATCTTAGGTTTCAATTCATCCTAATTACCAGATTTTAATGATCTTCAGATAGCAAGAGATTATCTAACAAACCACTTTTTAATACAAGGCTATGAATTGATGAGAATTCAAATTTTTGTACTTATCAATCTCTCACTGAGGGAAATTTATATGTTTATTTGGCCTTGTCACTGATTGAACATAAAAAATTGTAAACATTTTTTGTTTTCTTTTTTCCTTATCAAACAATACAAAGATATTTTATCATTAAAAATACAGGAAATTTTTGATCAAAATTTTGGATTAAAATATTGTCAGAAGGAGAAATAAATTAATATTTGTTGTTTCCTCATCATAAAATGTTAAAAATTATATTATGTCACCTGAAGCAAACTTGATGACAGTTTTGTTCATGCTGTGACAATTCCTTGAGAAAAATAGACAATAAAATTAATGATAAATACCCTCAATTACTCAAACTCTTTGCCGTTCAAATATCGGTTAATCCCCACCTGTGATTAATTACTGAGGTAATTAATTGCCTCTTCAATTAGAACTAATGAGGTGTTGCTTCTTTCTTTTTCAAAGAAATAATTCGATGCCAGTACAAACCTCTTTTACACCTGTTAAAGAATTCCCTTTAAGCTACAACGAGAATATTTATTGAAAAGATCCATCCTTCTTACTTGATTCTTCATTGTGAATTTGGTTTATCCAAATTTTATGATTAGAGCTCTGGTCAAGAGGTAGAATCTTTTGTACTCTTGAAGAGGGTCAGAGATATTTCTAATTTTTACAACTCATTTTAAGTCGGTGTGTCTGAACCATTATTAGGTATGTAACAAAACACTTCCACCATGGGCAGGATGTTACAAAATGTAATTATTTTCAAGAGGCATACAGCATTTTTGATTTCAGAATTTTCCTTCTCCTAAACTGGTTGACTTACTAAGACCAAAGAAGCCAGTCTGCCCTACTATTCACCCATAGCTAGAAAGAGAACAAAAGTATTCATGCCTTTCTCAAAGGTGTATGTGAAATGCAAACAACCTCAATCTGGGTTTGAACTTGGGTTGCCAAGTCCATTTCCTATGGTGATAACCATTGTGCCACAAGTGTAATTATTTTAGTTAATTCTTCTAAAATCCTGTGTATTCAAATCATATAAATATCGGTTTCTGGTTGCAGTAGATTTGATCACTTACCCAGCATTTATCCCAAAGAATACCATCAATTTTTGAGTGAGGCACTCTTAGGGTAATAGTTATTGTCAGTGGAAAAGGAATCTGTGATCTGAGTTCAAATCCTGGATGTGACTGTTAGCATTTCACTTCATACTAACACACTTTTCTAAGCTTTAGGTGAATAGTAGGGTATTACCATCTTCATATCAAGCTGAAAACGCAGAGTTTCTTGACTTTCCCTCTCTATCCATCCCATCATCCTTTGCTCCTAGCAGGTCTTTTAGACTGTATCTTGTTTCCACACAGAATGGATGTGAATAAAAGTAAGATATACTGGGTTCCTTAACATTGGTTTGGCAACCAGTCTAGAAGAAGGAAAACTCTAAATTCAAACTAGGTGTAAAAAAGTAAAGTAGGCGACCATAGTCGAGGGTGACCCGAAGGCTCCCTTTTCGATAGCTTACTACACCAAGGTGTAGGGGAGGGCGCTACTCCTTTCCCTGGATTGCTCCACTTTACCCTTGAGCTGTACCTTATAATGCTGAGTGTTAAGCAAGGAGGCATCAAGTACCATTTTTTGAGTCTTTGGTATGACTCGACCTGGGATTGAACCCAGGTCTCCCGAGCGATTGGCGAACACTCTAACCGCTAAAAAGGGACAATTTATCACATCCCATACGGAAGGGGTTAGGGGAATAAATTTTGGGGTAACCAGTGAGCTCTCAAACATGAGATAAATCTGCATCCTATAATATATTACTTTCAAAATGTCATACTCAGTGTTGAAGAATTAAGCTGGAGCTTTTATATCTAATGGTTCACAATTTTGGTCTGGAATATCTCTATCATCAGTTAATTAACATCTATGTTTTCTCATTATTATGACTTTGCAAAAAATTTCTTACCCGAAGAATTGTTTGCTTTTTTTAAATGTTTTCTTGTAACTATATAAGATTTTATATTCCTATTTTTCTACAAGTTTCCATTAAATTTGAGTTCATCTCAAGAAAAAACTTTTTCAAGTGATTTGTTTGCTATAATGAATCTTAAGTTTTCTTTCTTTTTAATTCTTGTTCCTTTATTAATGAATTATGCATTTGATATTTTTAGCATTATTTTGTATTATATATTTTTATATATATTATATATTATTATATATTATATAGTATTATATATTTTTATATATATTATATATTATATATAATATATATTATATAATATATTATATATTATTTTGTATTATATATTTTTAGATATATTATATATCATTTTGTATTACATATTTTTAAATATATTATATATATTATATATTATTTTGTATTATATATTTTTATATATATTATATATTATTTTGTATTATATATTGATTTAAATAACTGTGTAAGTGAAATCCAAAACATCTCTAAAACACACACACACACACACATACAAACACAAGGAAAAAACATATCAAATATCAGAGACCAATGAGGGTTAAAGCAGGCTATGGTAAACACACTCAAATGAAAAGAGAGGAGAGACCTCCATCTAAACCCATAACAAACTGAAAACCATTTAAACTGCAAACACAAGTGTGTTCAAGTCTCATTGAGTAACCCATTAACAAGGCCTTGTGCCATATATGTTCTCTAACAAAAGCAACAAGCTTGAAACATATACATATTTAAAAACAAAATAAATCCTAAAAAAAATACAAATCTCTTCAAAAACAAAACTCATTTTAGAATAGTGAATGAGAAATAAAGAAAAATTTCCAATCTAAATATGCCATGTTTCCAAGGTTTAAAAAATACTGTTTGTATCCTTAATAAAGTGAGGTAAGAACCCCCATCAAAGGAGTGTTCTACGTATGATACTAAACTGTTAAGGTCCCATCTGTGAGTCAGATAGATTTGTTTGAAAATTATTTGCATTACATAGGTTTTATAATGTTTGTTCAGATGAAATCTTCATCGTCACATTTATAACATTATTCTGAAGGGAACTTTGTAACTCCCTGTTTGCGAGTTACGATATTCCTATATCTTTGCGTAAAGTGAATGGACTAGCCAAATCCTTTGAATAATATACGATAATGCTCTCAAAAGACTTCTCTCAAGTAATTTACTTGGAAACAATCTCTTCACTGATGTACTTTGCTGAATACCGAAATACTTGATACCGAATCCAGAATCAGAATTGAACACACTTCAGACTTCTGTCTGAATACTTTATGTATTAGATATTCATGGTTAAGTGACCCAAGTAGCACAATTCATTAAAGAATTACGTTTGTTGCCTGGAGATCTGTGTTTAACCATGTAGGTGACGAAATCATCATCACACTTTGCTTGGTTCAGACAATTTTGCTGCGCATTGAATATTGAGGTTCAATACCCTCTAATTTTTTTATAGCATTCCTATAGTTTCTTCAAAATTTATCTTGCCTGATTTTTTCGGCAAAAGAAAATTTATATATTTTTCATGTTCAGCAGGTGACAATTTCCTTAAAAATAATCTGACTTTGTTTCCATCATTCCAATGCGAACAATCCTTTTTGAAGACCTCTTCGTATTTTCTGTTATAAGTCTGCAAAGTTATTCCTTCGACTGGATTGTATATAAATTTGCTAACAGAATTCACAATCGTGTCTGATGTGAATGAGTCAGACGTTTTTCCTTTGCAGTTTTTTTTAAATAACAATTCGAAGAATATTTGCTGTTGTTTTTCTAACTGGAATTGTTATTTATGTTGGTCTTTTAGTTGTTGTAACTGCAGTTCTTACTGTTCATCTTGGTCTTTTTGTAGTTGTAACTGTAGTTCTTGCTGGCATATCAACTTTAGTGGGTTATTTAATGGCAAGTCCATCTTTGTAGAAGAACAGTATTGATACTATTTAACCAATAGCGGGCATAAGGGGGTTGATACCTCTCTCAAGAGGCATTCGTCCCAAAGTGAATGTAATTGCATGTCAGAAGTTGGAAATTATTTACTAGAATATTGCAGTGCATCATATTAACCATTATGCCTTGGGGACTTCCCCAAAGATTGATTTTAAGGGCATGTCAATTTGGCTAGGATTATTTTTTGCTTTGAAGTTAGGAAATCATGTTCATTGTACATTCATATTTACATTTTGTGAAGTTGTTTTTTTGCACAGTTCTATCGAATATGAATAGATTTTAAACTGATCTATTTGGCCCCTAAATGAGACCCTTATATATATTTACCAACCCCTCCGCTCAGGCAGGATATGACACGAGGTCAATTTTTAAGCGGAGTTTAACAGGTTTGAATTCAGAGTTTTCCTTCTCCTAGACTAGTTGCATCACCGAGGCTGAAGAACTTAGTCTGTCCTACTATTTACCCATAGCTGGAGGGAGAATAATTGGATTCATACCTTTTCCAAGGGTATTAGTGCTATGTGAAATGCAATCAGTCTCATCCAGGATTTGAACTCTAATCACCGTGTCCATTTTCTACGATGATAACCATTATACCATGGGCACCTCCTTATAGGTCCAAGTGACCCTAGAGTTTATAGCAATAAAAGAGTACTTCATTCTGCCCTGAATTTCAGAACTGGAGCCACACTTTCAGATATAGTTTAATTTCATATCCAGGACAACCTTTGTTGGGATGGTGTAACCCTTTCTGCTAGGGATAGATTCAACATGTTCTAAGCCCCACTGACAGGACGTAAGAGAGAGGGAGGGAGAGAGAGGGTACATGGAGGAAAGAAAATAAAGAAAAACAGAATAAAGGGACTAAGAAAAGAAATTCTCAGAATAGGTTAATGGAAATAAACAAAAGAATGCATTTCTGTTAAAAGTCTCTGGACGTTAAAAGAATGGAAAAAAAAAAAGGATGGGATTTTAATTAATGGTCTACCTTGAGACAGGTAGTTGAACATTTCCCAATATTGGTATTCAAGTCTAAATGAAAGATAAGTTTTTAAAGCTGATTTTCAAAGCAGGCATATTCCCTTGGAAGTGTTGCACAATACAATTTTCCTACCCTTATATCATGACACTGCTCTGCTGATAGGGCTTCAAATATGCTGACTATATCCTCTTCAAAGAGATAAGACCCTGCCCTGCAAAATGGGTTTCCTGGGTATGACACTAAACTGTATCTGATGATGATCTGGGGAATGTGGAGTACCTCATCGTTGTCATTACTTCCAGGTTCACTCCAACCTAGATTTGAAGTGCCTGTTAGGGTCTCATCTTGGGAATCAAATAGATCAGTTTAAAAATCATTCATATTCAATAGAACTGTGTGAAACAAAGCCTTGAAAGCCTCTAGGCATAAAATAACTCTAGACGGGTCAACATGCCATTAAAATCAGTGAATTATCTTTGTCTTTTTCTTTTTTCTTTATAGTCATGTTTTGATGTTCACCCTGACCCCTGTCTATGGGTTAAGTAGATTTTTTTGAAAATCATCCATGTTCAATAGGACTATGAGTAAAACAAAGCCTCTAAAGAAACAAAATATAAATATGAACGTACAATGAGCATGATTCCCTAACCTCTAGACATGAAATAAGCCAAGATAAGTTGACATACCATTACAATCAATCAATTAATTAGTTGTATTAACTCATTTAGACTTTCTGAATATTAACTTCAATAAAACAAAGAAAGAAAGTGATGGAGAAAAAATTTTTAAAAAAGAACAGGAAGAATAAAGATGAAAAAGATTAAATAAAATAAAGGAAAAGTGCGGGAAAAAGATGAAGAGAGATTGAGAGAAAGGGAAATCATAAAGAAGAGTTAAGAAAAATGAATATAGAACAAAACAAAATAAGAAATATGGAGAAAGGCAAAGTAAATGAGGTGTGTGCCTAGAAAGAAATGAAAAGTTGATTTTCAATTATTAGGTCTGGGCAAAAGGTTCCTACAAAAATGTCCATGAAAATTGTTCGCATTTTTGCAAATCCTTTCAATTTACCACTATTGAAATTAATAATTTCTAGTTGATGAGATCTTGTTGGCTGAATCGGATATAATGAATGTCAGGTTGCAGTGGTCAACTTAAACCATGAATCATTTGTCAGAAACAAAAAAAAATCCAAAAGGAAAAAGAAAAGAAATATCAGATCCAAAAAAAGTAATGAAAACCTTCTCAATATGCTGAATAGATCTTTGAATGATACAAATGCCCTTATTACTTTATTTCAATTGTCATAAATGCATAAATCTATGGTAACAAAGATTCTGAAATGCACCAGACTGAATCTCTGTTAAAATGCTCATTCTTTGCTTTTTTAACTGCACAACATGCGCATTTCTGTAGACACGCCAACTTAGCATCACTTGAATTAACAAGATTTTTGCTGATCGTACAACCCTTGGCAAAAATATGCAGTCACTCCCCTTAGAGGATGTTCACCCAGCTTTTCTTTTTTTGTTTATTTATAATTTAAAAGCAAATAAAAAATCACAGAAATGACACAAAATAATTTTTGTTGAACAGCTGAATATTCTGGCTTCATTAAATCCATCTAAAACAAATCAGACTGTTATATGAAGTTAGAATATTGGACTGATGCACAAAAATTTTGAGTTGATCTGTGATTTGATTGTTTGGTGCTGAATAAAACTGCTGGGTAAACATCACGTTAATTAATGATTCCATAATTTTTTCTGGGGTTTTATATTTACAGTGTTTGTATGAAATGGCTACAATTTTGTAATTAGTTATCTATCAGATTTGATGTCATCTTAATTCTCTTTATGTGTAATTTAAAGAGATTTCCAAAATAATGTTGCGGATAGTCTCTATGTATAGTAGTTAACATGCTGGACTGCAACACTGTACTCGGGTCACACTATTAATTTGGCATTAAATAACCATGAAACAAAGAAACTGAACCAAATCTAGTCAAGGAACACTAGTGGTACTATTTAACCCATAACTGGGAGGATAAGTTGGTTCATAATATTCCCAATGGTATTGACCTGAAAATGAACTTAATATGAACTGGAGTTCAGACTTGCTTATGATGATGATGCTGCAATCCCAAATATTAGCCACTAAACTAAGGGATTTCCACCAAGTTCATGTCAAGTAAATCCCTGCAAACCATCATTTACTGATCCTACAAAAAATCACATCCCACCATAAAACCAGAAGAGTTTAATTGTCTTTTAAACCAAACTGTGACGTTCCTACCCACCATCAATAATGAAGTTTCTTTGTTTAATGTACTGTTACACTCAGTGTGAAATCTCATTATGATTCATAATCTCTTCATTGCATTCAAAAATTTACTAAAGAGCTAGTATCATTGAAAGATAGAATTGGTAGATCATCTTATAAGCTTAATGGGTGTTCAGAAAAACGAGTATTCTAAGCTCTTGAAAGACACTGTCTGATTGACAGTCATAGCAATGAGCAATCACATGACAAAGCATCAAACCTTGTTGGGTCATTCAGAAAGCATGACATATTGAAGCTGGGGAACTTTTTCAATCCACTCACAAGCATATGAATAAGACCCCACATTCCACAATGGGCAGGTTTAATTCCTGCAGCCTCCATCCATCTTTCACATTATTTCCTTCACTCATCTCAACAGCCAGGTTCAGATAATATCCAGAACTTATATTTTTGAGATGAAACCACCTTATCTCACATACATACCAACAGATAGCCCAAAACAAGTTATCCATATACTTCCTGAGAACTCAACACAATAGAACAGACATTTAACAACTTAGCTTCTTTGTAAGCCCTCTGAATTAATATAAAGAAGGGAAACTCTCTTGTACATTTTCATATATAAATTCCATCCTGTTTGTTGATTTTGTTGTTTTTTCTTTCCATTTTGTCCATTCCTGCACTAAGCAGGCTGCATGACATCCTGGAAAACAGTTATTATTTTGATGATGATATTTCATTCTTATGAAGACATTCTTGATACCTTTTGAATGAATTTTCTTATGAGGAAAACAGTCTTGTGCAAGTGCACCACCCTCTATAGTGAATAGACCAAGTTCTATATGATATGAAAATTCATCTTAAAAGTAAGATTTGAAAAATTTTGAAAGAAATACCATATCATTTGATATCAAAAGAGAAGTTTCCAAGATATTCCAAAATTCACTGGAATATGTGTATTGAATATCAAGTAAATAATGTTTCTTTGATTATTTATATCTGTCTTAGTAAATACAGCTTGAGTCTTGATAGTTTTTGAACACACCTTGTATTCTATATTTTTGCATATGCCTCCTCTGCTTATATACTTATATGTATATTTATGTGAATATAAGTACTTACTCAGTTAAGATAATTTTGACACAGAGTCACAATGGTGAGACAACCTGAGAGAATTTAACACCCTTCACAGTAGATAATCTTCATGATTAATTTTTTTAACTATTGATCTATTTCAAGGGCTCTCTTTATGTAAACACATCCATGGGTATTCCTTTGTGTGTGTATATATATATATATATATATATGTATATATAAAGCATTTGCTATATTGGAATTTATTGAACATGTTATCAGCAGTTTATCATTGCCAATTCTAAGTGCTTTGCATCTTTGAAAAGTTAAACTTATTCTATAGTTCTTGCACATTTGTGAGCTATCTTTATTACCATCAGTGAATATCTCCCCTGAGACTTTGTATATATATATATATATATATATATATAAAGAGAAAGAGAGCTTTTCAATTTGTAATAATAACATGGCTACATGTTTTCCTTATGAATTGATGTACAGTGGATTTTTCATAATAGAACCATGAATTATAAAGAGCAGCTGTACAAGAACTCCTTGATTTTAATGGGATGTCAACCCATATAGGGCTATTTTATGCCTCGAGGTTAGACAATTGTATTTGTTGCATATTCATATTTACATTTTTGTATAGTTGTTTCTTAAGCATTTATTTTTACATGGTTCTATTGAATATGAATTATTTTTAATCAGATTTATTTGATTGATTGATGGGAACCTAAAAGGTATTACCACTTCAGGCCTAAGTGGACCTGGGAGTAATGGCAATGAAGGGTTAATTTGCACAACCCTGATCTTCAGAATTGCAACCTCTCTATCAGATGTAATTCAATGTCATATCAAAGACACACTTTTTGGGGAGGTCTTACACATTTACTGGGATACAGTCAAATTCTTAGCTGTTAGAAATGCTACAAATAATGTGCTGTTTATTTTGATCAGTCAGTCATTCACATTTTTAATTAAAATATGTCAGAATCATTTAAAAGGTATTTTTCAGTTCTAAAAATAATTGTCTATCAAAATTTTTTAACAAGTCAAAATTCTTAGCATTTTAAACAGATGTAAAAAAAAAAAACCAAACTCTCAAAAATAGATAGTATTGTTATTCTTGAGAAAATTATCTCCCTTGATTCAAGCTAGAGTTTTCAATATACATCTTTTTCCTTCTAAACTATTTGTTTTGTTCAATTAAGTAGGCCATTCAGTTATTGGATCCAAAATTATTAGATCTGATAGAGTCCTATTAACTAGAATCTACTGTATGTTATTTTCTTATTCTTGTACAGTAGGCAGTTTACCATTATCATCAAGTTGTACTGATAGCAATGACTCTCTCGCACTACCTATTCCTATCATCCATTGCTCCTAGTAGAATACATCTGGTGTCTGCACGGAGTTAATTTATGTAAGGCTTTGTTAACGGGCCAACACTAGCATGTCCAAGTATAGGAGTCAATAAGAGAATGTCTCTTAAAGGTTTGTCTCTACTTCTCCAGTTGTCTTGTTCATCTTAATTAGATGGTTTGTGCGATGGGAGGCAAGTGGACATATAATACTGTGGGGTGTTGCTTCTCAGATTTGTTCAAAACAGCTAGTGTAGTTCCCATCTTGCTTTTTCTCTATGTGGTGTGTCTATACAGTAGTACTGACACAGCCACAGCTTGGAAGAAATCCTATTTTATTTTATTGGATAGATCAACTTTCCATATGATTGATAGCTTGTCAGTACCAGTCCATGCTTTGCTAAGTAGATGTTGATATCACTTTTACTAGATGAGCTGTTGCTGCTGAGGTATGTAAATTTGCCTACAAATTTCAGAGGCTTACTACTTGAAGTGGCGATAGCTCTTCCTTATTTGAAACATAAACACAAAAATGATGGTTCACTTGTCTGATGGTGATAGAGACTTTTTCAAAATTGTCCCTGGAGTCTTGTAAGGAAATACATTAGCACTGTATAATTGGCCTAGACTTTGTATTTTGAACATCATTAGATCCAATAATAAAATAAATAAGTTTACTATAATGTATTGTAATATACTTGCAATTCATAGACCTTGCCTGGCTATAGAATATTCTAATTCCCTATAAATCAAGATTATGAGCTGAATTCTGTATACCATCAGTAAAATGAGCTTGATGTTGATTATTTCTAGTCTTGTGTGTTATCTTAAAATCAACAGTGACTAAACAGTTTAGTTCTTTCTCAATATATCAGTACGACTAATTAGAGTGTTTTGAAATAATCAATCATAGGTTTATTTGGGCTTCTTATAATTTATTTAATATGCCTCTCTTCCTCTGACTATTTGGGTTGTAAGTTCAAATCTTACCAAAGATAGCATGTATTATACCAAGTCAACTAACATATCATCTAGACATTAGATTTTAGATGCCTTGAAAAATGATATTCTATAATGTTACAGATATACATTGCACTTAGCTTTATTTCAGCAGCACATTAATTCTATAATATCGTGAATAATAGGCCTTGAGGTCTCCAGCACAACTACTGAACCACAACTCAATCGATACTTAGGTATGCCTATAAGAATAAAAAGATATACATAAGCATACACGCATACGTACATATTCATTCACAAATATTCTGCCTCGGGTCAGTTGGATCTATGTTAAAATTTCTTAGATTCTAAAGATGGTTCTTGAAGATGAACCTCATTGCTTCAGGCTGAACAAGTGCAGCAAAATGCTGGTTGTTTTTAAGGGAGGAAAAAAAACCCGGCTCCAAATACTTTGTAAAACGCCAAATGGAGTCATGTGCCATGTGACGTAAAAGTGAGAAATGCTTCTAGGCATCTTCAGTAATACAATAATTGAAAGTTCTCATCTCTTGGAGATTTTTTTGGTTCCAGGAATGACAACTTGATACTCCAAACTTTCAAGCTCTAATCTTTCTTGGAAATCTTTTCTTCCAAATCTTTCAACTGTGTTTTTATTGGGTTTTTTTGTTCTTTCTTAATTTAAAATTTTCTTTTCCTTTTTTTTTTTTTTTTTTTTTTTTTTAGCAAAAATTAAAAAGATAAAAAATTAATGAAAAATGTATTAGCATTGAACCATGTTTAAATGCCTTCAAAAATATTTTTAAAAAGTTAAAAAAAAAAAAAAAAAAAAGTAGTAACTCATAAAATTTTCAAGAAAAAATTTTTAAAAAAATAGAAGTTTTTAATTATCAAAAATCAGATAAAGAAAGAAAGAAAGAAAGAAAGAACCAACAAAAGTGTCTATAATTATTTCAGAAGAAAAAAAAGCAGAAAAAAGAAAAAAAATAAGAAAGAATAAAAAGCTACAAACATTTCCAAATAAATATTCAAATATGAACTTGATAAATTAAAGAAAAGAAGAAAAAATGCAACATAAAAGATAAAATGAAAATAAAGAGCATATTTTTCAGTAAATAATGTCATAAATAAAATTAAAAAAAACATTGAAAAAGATCATTTTCACCATTTCCAAACCTTCATGAACTATGAAAGACAAAAACAAAATCTATTCTATTCAAGTGATATATTTGTTCACTTATATAGAACTCTTTACTGAAGTTGTCAGTTAAAAAAAGGAGCTGAAAAAAAAAGAAAAGAAAAAGAAACTGCTGTTTTTAAGCCTATGAGCAAAATGGTTTAAGTTGATGTATTATGATGGGTAAGGGTCATGAAGTGGATTGGTGTTGACAGATGATGATGGCTGTAGATGAAGGGTATGGGTAACAAGCAAGAGTGAAGTACAGGAGTGTCTTGCAGGATTAAAAGAACTCACCAGAATCATAAGGTCAGTTTGACTTGCCCTTACACTTGAATCTCATCTTTGCAATAGCTTGTCTTCACTGTCTTTTCCTATACTTTTTGGATTTTTTGAAAAAAAAAATTTCCTCAATAAAGAATAGAATTCTAAAACAGAAAATAAAAATACTTATTAAAAATGAAGAGAAAAAGATATAATTTCCATTAAAAAACATGGATGCCATTAATGTGGGGCATATAGTCTTTCTTAAAGATGACTGTATGCTCCACATTATAAAATACAATACCTTGTAAATTGTGAGAAAGACACAATATGGGAAGCTCACTTAGTGCAACGGTTATCATGGTAGGAAATGAAATCAACTTGGCGAGTTCAAATCCTGGAGGAGGCATTTGAATTTCACTTTGTGCTAAAGCCCTTGGAAAAGGCATAAACCCATCAACTATGGACCAATAGTAGGACAAACTGGGTTCTTAAGCCTCGGTAAACTGTCTCTAAGTAACTCAGAATTCCAACCAGATTTACTCTGCTAAAAAAATGATCTCGTGTCACATCCTGCCGATGGTGGAGGGGTTAGTTAAATACTTTTAAATATGCAATTTATCTGACAATACAGAAGAAATGTAAGTGATATAAATTCTGTGAGTCAGTTCAAATTTTAGTAAAGTTTCTTTTCACTTTCTTTACACTTGGGAAAAGCACGACTCAGCATCTCCTTACCCACTTGCCTGCCATCTATCTTGATGGAGAGTAACCAGTTGAAGAAAAAAGCCACAGAGAAGGCAATAGGTTACCACTTAACTATATCTCCCAAGAACAGACATTGTAATGTGCAGTTTATGGATCAAGGAAGCATGATCTTTGAAATTTTGGAAAGAACAGGGCACTTTCTATTCAATTCCATATCTATACCTATGGATGAAGTTATTCAGAGAATACTGTATTTTTTTTTTTTTTTAAGTAGAAAAGTTTCTTATTGTCTTTGTAATGAAATTCACAGCCTTTTCCTCTTCCCACACTGGTGAACCTGGTGACAGCTGTGCCACCCCTTATGACCAACAATAAAGAGTCAACCATTAGAATGGTAAGGGATGTTTAAAAGAGCCAGACAGTTAATAACCAGCAGAGTACAAATAAGGAGCTATTGAGATTTTCCTCCCTCCCATTTAAGGTAGGCTACAATTTATGGAACAATATGATCTTTTCTTTTTATACCCCTAAATATACCACTTCCTGTCTTCGAGAACGGTTTAGAGGGAGAATGAAAAACATTAATAAATGAAAGGACTACATGTTTGACTGTTTCCTTTTTCTGCAAACTTGTTGGAATTTCATCATTTTGTCGTAGTCTCCAGCAATTCAAGTCAAGACCCAGCAACTTGACATTAATATTCAGTTTCATTCATTTATCTAAAATCGGAGAAGTATGGAGGAGTATCTAACTGATAATGAGATGAATAAGACCTTCATTGGGCCCAAATTAACTTTTCCTTTTCATTTTAAGATTTTAAAAGAGAAGTTGTAAAAAATGATATCTATGAAGCCATTGTTTCTGGAGAATAAACAATCAGATGCCTGATTAAAGCCAAATTACAAAAGGTCTGTCCTTTTTATGAATATCATCAGCTGGTTTTCTAAACATAGAAAAATGTGTTACTATCAACTAAATGATACATATGGATGTTTATATTCAAAAGGAATTTTAAGTATGAACATCTTGATATTGATGGAAAAATATGTGCTGAAGTATTTATATATATATATGAACTTGTGTCACATTGTTGGGTCTTAGTGCAAGTTGACAAAGACAAGATAATGAAATGAAGACAGACAATTTATAGAAAAGGAAAAAGTTAAATAGTTGCTCTCAGAAAAATACCACTTAATTAGTGTGCTTAAGTTTCCTTCTAAAATATTCTCAAATAAGGAAGAAGTGACATGGTATTTTTAAGCCAATGAAGGAAAAGATCTTACTGTTTCACAAATTTCAGCCCACCCTTATAGGAAGTGGCTTGCTAGCTACAAAATCTAAGCTGCTTACTTGTCCTTTACCAGTCACGAACTGACTAGTTGAGCCCTTTCGAAATTCCTAACTCTTCTGTGACCTTTTCTTGCACTTAGCCTGAGAGGAGGTGTGCCCTCGTGGTGTAATGGTTAAAGCGATGGACTGCGGAATCATAGTGAGCAAGTTCGTACTCCAGTCACGCTATTATGTTCACTTTCGAGCAAATATCCTTGGGGAAGGTATGAACCCCCTTATCCTCCAACCTATGGGTTAAATAGTACCACTACTGTTCTTCTAGGAGAAGGGCTTTGTCATTAAATAACCTATAAAGGTTGATATGCCATTAAACAAAAAAAAACCAAACCAAACCTATCCTGAGAGTTCTCAAAGTCGACCCATTGTTGTCAATCAGTGGGTTTTTACCAGTGGTTGGGAAGGCTGCTTGTTACCACCTTAAACATGCAGATTAAGTCCAAAATTGTTGCCTAGCCTACTAGCCAGGGCTATAGAATATGCAAACTTCACCTCTGCCTAGAGGTAAGACCCTGCCCACCTATGGGGCCACCTTTGGGCTGTGGGTGGTGACCTATAATACCTGCAGATGGGTTCTTGGTAGCTGAATAGTCCATGACCTGGGTACTAAGACCTGCAACATTTTTCTTTGGCTCTTACTTGGGTTAGATGGGCCCTCAGAGAGGCTTGATCTGATCAATCGACTGGTCATTTCAAGTTGTAGCACTTTTTAGTTGAAGAAGAGACAACCTGGGCTCAATTCCCAGTAATAAAATAATTGCCATCTATTCTTATGTAATGGTTATTAGGTTCATCTCAAAACCCAGTTGTACTGCAGCAAAGCTAAGTTTGGTAAATAACTATGGTACTGATTCTGAGTGGTTTGTTGATGTTATGGATTCAAGTGGAAGACTAAAAGCTGCTACTGAACAACATACTTAGAGAGCAATATAGGTTACTGTAAGAAGTAGTTGTAAAAAGAAAAAAAAAATGACAACCAACAAAAATTGCTATTGTGGATAATCTAATATGGCACCAAAATTAAAAACTGATTCCTAACTGAGCATTCTTAAATTTTACACTTTATGAATGAGAACATTATTATAAACCTGTAATTATTTGTGTATAATATGCACCTCTAACTTTGGCATTATAATGTCCACTTATAGAAGAAAACTTTTGGGAAAGCATGTCACACCTTATTCTCTCAACTGCTCCTCTCCTTCTACAAGGATAGCTTTGACATTAAATAATCCACAATGGTTAATATGCCATTAAACAAAGAAATCCAAACTGAACCTAAATTTTGATTATAAAATTCTGGAAAAATATTTAATTTGTTTAGAATATTTTATTGGTTTGTACTTATTAAAAAGAATTATTTATTAAGTTTACATCGTGTCTAAAAATATATACATGTACACAGTATCTCAAACAAGCAAATGGACATATTCACCCACAAATTGTTTCTTTATAAAAGATGATCACAGCCCTTTGTTTGCATCTCCTGATAAAAGGGAGCCACTGGACAGTCCCTTAAGGATCCTTAGTGTCTTCTACATAACAATTTATTTGGGTTATGTGAGATCCTCTGTTTGGTCACTACATAATATAAACCCACTTATTATTTCCTCACTGTGTAACACGAACAACCAACAGAAGGAAACTGTTTGGTTTGGATACTTCTGTTCATTTAAAAATCATATCAATATCAAAGTTGGTAATTTAAATACTCAAAGAAGATTACTATCACTATTACATATCATCATCTAAGAATTTTCTTCCTACTAGAGTATATATGTGGGAAAAAGATAAACTGACGAAAGTATATATTTGGTGTTGTTGATGATATATCTATTATTATTTATAATATGTCATCAACTACACCAAATATCCATATCTTTTGTCCATTTCCCTTTTCCCACATATATTCTGTCCAATTCATTTCATTCCCTCTTGAGTATATATACACTGAAAAGCAGCAGCAGTCTTTAAAATACATTGGCATTATATCTTATTAGAGATATTTGTCATTAACAATAGCATTAATGATTTCAGCTGTGCCATGAAAGCCCTTTTTAATCTCATTTGTAAAAGATTAGCCGTTAGTATATTAACTAGGAGGCGATTTGATTTAAAATTTGTAACAGATAAAATTAGAGGAAAAATATTAGTTCAAATAAAAGAATGATGTCCATTCATTAAAGAAGCTGTCAGTTATTCTAAGAAAAAATGCTAGTTGTCACGATATGATGACTGATAATAATGTGCAAAATAAAATTTTTTTTTTTTTTTCTTCATCTGATGGTTGGATATTTTCACTATCCATTAAGGAAATTCTTAGGACAATATATGGGACATGAGCTTCTGGACATTGGTCCAAAAATTGCAAGCAGGTCTTAAATGCTAGATTCCACATAAACAGTTTACAAGAGTTAATATATATAAAAACATCATGTTGGTGTGTGTATGTATATATATATATATATATATATATATATATATATAATCAACATCATGAATGTATATATATATATATATATATATATATATATACATGTATATGATGTTGATAGATCTATAAATAGATATATATATATATATATATATATGTACACACTTCAACATATATATATATATATATATATATATTTACAGGGTGTCTCAAAATAGATGCAATCTATTAATATGATGATTCATATTGCATCAAGTCATCTTTCATCTGAGTTTTAAAAAGCAATCATATCACTTCAGAAAGGTCAAACCTGATGACAAAAGCAGAAATTGATTGAATTTACCCTACAGTACACGTAAAAGACCAAGTTTTTGGGAATGTCTTCAGAGGGACTTTTTCAGACTCCTTCCAACAGAATCTCTCACTGCATCCACATTGACAGGACATCTTACAGTCAACTTCCTGCCAGATCTGGGGTTTTCTCCCTTCTTGCTGAGATAGTTTACTGACCCTGTGGCTTGAAATATATGTACCCAATGATAAATTAGGCTTTTCTGGGGATAATTGTTAAGTTAAACTTCCTGCAAAATTTTGCTTGCACAGTTTTGAATGATCTTGTCTTCAAATAAGTAATGATGGAAGATATTTT
This sequence comes from Sepioteuthis lessoniana, assembly GCA_963585895.1. Lineage (NCBI taxonomy): Eukaryota > Metazoa > Mollusca > Cephalopoda > Myopsida > Loliginidae > Sepioteuthis > Sepioteuthis lessoniana. The sequence goes on from OY757925.1 coordinate 3,935,505, forward strand.
TTCTACTCTTGTCCAAGAAAAAAGAAAACATGAGTAGTAGATTTATTAGCAGTCACATGGGTCCTATGTATATTAAGACACCTTGTAGATCCACATTATGTATATACTTAATTAAACATCAATATCATGCATGTTTATATATATATATATATATAACAACAATGTTGGTTGTCCATGAGCATTGATAATAGGCCTCAAAACTCTGCATTGATCTTTTCTACCACGTACACTCTATATTTTACTACAATAGTGTATAAGTCATACAACGTTAACACAAACCTGATAACTAATAAGACTAACCATCACAACCCCAAAACTATGACCCATACCTCCCAAACCTACCATCTATTTCCTTAATTTTATAATGACAGCACTTTGCTCTTCAGTTATAATCATCATTGTACATAGAAATACTATTATTGTAACCCCTTTATTATTTTCTTTATGTATGTACTATCACAGATAACTATAGTATATATAATATATACACAACATATCATTAAATTATTATTATATTCTAGCCCAAGTCTCTTCCCTATATTTAATACCAATATTGTACGATATTCCATAGTATGTTGCAATACAATATATCCCAACTCCTTGATATTCATTGTGATTCTGGTCCACCATACTATAGTTGCTTAAATATGCTTACAAATCAAATCTTTATTTATTTCTGTTGTTATGCAATGATGATATTTTGTTCCTTAGTTATAATCACTTATACATATAGAAATAGATAAAGAATCTTTCCCGACAATACTGTAACAATATCAGGTACATTGATGATTAACATCCACTAAAAACAATGCACTGCACATGTACCTTCCTCTATAATATATATTTGTATATACATTACCATTATATTTGTGTGTGTACATATATATAGAATGATGTTCCTCAATGATATATATGCATATTTATATATACATCAACTTTATATATGTATATATACATACATATAATATTATATATGTATATATACACACACATCCACATTGACATCATGTATTTAGTTTGTTTTATGGCATATTAACCACTATAGGTTATTTAATGTCAAATCCAGTTCATACATTCATGTCTGATAGATATGATTTGTAAACAAAAGTCAACTAAGTTAAATAGTTCCAATATTGCTATGTATCTCTAACAATTCAATTAAATGTCAGTCATTTGTTTACAAACTGTTAAATGATCAAACAGTTCTATTAAGCATTTGTTTGCATTCAGTTTAAATCTCAAACAGTTCTATTTGGCCCATAGATAGGACCCTATTAGATGCGAACACTCCAGGCCAGAGTGGAGCAAAGAGTAATGGTAATGAACGTGTAATCCTATTGCCCCAGAGTTCCAGAACTCTGTGGGTGGGGGTATTACCTCACTGCAGAGATGCAGCTGCTGTATTCTACAGTCCCAGTCAACAGTAGAAAGGTTTTAGCTTGTTCAAATGAAAAGAGAAGTATTTCATTTTATGAATTTAGAAAATGTTTTTTTAGTATACTTTTGAAATAATATATAAGAAATATGTAAACTTCATCTTTAATTGGAATCATTTTGAGATGAGGCTTCTTAATCTGAGAATTAATTTTTATTTATTGCAGACTTTTTGTCCTCATCTTCGTAGTTTTTGTGTTGTTTCTTCTTTCACTACGTTTCGGCCAAATTTCACCTGAAGAAGGCCAGAGGTGAAATTTGGCCGAAACGTAGTGAAAGAAGAAACAACACAAAAACTACCAAGATGAGGACAAAAAGTCCGCAATAAATATGTAAACTTTGATTGGTGAAAGGTTTAAAACATTTGCATGATTTTTTTTCTTTTTGTCACTAATAATTTTTATTTTCACAATTAGAACTCATTTACAGAATATTTTTTAGTTGATTTTCGAAAAGCAGTATAATTTAAATACAAATTTTTATTTACTCATAAAAACTTGAGGATAAAAGTATCACATATTAGAATATTTTTGAATTTTTTTTTTTTTTGTTTACTTGTAAATTATTATTTAAAAATGTAAACCTTTATAAAATGTAAACCTTTATAAAACCTTTTTTTTTTTTTGTTTACTTGTAAATTATTATTTAAAAATGTAAACCTTTATAAAATGTAAACCTTTATAAAACCTTTTTTTTTTTTTGTTTACTTGTAAATTATTATTTAAAAATGTAAACCTTTATAAAATGTAAACCTTTATAAAAATGTAAATTATTATTTAAAAATGTAAACCTTTAAAATAGCATCAGAATTTTATTTTTCAAAAGATTTTTTTTTAGATGAAAAAAAGTTAATTCATTCCTTAATTACCTGTTGATTTATATTGATAAAAAATTCAATCAAACTTCTTTGTACCCTTTAGAAATGTAACAATAAAAAGAAGCCAAGAAATGAAAAGATGTTCTTATTTTGAAGTTAAAAATTTTGCATACTAATTCAAATGAAAAGTGTTCGTCTATTCTACACGTGTTTATTTCGAGTTAGAGTGACTAAAAATGAATGTATTTTGTTCTAAGAAATATAAAAAGTATTTTTTATAAGAAAAAGATTTGTTTAAATGTAGCAATATAGTTAGTTACAATAAAAAGGTTAAGAATTGGTTTACATTTTTAAAAAAATATTTTTAAAAACCTGGGTTTTTTTTTCAGTTCCTTGCAAAATTAAGAATGAAAAAAAAAATTGTACAGAACCCTTGAAACATTTGATCATGGAGAGCCTGAAGAGTCCTCCACCACCACCACATACACACACACTTTTGAACTTAGGAAGAACTGTAATAAGTTCCACAAATCAATTGATTTTTGATGAACGAATTATATCATTTAATCAGTAAAAATCAAAACATGAATTTCATACTTTTTGTGATCAAGAAGGGCTCAGAGAGTTAACGATTGCATCTGACTTGACCAGATTGGTCTTTGTACAGCTGGATGATCACATTCAGGAATTTTGGAGGACAGCTGAGCCGTTCCATTATCAGCCACATTTCTCCTCTGTCCACTGTATCGAATGCTTTCGTCAGATCAATAAATGTTACATTTAAAGCACCTTGTTTTGTGCCTGGTACTTCTCTTGAGGCTGCCAGATAACCAACACTGTCTGTTTTGAGCTCCTGTTAGCTCTGAAGCTCTCTGGAAGATTTTCTTTCATGATGGTGGGTATTAATTAACACACAGTGATTGATATGTCTTAAAATACAATCAAATCAAACCATCAATGCTTGCAGCACTTCTTTTATTTATATATATATATATATATATACACACACACATCAACATGATATACATCTATATATACAGACACGTTTGAAAATACACTGCTATCCTTAAGGTGCTGCGTGGTGGTGTCAGTTATATTACGTCTGGTTCATTGGGAGGGGGTTTTGGGTGTTTGAACTTGATACTCCTTTCATCAGCTAGATCTCATCATGGGTGATCAATCCCGAATTCAACATCCATCTTTCTCAACGTTCTGTACAGAGTTAACACCCTCTCTCCACCAACAAGTGTGCTGGATATGACACTAAACCATTTGATGTTGAGGCTCCTGTTCTGGAACTTCAAGAAATGTGGAGTACCACTGCATTGCCATTACTCCCAACTTGTACCTGTTTGGATCTCATCTATGGGTCAAATAGAACCATTCAATCATTTTTATACTTGAAACCATTTAACTCTGTACAAACAAATGATTAGTATTCAGCAGAATTATTAGGGTTAATCAGGATTTTGGATAAAATAACCCACGAGAGTTGATATGCCATAAACCATAAAAGAAAGAAAATCACCTGTCCCAGTAAATACACTGGTTTTACTTGAGTGATTTTCTCCATAGACCACTCATTGAATTGTCTACTAAAGTAGCTAATCAGTAAACTGGTAAGTGAAGCGTTTGTGGTTTGTTTTCTTTTTATTTTCTATTGAAGGATCTTGGTTTTTGAGGTGAGTGGAATATTCTCAAAGGAGAAAAAAAAAAAAAAAAAACATTTTATATAACTAAAAAGTGTCCATGTACTTTAGTTGATAACAACTAAAATAAATTTATCATATTTCAACTTGACTAGGTTTAAAATATGGAAATATTTAATGTGTATTAATTAAAAGAGAATTTGTCAAAAACTTGACTTAGTGCAGTTTTTAATAAACTTATTTCACATAACAATGAAGTCGAAAAAAGTAAATTATGGTGACCAACAACGAAAATGGATGGATGTTAACAAAGGGTGTTTATGATTTTACAAAACCTGTAGATAATTTTCCCTCTCTTTTACCTTCCTCTTAACTCATTTCTTTTTTATAATTGTAGGCAACCCAAGTAATTTTGGGGGGTTGGTTTTACACCATTAAAATATGATTGGAGAAAAAATGGGGGGTGGGTTCAATGATAAAACTGAAGTCTTCGATCATTTACAAATAAACAGGAAAATAAATCATTGAATTTACATATTAACATAATACTGAAATGATAATAAAATTTGTTTAAAATTATATGTGTACTGCTTACAAACTTTTATAAGTGAGTTAATTTATTTGTTTTAAACCGTAATCAAAAAATCAAAAAGTTTATTTTTTATATTATATGTTAAGTAATTATAATTGTTGGTCTTTCCAAATCATAGAAACAGAAGAAAAGAAAAAAAAAGAAATTATTTTCTTTATAGAAAACTAATTTAGGTTTGGATGGAGACATTGCTTGCCTGCTTGCCCATTGTTTTATCCAAAGCCACTTTGCAGTTCTTTCAGCAATATCAGAGATTGTTTTAATTCCTTTTTTTGTGGACCCAACTAAACTGATGTTTGATAGAGTTCTGCTCTAAATACTTCTGTGTCCACTTCTATTGGTAGGCAAAACACTTTCCATCCACTTCAACATTGCATGAGTTGTTATTTGAATTTTCTTTTCTTTGTGTGTGTGTGTGTGTGTGTGTGTGTGCTTGCTTCTTCAACATGTTCCTTCTATGACACCATCCATCAGTTCCCTCATGACAATATTCTTTAACTTGTTTAAAAATACTAAGCCTGGGTGTAAGATTAATTTTGTTATATGAACTGGAAATGTTAATTCTGAATCTAAGTCGACACTTACCATATTTGACGGTGTATAAAACACAGCCTAAATTCAGCAGGGCAAATCAAGAAAGAAAACAAGTCTTTTAAATTATGACAATCTGTATATGAAAGTTACTCTACGGTCTACAGTAATAGTAGTTGTTAGGAATATAATTTTGGTTGATGATTGTGAATTTTAAACCAACATATGGCAAATAAGATGCAGGGGAATTTAAAAGAAATTTTTAGTAAAAAAAGGTGTGCCTTATATGTTGTCAAATACGGTAATTTTAAGAAAAAAAAATGTAATGAGTTTGTGGGTTTAATTTGTTGGAATCACAAAAAATTACTTGGAAAATTTTTTTTCCCAAAGACAAAATTATTGAATTCTAATGGTTGCCTGTGTGGAATAATATTTCTTTTAATAACTTCAAGATAATTCCTGTCTGCCCCATACATACTCATATACCTGGGACTCCTTCTTTTTTGTACCGAAGTATCAATATAATTGTTCTTTTGTCAAAACTCCATTAACTTAGTATTAAGAATACTAAAAAATATTTTCCTTTCAGTGTTTAGTAGGGAAATACATCTGAATTGGTTAATCTTAATCACTCCTCCTTTTGGGATCCAAATGCTTTCTGAGTATTTTGATGGTTCTGCTATTTTCCTCTTGCCTAAATTGCTTTTAGTAACTTCCATAGGAAATAAAGACGTTGAGAACAGGTTTTATGAATGTTATAGAGCACTTGATTTGGTCCTTAAGCAGAGGCTGACCTTTTTTGTTTTTATGACTGTTTGGATTTCTTCCTAATAACCCAGTCGACTAAGGCTATGGAATACATGATTGCATTTCTGCGGAGGGATGAGAGCCACACCCCAATGAAAACTATCCAAGTTAGACGAACCAGACATGCAGGACACTGCTGGAGAAGCAGAGACAAGCTCATAAATGATGTACTCCTATGGACCCCCACATATGGCCGAGCAAAAGCAGGACGACCAACTAGAACATACATACAGCAGCTATGCGAGGATATGGGATGTAGCCCTGAAGACATGCCAGAGGCGATGAATGACAGGGAAAAGTGGCGAGAGAGGTTCAGGGATATCCGTACTAGCGGCATGACATGATGATGATGATATATATATAAAAAGAGAAACTATATTCACACATGTGAATCTATAAGCAGTAATAATCTGACGTAGACCATGAAGTTTTTATCTAGGAAAAATGATTCAAAAATGAAGTTTGGCACTCATCTTACTTTCATTGTATCTTCACTGTTTTCTTAGAATATGCTCATTGCATCCCACATAAAAGTTGGCGACCTTAGTCGAGGGTGACCAGATGGCTCCCTTTTCAATAGCTACTACACCGAGGTGTAGGGGAGGGCACTACTCCTTTCCCTGGATTGCTCCACTTTACCCTCGATACCTACCTTATATTGCTGAGTGTTAAGCAAGGAAGTATCAAGTACCATTTTTAAAGTCTTTGGTATGACGCGACCTGGGATTGAACCCAGGTCTCCTGGACCATTGGCGAACACTCTACCCACTAGGCCAATGAGCCCACGTAGAGAGGTAAAAACAAAAACAAAAAGGAGTTCCTGGGTATGACTGGTGTATATAAATTGCATTTGATGGTACTATTTACCAACCCCTCCGCTCGGGCAGGATATGACACAGGGTCAATTTTTTTAAGCGGAGTTTAACAGGTTTCAATTCAGAGTTGTCCTTCTCCTAGACCAGTTGCCTAACCATGGCTGAAGAACCTAGTCTGTCCTACTATTTACCCATAGCTGGAGGGAGAATTATTGGATTCATACCTTTCCCAAGGGTATTAGTGCTATGTGAAATGCAATCAGTCTCGTCCAGGATTTGAACTCGTATCGCCGTGCTCATTTCCTACGGCGATAACGACTACACCACGGGCACCTCCGAATTGCATTTGATGGTGAGGCTTTAGATAAAGTGATCTGGGCAGAGTGGAGTACCTCTTCATTGCTATTACTCCCAGGTCCACTGACCTGGAATGGTCTTACTTGGTAGAGTCCCATCAGTGGGTTAAATAAATGTTTAAAGATTATTCATATTCAATTGGACTGTATAAATAATATATATGTATATTTAAGAAACAATTACACAAAATATGTCGATATCAATGTAAATGAAGGCAATTTCCTAACCTCTAGGCATAAAATAATGCAAGAAAGGTTGACATACTGTAAAAATCAATTATTTTATCAGCCATTGTTTTATTCATTTATTTTGTATAAGGGATGCAGAGAGTTCTTTTTTTTTCCCTTCACAAATCTGTCATTTCAAACCCTTCAACTATTTTGGCTTTTATTTCAAACTTAAGTTTCTTCATTGTTTTTTATGAATTGTTTATTCTTCTTTTTCATTTGAAAAAACTTTAATTATTTTCCAAGACGTTTTAGAGAGAATCTTTCTTTTTCATTTTTTTCTTTTGTTATCTTTGATTGTGTTTGCTATCAGAAGACAGGATCCAAGAATAAAGTAGTAAATTAAAGCAAAAAATAACCTCACTAATATTGGCTGCTACAGCCATCCTACAAATTGGCTATTAGGGTCAACGAACTGTATGCAAGAGTAATTGAATATTTCCAGGTATTTAAACAATCATGAATCAAGCAGTAAGTTTTGAACTCACTATTAAATGCTATTGTAAATCATGCAAAAAAGTAGAAAAAATGCAGCTCAGTGATTTCCATTTGATTCTATTAGCAGACCAAGCTCAACTTAATAAATATCAGCCATGTGAAAAACACAATAACTGACTCAGTTGCTTCCAATCTCTCCTCTCTTGTTTTTCTTCAGTTGGGCTGAATTAGCTATTTATCATATGGAAATATATAAACCTTCATTTGGTCTACTGCATAAGGCTATCTTAATAATTAAATCAGCATTACTTGAATATTTCTTTTTTTCTATTGAAAATGATTATTAAGCTGCTATCTGCTTTAATAGATTTTTTAGTATTTTAATAACAAATCAAAATAAATTAAAATCCAAGAAAAGAAATCACCATGTGAAATAAAAAGACCCAAATATTTTAGTTAAAAAAGCAAATTACCCAACATTAAAGCTGCATGATTTGAACTGATTTAAATGCTGCCTTCATTAGGCATAAAGCTTAATGTTTAGGCACTATCATTCTATTCATAGGATTTATGCTATTTTTCTGAGCTGTATCTATGTCAATACTACTGTATGGTTGCACCACTTGGACTTTAACAAAATGCTTTAAGAAAAAGCTAAATGGCAACTCCATATAGATCTTGTATCCTGTTTTAAACAAATCCTAGAAACAGCACCCTTCAAAACAGCAACTGTGGGGCTCCTAACCTTCCATCTCACAATCCATTCAAGCACGGTTGGAGAAGTAAGGATGAGCTCATAAGCAACATTCTCCTTGGAACACGCTAATGTTAGTCAACCAGCAAAAACTTACATTCATCAGTTTTGTGCAAACATTCGATGCCATCAAAATTGTAATAATCAGGTTAAGTGCAAATGCTGATCCTATGCTATTAGTCTTAAATTTCAAATTAGATTAGAAATTGCTTTATTCTCTAAGTTGGAGGAAGTCCAGTTAGCTGGGGCTGTAGTATATGCTCTCTTCATCTCTGTAGAAGAGAAAGCCCCTACCAACAAGTGTCTTGGATATGGCACTAAACTGCATCTGATGTTGAGGCTCTCATCTTGGAACTTTGTAGAATGTGAATTACCCCTTCATTGCCATTACTCCCAGATCCACTCTGACCCAAAGTTGTAGTACCTGTTTGGGTCCCATCTATGGTTCAAATAGAAGTGTATAATCATTTACTGTACTTGAAACCAATAATCAATATTCTATTGAATTAGTAGTATTAGATAACAATACTTGAATTTCCTAACAAATTAGCTCTGGCTTGTTTAAAAATGTTACCTACAAACTTTATTTACAATTCATATCATCATCATGTTGTGCTGCTAGCACGGATATTCCTAACCCTCTCTCGTCACTTCTCCCTATCATTCATCGCCTCTGGCAGGTCTTCAGGGCTACATCCCGTATCCTCACATAGCTGCTGTATGTATGTTCTAGCTGGTCATCCTGCTTTTGTTTGGCCATATGCAGGGGCCCATAGGAGTACATCACTTATGACCTTGTCCTTGCTTCTCCAGCAGTGTCCTGCATGTTTGGTTCGTCTAGCTTGGCATGTGGTCGTATAGTTGGTGCCTTGTTGGGTAACACATCACTCAGTAAGTCCCAGGCCTGAAATATGGATGATGCCACTAATAAAAAAATCCATATAATTTTATAAATTTCTAACCTTCAAATGGTATGTGTCGAAATTTGAGCCCAGTCGGATTATTAGTTTACAAATTACAGTTAAGTGAAGCTATTGTTGCAAATTTTTAAAACAATGGAAAAATCTGAATTCCATGTGTTGATAAAGCATTGCTTTCTAATGGGAAAAAATTCTGTTCAAGCAAAGCAATAGCTTCATAAGTATTATTCAGACTCTGGTCGATTAGAAACAAAAGAAATGGTATGCTGACTTTACATGTGGTCGTACAGACACCACTGATGCTAAATGCTCAGGTCGCCCAAATCTGGCAGTTGTCCTGGAAAACACTAAAAAATCTCCTCAAACTCATTTTGGCTGATCATAAATTGAAGTTGTGTGAGATAGCAAAGCTGTTGAATATATTAGAAACCTGTGTATTTATCATTTTGCATGAACATTTGTCTATGAGAAAGCTGTATTCAAAGCTGGTGCCACATTTGCTCACAGTTGATCAAAAACAACAATGCATCGACAATTCATAATGTTGTTTGCAACTGTTTCAATGCAACAAAAAAGAGTTTTTGCATAAATATGTGACAATGGATGAAACTTGGATCCACCACTTGACTCCGGAGCCAAATTGGCAGTTAGCTGAGTGGACTGCGGCAGGTGAAAGCCGTCCAAAGTGACCCAAAGATGCAAGCATCAGCAAGCATTTTGGGATGGGCATGGTATTTAGTTTATCAATTACCTTGAGAAAGGAAGAACCATCAATAGCAAATATTATATAGTATTATTGGTTGGTGTGTTTGAAGGAATAAATCACCAAAAACAGCCACAAATGAAGAAGAAAAAAGTGCTCTTTAACCAAGACAGTGCACCATGTCACAAGTTGATCACAACAGTGGCAAAATTACATGAACTGCACTTTGAATTGCTTCCTCACCCACCCTATTCTTTAGATCTGGACTCCAGCAACTACTGGCTGTTTGCAGGCCTCTAAAGAAGGCTTTAGGGAAAGATTTAGCTCCAGTGAAGAAGTGAGGTTGGAAACTGAGGTGTATTTTGAGGCTGAAGACAAATCATTCTACAAAAAGGCATTGAATTGTTAGAAAAGCATTGGAATTAGTGTATCACCCTAGAATTTATATTGACGAACAAAGTTGAATTTCACCTAAAAGTTGTTGTTTTATTAGTTAGGCCCAGGACTTATTGGGTGATGTGTTAAAAACAGGATTTGTCATTAAATAATATACAAGGGTTTATGATATGCCATAAAACTTTATCAGCCAACCAAGTTGGAGTATTTGAAGATTATTGTACAAACAAAAATCCTACTGTGCCATTTTCATTATGTAACAGTAACATACATACAAAAGAAGGATCATTTTGATATGGAAGATAAAAGCTTGGTCTATTTTATCTTTATTTTATATATTCTTGTATATGAATTTTCACATGAATGCATATTATGGATTGTTTCTGATTATTATGGATTTAATTACAAAAAGCTCTTAATTAGCTTCACCAGTTTTGTACTTGAGATGAAAATTAGTATTTCTGATTATTGCTCATTGGTTGTACACAAAGAATTAATTTGATATTTTAATTTTCGCATCTTATCAATCAGGAAAATGCCAGTCTATGCCTCTTTTGAATCAATCATTTTTTTCCCAATATTCTTTGGCAGGTAGTTGTAATTTCTATAATAATTAGTGATAATCAAGGTTTAAACTAACTGTTAAAAACAAAGAACTCGGACTATAACACTCTGCATACGGAGACGCCTTTTTACACCCGTCCTTCTTACACTCTCACATAAACCAATATGACTGTTAGTTTACACTCAGTCCTCAACTAACTCCTTCTCTTCTCGAGAGTATCAGGGGAGATAACTTGCATGCTTTAACACTAACTTCAATTTGATTTTAACTTGAAATGAACCTCACCAGACTTGTATCAAAAACTACCTGTTTTTATTTTTTTTTGTATTTCTTCAAAAACTCAGAGTTAGCTGCTTATAATATATATTATATTTATATATATTTTCCTCACTTACAAGTCCAGTGCTCTAACTATTTCACCATGAGGACCCCCCACCACAACGCTAGTCAAGTACTCACAACAAACTATGACTAAATTTATGTTTCTAGTTGGGCCATGCACCTCCTAAGGTTTACCCTGCTGTTAGTGAAAGGCATTCTTCACCACTAGTCACCTCAGATTGCTTTCTAAGAATTATCGATTCATGCTGCAGCTGTTGTATATATTTGGCTCTGCCCTTACTATAAAATGGGCCTTCTTTTCTAAGTGAATGTCTCTCTGATGCACATCTAACAACTGGTGTTGTGATAGCTTGCAATTGCTTTCAGCACTACCTTGACCTATTACCTGCAGCATCTTGCACATGTCATCCACAAACTCCTGTCATTCACGTTAGTTGTTTGCAGAAGGCCATTTGATATGCTTTTGAACTACTCTGGTGTTTGAAGTACAGATGTGTTGGGTTACTAGGCTCTCAGGGATTAATCCTAGCTATGCCCTTCCTGCATCACAACAAGGTTTACACTTATGCATTGCACCTGCTTCTCTTTATCCAAATATTGCACCACTGCTTAGTTAAATGAGTGCTAGGTTTTAATAGCATGTCTATCTGTCAACAATTACTTTATACTTAGAGGTTAGGAAATAACATTCATTGTCTCTTCATATTCACAATTTTGGTGTACTTGTTTCTTAAGAGGTTTTTTTTGTACACTGTTCTATTGAATATGATTACTTTTAAAAACATCTATTTGACTGATAGATGGGATCCTAAAAGGTGCTACCACTCTGACTCAGTGTGGACCTGGGAGTAATAGTAATGAAGAGGTACTCCACAATCTCCAAATCTCTAGCCTTGCTATCAGGGGCAGTTTAATGTTATACTCGGGACAACTCTTTGGGTGGTGGTGGACATCTAGTCATTGTTTTCTAAGGATGAATTATCAATAGATATATATATATATATATATATATATATCCTCATGGTGTAATGGCTATTGTCTTAAGAAATGGACATGACAACCCCAGTTCATATATTTCTTTTGGGGAAGATATGCACCCAACTTTTCGTCCTTCAGCTATAAATAAGTAGTAGAGCAGACTGGGCTCTTTAATCTTGGTATGGAAAGTGGACTTAGTGAAAACAAACCTCTTCAACTTCACTTAAAAAATGGACCGTATATTGCATCTTGCTCATACAGGGTTGGTAAATACATACATATATATATATATATATACAACAAATCCCATTTTTTTTTGTATGTAAGCAAATTATTAAGTGTGTAGATGAGATAAGCTTTTAAGTTAAGGAAAAAAAAATGAGAATACTTTTGATAGATCTTAATATAATAAGGAATAATAATAATATAATAAGGAATGAGCTTTGGATATTGGAAAATATGTTTTTATCAAAATTGTGAATACACTGCCCAGTCATCTGAAGTTGTTGAATATGCCAACTGCATCTCTATAGAGGGTTAAGCCTTGACCCCACAATCAGTGAGAGTCCTGAATATGATACTAAACCATCTAATGGTGAGGTTCCAGTTCTGGGATTTTGGGGAATGTAGATTACCCTTTCATGGTCATTACTCTCAAATTCACTTTGACCCAGAGAGTTATTACCTGTTAGGGTCCTATCTATGAGTAAAATAGAATTATTAAATCATGTAATATACTTGATAGCACTGAACTGTGTGCAAAAAAATTCCTAATATGAAATTGGACAACAATAATTGAAATCATTTAACTGTTTGTACAAACAAATGATCTCTGGCTAGTTAAAAAAAGATGTTACTAATAAACTATTCACTTTCAAATCATGTCTCAGAAATATATATATATATAATTTTTTTTATTTTTATACCGCTACAGAATTATACTGATGGTCTGTTGGTGAAACATAGGTAGATCAGTTCTGGCTTTTTAGATAATCTCTCTCACTATATATATATATAGGACTTAGCATAAAATAACCCACAAGGGTTAATATGCTATAAAACACAACCAAAGCAAACTTTGAATACATTAAGACCAAAAATTACTTTCAAAAAACAAAACTATCTTTATATAATCAATGTATTATTCCTATTTTTCATTTGTTGACATATATCAGCATCTCTCTTCGTTGATGCAGCTTCAGCCCAAAACATAACATTCTAGACATATTTTAACAGGCTGAGATTGATAGAGATAAATTTACTTATTCTGGCAGGTGACCAAATAAATAGATCCATTGTTTTTATAAAAGCTACAAAAAACTAATTTATAATCCTTTATACTCGGGTGAGTAAAAAGTTTTGCAATATTTTGGTACCTTGAGACATGATTTAGCACTTCTAGATGCTTTCTTCTGAGGTTTAAGAAGGTAATGAACAACACTGAATTTGAGAGATGCTGATCTCTAATGTTCTTCTCTAGATTTTCCTCTGTGGCTTGGGCCATAGCTTAAAATTCCATGGCTTTAGTTCAACCTAACCTTACTTGGTTATCGAGGTTATTTGCTACCTGAGTGAAATTTCTTGAACCACTCGGTTAATGTACTGTGATCAGCTGACCTTTCACTCTACAAATGTTTTTGGTTACTTCTATGGCAAAATAGCCCTGTTGAAACTTATTAAGCATAAGCTTCAAAATTAGAATATGTTGCATGTTTATCTGTGCAGCTTTCAAATTGCACTTGGTTTGATGCAATACACAGTGCATCAATAACCATAATACTATCAACCTCAGTGGGTACTTCCTACAGTTTAAACTTCTTTGGTCATGTGATAAATGTCCTGCAAACTTGTGACTTTTTTGACTCATCCTAGAATCAGTTTGTTGTAAAAACAATTCTGGTTTTTAACCATCAAATTGAATAGCAGTCTATCTTAGCTTGGAATAAATTGTATTAGTTAAAATAAAAACCATTAGAAGTTGTATATTACTACTATTAGTAAATGCATCTATTCCAGTTAGAAAGAATTATGGATTACTGGAACGAATAAATTCTTTGTAGGTGTTTTGAGTTGTTGCCTGATTGCTAAAGATCTCTTGCAAGAGGTTGTTGAGACGTTTATGTATTACTTATCAGTGTTTTTTTTTTCAATTTTAAGCAAATGTCAACTTTTTTATTTCTTTGCAAGTTTTTATGTTGATTTTTATGAATCTGCTTTATTAATGGCCTTCAATTGGTTGTCATCAATCACAGAAGCACAGTCACAATCTAACATATCTTAAAGCCTCTCATCTCCATTATGAAGGTTTTGAAATCAATTTTGAGCTGTATATTTGCAGTATGTCTCCTGACTGAATGTTTGGGAAAATACTGAGGTCAGTTTCAGCAGCAGCATTTACATCATTGACTCAATGCAATAAAATCTCTTAATTTTTATTTTTTTTTTTTTTACTCCCTGTTGGCAGGGCTTAGAAGACACTGACTCTCAGAGAGGGGTAAGAACCCTCCTAAAAAGGAGTATCCTAGGTATGAAACTGCATGTGATATTCAGGCTCCAGTTCTGGGAAGTGTGGAGCACCATTTCATTGCCATTTCTCCTAGGTGTTCTTGCTGGTAGAACCCGTTATGTTCAAACAGATCTGTTCAAAAAGGATTCATATTTAACAGGAGTGTGGACAAAAAGCTTCTTAAACCATTGCACTAAAAATGTATAGATGAATGTACAATTGATGCAGTTCTAGACATAAAACAAACCTAGACAGGTTGAAATGCCATTAAAATCAATCAGTCATGCAAATTTACTATTTGAGCGTTTTTGTTAAATTGTTCACAGCCTAAAATAAACAGGAATAATTAGTGAAAGCAAAACCATAAATATCAATCAATAAAGGAAATTGGCATTTTCAAATGGTGTATTACATGAATTTATTATATGCATTTATTAAGGTGTGTCAAAAGTTTTACAATTTTTTGATTATATACTAGTTTGCAGCCTACAGACATCGACACGTGACTAACGAAGGCATGGACAGCTATCAATAGGCTATCGGTCATATGGAAGTCAAACCTGACCGATAAAATGAAACGCAGTTTCTTCCAAGCAGCAATCAAGTTGATACTACTATATGGATGCTCTACATGAACACTAACTAAATGGCTGGAGGAAAAGCTTGACGGCAATTACACAAGAATGCTGCGAGCAATATTGAATAAGTCCTGAAGGCAACACCCAACAAAGCAGCAGCTATATGGCCACCTACCACCCATCATCAAAACTATCAAAGTTAGACGAACCAGATCTGCAGGACACTGCTGGAGAAGTAGGGACGAGCTCATAAGTGATGTGCTCATATGGACCCCTTCACTCGGCTGAGCAAAAGCAGGGTGACCAGCTCGAACCTACATACAGCAGCTCTGTGAGGATACGGGGTGTAGCCCTGAGGACCTGCCGGTAGCAATGAACGATAGGGAGAGGTGGCGAGAGAGGGTCAGGGATATCCATGCTGATGGCACGACAAGATGATGAGATGATGATATGATTGAAGCCGATTGAGTCATATAAGGTACTCACTGTGATTGGTAGCATAGTAGTAGTTGGTGTGCTGACATATAGTGCATTGCTACTCTGTGTGATTTGAAATCCACCCAAATGAATGTGCAATATGGTCTAATTTGAGAACTTTGGCTTTACGAGTTCAAACTCAGCAGCCATAATGCTATGAAAGCAGCCAAAAATATTTGTTGTGCAAAATATGAAGGTGCAGTTAATCACAGTACAGTTAGCATAAGAAACTTTGATGATCAGGCAAAGTAAGATAAGTCTAAAACCATTCATTTACAAGCTATGCTTTCAACCAGGGAGTCAAATCAGGTGAGTTGCATTTGCAGTGTATGAGAAAAGCATCTCACTGTCTAATTATCTTTGCAAAAGAATCTGAGGCTGCTAAATTGTACCTCACATTACCAAAATATTGTAAAACTTTTGATGCACTATAGTAGATAAAAATACTTAATTATAAAATACACATCAAATTCTAAAATAACAAAAAACAATTATTATACACCAACCTAATATATATTTATTTGAATATCAGAGTATAATGATCCAATATTGATTCACAGTATTAGAATATTTTCCCTAATAATCATTATATAACACTATAATGTCTTTGGGTTTCCTGAATTAAGGAAAATATATAGAATTATTGTCATTGGTAAATTAGGCAGAATCCTTAATTAAAACAAACAGAAAAAAAACCCCAGAGAGAATGGAAAAGATGAAAATAAAGTAATTAATTTTGATACGGAAATTATATCTTATCTTTTATTGTTCAAGGTTGATGACAGTAAGATGGTGTTCATGTTTGGTTTGATGGTTGAGGGGGTCCTAGTTGATAATTGTAGTCACAGGGGAGAGATACAGTAGGGTAAGGTTGGTAATTCTTTTAATCACTGCAATTAAAAATAAGAAGTAGAAAAATGAATAAAACACAAAATGCATTTGTTGCATTGCGCCATCTTTGGTTTGTTGTACTTAATTAGAGTTGGAGCCAAGAAAAAAACAGACAAAGGAAATCAAAGAAAGAAATTCAGTGTGAGCAATGAAAAGTACTATAATGGTAATGCTTCAAAGACATGATGATAGCCTGTGGGTAGGAGAAATTAGTCGTTCAGAACAAGAGAGATTTCTTCTCTGGTTTTTCTTTTTTTGTTGAAACATTATGCAACATAATGAATACAAGAAGTTAGAACAGCCAAGTAGCATGTGCTTCTGTATGTGTGAGTGTATACATATATATATATATATATATATATATATATATATATATATATATATAATTGTTCTTCTTTCTTTCACTCTTTCTCTCTCTCTCTCTCTCTCTCTCTCTCTATCTATCTATATATATATATATATATATGTACATAAATGTATAAAGTGCCCATGTATGCTATAATAGTAGTTTGTTTGGAATACTGAATGTAAGTATGAATACAGTATCATTATTTATAGTTCAATCAAATGAACCTTTCTTAAGATCATCCTTAATCATTAGATCATTCTACTTCTGATCATCTCCAAGGGAAATGTCTGATGCAAAATGAATTCAGAATTAAAATTTATCTTTGGTTGAATACATGTTGATTTGGTTGAAAGGGGAGCAATGATAAATTACTTGTTTTTTTATGTGCATCAGCGCAGCGCAAAATAGCAGAATAGACTAAAGAATTCTGAGGATGTATTGTTTAGATATAAATATATATATAAATATCTATATATAAAGCACATGTACTAGTTATAGTAGTAGTTTGTTTGAAATACAAAATGCATGTAAATATTGGCACAATATATTTATGTCCTTATTAATGTTTGATCAGATGACCCTTTTTTAAGATCATTCTTGCAAGAGAAACTTCTAATATAAAAGGAATTAAAAATCAAAATATATCTTTTACATTTACAATATTTCATAGAGTTAGAATTTACCTTTTCTTTTTCATTATCACATTCATGATTTCATATATATATATATATATATATATATGTTAACTGCAGTGTGCAAATCAACTTTTAAACTTGAAAAAATCTCTACAAAACTGGAGTTCAAATTAGACAGCATGGCTAAAATCCAAACCTTTACCACCGAGTAGTCCACCATTGGAATAGTCCTCCTAACAATCGGTGTACACCACAGACTGTAACTCCAGCTGATTGCCACAAACATTTCTGACTTAAACTCATGTTTGAACCTGACCTATCCCCATATAGTGTTCACCTACCAGTAGCCTGCTGTATGTTTAGGTGTCAATAGATACTGTAGGTATAGGTCTCAGCCAGAATTCTTTCACTAAAAATCTTAAGGTTGACTTATATACCAAGTTGACAAGCACATAACAACTCATGGTATCTATATATATATATATATATATATATATATATATATATGCGCCAAAGTTCTCATGTTTTTTTACTTACATTCTCAAGACTCTAAAAAGATAGCATATACTTTTTGCACTTACCTTGAGTGTATGTGTGTTTATATATATATAGTTTAATCAAACTGTATTTGCAAATGGTATGCACAACTGAAAGCTTCATTTTTCATTCTACAATGTTCTGAACATTTTCTTAGTTTTTATGAAACAAGAATAAAACTGTATTAGTCTATATTGTTCCCCTGGTCCCATCTTTTCACAGTACTTCCTATCTCACTATCCTTTGCATTTCCTTTTTTTAAACCTCATTCAGAATATTTTTTTTCTAGATTTCAATGGTTTTCATTTTCAGTGCAAAACTGTCTTTGATTTTTGCCAATAAGTAAAGAGACTCTGCATATTTTTCTAATATTTGGTGCCGAAACATTTTTAAAAAGCTTTCTAAGTTTGAATTTTGCATAAATAGACAAGATATCAAAATCTTGGATGATCTAAGTTCCCTGCATTTTCCTTTATGACTATTGCTGGAATAGGTGATGGAATGGTTTCCCATTACCTTTTGCACTTTGTGAATTCAGAGTATTCCTTCTCCTTGATGGTTACCCATGATAAAAGTTAGAGGGCCCTGTCTGTTCTAATATTTTGCCCTTAACAGGGAGAAATCTATTTATGCCTTTCCATAGAGAATTAGTATAAACTGAAAAGAGAAATGAAATATTGACACAGAGAAGAAGAAAAAAAAACACTCGAGTAGAATAGAAAGTGGCAGAGAAAAAAGAAAATATAAAGCAAGAAAGATCAGTTTGTGTAGCCTACATATTCACTTACTGATAAGAAAAAATATCACCAAAGTCACATCATGTTTAATATATAATTATTTACTAAGCTTTGCCAGAAGCTCAGAATCATTGAGCACCCAGTGAAAATTCAACTTGCTAACCATTACATCACTTGAGATGCCCATGTTTTGTTTATAGATACAAATTAAGTGACCTTAAAACTATGAAGAAGACACTATGATGAAAATTTTTCTCTGCAAAAATTAAGAATAAAATCTCAAAATATTCTAACAGTTAAAAAGAATCATTTGGTTACTGAAAATCAAAATAGATTTATTATAAAGATTGTTAATCATTTAAAATATATTAGGGAAAAAGCTAAGATAAAATAGAAACTTCATTAAATTTTTGATAAGAAAAATTGGTTTTTATATTTTCTTTCTATTCTGAAATTAAATAGAATGAAAAAAGAACACTTTTGGAGGATTAAAAAGAATGAAGGCTGATTATTTTTCTTGATGTTCAGAATAAAACATTATAGTGAGAGGGAAAGCAATGAAAATGATTGCAGATGTGATATTGAGAAAAAGAAGAAAAAAGAGCTGAGTTGTATAAAAGTGCTGGAAGGATACCAATACAGACAGTGATAGTTAATCTTGCAGATAGCAATGATCAAGACATTCTGAAAAGTGAAAGCTATTTGATGACTTAACTGATTGTGTTCTCAGTTCCTTTCTACTCCCACTCTGTTTTTCCTGTAAGTCAATCAATGATGCCCTGATATGAGTTCTCATTCCTTCTGCCTGTTTCCTCTTGTCAACAGGCATTTAGTATCTGCTGATGTACTAGTCTTCCTCTTCAGCAGCTTCTTGTGTTGATCACTTTCAAAATAAGACAATTAATGGATTCTTGTAGCTTAGAGTGGTAATTTATATTACATGAATTGCAGGGGTTTTACAAGTACGTACTGAATTTCATAGAAAATTTATGCCATTCAATTTTACACTTTTAAAAAATTTCTACAGTAAGACCTCATTGTCTTCAGTCGATAGCTTTCAAGATCCGAACAGATCTGCCCTTTTGGCTGGGCTTAAAATATGCTGGCTGACCCACCTCAAAAAAAGGGGTAATCTGGGTACGGCTCTAAAAAACTGCATCTGATCATGAGGTTCCTGTTCTGGAGATCCGAGGTGTGTGAAGTACTCATATTTACCAACCCCTTCGCTCGGGCAGGATATGACACAAGGTCATTTTTTAAGCAGAGTTTGAATTCAGAGTTTTCCTTCTCCTCGACTAGTTGCCTCACCAAGGCTGAAGAATCCAGTCTGTCCTCCTATTTACCCATAGCTAGAGGAAGAATAATGGGATTCATACCTTTCCCAAGGGTATTAGTGCTACGTGAAATGCTATCAGTCTCATCCAGAATTTGAACTCGTGTACTCTTTCGTTGCAAATATAAATATAAACACACTGGGAATGTGATTCCCTAACCTCTTTGTATAAAAATAACCCTAGACAGGCTGATATGCCATTAAAATCAACCAGTCAATTGAATCTCCTTGAAGATGATGAAATAATAATTGTAAAATGAATATGTTGGGGATATTCCAAAACTTTGACGAGGAAAGTGACTTTATAACATTTTCCTTTTTCTTTTGAAATGGTAAAGTGAAAGAGACAGTGTAATGAACAGAGAAAGATAAAGAGAAAGAGAGAGTGTAATGAACAGAGAAAGATAAAGGAAAAAAGTAAAGAGAAAAAGTATGAAAGAACATGAAGAGAAAGAAATAATCAATAAAAGAAAAAGAGAAAAAGTTGAAGAAGAAATAATGAAGAGAAAGAAAGATAAAAAGAATGAAGAAAAAATCAGTCAAACAAAAATGAAGGGTTCAAAAAGAATGAAAGAAAATTAAAAAGTAAAGGTTAAAGAACCTAGCCTGCCCTACTATTTACTCATAGCTGAAGAGAGAATAGTTGTATACTTTTCCAAAGGGTATTAGTGCTATGTGAAATGCTAACAGACTTGTCCAGAATTTGAACTCTGGTTGCTGGGTCCATTTCCTATGACAGTAACCAATACAATAACAATTTCTCAGTTTAGGTATCTATTTTTACGAACAGATTCTTGCTTAAAATATTTGCCTACCCAAACCCTTATATGATTGTGGGTGTATTTTGGGAGTAAGGATCATTAACAGATCTAGAAAATGCAAAAAAAAAGCTAAAAATTGTAAAGCTCTAGTGATTCCAAGTAGAAAGGATAAAAGTGAAATATGAAACCAGATAGTAGGAGAAACGTTAAATCACAGCAAAAAGAAATCACTTTCTTACAAGCATCTTCTAGAGAATGAAATATTACCAATTCTCTTTTTCATTTAATCCTCTCTCTCTAAACACCTGCTCCTTATCACCAAAAGAAAAGCCCTTACTAATTCTTCACACCATCTAAATTGAAGCAATTAAGATAACCCATTACCAGGTATTATAATGGCTATTTAAGTGGGTTGGGTGGGGCTTTTAATGGATGAATTTTGGTTAGAGTTAGGTTAGAAGGGCCCATTTGTCAGACAAGCAGATTCTTATCCTCCTTGATGAAAGATTTACTATGGCACTTATTGTCAGGATATAAAATTCAGAGGCATTCAACAAGAGTTTAGTTTAAGTGATTAAGTGCTTTATATTTGATGAGTTGTACCACCTGCTGAGTTTGCAGTAAACTGACAGTTTTAAACGATCTCTTCCTACAAAATAAACTGTAACTTCATGTTTGTGAAGATAAAAAAGAACAAAAGCCTTTGGTCATATTGAGGTGACTCAGTCAATACAATAATACATATACTTCAAAACTATAAATCACTTGTAGTGCCAAAATAGCAATCATGATTCTTGAAAGAATAATCCTGCCTCCAAGATTCAACCTCCTCAGAAAGATCAGAAGACTGAACTGAGTATTGGAGAAATAGACAAATTTATTAATGTTTTCTAGTTTATTCATATTCAAAATATATCCTGTGCTTGATATAAATAACTGTTACGACATATTTTTGTATTATTTAAGTTTTAATCAACATAAGATCTTTTTTTTATATTTCAGTATTTGATATATAATATGTGTGTGTATATATATATATATAATAATGTATTTATGGATGATAGCACTAGTGACATAACAGTTGAAGTAAGTGGACTCGTCTACCTGAGTTCAAATTCTGAGTGAGGCTGTTTGCATTTCACATAGTTCTAATACCATTGGAACAAGTATAAATCCAATGATTCTCTTTGCAGCTGTGGATAAAGAGTAGGACAAACTGGGCTCTTTAGCCTTGGTATGGCAAGTGGTCTAAGTGAAGGAAAAGTCTGAATTCAGTCAAGTTAAAGTCCTGGAGAATTTTTTGGATGATTTGATCCTTTAAAGATTAGAACTTGGTAAAGAGACTGAGAGAACTTGAAATCAGAGGAATTAAGGCCATCAAGACCACAGCACAGTTAAATCAAACTATAATACTTAAAAGAGTCCTGGAAAAGAAGCTGGATGGGGGAACTGGAGATCAGAGGAAGAATCAAGATCATCCAGACCACAGCACTGTTAAAATCAGCTAGAATACTTTCTGCTATTTACTATCACTAAGATGTCAATCAAAAAAAGAAACTAGAGCTGTTGGGAAAAACTCGCAAAGAGTAAACTAATAATAGTCATGTACTTGGGAATATTGGAAGCAGACGCCATCACACAACCAGAGATAAAAGAAAAAATAAGAAAGGAGAAACTCAGATGAAGGAGAAAACTTTTCAAAACCAAACTCTGCAGTAGAAATCTCATCCAAGAGATAAACAGCTGGGTAGTCTCCCTTGTAAAATACTGAGAACTATTCTCAAAATGGACCAGAAAAGAACTCAGACAAATTGACCAAAGAACAAATATGTTGATGACTATACACAAGGCTTTACATTTGAGAGAAGACATAGACTCTATATGTCAAGAAAAAGAGGAGGAAGAGGACTTGGGAAAGATTGAAGATTGCATGGATATGTCAATACAAGAACTCAAGGACTAGATTAAAAGGAGGAAAGAAAGACTATTCAAAACAACTTCAGAATGAACAGAAAAACAACAAAAACTTGTAAACAGAAATGTAAGAAAAACAAATGTATGGATATTTCAAGTGAAAAACTGGTGAGATTGCATGTGAGAAGACATGTATCTGGTGATGAAAGGAAAACCTTAAGAGAGAAACTGAATTTCTTCTAATCGCAGCACAAAACAACACTATAAGGACCAATTATATTAAAGTGAAAATCGATTATAGGCTACAGAATAACAAGTGTAGGTTACATGATGGCAGACATGAAACTCTTAATCACATAATAAGTGAAGGCAACAAACTATGACAAAAGACAAGGCATGATTGGGTCTGAAAAGTTATCCACTGGGAATTGTGCAAGAAAGTGAAGCTTGTATGAAATGGAATATGCACAAACCAGAATCTGTTCTTGAGAAAGAGATGCATGAAATTCTTTAGGATTTCAAGATACTAACAGGTTGTTTAATTGCAGCCAGCAGACCAGAGCTCATGTTAATTAACAAAAAAAAACAACAAAAAAAACTTGATGTCTAGAGCATTTTGTTGTTCTGGTGAATCACTGAATAGAAATTTTAAAAAATTGAAAAAAATAGAGGAATATTTGAATCTTGCTACAGAAATGAAAAGGCTGTGGAATGTGAGGGTGACTGTGATACCAATTGTACTTGGTATACTTGGAACGATCCATGAAGGATTAGAAAAGGGACTAGAAAAATGGAAATTAGAAAAAGAATCAAGATCATTCAGATTACAGCCTTGTTGAGATCTTCTGATTCCTAGAGTCTCGAGGAGACTTGTTCTCATTCAGTCTCCAGTGAATGACCACCATCAGATTCTGGTGTGGAAAACTCGCAAGGAGTAAAATGATAATGGCTTTCTCATATTGCCTGTTTTTATTATGTTTCGGCCACTTTATCGTTTTGTCATGGGTCTTATAATCTTTGGGGATTGATGAACAGAACTCTTTATTTCATCCGTGATAATTTAGAAATTATTCCCTTCTTTTTCTTTTGGTAATGTCTAGTATCCTGCTGAGGGTGTCCAAACTTTATTACTTATCGCATTTCTCTTCTGAGCTAATATACAATATTCTACTAGGAAAAAAAATGAACTATTTTTTATCATTGCCACAAATTTTAAGGAAACTTAATTGGCTTAGACATACAGAGAAAGTGATTATTTTGTTTGATAAATTTCATCAAAGTTCTCTTGGTTATTTAACATATTTAATGATTTTTATCAATCACTTGTTGAAAACATGATCTTTCATTGTCAGGCAATAATTGATGCCAAAAGATAATCCATCAAATACAAAACAAGCATAAATTATCCTAACTTGTCATCAACATCGGTTGTCATAATGAAATTAAATAAATTTGTTATGTCAGCTGTCTTTTTTGTCCACCATTTCACTTGCGCATTACTTTATCAAGAGATTGATCTCACATGTTCCAGGAAACTCATGTTAACTGACTCATTGTCCTCGTGGGTAGAGTGTTTGCCAGTGGCCAGGGAGACCAGGGTTCAACCCCAGGCCGCATCATACCAGAGACTTTAAAAATGGTGCTTGATACCGCCTTGTTTAACACTCAGCATTATAAGGTACATATCAAGGGTAAAGTTGAAAAATCCAGGGGAAGAAGTAACGCCCTCCACTACACCTCGGTATAGTAGCTATTGAAAAGGGAGCCTTCGGGTCACCCTCAACACTTTTACTTACCCTGACTTTGGAATTTTTTGAGCCTTAAGCCTTAGATGTTTTTATGTGATGTTCTTATCAATACTCAAATTTCGTCTTTCAAGCATGTTGTATGCTTCATTACTTTTAATTACCATCAATTCAATTGTTGTCTTTAATTGGAATCATTTTGAGATGAGGATTCTTAATCTGAGAATTTATTTTTATTTATTGCGGAGTTTGTTTTTTTTTGTCCTCATCTTGGTAGTTTTTGTGTTGTTTCTTCTCTCACTACGTTTCGGCCAAATTTCACATAGTTCATAGATCAAGTACTTAAGATGAAATATTTTATTTATTTTGAGGATAGATCAGTAAGTATGTAGCCTGTCTTTATCAGTTGAATTTAGATCTGAAATTTTTACAATTTTATGTTCAAACTTTCTGATATATAAAAAAAGTGTTGGTTTAAATGCATTGACAAAGAAGAGAATTATATAGACTTGTTGATTTCTTGATTTTATTTTCAGGTTATGCACTAGTTAATAAAACATAATATATATATATATATATATATATATATATAATTGGCTGAAAGTTTTTGGTTGAATTCCATTGTTGTTTCTTGTCAATTATTTGAAACTTCCTTGACTGTGATATTATAGTGAGTGAGTTCAAACTCTGGTCATGATATTTTCTTCACTTTTGAACTAATAATCCTGTCAAAGCTATGAACCTCCTTATCCCCCCCAGCCCCCTTTCAGCTGTATTAAATACCCACTACTCATCTTGTTTAAAGAAGATGGTTTGGCATTAAAAACTGGGTAAATGTTGATATGCCATTGTGCAAAGAAATCAAAACCCAAAATTATCTTATAGGAATGTTCTTTTTTCTTCATTCAACACAAAAGAAAATGGCCAAAATATGATAAAAGATTTTAAGATTCAGAAAAACTAACATATTATGTTGAAGTATTGATGAATAGAGATTAGAATTGGAAATTGTATCGTTATTTAGAACATTTATTTAATTAGTATTTCTCATTTTCTGAGTAATAGTTCAGAGATGAAATATTTAATTTATTTTGAGGATGGATCAGTAAGTACGTAGCCTGTCTTCATCAGTTGAATTTAGATCTGAAATTTTTACAATTTTATGTTCAAACTTTCTGATATATAAAAAAAGTGTTGGTTTAAATGCATTGACAAAGAAGAGAATTATATAGACTTGTTGATTTCTTTGTTTTATTTTTAGGTAATGCACTCATTAATAAAATATTTTATACATATATATATATATAATTGGCTGAATGTTTTTGGTTGAATATCATGTTGTTTTGGGGATCAATAAGAAGAGTGACAAGAAAACATCACAAAATGATTCAACTTAAATGACAAAGAATTTACCATTAAAAAAATGAAGTCATCAATTAGCAAATTTGTGTAATTCAGTTGATGAAAAGTCAGATTTTTTATTATTGCCCTATTCTTATCTCAAATGCTAGAGTTTCCCCCCCCCTTTTTTTTTTTACTCTTCATTTTTCTTCAGTATTTTTTTATGCTCTGTTGACAGAGCTTAGAACATGCTCTCTGTATCCCCTGAAGAGGATTAAGACCACCTCCAGAAGAGGTGTCCATAAAATGACACTTGAACGCATCTAATGCTGAGGCTCCATTTTTGGTACTCTGAGGAGTACAACTTCATTGCAATTACTCCCAGATCCACTCTGATCTGAAATAATAGTATCTTTTAGGGTCCTGTCTATGTGTCAGGTAGACCTGTTTAGAGATAATTTGTATTTGTATACAAAATCAAGAAATCTCTTAAGAAACAATGACACAAAAAAATTGAGGATGAATGTACAATGAATGTGATTCCTTAAATAATCCTTGACAGGTGGATATGTCATTAAAATCAATCAATCAGCATTTTCTTGACTTCACTTTAATACCTTTTTCTTATCTTCTTTTTTATCCTTTCCTTGTCTATTATCTTTTTGAGTTTCTTCACTTTCTATGTTAAATCAGCATTTTGCCACTTATTTGTTCAGGAGAGAGAAACTTGGGTTGGTTTTCCAAAACAATTATAATAAAGATAAATCTCAGTTTCCAGGATAGGACTGCATTTTTCTCTTCTTTTTTTTTTTTTTTTTTTTTTTTTTTTTCAATAACATTTTATAACTTTGTTATAATATTTTTAAATCAACACCTCCATATCAGTTTGTTCTGAGGACACTGACAATTCAAAACTACAGGAAAAACTTCTAATTGTAGGCCTTGCTTGGAGAAATCACACATCCTCAGTACAAAATTCACATCTAAATGTTTTGTAGGTAATAACTAACATAATTCCAATCATAAATGATAGGGTTTTTTGTATGGAACAGCACTTGATCGATTTCTCTTTCTCACCTCTCATTCTAACTTTTTTGTACTTGAGACTTTTCTCTTCACTGTCACTTATTATTTAACTCTTTTTTTCAGTTTTCTTTTCTTCCAACTTACTCTATCATTTGTTTTTTTCCATGGTTTCTTCCTTTCTCTTGTTTATATAATTACCATGATTATTCATGTATAAGACACACAACTTTGGACTACAAAATTCCAGAAAAAAAGAATTCTCGTGAATAATATGCACTAGCATTTAAGAATTTTTATCAACTAAATGTAATCTAAATTAACTACTTGTTTAACTTTTTATCAATGCATATTGAGTGAAAAAAAGGATTTTTTATAGTTTACATTATGCCTTGAAACACAAAATTGTATTTCAAGCAAACACATGGACAGGTTCACAAAAATGCAACACACTTGTAATGAAAATAAGCTTACAGTAGGAGAAACAAAATTATAAACAAACACACAATACTGTGGATATTTCTCTGTAATTCCATAAAACACATTGATATTTGGACAATAGATATAACTTACTTTAGGTTATTCTATCATGAATTTGTCATGAAAAAAGTTAATTAGAGAGGTCTCATATACAATACGCTCACCTAAGTTTTGGTGCGAAAATTAAAAAGTTTTCGTGTATAATATGCACACCTAATTTTTGGTCTGCAAAAATACTGTGTTTTCTACACAGAAAATTAAAGTAGTATGCGAAAATAAGGAAATTTCTCATTCTGTACTGATACCAGCTGTAAGATTACAAGACTAAAAACTCTATATACATATAAAGTGCCATTCTATTTTATATCTAAGGTGATATTAAGTATAATTGGAATGTTAGGAGCATGTATTATACATAAGAAAAAAAATATTAACTTTTTTTTCTGGCTACATGCATTACCATATGTTGCAGGATGGCATGACCTAGAATAATTTATATCTATAGTCCAAAGTAAATAATTTGTAACAAACGGAAAAAGATTGATATGAACTTTTCAATGATTCTGCATGTTGTTTTAATCAAATCCTAGTACCAGCACTCTAAAAAATTGCAGCTGTACAGCCACTTGTCTCCCATCTCACAAACCATCTAAATAAGACGCGCTAGGCATTACTGAAGAAGTAAGGATGAATTCATCCATCTCCCATTTCAGATAGCAATGTCATTTAGTAAAATTCATAAATGGTCACCTTGATTATATTGGGGAGTCTCCATGTCGTAATGGCTAAATTGCTGAACTGCAGCTTCAAATTAAGTGAGGTTGAACTCCAGTCACTCTATTTCATTCCCTTTTGGACTAATACCTCTTGCGAAAGGTATGAATTTCCTTATCCTCCACAACTCAAGATTAACACAGTAACACTGCAATTCTCCAAGGATTCATCATTGAATTACCCTCAAAGTTGATATGCTATTAAACAAAAGAAATGGAGGTGTCCGTGGTGTAGTGGTTATCGTTGTAGGAAATGGACACGGCAACATGAGGTCAAATCATGGACGAGGCTGATAGCTTTTCACATAGCACTAATAATCTTGGGAAAGGTATGAATCCAATTATTCTCCCTCCAGCTATGGGTAAATAGTAGGGCAGACTGGATTCTTCAGACTTGGTGAGGCAACTAGTCTAGGAGAAGGAAAACTCTGGTTCCAAACCTGTTAAACTCCGCTTAAAAACTGACCTTGTGTCATATCCTGTCTGAGTGGAGGGGTTGGTAAATATGATTAAACAAAAGAAATCAAACCAAATTACACACAAAAGAATTTTTTTCTTGAATTTCATCACCAAAAGTTAGTGGTGCATATTATACAAGAATGGATATTAAGCACAACTAATTATGGTAATATTTAATCTCTTGGTTTGCTTTTCTTGAAGAATTAAATTTACAACCAATTTTTATTCATTATTCTTATTTTTAATTTTTTTATTTTTTTTATCTCTGTTCCTAACTCTAAAGCATGTTTTTCTTGTTTCCCTTTCACTCTCTTAATTTTTCTTTTAGTCTAATAAATCTGATTTCCATTCTTCACTTATCTTATTTAAATTACTGTTAATTCTTTTTTCTAGTCTTTTTCTTTTATCTCCTATTTCTAATTCTTTTCTCTCTTATTACATTCTTCATAAACCATTTCTGCTAAGATATCCATCATTTGAGCCTAGGATTCTGGCACATCTCTTTTCATACTCCCTTGACATTTCTATCCTTGTGAAGGTGGGCAAAGAAAAGAATTTCAAAATCAATCTTCCATGTTTTGCTGAGGCATCAAAAAGAGAAAGACAGATAAAAGAACAGTGAAAAATTGAAAGGAATGACTAAAACCACCAATTATA
Organism: Sepioteuthis lessoniana; assembly: GCA_963585895.1. Classification (NCBI taxonomy): domain Eukaryota; kingdom Metazoa; phylum Mollusca; class Cephalopoda; order Myopsida; family Loliginidae; genus Sepioteuthis; species Sepioteuthis lessoniana. The sequence goes on from OY757925.1 coordinate 3,965,026, forward strand.
TTTGTTATTTGTGTTTATTTCAACCTTTTTTCAACAAGTTTCTTTTTTTCAACCAACCATCTCATATTCTTCATCTTTGTGGATGTCAAGGTCTTCCATACAGATGAAGTGTATAATGGTATTAATTCTGTGATGGAATATTTCTTGCCTTGATCCCAAAATATGTGATGCAAAAGGCAAAACTTAAAGAGTCATATCTGCCATCTTCAATTTCAATTGCCATTTCTTTTCCATATTCCTTCTCATTTGAACATTGTTGTTTTTTCTATTTAAAAAAAGAAATAATTTGTCTCTCTCAAATTCTTGGTCAGGTTTTTCATTCCTTATCTCTGTTGTGTCTATTTTAATCCAACAATATTTTGTTCTGTTGTTGGTTTTTCTTTTTACAAGCCTTATCACATATTTCCACTCGATTCTTTGCCGAGAAGGTCCTCATGATGTTGTTGTTCTTGTGCCGCAGTGTAACATTGTAGTGAGTGAGTTCAAACTTCTATTATATTCACTTTCAGATTAATAATCATGGGAAAAGTATGAACCCCCTTATCTCCCACCGCTGTTGGGGTGGGGGGTGCTGTTAAATAGTGTTAAATACTGTTCTTCCACTAAGTTCATATGCAAGAACAAAGGAACCAAACCATTCTATTATTTTTCTGATTCTCTTTTAGTGTTTTTTTATTTTTTCGTTTTACTTTAGCTCTTCTCTTGTGTTCTTTACGATTGTTCCTTTCTCATTTTCTGGTTATTTCACACCTGTATTTTTTACCATTCTTTCTTTTGGTCTGACTTATTTTCTTTTTTTTTTCATTTCTCTTGTCTTTCTTTTTCTATTATATCCCACAGCATTCTTGCTCTATGTTAGCTCTTTTTAGCGCCATTCATCTTTTGGTCATAGTATTTTTTCAATTCCTCCCAACTTTCCTTCCTTTTTCTTTTAATCTCCCCTACTCTATTTTTTCCATCATTTATGATTTTACTTATATTTTAATCATACAATTTTTTTATTCCTACGAATGTAAAACTTACTTTAATTCTGTTTCCTTCTTTTCTCCTTCAATCTCTCTTTCTTTAATCATCTCCCTCTTTTCTATATAAACTTACACATACCTGACATTCGTAATGTCTCCATTCCTTTCTTCCATTTTTCTTAATCCATATTTTCTATTTCCCTTTTCTTTTATCTGGTTTATTCTCTCTGTATATTAACTTCACATCCCTATTTTCCCTTTAATCTGTATCCCTTTCCCTCTCTTCCATTTTCTCTCATTCCTATCCTTTTTGGGGGTGATTTTTTTATCTTTTATGAACATTTTCTGCCTTCACACATCAGATCCAATTATCCTTGTTTTCTAATCAACAATCCTTCCATGTCCTCACCCTTTTTTTCCTTCCTAATTTTCTGTTTCCTAATTAGATCTGAAACAAAGTAAGTGGCATGTGGAAGAGACAAAAAATATTGCTCAAGAAGGAAAGGAATCTCCTCATAATGTTTTTTAATAGCTGCACTTAAAAGAGATTCCAAATGGCACAAAAAAAAGCAGCACATGAAATTGGGAAAAAGGATAAGTAATATGATTGTTTGAGAAACAAATACACATCAGATTAATTTATCTTTCTGTTGCTGAAGCTAAAAAATTTGATAAATGTGTTTATGATAAGTTGAGGTTATATTGTGTGGCTGAACATGAAAGGAATTAAAGAACTAATGAAGATGTAAAATGCCAGTCAGATTTTGGCAACCCTTTATGGTCAAACAGCTGTTGAATCTTTTAAATGATATTTTGAAATTATGGGATATTCTTAATGATAGAACTTTCTTGATTATCTCTTATTTATAGAAATTAAAAGATTAGCCATATATGTATTTATTTATCCAACCCCTTTACTATGTACAGGATGCAACATAAGATTTTATTGGAGTTGAGATTTTTCCTTCTCCTGGATTAGTTGCCATATCAAGGTTAAAGAGCCAAGTCTTCCCTACTATCTACCCATAGCTGGAGGGAGAATAGTTGGATTCATACCTTTACCAAGAATATTATATTTTACTATGTGGAATGCAAACAGCCTCATTCAGGATGAACTCAAGTTGTCAAATCTGTTTTCAATAAAAGCTTGTAGGTTACAAATGTACCATATATGTAGAAGACTCAGGGATCAACATTAATGAGAACAGGGTGATTTTTGGAATATAGCTTCTAAAAATAGATAATGTAAAGAAAATTGAAAATGCTTAGTTTTATACAAAAACTTAATTTTGGTTTGAAATAATTTTTAACAAATCACTTTGATTTTTTTCCTTTAATGAGTATTTCATATATCTTATTATGTTACACTGTTTCATTTATTGGCATAAACTGTCATCGATTAATACACATTGAGAAAGAAGTGCTTGAAGTTAAAATAAATAAATATATGTATCCTCGTTCAAATCCCCAATATTCAAATTGATGTTCTCTAATTTTTTACATTAACATTATTTCATTGATTTGAAATGAATATTAAGAAAGCAACAGAATTGTGTGAAATGAAAATTTTATTCATCAAGTTTATTGTTAATTACAGTTTTAGATTATATGACTACTAAAAACATAATTGAACCTCTATTGAAATATATATAGTATAGGTTTAAAAAACTTTATATCTACCACTGGTTGAATAATATATAATTTCATTGTTTTATATGAATAAACTTAGAATAATGAGCCTGTGTGTGTGTGTGTGTGTGTGTGTGTGTGTGTGTGTGTGTGTGTGTATATATAAAGTTAGGATAGCTGACACCCACACAGTATAAAGTGTTTTGTGATTGTCAGTTTTTGTTGATGTTAGCATCAGAACCAGACTGCTTTTCAATGAGTGCCACAAGAAATTGTCTCATTAACGTGTCGTTTGTTGTATTAGAGTTTTGAAATATTTTAATGTGTGAGATTGTGCACTTAATACAAATCATAAGGAAATTTTAATTGTCAAATATAGGCAGAATATTAGGGTCATGTTTGAAAGACATTAATAATGGGTTTTCTAGCTTTTATTATTAATACTTTGAATATTTTTAGTCTCTTTTCACAGTTTGATCTGTATATCATTTGTGTATCATCAACCAGTACGTTCTTTATTGTGGATGGAAGTTTTTTTTTACTATGGTTGAGGTGATTTTGTTGGATACTCTGGATTAGCTGTATATGTGTGGAATAAATAATATTTTGGACATTGACTCTATACAATTTTCATTCCAGGTGGCTGGGGCTGTAAAATATGCAGACTACATCTCTGCAGAGGGGTAAGACCCACCACACACGCCAAATGAGTATCCTGGATATTAGACTAAACCATCTGTTTATTACTACCTGAAGTGGCAGTACCTGTTAGGGTCTCACCTATGTGTCAAATAGAAAGATGTAATCATTTTCTAAACTTAAAAACATGTAAATGTGTGCCTAGAAAATTACTGATTAAATTGAATTATTAGTATCTCATAGTCAGGAACCATTTAACTGTGTGAAAATAAATCAGCTCTGGCAATGAGGTGAACATCAGATTTGCAAAAGCAAGTGCAGCCTTTGGTCAACTCAACAGGAATGTATGGAATTAGAGAGGCATCTGGGAAGTAACCAAAATCAAGTTGTCATTCTTAGCACTCTCCTTTATGGCTGTGAAACATGGACAACATACCAACACCATATAAAGAAGCTAAACCACTTTCACACAACCTATCTGAGGAAGATTGTTGGCATCACATGGCAAAAACACATCCCCGACACTGGAGTTCTAATTCAGGCTCCTCTTCCCAGCATCTACATCATCTTGATGCTATCACAGCTTCATTTGGCTGGTCATGTTGTCCGCATGAAAGATTACCACCTCCAGAAGAAACTGTTCTATGGTGAACTATCTCAGGGCAAGCACTCCCAAGGAGGCAAGAGAAAGTACTTCAAAGACACACAGAAGGTCTCCATGAAATCTTTTGGTATCACCCCTAATTGCCTGGAATATCTGGTGTGAGACAGAGACAAGTGGCATGAGGTTGTCAAACATCTAGCGAAAGTCTGTGAAACCAGAACAAACACAGCAACTGAGTCATGCAGGAAACTTAGAAAAGGCACTGCCACCTCAGCCACTGCTGCCACCATTCCTTGTTCTCACTGCCTAAGACTGGTCTCTTTAGCCATCTGCACACTCGCAAATGCCTTCCTCAATCATAAGGTTGATCAGATGGTCTCATTGATTACAAAGGACAAAGAAAAAGATATATATAAACAGGATTTGGCTTTAAGTAACATACAAGGGTTGATATGCCATAAAATGCAACCAACCAACCAACCATCTGTACAATTTTTCCCAAAAGATCTCACTTGTATCTGTAATGAAACATAAATCAAGGATAGATTTCTACCCAAATGCACAATATATACACAAGTTATCATCAAAAAGTATTGAATTAAAAGAAAGAAATTAAATGAGATGACTGACCAATTCTAATGATTTCAGGTTCAAATCAACAGCTACAGCAGCAATTGGAATACACCCTACTAAAGCCTGATTATCACAGCTGGTCAATTTCAAAAATGCAATCTGGACATGAGGACACTTAAAAAGAATGATATGCAATAAAATTCTGTTTTAAACTTGGAATAAATGCTACAGAAACATATGAAATGCTTCAGACTACTCTTTGACTTTCTTGCATGAATTGAGCATCAGTTTTTGAGGGGCATAAGAGATTCAAGAAAGGCAGGGAGTCTGTGAGGGATGATGAGAGGTGTGGGAGGAGTAAGGAAGTCAATACACCAGAGTTGATTGGCCAAATAAAGAATTTCATGGATAAAGACTGTCTTGTGTCTATAGAGACAATAAGTGCACAGTTTGATGTCAGTTTTGGAACTGTACACACAATTATTCACGAGGAACTGAAGATGCGGAAGATTTGCGCAAAGTTTGTCCCAAGGGTGCTCAGAGAAGATCAGAAAGAAAGACATTGTCATGACAGCAGGGAGATGGTTGAGCTGATCAATTCAGATCCCGCAGTTCTTGATGCTCTGGTGACCTGCGATGAAAGCTGGATCTACTGCTATGACCCAGAGACCAAGAGACTGAGTTCCCAGTGGAAGCATGCTGACTCTCCCAGACCCAAGTAGGCCAGACAGCAAATCCACCCACAAACTTTAGATGATCCCTTTTTTTGACAGCACTGGCATGATCTATATGCACTGGGTTCCTACTGGACAGATAGTCAACAAGGAATACTATGTTGAGGTTTTAAGGGAGTTCAGGAAGAGATTCCGTCAGAAGAGGCCAGCACTCTTCAAATCGGGTCAGTGGCATTTCCACCAGGACAATGCACCAGTCCACAACTCCATCCTTGTCACTGACTATTTGACCAAGATGGGCATCAAGACAGTACCTCAGCCTCCCTATAGTCCAGACCTTGCTCCCTGTGACTTTTGGTTATTCCCTAAGCTCAAGGAAAAACTTAGAGGCTGTCATTATGAGACAATTGAGGAGATGAAAGAGGCTGTGACATGCTCACACAAGAGGACTTCTATGGGGCCTTCCAGAATTTGTTGGAATGGTACAAGTGCATTGCAACCGGAGGAGTTTACTTCAAAGGGGACTAGAGTTTCATGTATGTACTATCAATAAAAGTGCCAATACGAAAAAAAGTCTGGAAACTTATTTAATGAGCCTTGTATATGTGCTACTGAGCAATTCATAAAGTGGGCAATGTCTAGATGTTTAGATTGTCATCTAGACAAGTTGGTGCTAATTCTTAATATTTTAGGATGATATACAGGAATGAGGAAGTGAAGAACTCTCCATACTCATTATATCTAATGCCATAGACCCTTTCTTGGTTTCTTAAAACTGAAAATGTGTCAGAAGGATCAGATTTGAAAATATGCAGGACGTAAAAAGAAATATAATCATGCAACTTCTTGTGATATCAAGAGATGAGTTTTAGAGATGCTTTGACCAATGGGAAACTCACTGGAATGAATAAGGTGAATTCCAATGAGATATTTTAAAAGAAAATCAATATTTAATTCATTTTCCATTTCTTCTTTGGTAAAGGCATTATGGAAATGTTCATTTTGAACTCGATCATGTGCTTATATATGTATAAATGAATACACAAGAGTCTTTCAATGTGAATTTTACATAAAAGCAATATTTTGGTAACAGGAAATCACTAGTGATGACTCTTTTTATGTTGCCGAACTCTAAGAATCATTTTCCCTTCTTTCCTCACACTGGAACCTGCAGCTTTTTTTTCTTTAGGAAAGTGAAAGTGTGTTTCTACTCCATGGGCTGTCTTTTTTGCCTCAGACTTGTAGTGACAAACTCATATTAAGGCTATTTGTAAACATTTTTTTGACTGAAACAAACTTCTCCATAAATGTCGCACTTTATCACACTTAAAAATGCCACCCTTTATTCTGTAAATTTGACTTGGTTTCCATGTCACACCCTCTAAAAATTTGATGACATGACTTTATTCAAGCCCGGAGAACTCGGTTTGATTTGCTGTCATTTTGAATGGACTCAAAACAGATACTTTTCCCACTGGTCTTGTGGGAAGAGTGTTCACCATTGGCCTGGTTGAGTCATACCAAAGACTCAAAAAATGGTACTTGATGCCTCCTTGCTTAACACACAGCATTATAAGGTATGGATCGAGCGTAAAATGGAGCAATCCAGGGAAAAGAATAACACCCTCTCCTACACCTCAGTGTAGTAGCTATTGAAAAGAGATCCTTCAAGTTGATCTCGACTATAGTTGCCAACTTTACTTTCTACTTTACAAAATAACTTTTGCTGGAGACTAATTTCAAACAATGCAAAGTTAACATGAGAAAACAATCAAGCTTACTTTTTTAAAAAAATTCCTCTTATTTATTGAATGCTTCCCTCACATATATAATTGGCCCTCCTCAGTCAAAATAATCCCCCTTATTTATTGAATGATTTTTGTATGTGGGTAAGTTAATTTGTATACATTATAAATGGAACTTCTTTCAAAACCAATGCATTGAGTGTAGAAAAAGTGAATACATATTTCTAAGTGGTTGATATGTTTATCATAATTTCTTTTTGCGGTAAATGTGAGCAGTGAGACGTCAGTAGTTGTTGCTAGGTTGCGCCTGAATGAGACAATAAGAAAAGAGAAGTCAGAAGTTAGAATCATTTAAGGCCTATCGTTTACATTTTAATAGAAGAACAAAACCATTAAATCTGTTGTTATGATGGAAATATTTTCATATGCATAAATCATGAAAACATATATTTTAATATAAATGTATATAATAAATCACCACAAATTGAAATTCTAGTCGGTAAGAATGTTTTCTGGTTTGTTTTATTTTTTTGTTCAGCCTTTCAAAGTTTAAAATTTTAGACATTAGATTTTGGCAGTACTACAAAACAGTCTCTGTATTTTTTTTAATATGGTTTAAAACCTGCCTCAGTATATCTTTCTTATGGAAAACTTTTCTTAGGGTAAAATGCAATTTTCTGGGAGGAAATTAGATTCACCCATTTAAAGAAATTTTCCATTAATATATAGATGAGCATGTGTGTGAGTATGAGTATGTGTATATATATATATATATATATATATACACACACCATATGATATAAATAAGTATATATAGATATATATATATATATATCCCATATGACATGTTTGTGTAAATGTATATATATATATATCCCATATGATGTGTATGTGTGTGTATATATATATATATATATATATATACACACACACGTACACGTATGAACACTGATAAAACACTTATATAAATATATGTATATATTGAGGTGTAATATCACTCAGTTGTTTTTGAACTCCAAATTGAAAATCTTCAAAATTGTTTTTAGATTTTTTTCCTCCTGAGAATCTCTCTCCCATATACATGGAAGCATTTAGTGGAATAATCAATTGTGAATATATTTTTGTAAATTGATTCCTTTATCTATGAGGAGAGAATAATTATAAGCACACACATATACACCCACTCAATTTTAAATAGCTCCTATAAGCACTCTTTTAAATCTTCATATATTTCACAATATATTTTTTGAGTCTCCATATATTTCGCAATAAGATTCTGTTTCCTTGAGATAGTGTCTATTTTATGTTTCTGGTCTAATGATTAACATCATCATTATTTTCTTCAATCTAAATAATGATACTTTTCTTCCAATGACATTTTCTTTGTTTGTCTGTCTGTTTCACTGATTAGCATCATTACACATTTTTATATATGTATTGTATCAAAAATGGGAATTCTTCAATATTGTTCATTATCATACTTTAACTACATAAAGATTTGAAATTGGTTACATTTCATTTTTGGTTTTAGCTTTAATTATTATGTTGTCTTAACTTAGGTATGACTATGATGTTCATTATCTGCCAAAACTACATACAATGAACTTCAAAAGATCTAATAAAGAATATTGTTTCACAGACATTGTAAAACCGGCAAGTACCGATGCAGACTACACACAGAATTATGTGCTTTTTACAAATACACCATCTCAAACTGAATGTCTGCTGCAGAGCTTGAAGCAAGTAGCAAGAAGGCAGTTGTCTTTATGTGAACTCAGAAAAGAGAGCTCAAGTGTTACAATCAAAATGCTACCATCTTCCCATTAAATGAGAAGCCTCTAAAACTAGTAAACATTGGTAGCAATATCTCATCTATTGAAAGTTTTGTCAACACACTCATAAGGAAAGCAATGACTACTACTGCTTGAAAATCTGTTCTCTCTGATGAAATAAAATGGGAATTCTTCCCCATTGTAGTTGTGTCAGTACTACTGGATGGCTGCACCACCTGGACTTTAATGAAATACTTGGAGAAAAGCTAGATAAAAACCACACAAGGATGCAATGGACTGTTTTGAACAAATCCTGAAAGCATCACTTAACAAAAAAGCAACTGTAGGACCACTTACCTCCTATTGCACAAAACACCCAAGTAAGATATGCAAGACATGCTGGGCACCTGCTGAAGAAGTTGACTGACCATCCAAAACTTAAATTTATCAGCTCTGTACAGACACTGGATGCTGTTTAGAGGACCTGCCAAGAGTTGATAAGGATAGCTGGCAAGAGAGAGTCAAAGGAGTTCATACTGTCATCTCACTTTGAGAATAATGAATCTGATGGGTTAAAATTAGCAAATCTGAATAACACAGAAAAGTACCAAAAATATACAAGAAGAATTCATCAATTTATTTTGATTTTCTTTATTTTCAACTTTATTTGAAAGCAAAACTTTTTTTTTTAGTTTTCTATTCATTGAAATATAAAATATACAGGGTATTTAAAAATAGACATAACTCTCTTTAAGACAGCTTGTATTAAAACCCTTTTAACTTCTACCCAGTTGGCTGGGGCTGTAGAATACACAAACTGCACCACTGCAGAGGGGGTAAGATCCCCCCAATGAGTGTCCTAGATATGACACTAAACCGTCTGATGATGAGGGTCCAGTGATGCTGGAGCTTTGGGGAAATCGAAGCACCCTTTCATTGCCACTTCTCCCAGGTCTACTGTGGCCCGGAATGGTAGCACCTGATAGAGCCCTATCTAAGGGTTAAATAGAACTAACTGCATATTTATGCAAAACTGAATTGTTTGAATTAGAACTGTTTGACTAAACTGAATAGCTTGAAATAGAAATGTTTTTGATAATTAAACTGTACTTACATTTAAACATGCTTATGCTAAACTGAATTGTTTGAAATGGAACTGTTTTTGACTTTGAAATTGTACTTACACTCAACTGTATTGTTTAATATAGAACTGTTTTTGACATTTAACGATGTGTTAACAACATTTGTACTTATACTAAACTGAATTAACTGAATTAAAACTGTTTGAATAAACTGAATAACTTGAAATAGAAATGTTTTTGACATGTAAACTGTGTACTCATACTAAACTGAATTGTTTGAAATAGAACTATTTACTTAAAAATAGATTTGGCATTAAATAACCTACAAAGGTTGATATGCCATAAAATCCAACCTACCAATCAACCTTTTAACTTCTAAAAAATATTGTTGGAGACAAAGGTAGTTTTTTGAGAAATTTTCTGGGTAAGTAAAATGCTCAAACCCATCAAAAAGTTTCACAATTGGAAAACATAGTTTGTCTGAGCTTTGACAGTCTCCATCTTGATAGTCTCTCTTCTTTTAATAACCAAGTAGAATATTCTTGATGCTGTGGGAATTGTCAACTGGTGAAATTTTACTTGAAATTTGTGACTGATGATGTATAACAGTCATCATCTTTGGAAATGGACTCATTGACCTGAGTTCAACCTGGCTTTGGCTGTTTGTGTTTAACATTATGCCAATGCCCTTGGAAAATACATGAATCCTTCTCAGCCAGCCATGGGTAAATACTGGTGCAGATTGGGTCCTTTAGCCTTGGTATGGTAACCAGTTTAGGAAAGGAAAACTCTGAATTCAAACCAGTTGTACTCACGAACTGAGCTCGTGTTATATTCCACTTGTAATTGAAGGAGTGGGTAAATATACGTTGGAGTAAGATTTAAAGGTAAAATGTGTTTATCCTTTGAAAATGACACAGCTGACAATATAAATGGATGGATACTTAAATTAGGTTAGCACATAATGCAATTCTTTCAACTGTTGTTGTCACTGCACTAATATATGACCAATTCTGCAGCACAAAATTTATATGTACATATCCATATCCTTGATGGGTGGAGTCCTTGTTGTATTGCAAAATCAGAGTAAGCAAGTTGAAACTCCAGTCAAACTATTATGTTCACTTGTGGACTAATACCCTTGGGAAAGTTATAAACTCCTTATCTCCTCAGCTTTTGATTAGATAGCACCACAGGTGTTCTTCTGCAAAGATGGTTTTGACTTTAAATAACTAACAAAGGTTGATATGTCAATAAACCAAGTATTATCCTTAGTGCTTCGTTTTTCAGGAAATACCCTGTATATTGTTAGAAATCCAAAATAAATGGTATCTCCTATTTACCATTAGGAACAATATTTTTGAGGTTAAAATTTTTCTGTTAGGTTTGATAAGTTGATATGCCAAATTTAACTCTATATCACACTGTTTGGCTGCTTAGGAGTGATAAACTCTTTCTAATTATTAATATAGAGGAAGAAAGAGTAGAATTCAAGTGGAATCCCTTATTAGCTATGATTTATTCATTTTGTTCTTGGAGTTTAGTCTTCGAAAAACCCAAATATCAAAATTTTTATTTATTTTCCTTTCCACATGTTTACACGAAGACAAAATGTTGGACCACGGTTGAAAGCTTATCATCTCTTTCTAAAGAGGAAAAGAAGGCATAAGAGAAGTAGCAAATAATTTTGCTGGCAATTTGAAAGGTAATTTGTCTAGAGAAGCAAAGTGCCTCTTGACAAAAAAGGTATTTCTTTGGTCTGATTTTGTCCAGACATTTCAAATACTTTTCGACTCTCTAATGGTACCACTTTTCTGTAACTAAAGTCCACCTAGATTTATCAAGTTCAAAAAGAATCAGGTAAAGACTCAAATCTATTTACTACTTGCTTTGTCAAGTGTATATAAGATGAAATATTCTTTGATTTATTATATTGTTAAGAATCTACAGACTCTGTAGAAATTTTCTCTTCATCTTTAAAATGATGGCTACAAGAACAGGAGTTAATGTACCAATCAGAAGGACTCCCTACATTGAAGAATAGAGTTGTCTTTTATTATCTTCAATCAAAGGAATGTGAAGTGTCTTTTCAGAATTAGGAGGATCGTCACTCTTCATGACTTCTTTTGTCAATAAACTGTAATTTACCATGGCCTGTAGGTGGGGCTTACAATATAGATTGTATCCCCTGCAGAGCAGTAAGACTCCCCCACTGTGAAAAAAAAGAGATGTCTTGAATATGACAGTAAAATGTATCTGATGGTAAGGCTCCAGGTTTGGAAATCTAGGGAGTGTAGAGGACACCTATCCTTGCCTTTAATTTCAAGTCCATTCTGACATTGAGTGGTGCTACCTATTAGGATTCTGTCTATGGGTCAAATAGATCTGTTCGGGCTCCATCTATGTGTCAAATAAATGTTAGGGTTCAATCTATAGGTCAAATAGATCTGTTCGTGTTCAATCAGATCTGTCAGAGTTCCATCTATGGGTCAAATAGATGTTAAGGTTCAATTTATGAGTCAAATAAATCTGCTAAAGTTACATCTATGTGTCAAATAGATCTGTTAGGGTTCTATTTATTTGTGAAATAGGTCTGTTATAGTTCCACCTACTGGTCAAGTAGATTCTTTAAGGTTTCAACTCTGGGTCAAATAGATCTGTTAGAGTTCCATCTATTGGTCACGTTTTTTTAAGGTTCGATCAAATTTTCAAATAGATCTGTTAGGGTTCCATCTATGTATCAAAAAGGTCTGTTAAGGTTCCATCTTTTGGTCAAATAGATCTGTTAGTATTCCATCTATGGGTCAAATAGTAGATCCATTAAGTTTCCAACTAGGGATCAAATAGATCTGTTAGGGTTCCATCTATTGGTAAAAAAATCTGTTAAGGTTCCATCTATTGGCCCAAAAAATCCATTAAGGTTCCATCTATTGGTCAAATAGATCTGTTAAGGTTACAGCTATGGGTCAAATAGATCTGTTAGGGTTTCATTTATTTGTCAAATATATCTGTTAGTGTTCCATCTATGTGTCAAATAGATCTGTTAGGGTTCCATCCATGGGTCAAATAGATCAGCTTAAAATGTATTCATATTTGACAGAATCATGTGCCAAAAAAATAACCTTAAGAAACAATCACACCAAAAATATAAATATGAATATGCAATGAATGCAATTCCCAAACCTCAAGGTATTGAATAACCTGAGACAGGTTGTCATGGCATTAGAATTAATCAATCAATCTTTCTAAAACAGTATAACAGCTCTTGGTAGAGATGGTGGGATTATTTGTTTTGACTTAGCCACCATTTGAATTCAGTGTTATCCTTCTCCTTGTCTGGTTGCCTTCTACTATGACCAGAGAATCAAACAACCCTGTTATTTTATTCTTAAGTAAATGTAAACAGTTTTGGCTGGAATTTGAACTAGATTAATGAATTCCATTTTCTGCACTGATTACTGCAAAATTGTAGGCTCAATAATTAAGGTTAAAAAATCTATTTTGTATTCCCATAAAGAAGACTTATCCTGTAATCTGGTTTGGTGATTGTGTGCCTAGTGCATAAATAATGCAGTGGATTCCATCCATCTACAGGTCTGCAACTTCTTTAAATTCAGAGTTTTTCTTCTCCTTGACTGGTTACCATACCAAGGTTAAAGAGCTGTCTGTTTTACTGTTTACCCATAACTGAAGGAAGAACAGTTGGATTCATGCCTTTTTCATGGGAATTATGGAAAATGCTTACAGTTTTATTCAATATTTGAATTTGAGTAGCCAAATTCACTTCCTATGATCATAACCATTACACTACGAGCACCTCTATCAAATTCCCATTCCATTGTTCATGTGTAGAAAATTAGGACTGATGCCAGTTAAATGGATGAATGATAGGATGAATGTTTCTTGTTGAGGTATCCTGTCATGGTCAACTAAAATAAAGGCCCGTTTGATTGAATGTAATGTCACATGTTGTATAAGTGAGGCTGCTGATTATGAAGAATTGTAAGCTTGTTTTAAGTATAGAATAATTTTTGATTACAATAACAAAGAAAAAAAAAGAAACCAGGGTTCAATTTTTATCTTAGACCTTTATTAATTAAAAAAAAATGAGTATGAATAAAGAAAAAACAATAAACAGGTAAACCTTATATTTCACTAAATGACAGCAACTTTTTTTTTTTTGTTAAACTTAGTAAGAAATTGGTTTAGATTGTTTCTATCAGAATTACTAAAAGTTCTTTTAACTGAAATGATTTTTGATTTTGGCTAATGTTCTTAGTATTACTGGAATGACCATTTCTATCAGTCTGTATTGATCATGAATTCTTAAATCAGTTTTGGATATTTTTAGAATTCATTCCTCTTTTTCTTTATTATTAAGTTATAATTTTGTATTTATTGTGCACCAAACTTCTTTGAAAGGGATTGTTACAGGTCAAATGATATTAAGTCTCCTCCAAAAATTCCACTATTTTTTTCTCTGTCCTTTGTTATTCTTTTCAGATTCTCTGCTTCTGAGTTTTATTTGTATTTATATTTAATTCCATTAGTTTTCTCCTCCTTGGAATTTTTCTCCATGTCGTCTTTGCTTTTCTATTTTTTTTTTTTTTGCTATTCTTTATCTGCTTTTGCCAAATCTTTTCTTTCATTGACAGCATTGAGAAGCTTTCATAGATTCCTCCTCCACTTGAATATCAATCCAAATCAAATATCAAATGTCCAATTATTGATCTTTCTTTATGCTTAGTTTTATTCTGATTAATTTTGATTCAATAAAGAATTCTCTATTTTTAAAAGATGACGCCTATTTTACCACCCAAGTTACTATAAATGAGATGAAAATAGCACTTTTTTTTTCAGCAAATTTCATTTAACACCCATGTAAGTCAGAGGCTAATTGTTCAATGAATTTAGAGTGGATGGAGTTGATTTGTTTGCAAATAGTGAAAGAGAGTGCTATAACATTCATTAATCCAATGGTTAACTGAATATAAACTTAAAAGTAGTTGGCATCGTAAGGGGATTTTTGGCAGATGAAAATAGAAGAATCGGAAGCCCCAGTCATTTTGTTGTAAAATGATTTTGATAGAATTTGTCTTGGAGTCAATATCTGAGAAGTATGCATATTGACAGCCTTGAGTTTTTTTCCGTCATTGACATCTGAACTCCTGACCAAAATTAGTGTTTGATTTCCAATTTCTGTGGCTGATTCTGTCAAAACAATCATGTGAACTGTTTGCTATTAGCCAAATAAGACTTTTTTCTTTTTCTTTAAATATTCCTTTCCCTTCCTCTTTCATTTCCTATTTTCTGCTCTGTCCCTTTTATATAGCATCTCATCTTTCTTTCTTCTCCAATGATTTTGATTAATCTTTTTTTTTTATTGTTCTTTCCTTATTGCTTGTTACATCTTCTCCTTGTCATTTCTTCTCTTTCTTATATTCATGGTATTTCTTTCCATTTCAAAAATGTATTTCTTGTGAAATCTTTCTCTTTCCTTTGACTGTTTTAAATTTACATCAAATATTATTGCCTCTTTTATTAGAAAGTATTATCTTACTCCTAAGTTTTTCACACCAGCGTGAGCTGATGATCTTTTACTGGGATCAGTGGCAGCAAGTCTCCAGGACTCTTCTGAGTATTATGGTTGATCTCAACAATGCTGTAGTCTGGATGATCTCAATTTGTCCTGATTGCACATTGGTCATACAAGGCTTACTCATGCTTTCATACTGAAACGGGAACCACAACCACAGTGTTTGACATGTCAGACAACTTGCCCAGTTAAACACATTCTTATAGAATGCCGAGCTTTAGCTGTCATCAGCAAGCGATTTTTCAAAGTGACTAGTTTAACCGAATTGTTTGAAAGCGTCAAAATAGATGACGTTCTGTCCTTCTTGTGAGAGACAGGGTTGTACGAAAAAATATGATGAATTAAAACTGATTAATCATGTGCAAACAAATGAAATCCTGCTTACAGAAAGTTTTACCAACTAAATATTCATTCCGAAATCTTTGGTTGAATGTATATACATATAGACAGTATTTGGCATTAAATAACCTACAAAGGTTGATATGCCATAAAACCCAAACAACCAACCAACCAATGAATTTGTCCTTTGATTTCCAACTCTCCTAGTCTTCTTTCCTAATATTTGGAGACCATTCCAAGCACACCAATGACAATTGGTATCACCGCCGTTACCCTCATGTTCCATAGTTTTTTAGTCCTCTGGCAAGGTCCAAGTATTTGTTTATCTTTTCCCTTTCTTTTATTATCTCTCGCTGAATGGAAAAATCCACTATCCTGCAAGTTCTCTTTTTTTTTTTTTTAAATGATCTCTAGGTTTGGTCTTCTGGTCAGGATTTGGTAATCTGTTTGTATCTCACAATCCCAGAGAAGATACTGGGGGTGAAAACTCTCAAGAAATTAATATCATTATTATTATTATTATTATTTGATGATTCTGATTGCAATGATTTAATAAGATTGGCAATTTTATGTATGTCAACATATTTGATAGTATAAAAGTTTCTACTAAATTTTTCTATTCAAATTTACAAGATATTTCAATTAATGTAAACCTAATTAAGCTCTATTTCTATTTTCAGGTAAGTATTTGATCAGAATATTTTGTGGTGTGAATATAAAAGATCATAATGAAACTGAGTTTTTAAATTATTACAGGTAAGTCATCTTTTTTTTTCTACTGGCATTTATTTTACTATACAAATGCAATACATGATTTTTATCCTCTTGGTGGAATGTCGGCTACAAATGTGAATTATTAAAATTTTACGAACCAGAAGAATAAACAGTCAATTTATTTTTTATATTTTATATGTATTTGCTTAAAGGTCATCAAAATCTGTTATTAATCTTTATATTCAGTTTATATTTAATGAAGTTATATCATAATTATTCAAAAAATAATTGCAATAAAAATTGAACATTGGCAGACTTATCCAAAGTTGCTAAAAACCATTCCACTAAAAGAAGACAACTCTAAAAAAATGGCCTCAGAAGATTTTAGTTCTTAACTTTTTTTTTTTCTTCAGTTAAAGTATTTAAATTTATTTTAAAGTGTTGAATGAGTGTTTAACTGAATATCTTAAATCTTAACACCTTAAGTTGTTTTAATTCAAAGTTTTAAAAAAAGAAGAGATTGAAGAAAATTAGACAAAACTAATGGTACCTGTAACATAGAGGTATCATTATTTTATGAAACAATTAGTAATTCAAGTTCTTTCAATCATGTATTATTTCAGTCTTGTAAAATTTATCAACCAAATATAATATTGTTGATTTGTTGAGATATATAGACTATGAATATTTCATATTAAATTTATTTCTCATGCCTTTGTATGATTTATATGCATAATATTTCATTTGTGGAAAAAAAAAACATGGCTGACATAATGCAAAAGAATATATGCTAAAATGAGGTTAGTGCATGAAGAAATGATTGCAGCTGCTAAATACTGTTTTCTCTAAGTATAGTGTTGCCACTTGACTAATAATGCTGTATAGAATTTATGTGCATGTACATTCTACCCTTGCATAGTTAAGGTTGTATCCTTTACGGTAAACCTTGTACTTCTTAGTTTGACTTGTATAAAACTGTATACATACTAATATCAGTCATTTTCATTTTTTATTATACTTTAAACAATTTTCTGTAGTTGAAATTTTCTAGCTGCTTATATTGAATTATCATTCTTAGAAAGATAACAGACTATTTCTTCAAAATTTATGACTATTATTTTACCAACATGATCACAGAATCAACTATAACAATTACATATATAAGATGTTTTAGAAAATGATCCAGGAAACGTATAAAATGGTGATATTCAAACACTGGAAATAAGTGTTGATTTTATAATATCTAATCTGCTCCAACATTATGAGATTCTATAGGAAAAAATAATCTAGGAGAAAGAAAAATGTTAAAAACTTCTACTCCAACAAGTGAGTTATTTTTCTGTTTTTAAGCCTCAATATAACGTGGCAAAATGCCAACTTGAAAATTGAATTGGCTGGTGGAGCTTCTGGGTTAATGTGCCCACAGATTTTCAGGAAACTGAGTTTTAACATCGTCTCAGTAGACTAAATTCATGGTGTTTTTTCCCTTTAATTTTTCTATGGTTGATTATCCATTTGAATGAACCCTATTCCCAAATGATGTGTACAATTGAAAGCTTCATTTTCCATTCCTCACAAAACTAAGGAACTTCCTTTATCTTTATAAGAGGAATATAAAAACAGTCACTTAAAGACTTAACTACCAATCTAGATTATTCCCTCAACACTATCTTTTCACTAAAGATAGAGAAGCTCTCTTCAATTTATCACTGCTTCTTATTCCATTCTTTGCATTTCCTTTTTTGTATAACTTCATTCAGATTATTATTTACATGATTAGCATTCAAGTTATAAAGGTAGAAATGAAAAGACTTCAGAATAGATTTTTTCTAGCTTTGAATGTAAAGGTTCCCAATCTCAGTACAAATTTCTTGATGACATTTTTCTATTAGTAAAGAGACTCCACACACGTGTGCGTGTGTTTAAAATATGTTTTTGATATTCACTGCACAGGTATTTTTTAAATACTTTGTAAGTTGATTTTTTTTTCATTCTACCCTAAGTATATAGAATGAAAAGTGCCATGCCTTTTCCAGGACTTGGATGATCATGGCACTTCATTGAATCTTTTATCAGTATAACTATTCCAATATCTGTCATAAGTATGATATTAAGCATCATTTAATGGTGAGGCTCCCTTCTTGGAATTCAAGGAATGTGGTGTGCCCCTTTCTAACCATTACTCCCAGGTTGACTCTGTCCTGGAGTGGTAGTACCTGTTTTAGTGTCATCTATGGGTCTTATAGAACTGTTCACAAGAGATTACTATCAGGTGAAACCATATTGCAATGTCTAAGTCATACAATTTAGATAGGAATACTTGATAAGTAGAATTAAATAGCAATACTTGAAACCATTTAACTGTTTGCCAAAAAAAGGAGCTCTGCCATTTAAAAATAAAGTTACCTACAAAGTATTCATATATAAATCATTTATGTATATATACAGGATTTGGCATTAAATAACCTATAAGGGTTGATATATCATAAAACACAACCAAACCAATCAATTTCTCTCCCAAGAACAATTATGGCAATTCAATTTTCTGATAAAAGGAAGTTGTAGAGAGTCATAATTGCACAAGTTGTGTGGTTCATTCCATGTGTCTAGTAATTCTTCTTGTATTGACAACTAGTAATGATCACTCTACAAAATGTGAATTTTATCTGCAATAAGTAATTTTGCTTTCAGTTTTTTAACAGCTATCATTCTGAACAGCTCAGACATTTCAAGCTGTAGAATAGGCTGACTGCATGTCTGTGGAGAGGTGAGACCTCCCCACCCCCACCAGTGAGTGTCCATCTGATAATGAGGCCTCAGTCCTGGAGCTTTGGGCATTATGGAGTACCTTTTCATTGCCATTACTATCAGATCCACTCTGATCCAGAGTGGAAGTTAGGTTAACCAACCATGAGTCATATACAACAGTTTAACCATTTGTGAGCAAATAAATGACTGATGTTAAATAGAATTGTTAGTGTTACATAGCAATACTTGAAACCATTTAACTTTGTACAAACAAATGAGCTCTGGTTTATATAAAATGTTAAAAAGTATTCATTTACAAATTATATGTGTGTGTATGTGTTTAAAAGCAGAATTCGGCATTAAATGACACTCAAGGGTTGATATTCCATAAAACACAACCAACTGATCTTATTCTAAAATTCTTTTTTATAATATTTATTCTGTAAATTAGGAATAATCCACATATAAAATAGATACACATTAGATTTCATATATATTTGCTGTAATAAATAGATCATTGTAAAAACGTTTTTTCATTAATCAATAGTGCTCAAAAACTGGCTAGAAGAGCAGCCTAAAATCTAAAATAAATGAGTGTCTACTAACCCTTTCATGACAGTCCCATTATAGCCAGTTGCATGTTATTTTTAAAGAAAATAAATAGAATCATCTGATGAAACTTGCAGGTCTGCTGCTCCTCCTCCTCTTCCTCCTCCTCCAATGATGATGATGATTTCTTTTTTGGTAAAAACTAAACTGGGGGTAATGACTGTCCTAAAGAGGTGAACACCTCCCAAACACATATATATATTTGTGCAGAAGATTTTTCTGCATCATCAGAAGTTAAAATGTTGCTTCTGGTGAGATTGTTATATCAAATCATGCATGCTAACAACCACTTGAATTAATCAACCATTGTATTACCATAATGATATAATTAATGAATATTAAATTTATGAAGTTATAGAATTTATAGAAAAATTGAAATATTCATGGAAATTAGAATATGTATCAAATTACTGTAAAATTTAAATACATATGAATAATGTTATTTAGTTTATTTTCTAAAGAACATTCTGATATATTTAATTAGTAATGAAATAAAGATAAACAGGTATATATTTTTTTTTAATTTTGTAATTACAAGTTAGAATCCGACAGACAATAAAAGCATATAGTTGAGAAATTACCATTTTTAATATTCATGATGATGTAGACATTATTTGTTTGTATAAATCAGTGTTTTTATTTTGTTAAATTATTCAAGATCTTTTACTCTTTTTTTTTTTATAAAAAAGAAAAGGAATAATCATTCTTAATTTCTGACAATTTTATTTTTTATTTTCCTTTGTACTTTCCTTGAAAAAAAATTACTTTAGCTTGAAAAGTATATTTTTATTTTCTTAAGGAAAGAATCAACAGAATTCTTAAAGTCTCAAAAATCAACTTTGGATAAATAACTATGCAAATGTATTTGAATAATATTTTGTCAAGAATTATTTGTGCTGGTGCTGAGAAGTTTCAAACTTTGGTTAATTACAATAACACTAGTACTAATTACTAGTAAAGATTCAAGTCAAGCAGTGTATAAAGCTAAGATATTAGATTCTGAGTTGAGTTCCTTCATGAAAAATGCTTTTAGCCTTCAAGTAATGAAAAACATATTTGTTTCTCTGAAAGGAGAAGAAGTAATAAAAGAAAATAATATTAATACTGCTATCCCTCAAGTCATTATTTTTGATGAGAAGACATTTAATGAAGTACTTGATTCAATTTTAATTAACACCAAAAGATTCATTTGAAGATTTTTTTTACATATACACATGTATACAAAGATGTACATTTATTCATTTTTAAAATTTAGATAAGTTTTGTGCATTATGAAGGTACTTTTGTACATAGTTGTGTGTATATGCCTGAGTGTGTCGTGTGTGTGTATATATATATATATATGTATATAATATGTCAGTATATGTATGCATATATATATATATGATTATATAAATTTTGTATAAGAATGCATGCATTCATGTATCTATAAACATTTTATGTGTGTGTGTACATATTCACAAGTACACTTAAACATATCCATATGAATTGATACAATTCTAAGTGTATTATTACATGTGTCCGCATATATTCATAATTATATATGTATATATACCAACCCCTCTATATGAGTAGGATGAGACACAAGGTCAATTTTTTTAGAGAAGTTTAACAGCTTCGATTTTAGAGTTTTCCATCTTCCTTCTAGACTGGTTATTATATCACTGTTAAAAAGCCCAGTCTGCCCTCCTATTTACCCCTAGCTGAAGAGATAATAATATAATTAACATTAAATGCATACTTTTCCCAAGGGTATTAGTACAATATGAAATGCTGTTAGTTTTATCTAGGGTTTGAACTTGGTTCTGGACTAGTCATTTCTTAGGTTGATAATCATTACTCCACAAGCACTTCACACACACACACACACACACACACACACGCACATATATATATATATATATATATATAAAGTCTGGCTGAGGTAGATATATAGTGGGAAAGAGAATGATAAGAACAGAGAAATAGATTTTCATACCATTTATAATTTTTGTAAATTATTCCTAATTACAGTTCTTTATTTTGACTTTTTTTTTGTTCACTCATAATTTCATCCTTCATTGATTACCCATTCCCTTTTGACTTCAATCTTCATTACAGAGTTGTTCATGGAAGAAACATACACAGAAAATTCAATATATAATCAGTTATTGATCATAAATTGAATTATATATGATATATAATAAACTGTGAAATATAATTCATAATTTTTTGAAGATACTTGAATTCACAAGGTGTATATCAGTATATTATTATTTTTCACCTTGCCAGTTTTGTTTTCTGAAATGACATTTGTATGTTGTTGGGTTTTTTAAAATCTTTTTTTCAGCTCATTAAAAATCAATGTAAATTATCTATTTTTCACTTTAGTAAGAAAATCTACCAAATTTTCTCCCATTTTGTTCATATGTATCTTTATTTTCATTGTCTTTGTACCTAATTTATGTGTACATAATCTGAGACAATGATTCTACATTCTTTTCATGCAAGAATAAATACTGCCAAACAGATTAGAGGGAAATCCATATAGAAACTGCATGAAAATATAGATTTATTTATTTTGAAATACTTCAATCTTTTAATAACTGACATAATCAAAGCCAAAGACATGCTTTATCCAGAGACTAAAGAGTCACCCCAGCTAACCACAGGCATTAATTGGTCAAAAAAATAAACTTTTTTTTTCTACCATATGAGTGAACATAAAATTACAAAAGATAAATGTGTCAACCTTTTTAACTCATGGCCTACTACTAATATATATATATAGTCTGCTCAGAGCTGATGTTATGGGGGTAATCTCAGAGACCTTGTGGGTAATGTGAGTTAGAATCATGGTCAGATTATTACATTCACTTTCTGACTAAAACCGTAGCAAAAGCTATGACCATCCTTATTCCCTTAGCTACAGGTTAAATACTACTATTACTACTTCTACAATGATATCTTTGGCATTAAATAACCTGAAAAGGTTGATATGCCATTAAAACAAAATGAACCCGAGCTGATGACAGTAAGTTTTTTGCTGGTTGACCATACTTCTGCAGTTTTTTAGAGTGTTTTTTTTTTTAGGATTTATTCAAAACAGCAAGCAGAACCTTGGTGTAATTCCCATCTAGCTTTTTCTCTAAGTGTTTTATCCATACAGAAGTACTGACACTGCTAAGCTTACAAGAATTCCCCATTTATTTCATCAGAGAGATGAGATTTCCATATGGTTGATAATCTAAGAACAATCCATACTTTACCTATATATATATATATATATATGTTGACATCATTTTCAGTAAATGAGATATTGTTGCCAAGGTATATGTAACAGAGGTTTACCATTTAATGAGATGCCACCACTTTTATTTCAATGCATGAAACCTGTTTTATTTAAATTAACATAGAGACCAATGGCTTTTGATGAGCAGCTTCTGGTTATACAACAGCAATTTAACTAAAAGCACTAGATTATCTGCATAGTCTGCATCAATAATAGTTTAAATTGAAATTAAGAAAATATTCTAAAGTTTCAAAGCAAAAAGCCATCTTTTTCTGATAGATGCACAATTTAATGACAACTGAGAAAAAAAATCCAAAATTCTACCTTATCTCAAGAGAACTCATATTATTTTCAGTCCTTATCTTTTCTATAAACCCTTGATTCAACTAATGCCATTGCTTAATGTTTAAAAAAAGAAAAAAAAAAGTGTTCATTGTTAATTAGACATTTTTTTCTTTTTTCTTGAAACGAGATGGAGGATGTCAGAAGAAAGTTCTTATCAATATTGTACTGTCATCAGAGATAAATAATCTACTGTTACTACTATTGATGCTTTTCTATGGTTGTAAGCTTCAGAAATATACAAATATTGTATTGACAGGAATTCTGAGTGATTATAGATGACTTTGATATATTAAAGGACAGACAAAATATGCACATGAATCCAAAGGGATTTAGTGGCAAAAGTTTTGTTTTTTTGTGACTTAGTGAAGTAAAATTCTTTCATGAAAATCACATGTGACCTGATTTTCTGTATGTGTGCATTCATAGAAAAAATATTGCAAATGAAAATTTGCAGTTTAAAATCATAATCATATCTATAAAACCCTGCTCAGTTGACATGAAGGCATGAAACTTTAAACTGCTCTGCACTTTTGGTCATTTATTCTAGATTTTCTCTTTTACTGATTATACACAACTTCAGTAGAATCATCCGAAAGTCTTGTGAAATTATGCATGTTATTTCATGAACTACAAGAAGCTACCAGGGATTATTATTTAATTGATTGATTGGTAACAATGGAATATAAACCTGTTCTGGATTATTTTATGCTGAGAGCCTAGGGAATTGCATTCAATGAATGTTCACTTTTACATTTTTTGTTTCATTGTGTCTGTTTTTTTTTGGTGGGGGGTGCACAGTTCTATCAAAAATGAATAATTTTAAAGCATCTATTTGATCCATAAATAGGACTAGAAAAGGTACTTCCACACCAGGTCAGTGTGGACCTGAGAGTAATGGTATTGAAGAGGTACTCTATAGTCTCCAGATTTCCAGAACTAGAGCCTTATCATCAGATGCAGTTCAAGCATCATAGCTGGGACACCCCTTTTTGGGGAGGTTCTTATTCTTCTATAGTGGCTATAGTCAGTGAATTTTGAGCCCAACCAACAGGACGTTGCTGTGTCATCAGTCTGGCATTACTTGAAATACTCTTGAATTAAGAATTTATTTTTAGACTAAATTCAGTACTCACACATTTTAAGATTATTTTGTCTGATTTTCCATTTATTTCAGAAGTAGTGTGGTGAAGCATCTTAATTCTTCTACATTTTATTCCTTTTATAAATCCTCTTTTGCTAAAAATGATAAAAAGATCTTTTTAAAAAATTTATTGTCATCTTACAAGATTTCTTGACCTTGGTTCAATTTTATATAAAAATTGTGGGAATTTTTTTTCCTTTGTGCATTTTTATCCTCATTGGTCATTTTTTTTTCAAGAAGAGAATAGAGTTATGTTTTTTCCTTTTAGAATCATTTTTAATATCTAAAATTTATGTAAAATTGAATAAAGTCTTAGAAAACTCATGACAAAAGAAATTAATAAAAACTGCTTAAAAGAGTCAAGAGTACCTCTTCAATACCATTACTCTCAGGTCCACACTGACCTGGTGTGGAAGTACCTTTTCTAGTCCTATTTATGGATCTGTAATTATTAATATTAATATAATTTTCTATATTGATTAATAAAGATTGTTCTTTTTCATCTATACAACATGTATATTTAAGTTAGGATAGTGACTGTTAGTTTCTTACCTGTTTGTTCATCTAAAATGTCAACAGCCGCATTCAGGATTTGAACTCAGGTCACCGAGTTCTTTTCCTGCTATGATAGACATTACATTCCATTTACTGTATATGAAAGTTATGCATAAGTTAGGAGAATTGTTTGGAAAAAAGCAAGTTTTTTTGTTTTTTTATAGATGTAAACTGCATTGTTGTGAATTAGTTGAAAGCAAAAATCATTCTAATTTCACAAAAATATTTCTTTTGAGGCTATTCAAAACGGTGGCAAGTCAGAGCACTTTAACCTTGAACAGATGTCTACAATCAAATTTTTGATGGCTGGAAAGTGCTAACTATAGGAAATGTACAGAAGAATGTGTGACATGTAAGAAGGAGGATTTTTTAATCAAAAAATGTTTACCATTGGGCTAAACATGGGTTTGCCACTACAAGCAAAATCTAGGGAGTAAAAACACTCTGACTCTCTGGTAAAGAAAAAGTTCCAGGCACAGCAGTCAGTAAAGGAGGTCATGCTAACAGTCTTCTGAGATATGAAAGGATCCATTATTATTGATTAACTTGAAAAAGGTGCAACTGTAAGCACTGTTTCTTATTGTCAACTCTTAAGGCAATATTTAATCTTATTTATTGAATGACCCTCAAATATATTTAGAAAATTGGGTCATTAAAAAATAGATTAAGATTCATTTTATTTTATCCAATATCCCTGAGATTTAAAAAAGATATATTTCCTATACTTTTTATCTATAATACTATCTCTTTGCCATTAACCCCAGGTCCACTTTGACTCAGAAGTGGTAATACTTGTTAGGGTCTTGTTGATGGGTGAAATAGAATTTAATTGTATGGAAACAAATAACTGATGTGAAATTAAATTAATTATATTGCAATAAATGAAATTATTTTACTGTGTGCCATTTAATGAGCTTGACTGGTTTAAAATGTTACCAACAAACTATTTGTTTACATCATCATGTCGTACCGCTAGCACGAATATCCCTGACCCTCTCACGCCACTTCTCCTTATTGTTCATCGCCTCTGGCAGGTCTTCAGAGCTACATCCTGTATCCTCACATAGCTGCTGTATGTATGTTCGAGCTGGTCGTCCTGCTTTTGCTCGGCCATTTGTGGGGGTCCATTGGAGTACATCACTTATGAACTCGTCTCTGCTTCTCCAGCCGTGTCCTGCATGTCTGGTTTGTCTAACTTGGATAGTTTTAGTGATGGGAGGCAGGTGGCCATATAGTTGGGGCTTTGTGGGGTGTTGCATCCAGGACTTGTTCAATATTGCTCGCAACATTCTTGTGTAGTTGCCATCTAGCTTTTTCTCTATACATTTAGTTAGCGTCCATGTAGTGCATCCATATAGCAGTATCGACATGACTGCTGCCTGGAAGAAAATGCCTTTCATTTTATTGGTCAGGTCTGATTTCCATATGATCGATAGCTTATCAATAGCTGTCCATGCCTTCATTAGCTGCTTGTCGATGTCATCACTTCTGGCAGGTTTTCAGGGCTACACTCCGTATCCTCACATAGCTGCTGTATGTATGTTCAAGCTGGTCATCCTGCTTTTGCTTGGCCATATGCGGGGGTCCATAGGAGTACATCACTGATGAGTTTGTCCTTGCTTCTCCAGCATGTCTGGTTCGTCTAACTTGTATAGTTTCCGTGATGGGAGGCAGATGGCCGTTTAGTTGGTGCCTTGTGGGATGTTGCCGCCAGGACTTGTTGCGAGCAATATTGAACATTTGTTTACAAATCATATATATTTATAATGTATATGTATAAACAGAATTTGACATCAAATAACCTACAAGGATTGATATCCTATAAAACCCAACCAATGAGGCAAAAGTAGTTTATAAATAATTTATCTATACATAGGTGATAATAAACTGACATTTTTTGAATACTTTTACTTTAGGTCTTTTTTTTAAAAATTTATTATATAATTTTGCGTATTATTAGTAAGATTATATATGATGGATTTATGTGTATATGTGTCCTTAATCTGAATAAATCATTTGATTTTGGAGCAAATCATGTATATTCCTAGCTTTGTGTTTGGATTATTTCTCAGGTAAAATGGATACAAGATTTAGTCGTTCTGATCTGATATTCTGTAGGATTTTTATATAACAACACTCTTTAAAAAAAAAAATCCACTAAATTGCCTTCATGTTCTGGGCTATCTGAATGCTAATGGCACTGGTTAGCTACATTTCATCACTGGAATAATGGATATTGAAGATTACATTAAAATATTGAAGGAAAACAACGTAACTTCAGTCCCAAGCTTGGATTTGGTTTCTTAAATTTCAAAACCAAAAAGATTAGTAGTACTATTTGACACAAAACTAGAGGGGTTAGGAGGTTCATACCTATATGTCCAAAAGTGAACTTTATTGAGTAATTGGTGTTTGAATTCAGTTAGTATGATGTCACAGTCTAGCATTTTAGAAAATATGCGATCAGGACTCCCCATCCCCAACTCTAGCGAAGAATAGCTATACTGAAGCATGATTTATATTCCAAACATTTCCCAAAAGAGACAAGAAAGTTTCTGAAGAAGTAAAAAGTGAAAATGCTTAATTCATTTAGCATGTCATCAGATTTAAATCCAATTTCTCTTTTGTAGAATGGACTTAAATGGTAAGAAGAAAAATGACAATGAGAATCAACTTAGAAATCTAGTGAGATCAATTTCCCCTGGACTACAAATAGTTGTAAAAAAAGTTAAGATGGCAGCACCAAATATTGATTTGAAATAAGTTATTTTATTGGGGTATACTTATTTTTAGACTATATATTTGTATATTTTGTTAGAGAATGTCAATGCAGTAGAGTTTGGTAATAAATGATACCAAATAATATCCATTTTTATTGTGTAATCTTTCATCATCATCATCATGTTGCATTGCCAGCACAGATTTCCCTG
Source organism: Sepioteuthis lessoniana (assembly GCA_963585895.1). Lineage (NCBI taxonomy): Eukaryota > Metazoa > Mollusca > Cephalopoda > Myopsida > Loliginidae > Sepioteuthis > Sepioteuthis lessoniana. Next base: position 3,992,957 of record OY757925.1, read on the forward strand.
ACCCTCTCTCACCACCTGTCTCTATCATCCATCACTCCTGGGAGGTCTTCAAGGCGATATCCTTTTTGTCACAGAGCTGTTGAATATAGATTCTAGCTGGTCATCCTGCCTTTGCTCGTCTATGTGAAGGGGTCCATAGGAGTATGTTGCTTATGAGTTTGTCCTTACTTTTCCAGCAGTGTCCCACATGTCTGGTTCATTGAACTTTGATAGTTTTCATGATGGGTGGTGGGTGGCTGTACAGCTGCTGTTTTGTGGGGTGTTGCCTCCAGGACTTGTTTGATGTTGCTCACAGCATACTTGTGTAATTGTCGTCAAGCTTTTTCTCTATATGTTTTGCGAAATAATGAAATCCTGGTATCTTATGCTTAGAAGAAAATTAATTTTTACATAAAATGTCACTTAGGGAATACATATGTGCAAAAGTTGATATGTGATTAAATAAAGAAATTAATTTTTTATGAAATATCACTGGGAGCATACGTATCTGCAATGTTCGATATGCCATTAAACAAAGAAATTAATTTTTTTTATAAAATATGGCTTGGGATATACGTATGTGCAAAGGTTGATGATATGCTATTTAATACATAAATTGATTTTTTTATAAAATATTGCTGGAGTTATATACAAGGCTCATTGAATAAGTTTCCAGACTTTTTTCATATCGGCACTTTTATTGATAGTACACACATGAAACTCTAGTCCCCTTCAAAGTAATCTCCTCTGGCTGCAATGCACTAGTTGTACCATTCCAACAACTTCTGGAAGGCCCCATGGAAGTCCTCTTGTGTGAGCATGTCAATGACCTTCATCACAGCCTCTTTCATCTCCTCAATTGTCTCATAATGACAGCCTCTAAGTTTTTCCTTCAGCTTAGGGAATAACCAAAAGTCACAGGGAGCAAGGTCTGGACTATAGGGAGGCTGAGGTACTGTCTTGATGCCCATCTTGGTCAAATAGTCTGTGACAAGAATGGAGTTGTGGACTGGTGCATTGTCCTGGTGGAAATTTATTTATATAGAGCAGTTTGATTTTTTTGATGCTCATGGGAGAAGGAATATTTATGATTTCCGTACCTAATTTTAAAATTAGTAGATGAAACGCCAATATAATATTTCTTATCATTTATGTCCTCTTTTGGATAAATAATAGCTTGATATACTACGTTATCTAAATTACACAAACCATCCATTGGACAATCACTTGGAGATTTACAATTACATTCTATTTTTTTACTATTAATATTATTATTATTTACTCGGTTATGAAATTTATTAATTAATTCATTATTATGACTATTTATTATTTGAGAAATATTTTTAGTGCAAGAATAACTTATTTTCAAGGTTTTCCTTGCTCTATCAAAACATTATTGGGGATTAAAAAATAAAGGGTTAACCCCTGACATTCAGTGGTCCATACTGAAAAGATCTTGTACCCCAAAATCTTTCGATAGTAGGTGCAATCTGTGTCTTGAGGAAAAAATCCACATTTTGCTTTTTCCTGAGCCAAGAGAATTATTAACTAAGAGAAATGAACTAATAGCTAGGTGTAGACATAGGGCCAAATTTAAACTATAAATAATTAAACAAATAAAAAATTTTTTTAAAAAAAGCATAAAGTTATTTTGAGAATTAGAGTTAATTTTGAGAATAAATAAATAAATTGTTAGATAGAAAATTGTGAAAAAAATACATAATACATATGTACTACGCATGAAAAGTGTAACTGATTAATGCCTTCTAAATATTTTCGAAATTTTAAAATATTTAAGTAAATTAAGTATTTGTTTTTGTTTTAATATATCTATTACTGCATCTTTACGTGAGATTATTATTTAAAATTTTAAATCTAATTAAAAATATCTGTAATTTAAGTCTAGATGTAATTTTAAAAAAATATTTATTTAAAAAAAAAAAAAAAGTAAATAAAAAAATAAATAAATAAATAAATAAATTTGCTATATTGCTAACCGAAATTTAAATTTAAAACGGAAGTGGGCTTAATGAAGAGGTAACTCTTCACCCCACTTCTATCCCCTCCCACTCTTCTATCCCCTCCCACTCTTATGTGTCTATTCTAGTTTTTTTATCAAAAAGATCTGAAGAAGTCCTGTTAATTTTTTTTTTCGTGTTTTTGGAAATTTCAGAAATGCGTAACAGGATGGAAATAAATTTATAATCCTTTGTGATTGGTTTCGTTGTTTTTTCTTAAAGAAATATATATATATATATATATATATGGGGGGGTGCAACCTGGTCTCAAATACAGAGTAATAAGTAATTGCTTGCATCCAACCCTATGCTAAAAATTATGTCTTATTCCAAATTGACATTGCAGATATGTAGTTTGATTTTGTTTTCAAACAGAAAATAGAATTGCAGCCCTCTGAAGGACTATTCTAATTTTGACCTGAGTGCAGTATGTGTATGCTAGTTGGTAGTAGATATTCTGATAACATTTTTCAAGTATTCAACATGGAATAATATCACAGGATAGTATTTGCTATTTGTATGTTCATGTACATCACCCTGTGTTAAAACTCAAGAAGAATATATATTAACATGAGTCTGAGTACTGCTAATATACTCCTTATTTTGGAACCTGTGCATGCATTGACCTAATATATCATCATCATTCGATGTACTCCAGCTATACTACTTGCGTGCTGAAAGATATAATCAGGGTATTACAATTATATTTTTCATCTGTTGATTTTGTGTCTGCCAAGTATATTTCTATTTATACCATCTTTTATTTAACTTGATTCCTAAATAAATTGTCTTCATCATAGTAGTAGTAGTAGTAGTAGTATTTTTCATCTTTTTTTTTTTTTAGTCTTTTTAATCATGACTCACTTTATGTGTTAATCTACTGAAACAAGGAAACAACAAATCAGAAATAATACAGGATAAATTTCTAAACTTATATCTTCTTTGCATGTGGGGAAAAACTGATTAAAAACATAGAATACTCTAATAATCAAAGCTACAAGAACCCAATGGCTGACAGAGGCTTATGTCTAACTTTTTTTATTTATCCTTTATTCTTTTCTTAATTTCTCTGAGTCCCATATTTTGGTATTTTCTACACACAAAAAAAAATGACAATATTGAATGTACAATGAATGTGATTCCCTAAATAATCTGTGATGAGTTGGTACGTCATTAAAAACAATCAATCAAATTAACCAACAATAGACAGGTGAAGATGACCATTTGAGTAGGGACAAACACAAAGATATTTTAACTCAATCAGCATCAAGAAGTCTTACAGGAAAATTAAAATAGAAGAAATGAAGAAATAAAAGAAGAAAAATTATTGGCAAAAAATGAAAGTTAAAGATAAAGTGAAAAAAAGAAAAAAAAAAGCAGTAATGAAAAGGGAAGTTTGAAGAATCTCGAGGAGAGAGTAAAACATAAGAGAGACTTTTATAGATAAAAAGAAATATAAAGAGAAGTTGAACTAAATATAACTGAAAAACTAATCTTGGATGATTACAAAAAAAAAAGGCATAAACATAGAAAATCTATTTATTTATCCAACATGTCCTCTATGAGCAGGATAACACAAGGTCAAATTTTAACTGGAGTAAAGCTGGTTTGAATTTAAGATTTTCCTTCTAGACTGATTGCCTAACCAAGACTAAAGAGACCCTGTCTTCCCTCCTGATTTCCTATAACAAGGGTGTTAAGCATGCAAGTTATCTTCCCTGATTCTTTCGAGAAGAGGAGTCGTTATTCGAGGACTGGAAGTAAACAAATGGCAATATTGGTTTATGGGAGAGTGTAAGAAGAAGGGTGTAATAAAGGCGTCTACGTATGCAGAGTGTTATAGTCTGTGTTCTTTATTTTTAACAATGGTAGCAGATCTTAAAAGACACTAGAGCTTCAAAATATTTTCCTCCACCCGTATTGCTTAAAGATCAATACAGTACGTGGCAGAAAGAAATGAAGATATGGGAGCTTGTAACTTCACTGGATAAAACAAAAAGAGCCCTCATGGTGTTTTAGTCATTGGTTTAGGTGCGAGTGTAAGAAGAAGGGTGTAATAAAGGTGTCTCCGTATGCAGAGTGTTATAGTCTGAGTTCCTTGTTTTTAACAAAGAGCATTAGCACAAATTGAATGACAAACAGCCTTGTACAGGATTTGAATTTAGGTCACTGATTCCATTTCCTATGATAATAACCATTATGCTAAGTGTGCCTCCAGAATATATAGAAAATGTCTTGCCAAGAAAGATTGAAGAAAAAAAAAAAAAAAACAGAAAGAAGAGTTAAAGAGACAAAGAGTGCCAGATGAACAGAGAAGGAGTGTCTACAAAAAATAATCCAGTAATAATAAAAAAAAAAAAACTGTTGGTCATTGGACAAATGCAACTATTTTTACTATTTTACCTTATTATTTTCTTGATTTTTTTTTTTTTTTTTTTTTTACTCCATTTTTCCTTCCCTGTCTATGTTTCGTTTGGATCTGTTTATTCTGTCAGTGTGCACACAAATTGAGACGAAACAATTTCTTGGTTAGAACACTTCCTCTGAAGATGGATGATGTTTGTATGTCATCCATTACCTTAGCATCTATCAGAACAGTTTGCCACAGATGATGGTGGAGGAGCTGTGTTTATCTCATAATGCAGTTAAACAATGTGACAAAACAAAAAGAAAAAATACCTTGCTACAAACTATCTACAATGAAATTAACAAGCAAAAAAAAATGTTATTTTTTAAAAATTGACTAGACAAAAATAAACAAAATGGTCAGATATGTGTATTTGGAATTTGTGCCCACAAGAATAACTAGTTAGACTACATCTTCAAAGAATTCTTTTCCTTTCATGATTTTTATATTTGTGCCTGGTGTTGGTTGAATATCAGTTCCAGGGCTGGAAGAGTTCCCAACATTTCACTAGAATATCTCAACTTCTAAAGTTCCTCAGGCTTCACTTTCCTTTAATCTGCTCATAACAGTCTTAAAAACAATTTAATTGAAAAAATAGTTGATATCAAAATATGGTTGTTAGACTTATGCCAAATGCTTTTAGATTCTGCTGAAATGACAGACTTGGACCTATTTTGAGAAGTTTGTTTTGGATTGTAAAAGAGGTTTCAGTTGTTCTTTATCCAAAGCAAGCATTTTTAAATTGCTAAAATCTTTTAAATAGTCTGATCAATATATTTACTATCTAAGAATAAAATGTGATTATTTTTAGTATGAAACTCGTCTTATTATAAACTATTGATGAGGATGAGGCAAATGTTGTAGAGTTTCTTGTAATTACATCTGCTCAACCTGAATCTCTGCTGCATAGCCTCTACATGACCTTTGATAAAACAGAGCTTATGTTTTGATCAAGATGGTGCCATCCCTTCATTAAATGGCAAGCATTTGAAATGAATAGACCTGTTAAAATACCTCAGTAGCAATATCTCATCTACTGAAAGCAATGTCAACATACACATAGGTAAGGCATGGACTGCTATTAACAGGTTGTTGATCATATGGAAATCAGATACCTGATAAAATAAAAGGTAAATTCTTTTAAGCTGTAGCAATGTCAGTATGATTATTTGGTTGTACCAGTTGGATTTTAATAAAATCCCAAGAGAAAAATCAAGGTGGGGATTGTACAAAGATGCAATATTCTGTTTGAAACAAATCTTGGAAATAGCACCCTACAAAATGGTTGCTGTACAGTCACTTACCTCCCATCTCACAAAGAATTCAAAGAAGATGAATAAAACATGCTGGGCACTGCTGGAGAAGTCAAGATGAACTAATTAGTGATGTCCTACGATGTTGGCTGACCAGCAAAAACTTCTATTAACTAGCTTTGTATGAATACTGGATTTAATGAAAGTGATGGCCAATAGGAATGAGTGACAAGAGAGAGTTGAAAGAATCTGTACTGCCAGCATGCCTTGATGATGATAAACTGTAATTTACCAAGAGTCTTTTTCATGTCTAACATCAAATACCTAAAGGCTGGCTAAAGTGATGACTAACAAATTTTCTCAGGCATGTTTTTAGCATATTAATTTTAGAAAATTTAACTTTTTTGTTGTCATTGAAAAGTCAAAATGGAAAAAAATTTATTATGTTTACATTTGAAGTCTGAGCAGTAGCTAACATAAGGCAATAAATATTAACCTCTCATTGACATTATCACAAAAACATATGCCTGTGTTTATTGCTATAATAAAATATGGGACAGTTTAGACAATTTAATATCCTACCCATAGGGCTGATTTTCATTTCATAGAGTATGATACATAAAATCACAGTTGCTTTCTTTCATTTTTGCAACATATTGACATTTTTAAGAATATGGCTTTTCTTTGTATTTTTAATTTTATTGTGACAAAGTTTTAATTGGAAACAGAAAATAAAGTGAAATGAAAAAAAAGCTAACTTGGCAGCCAAGTTGGGTTTTAAATATGTAGCTCCCAATCATGACAAAATTCCATACACTGGCTTGAAACCAAAGATGAACAGTTTGATACAAAATGGCAACAACATTGGAATAAAAACACACAATAAACTCTTCCTGATAAAAACTATGCTCGGGGAATGGAAACCAGCTTTCAAAAAATCTAGAAAGGAACATGTCCCTCAATCCCGATTGTGTATCGGTCACACAAGACTTATACTTTCCTTTATATTCAAATAACAGGAACAACTATATATTCAACATGTCAAGCAGCCTCCACTGTTAAACATTTTCTCATATGATGCAGAGATTTAGCCCTCTTTTGACAAGGTTTTTTCTGTGAAAATATCACAAAGGTCCTATCTGAAAACGTTGATATGGAGGACATTTCGATCTTCTTGAGAAGAATAGAATTAATCACAAACATTATAGATGTTATAAATCAGTTTGATACAAATTATTAAAAAAAGTTCTCCAATTTTGACATATTAAAACGAAATATAAAAAAAGCAAAAATATCTTGAACAACTACACAAAAATTTAAATATTAACTACCATGTATGCAATTCCTTAACTTCTTGGCAAAAAATAACCCCAGAAGGTTTGATATGCCATTAAGATCAGTTAATCAGAAAATGAAGAAATATATAAGCTTTTTTTAGGAACATGAATAACTCTTTAAATAAGTAATATTTTGTTGGTTTTTTTAATGGCATATGAACCTTCATGGATTATTTAATGGCAAAGCCATCTTAGCAGAAGAACAGTAGTGGTACTATTTAACTCTAAGCTGAGGGGAATAAGGGGGTTTAATGCCTTTCCTGAGGAAATTAGTTTGAAAATGAAGATGATAGTTCAATTAGAATTCAAACTAGCTTACTACAATGTCAGAGTCGAATATGTTAGCCACTACACAATGGGGACTCCTTTAAAATAAGCATTAAGCAATTTCATTGAAACAACTTAGAAGAGTTATCCGAGGAAAACAAACAGTAAATGGGAAATTTTATAGAAATTTAAAGATTTAACATTGAAATAAATTATTACCTGCTTGATTTATATATAATAGCAGTAATCTATTAAATATATAAAACATAGATAAGTATTTTAAATTCTAAATAAATATTTGAAAATAATGAGGCATCTTATATATCTAACTGCACATCATAGACAAAAGAAGAGAAACTGCTTTAATATTATGTGGCCTGAAGATAATCAGAGAACATGCAGATCAAAATCTTGTCTTGTGTTTAAAAAAATAAATGAAAAAGCACAACTTCAGTTTGAGCATACTCACGAAAAACTGTCAAACGTGACAGTTAATAATAGAAATTTCTTTCTTAATTAAGAAAAACAAACAAATAATTCTTAATTCTTGGATTTCAGCAGATTCTAAAGAGTAAAAGCTGAAGATAAAAGAAGAGAAACCAGAGCCAAATTTATAATATTGATTAAAACACCCCGAGGATAAATAAGACTTGACAGTTGCAAGAATCAACTGATGGTACTTAACACCTCCAAGGAAACATGCATGAAAAAGAAACACCAAATTGAAATGTTTAATTATATTCATAGGCTCATTAACTGTTTAACAAAAGAATTTTACTAGTAACTTGTGACCATGTCAAAAACCAAGAAATATGCACTTTGGTTTGTACAATCTTTTGAAAGAACTTTCAATAGTCAACTTAGATATAGTGTAAAAGCAAAATGACAGTACTATTGGCTATTGTGTTTCTATCATACTTGCTAATTATCTGGTTTCCTTGAACCTCATGATGAGACATGCCAAATATTGTGTACTCTTTTAGAATACCACTGAAGTACCTGACATGAATCACAGCTAAACAATGTCTATTTTGAAATCTTGGTTATCAATTAAAAATTCACTCCACACAGTTGTTACTATAAGATATAAATTCACATAGTGGAAAATTGATTTACCGATAATATTTCTTAAATTACGTAATGAAGATAATATTGTTCTGTGAAAAATTTCTCTGATATTTTTTTTTGTTTTTATGGAAATATTTTAAATCTTAGAGACATTTAAGAGATTTATAGATTTAAACATTTTTGTTTTGATTCGGAACATTCGTTCCTAAGCAATAATGCTATGTAATTATTTTTTCATTGGTTTCTTTGTTTTAATGGCATATCCCATTTTGGGGGTTATTCAAAGTGAAAACCATGCATGTAGAAGGACAGTAGTGGTAATGTGTAACACATGGCTGGGTGGTGGGTTAGTGAGTAGGTTCATGCATTTCCCAAGGGTATTAGTTTGAAAGTGAACATTATAGTGTGACTGGCATTTGATCATATTTATTAATATGGCACACAGTCCAGCACGTTATCCACTTCACCATACATATTGATAGGACACACAGTCCAGCACGTTATCCACTTCACCATACATATTGATAGGACACACAGTCCAGCACATTATCCACTTCGCCATACATATTGATAGGACACACAGTCCAGCACATTATCCGCTTCAACATACTTATTAATATGACACACAGTCCAGCACATTATCCTCAACACAACCAGGAGCTTGAAGAACTGCATGTTAATGCAATTAGTAATGTTTATTTAACTGTGAATAATTATTTTAATAAGATGAATTATTCATTTTTCTTTTTTTTTTCAGTTAATAAATTTAAATTCTGTACAATTAATTACCTCTTGCAGCAGCATTGTGTCCTGCTGATTATTGCTCATTGTTATAAAGAGCTTCTCAATAAGATTTCCTCTTTCCTGCAATGGAAAACAAGATTTGCAACGCTAAAACCTTCTCTTAGGTCTAATAATGTAGAACTACTCAAGAAAATAAGTAACTCTTTATCAAATCTTGCCTAGTGGGCTACATGGGGCTGTACAAATATGTCCACTGCATCTTTGCTGAGGAATATGAGGACCCTTCCCATTTCCAAAGAGTGTCTTGCATATGACTCTAAACCACATGAAGGTGAGGCTCTAGTCCTGGAGCTTTGGTGAATGTCAAGTACCCCTTCATTGCCATTACTCCCAGGTCCACTCTATGGATCAAATTGGACTATTTAAAAACCATTTAACTGTGTGTGTATAATAAATTGCTCTAACTGAAACCATTTAACTGTGTACAAACAAATGAGCTTGGGCTCATTTAAAAATGTTTACCTACATACTATATACTTAAAAATCATAATGTATGTATTAACAGGATTTGGCATTAAATAACCATCAAGGGTTGATATACCATTAAACCAAATAACTTAGCCTAACCTAATCTATATTAAAGGAATAGGCCATTAACTCTTCTCCTTCAAAATGTTTGGTAGTCAAACTTTTATTAATATCGATGGAATATTATAGACTTGATATTTTATAAATCTATAAGTTTTTTTTTTAATATACTATCAGTTTTCATTAGGATATTGCTATTTTATCGTTCATGTAATCCTGATTTTATAAGCCCTTTTTTTATATGCACTATTTCCACAACAGAAAAGTACACTTGATTTCAGTCTAGCAGTCTATAATCATATCATATTTACTAACCCCTCCGCTCGGGCAGGATATGACACAAGGTCAATTTTTAAGCGGAGTTTAACAGGTTTGAATTCAGAGTTTTCCTTCTCCTAGACTAGTTGCCTCACCAAGGCTGAAGAACATAGTCTGTCCTACTATTTACCCATAGCTGGAGAGAGAATAATTGGATTCATACCTTTCCCAATAATAGTGAGAAAATAGCACAGATGAGAAATGATAAAGAATAAGCTCTTAGAGAGATTGAAACTCACATAGCCTTTAATTCAGGGTCACCTGATTAAATGCACCAGATCCTTTTATAATTGAGCTGCAAAGAAACATTAAATGACAGAAACTCAATACTAATCTTTCTGATCTACACTGTTTTCTTGATTGATGTATTTAGCACAAGCTAATCAAACAGGTGACATTTTCACACTAGACGGAACCTCTCTGAAACTGGTAGACAATTTCACCTACCTAGGAAGCAGTGTCTCATCAACCAAAAAAGACATCGACACACGGCTGACAAAGGTATGGACAGTTATCGATAGACTTTCGATCATATGGAAATCAAACCTGACCGATAAAATGAAACGCAGTTTCTTCCAGGCAGCGGTCATGTCGATACTGCTATATGGATGCACTACTTGGACGCTAACTAAAAAGCTGAAGAAGAAGCTGGACGGCAATTATACAAGAATGTTGCGAGCAATATTAAACAAGTCCAAGCAGCAACACCCCACAAGGCACCGACTATATGACCACCTGCCTCCGATCATGAAAACTATCCAAGCTAGACAAACCAGACATGCAGGACACTGCTGGAGAAGCAAGGACGAGCTCATAAGTGATGTACTCCTATGGACCCCCGCATATGGCCAAGCAAAAGCAGGACGACCAGCTCGAACATACATACAGCAGCTATGTGAGGATACGGGATGTAGCCCTGAAGACCTGCCAGAGGCGATGTATGATAGGGAGAAGTAGCAAGAGAGGGTCAGGGATATCTGTGCTAGCAGCACGACATGATGATGATGATGGATATGACTCAGTCAATTTTTATGTGACCTTTAGCAAGTTTGAATTCAGAGATATCCTCCTTTTAAACTGGTTGCCATACCAAGGTTAAATAGAGCAGCCTGCCCTACTATTTACCCATAGCTGGAGGGAGAATTGTTGGATTCCTACTTTTTCCGAGTGTATTTCTGCCGTGTGAAATACAAATAGCCTTGTTTAAGATTTGAACTCAGGTTGCTGTTTCCATTTGCTAAAATGGTAATTTTTATACCCCACAAATGCTTACTTTTCTTGTATAGATTGACAATCTAAGACAGTTTCAATAAAATAGCTGATAAAAATTTAAATGGATGAAATTATGGTTTATAAAATTTCTTGTGAAAATAAAAATAGATAAAATAAATATTTATTTCAGTTAGCTTCTAGCTATTTCCAAAACTTGGTGTGACTAATCCCAATAGTATAGTGGTTAACATCATAGCAAGTAAGTTTGAGCTCCAGCCTTACTATTATGTTCACTTTCAGATAAAGTAACCTTAGGAAAGGTATGAACTTCCTTATTTACCACCCACCATCAACTATGAGTTAAATAGTAACACGACTATTCTTCTACAAAGCTAACTTTGACATTAAATAACCCATGAAAGTTGATATACCATTAAATTAAGATGCCAAACTCAAACCAAAACTTGGCTGTATGATTAAAAATTCCCACTGGCAATACACTAACAAAGAGCTTTCCTACAAATCCCCTTAGAGGAAGGTAAGATTTGCCCCACCAAGCTCATAATGGAAATGGAAGGTGCAAATCCAAAGCATGCAAGTTGTTGTGTAAAATGGATAATAAGTAAATTTCAAAGATAGGAGAAAATCGAAGTGTTTGTGAACAAAAATTTTTGACTGTAGGATGAGGAGAGGTAGGTAGAAAAACAGTGTTAGTAGAAGGATCTCAGGAACCTTTCTTTTCCTTCCTTTCCTACAGCTGCTCTGTATCACGCAAGGATTATTTAACCCAAAATGCAATAAAGTCAGCTAGCCAACACTTGCCCTGTCATGTGGAGCTAATGACAATTTAAAAGCAACAGATTGTGCAATGTATTGGAAAGTCAGATTATCCGTTTGTGGCTTTGGCTATCCTAAATTTGCTTTGATGCCTGGACTACTCTCCTGATCGCAATAGCTGGCCCTTTGCGACCCAGGACTTTGAATGTCTTTGTGTGCTTTCACTTCCTTTTCTCAGGAATGGGGAAATTTGTCTTCCTGTGTGTCTGGTAATAATGACAGTAATTAAGCCATTTCGTATAGGGCCTATACTATGTGTAATGATGCATGTAGATTTGTGTACTCTGTGACTTTGTGCTTGAGGTATATGGCTCAGTAAGTAAAGACATCAATTCTTTGATCAGTCATGCATAGAAATGTTTGATTTATGTTTGTAAATGTGCATAAGTCATAGACAACACACTTCTCCTCACAAGGACCTAATAAAAGGACATGTATGTTTAGTAATGAAAAATATGAAAGATATACTTTTATAGATTGATTATCCTCGAGTTAGAATTGTAACATGATTAATGTATCGAAAACATTGCTTTAACTGTTTCTTTTTCTTGGATTTAATACTTAAGATTCTACCTTTAATTTGGTTGTTACATTCCATCATGGGCATAATTTATAGTACATGATCATTTCAACACTTAATTCCGTTATAAATCTACCTGTTGAAATATGTTAAGCTAGAGGTCAAGCCTTGAATCCCATTGTGATTCACAGATAAATGTCAAAAATCTCTTCAACTTAGTTAATTTTCTATACAGTGTTTATTTTCCATGTTTTTGGTAGTTAATTAGAAATCCATCCAAAAGAGCTATAGATAGCAAACATGAGTAAAAAGATAAATTTACATAAGTGAAATGGCATTTACCAGTTTTATTTTATATAATGGATTGATATTGTTCTGTAAGAAATTTCCGATTTTTGTAGCAAAATATTCTTTTTAATTTAAGTGAGTAATACTAAGAGATTCATTTCTTCAAACATTTTTTTTCCCAGCTTGTTAGTAACTATGAAACAATTATGCCATGTGATTATTTTACATCTCCAGCTTAATTTGATGTGAATCAAATGATGCTTTAATTTCCCTCTCTTGTTGATTGGAAATTTAAATCTTGTGTGATTTGTTTTATCTTGCAGCAACATGGTTTCCTGTTGATCATTGTTTATTATTAGAGATTCCTCTTCAGATAAAACTTAGCTTTTCTCATGAAGCATACATTCCTTTTACATTAAATCTTCTCCTGGTCCAGCAATTATTCTTAGCAAATTTGTTAGCTCTGAATCAAACTGTTTTGCCATATATAGAGGACAGATAAATTCTTCCCAATTATTAATAATGAAATGCAAAGATAAAAATAAAAAAAAACTAACTTGAAAATACAACAGATAATTGAAGAAAAACTTTTTTCATTTTAAACAGAGACTTAAATATATAATTTTTCATGAATTCAAGTATGAAAGATACACAATTTTATAAATAGTATAAAATCAAATATAGCAAACATGAAATGGAGTCAATAATTGGTTAGATTTTAAACTAGACCACCAGTTAAAACATAACAAGTTACATCAAATCAGTTGTAATCAGTGTATTCCTCGTCGTCTGTGTATTGGACTTTCTTTCTAATTTAAATAAAATCGGTAAAGCCAGGTCAGTTGAGCTCTCAATTGATTATTGAAATGTTTAGATTTTGTCTGGGAATCTGATTTTCCAGTAAACAGAAGAATCAGTGTCAGGTCAAATCAGTTCAGTTATCAGGATAGATTCAGTCCTGGCATTTGATTTCTTGATAAATTCTATTAGCAATGTCACAATGAATTTTAAGTCATATCTTGTTGGAGACTTGGCCAGATTAAAATCTACTCAAGGATTTTTTTTTTTTCTTAAACTACTGTACTGAACTTTTCTAACTCTTTATCCCAGATTCTAAAAATAATTTCCAATCTCTCTCATCTATTTTTTGAAAATAAAGCCAAAGGGAGATAAGCCAGGCAAATTAGTTTGGATCAGAAGTAGGGAACCTGTGGCCTTAAAGCAACCTTGTCAAAATACCACTTAGAATTGGAAAACCTTCTCTTAAGAACATGATATCTCAAGGCTTTTTCGCAAAAAGCAATCTTAAAAAGTCATGAATGATTCAATAAAGTTTGCCATTTCTTTCAAGTGGTTAATATTAATGAAGTTAGAACCAAATTATAAACTAAAAATTTTAATCGAAGATTTTTTTATAAACAAATTAAGAATTTATTCCTATTAGCTGACATCGAATTAACCCTTTGAACATGAAAACTGGTTTAAATTTTCATATCATTTATAAGGATTTTCTTCAAGTCACGAAAAATTATAACAGTCAAATTTGCTTAGTTATATAACTTCTTGGCAAGATGGATTAATTTTAATGGCATATCAAACCATATAGAGTTAATTTATGTCTAGATATGGAGTAATTGAATTCATTTTTTTTTTTCATGAGGTACTATCAAATACAAATAATTTTTATTATATGTATTCTAAAGCCCATTACCAGGGCAGTCTTTTAACTTGAGTGATCCTGAAAGAAAATAATTGTTGATACATATTTTTTCAAGCCCTGTGATTTGTTATTTCTATCTGTTGGACTTGACTTTCTGGATGAGTTCATTTAATTTCTATTAGGTTAGTTGTGTGTTTCACATGAAAGATTCTTAACTCTTTGTAAACTGATGTCTTTACTTAGTGAGCCATACCCCTCAGCCTCAAAGTCAAAATTTGATTTCCCTTTGATCATTGTTCTCTTAAATCTTGGAAATTGAAATTTTTCCTCTAAGTTGACATTTCCATAGTCTGAACTTTTTTTCCAAAACTGATTAGCCCCCTTTTAGGGTCATTTATTTTTTCATCGATTTTATTTAATAGATAAGTCAGGTCTGATCTTAAAAAAGTTATTGCTACTTTCCAGTTTTTTCTTTAAATTAAGCTTTTTAAAAAGATTATATCATTAAGAAACAATTCTAGAAAATTTTTTTCAATAAGAAAAATATGGCAAGTAGCATGTAATTTTATTTCTGAATATTTTTCTCTGTCTTTCACAAGGGCAAAGATTTTAATTGACATTTCAACAGAGTTTGCTTCTCAGAAGATGTTGCCAATTAGTTTCAAGTATTGTTTTATTTAAATGTTTTTGATGGAATTAGAGATAAAATGTGGTGGATGTTTGAAAAAAGTTAAATACCAGTTGACAGTGATAAATGAGGTTGTAAAATATGATAGTGCTCGAGAAAATGATATTTTGTATTCATTTGTTAAAAATTATCAAAATATGAAAATAAAATTCTCAGTGTGTGTGTATGCATATATATATATATATATAGTCTTGTTATCCACAGACTGTTTCATCGTATCATGACACGCGAAATGCTTCAGGCTGGGATCAAAACCTGGCTGACTTTACATCAGTTAGATATCTTATCTCATGGTCATTGTCATTTTCTGTATTAGTAAAACAATTTTTTTTTCATATATTTTATTATATATATGTTATCGGCTATCAGGAGTGCTAAATTCATGAGAAGAGTTATTGCATTTCAGCTGATGTGGTAGCAGGCAAATTCTCCACTAGAGTGCTCAAGCTATGTGGTGGCTAGGAGCATATATTATCATCCCCACTGACAGTGGGACATATTAGTTCTCCATGAACAGCCAACTTTGGTATGCACACTTATTGGACAGGAGAAGATACTTTTGCTTTTTGTCAGGGAAAAGGGATTTCCTCAAAAGGAGGTCATTCTCAATAAACAATAACCAGTGGGAAGCTTTGTTGCTGCAAGACCTTACTAATTTTACAGGACTGGAATTTCACAACATTTAAAGAAAAAATATTTGCTTTGCTAAAATGGCTTTTTGTATTTGATTACTAAGTAGGCTTATAGTTAGTTTATATGATGGAGTTCGGACTTACAATCTGGATAAAAACAAATCATTTCAATTGCTAAATTGTCACTTATTTTAATAAAGATATGTTTATATATTAAGAAAAAAATCATTTGAATATTGCTGCTTTGAAATAGGATGGACAGATTTTGGGGAAACATATCAACACCTGCATAAATATATAAAGAAACCAAGCAGTCATAGCAAATTTGAAACCCACCTCTCCTATGCTTGATAGAAACCTTCTAAATGAAGAGCTCATAGCCAGTTGTTTTAACAAATATATTTGAAAGAACATGGATATATATATACACCAAGGTTAAAGAAACCAGTTTCTCCTACTATTTACACATAGCTTGAAGGAGAATAGTTGGATTCATGCCTTTCCTAAGAGTATTAGTGTTATATGAAATGCAAACAACCTTGTCTAAGATTTGAACTGAGTTCAACATGTCCATTTCCTATAAGAATAACTATTATTTGTTATATATATATATATATATACACACACACACACGCACGCACACTTGTGTGTGTCTTAGTAACTCAGAAAAAGCTTGACAGTGTATGATAATAATCAAACCAATATATTAAAAATGCTTAAAATTGCAATTTGCTAGTTCAATTAAGAACTAAATAATAATTTTTGTGTGTGTGGAGGGTTCCTTATGCTGAACATCATTTTTTAATCAATCAAATTCTTTATATAGTAGACTTGACTCTAAAACTCAAGTCATACTCCTTCACTCCTTCCTAAATAGAAGCATTGGTATCAACATGGACCACTGTCATAATAGGAATATAACTGGTTCACAGGTCATCTAGTTTCTCTAGTTTCAAGAGTTTGAAATTGTTCACAGAACAATATAACGAATATAATTGGCAAGTTTCTTTTCTGTTTGGTCAATTTTTTTTGGTTTAAATTATTGATGACATATTATAAAATAGGCATTGTTTGGAAAATTTTATTGAGTAGATATTTTTTTATATTTATTTGTTCGTCTGAAGTTTTGTTCTTTTATCCAGTACTTATATAAACAGAGAAAATAATTATAAAAATGATGATGACTTTTTGTATTTGGACAAAAGACATAAAATTATATCCTTATTAGCACCTTGGTTTTCATGTTTCTGCAATACAAGCTTTTTCAGCAGGACCACATATAAGGATTATAATACTGACATGATGACAGTAGGTTTTTCAAAATATGACAGTATTTCTTAAATTGGAAATAGTGTTGTTGTTGTTTTTTGGGGGGGTTGGGGTAGGAGGGTTCAAAGCATATAATTATATGCATGCACACAAAACAACCATATATACACATCTCAGCTTCTTCTTGTGACATTCTGATTGTCATAACTTCAGTGACAATATTGCTTGAAGATAATTATCAATAAATATATCCGATGATGTTTGTTGCTTTGTCAAAATGTGATAGCCTTACACAAATTGGAATTTCTTCTCTTTTTCTCTGAAGGAATTTCATAACTCCATTAAAACAAAGAAAGCCATCTCGCCATGAATCCAGATGTCACTTTCATTCTGCATTCTGTCATGCTCAGTTTGCATTGCTTGGCTTCATTTAACTGCATTTGGCTCACAGTCATTGCACATTCAATACATTGCCGATCATTTGATTGCCAAAATTAAACTGCACAAAGGCTGGTCAATAATTAACATTTCAGAATTCCTTTGGAAACAACTACTTAGATTACAGTGGTAGAAGTTAACCCACTCCCCACATGTATTATCATTTTACTGTCCCCACCACACACACATATATATATATATATATATATATATATATATATATATATATATACACACACACAGGATCACCCATAAAAAGTATATCCACAAGAAGGTTTTTTAACAAAAAACTAATTTTCTTCTAAACCAAAGATTCAAGGATTTTATTATTTCTTATCATCATCAAGGCAGGCCAATAGCATGGACTTTCTTGATTCTCTCTCACAATCCGTCTAGAAAAGTCATTGCTCTTGGAAAGTTCTCTAAGTGGAATCTAGTGTCCACACAGAGCTGATGAATTTAAGTTTTTGTTCATTAGCTAATTCCAGTTTGTCTATGTGTAAGAGTTCATTCTGACTTCTCCACCGGTGGCCAGCATGTCTTGTTCATTTTACTTGGATCATTTACGAGATGGGTGATAAGTGGTTGTACAACTGCTGTTTTGATGGGTGCTGCTTCTAGGATTTGTTCAAAACAGCACACAGTATTCTCGTATAGTTTTCATGTAGCTTTTTCTCCAGGGATTTTATTTGAGTTCAAGTGGTGCCGCCATACAATAGTACTGACACAGCCACAGTTTGGAAGAATTCCTAATCTTTTTCATCAGAGATATCAGATTTCCATATGGTCAACAACCTGTCAATAGCAGTCCATGCCTTTCCTATGCATATGTTAACATTGCTTTCAGTAGATGAGATACTGCTACCAACGAATATGAACTGGTATAATTTCAGCAGAACAAATATTGTTAGGTATTATTTATCACAAAACTTTATAGTATCGAAACTCTTTAACCAAAAAGAAAATTGCATAAATCTAAAAGGTATAAATATTTTTGAACTGTTCCTTATTCCTATCTTTAGTCATGGGATTTCAATACTATAGATTTTGGCAGTAAGTAATGCCTAATTATATCTGTTTTGATTGTATAATGTTTTATTACAAATAATAAAATCCTGGTGTCTTCAGTTTAGAAGAAAACTGACATTTTATAATAATTAGTTGGCATTTGCTTAGAAATCAAAGTCTATCAAAAAGAACTATAATTATATTTTGGTAATGCTCAACTTCATCTGCAAAATGAAGAGCTAAAAACCCTAATATTGCCAACTTGGAAGATATACATTCCTTGGCAATGAACTTTTATTTATTTACCTAAAGTTAACATCACTTGTAATTTTTTTTTCTTTTTTCATAATTGTTGGTGCTTTGTTCTGTTTTCTCTAATACTGATAAAAATTTGATTTCCAAATAGAAAAGGTTTTCTCAGTTGAAACACCATAGAAATACCTACTCATAATCAGATCTCTTTGACTTTTGAACATATAAACATAGTTTCAGGACAGAAGCAGAGAACATTGGAAATATTATTTACGATCAACAAACTAACATCAAGAGATAAGTCAGAGCTTTAGTACTTCTTTTAAGAATAACACAGCTGATAAAAATAGATCAGTGCTTTAAATGGAATTGTATACATGAAAGAGGTGTTCATTCTATTTTCAAGTGAATACATAACAAAAGCTCTTTTTTTCTGAATCCTTCAAACTTTTAGGCATTCACTTAAGGTTTACATATTTGTGTATAGTTTTATATTTGAATTACTTGATTGAAGAAGTAAAAAATTTTGTTTTGGTGGGAGTCTCTGAGGCAGTGGCTAATTTGCAGGACTGCGACATCATAGTATGCTAGTTTGAACCCCCAGTTAAGCTTTCACTTGGAAACTGATACCCTTTATTCTCTCCAGCTATGGGTTAAATATTATCACTTTTACAAGGACAGTTTTGGTATTTAATAACCCAGAATAGTTGATTTGACATTTAAAACAATAGAACAAACTAAATCTTATCTTGGTTAGACACATATCACTTAGCTTGCTACATATGATGATATATATATATATATATATATACACACACATAAACGCACATACATATATATGTGTAAATATATAGACACACACACACATATATATATATATATATATATATATACAGGGTGACCAAAAAAAAACAGAACATGTAAACTTTTTTTAATCCTTCTACAAAAATAAAGCAAAATAATTCTAATTTTGTACACTTGAACTTCTGGAGGACATGTTAGTGAATACTATGGTCCTAATTTTTTATGCACAGGATCTACTTCATATCCTGAAAAAAAGAAAAGGCTAGAATTAAATTTATGAATTACAGTCAAAAATATATGGGTTCTATTTCTTAGGGGTTACCCAATGTGTGTATATATATATATATATATATATATATATATATATATATAGAATAAGTTAAGTAGTAGAACAGTAACAGGCAAGCTTCATTCACCTTGTGTAGAGTGAATTTTATTGTTTTGAAGTTTACTTCTCAATTAATTTCATAGAAATACACTTCAAAAGATTTTGGAAAAATTTAAACATGCACTTTGATCAAAATGATAAATGGTGAATACTTAAATGTTCATACCAACCATTTTCATAATTAAAAATTCATTAAAATATCAGCCAAATTCAGTGTCGCTTTTTAGTTTGCAAGCTGAATATTTTTTTTTTTTATCTGCTTTATTTTCAGGTCAAATGCTGATGGGAATTTTTTATTCATTTTTCCCAGAAAGTGAGTTAATAAACCTTCCAAAGATCATAATACAACGTCAATTTCCTTAAGGAAATGGCAAAATGTAATAAATGAATTAGTTTAAAAGTAACACGTTGTTTTTCTTTGTTGACTCGATCTTTTATCAGTGCTGGTACATTTATTATAAGGTCCAAAAATAAATATATGTATTATATGCTAAGATATAAATGTTCATAAGATCAAAAGAAAATATTTATAGAAAAAAAGGTTTTAAATAATGTTTATTATAAAGTCTAAAAAAGCAAGAAAATGTTTGTTTGAAGGAAAAATCATAAGAATGTTCATTATAAGGACAAAAAGTACATATAAGATATTTAAGGAAAAGATTAAAACATTAAAAGGTAATAGACTAAGTATTAAGTATTTATAATAAAAGAGGTATGTTTAAAAACAGCTCTGGCAGCTGGAGCTGCATCTCAGTGGTGGGGTAAGATCCCCACCCCCAACAACTCTCCTGGATATGATGGTAAACCATCTGATGGCAAGGCTCCAGTCTTAATGCTTTGGGAATGTAAAGTATCATTTCATTGCCATTACTCCCAAGCCCACTTTGACCCCAGACTGGTAGTACCTGTTAGGGTTCCATCTATGTGTCAGATCTATTTAATCTTTTACTATACTTGAAATCATTTAACTGTGTGCAAACAAATGATAAATATTAAATGTTATTATTAGTATTAGATGGCAATGTTTGAAACTATTTAACTGTGTGCCAAAAATAAACTGCAAGACTTGGAACCTTTTGACTGAGGGCAATCAAATGAGATCTTGCTTTTGATATATGTCTAAACAGGATTTGGCATTGATGTATGTATAAGCAGGGTTTGTTATTGATGGATGTATAAAAAGGATTTGGCATTGAATAACCATCAAGTTTTGATATGCCATTAAACCAAATAGCCTCATCTATTTTTAAAAATAAAAAAGATAAAGGAAATATTTACTATGAGAAAAAAAATTAATATAAAAATACAAGATCAGTCTAAGAATGAATGAAATTGACTGTAGAAAATGTTTTTATTAGTTTTATTAGATATCAATTTCACCTCCTTTAAAATTATCATATCCTAATAAAGATTTTTTCTACCTCTGAAATCAGTGATTGAAGTCTTAAGTTGACCTGTTGTAATCAGTTAAATATTCTCAATAATTTTAACATTGTACATAAACCGGGACATTGGCCCAGCGGTTAGAGTGTTCGCCAATGGCCCGGGAGACCTGGGTTCAATCCCAGGTCGAGTCATACCAAAGACTTTAAAAATGGTACTTGATACCACCTTGCTTAACACTCAGCATTATAAGGTACGGTTCAAGGGTAAAGTGGAGCAATCCTGGGAATGGAGTAGTGCCCTCCCCTACACCTTGGTGTAGTAGCTATCGAAAAGGGAGCCTTCGGGTCACCCTCGACTATGGTCGCTAACTTTACTTTTACTTACATAAGTTTGGCAAAGAATTTGACCACAATATCCATTGGTAACGCACTTAATTTCGTCTTTTTGGTTTTTTTTTGGGGGGGGGTTTATTCATTAGTGAGTAAACGGTAGAGCAGAACTGGAGAGATGAAGAACTAGCTTGTGCCACCAAGAAAGTAAAGTTTCAATACTGGTTAGTATAATGTCTATAAGTCCTACTAATTTAAAATGCCGAAAATTTTACAAAATTGTATGCTGTTTTATTCTTTGTAAAATGCCGCTTGTACAATGTGTTTTAAATGTTAAGGCAATTTCACCGTAAATCCAAATTGAATATATGACTCTGGTCCATTATGTTAGCATACATGGCAGAAGGTTCAGAATCTTTTCAAAAAGCTTAGAATGCCCACTGCTTTCCCCCACCCCATAGTAGTTTAGAAGAAAACCAAAAAACAAAACAGGCTAAGTAAAAGTCCTAATGCCACCCCATAGTAGTTTAAAAAAAAAAGAAAAGTTAAGTAAAGGAAGTCCCCTATACAAAAAAAAACACATTAGGGCCAGTATCTGAAGACTGGTGAACATAAACAAAAAAAAAAACCTCTTATAAATATACATTAGTCTTGGACTTGAACTAAGTTAAAACTTATGAGTAAAAGAAGCACCCCCCCCTTTTTTTTTTCTTCTACTACGTATACATGGGAAGCAGCATGATGGACGTAAAGGTATGCGAATAAACCCTCTGATGGCCAAACGCAATGCCTAACCTGGTTCTGGACGTGTGAGTCTTGCGGCTCAATGCTCAGGATCGTCAGTTTGATCGGGGAACTACTGCTGCTCATCTATAAGAGTGGCTTCTATAGATGAGAATAAAAACAGCCATCGAACGATAACCATGACCCACACTCAAACCACATACGTAAACTCTTCGCGCAGGTAAAAAAGGGGTGCGTCATGCTGAGGTTGGAGCCCTGGCCTCAGTTTTCGAAAAATCAGCTACAGAGCTCAAGCAACAAAAACTACTCAAATGCAAACAAACAATACAAATAGCGACATTTAACATTAGAACTTTAAATAGAATAGGTCAACTACCAGAGCTGACTGCATCGGCCGTAGAACATAAGATAGACATAATATGCATACAAGAACACAGATACACGCACACCAAAGATATCAAATATCACAATACTGGCAATGGATGGATGCTAGCCACTGTATCAGCATGGAAAAACTCTGTCAATGCCACAGTAGGAGGGGTAGGAATACTTATAGGACCAAGAGCGTTAAAAACACTTAATAGCATTGAGAGAATACAACCTAGAATGATGGCAGCTACGTTTAATGGCAACAATCATCTCCTGCTTCAGCCCTACCAATGTTAGTGCAGAAACTGAACTAGTCGCCTTCTATGGTGAGCTATCCTCTCTAGTGTGTAGCATTCCGAAACACAACGTGCTAGTCATTGGCACAGATATGAATGCCCATATCAGGAAAAACGGAAACAACAAATACAGCCTTCACAACACATCAAATAGGAATGGACAACATCTAACAGAATTCATGATGGAAAATAGATTAACATGCCTCAATACAAACTATCAAAAAAGGGAGGGAAAAAAGTATACACGTACGCGAACAAGAGTAAAGCACAGATAGACTACGTCTTTATAAACAAGAAATGGAAAAATAGTGCAATGAATTGTGAGGCATACTCCTCTTTCAAGGGTGTGTCCTCCGATCACTGAATAGTCACGGCAAAAATATAACTAAGCCTACAAAAAACGACACATGAACAGTGACCACCAAATACTACGACTGGGCCATCCTTAACAACAGAGATATTAGAGATAAATATGTATTAGAATTGAGAAACAGATTTGAGACACTACAAGAGAAGACAGAAAAAGGTACCCCAAATGACAACTATGAGAATTTTGTCAACATCCACCTAGAGGCGACAGCGAAATGTATTCTAACAAAACCTAGAACTAAATATAGAGTCCCATGGGAAACATTAGCGGTTAGAGAAAAACGTGTACTTGTGAAAACTGCCTCCAAAAGCTATAGGAAGAACCCAACAAACACGAATGCCATAAAACTAAAAAAAGGCACAATATCAATTAACAGGCATATATCTAAAAGAACAGACAAAATACATAGAAAATCAGATAGATAAGATTTGAGACTCAGTGGAAGACAGGCAATCTAGGATAGCCAGGCAAACAATAAATGAAGTGAGTAGGAGGAAGAGCACAACCAAAGCAAAATTGAAAGCTGCAAACCAACAAGAGAGAATAAAACTGTGGAAACAGCATTTCGAAAATCTACTAGGAAACCCACTGAAAGTTACGCATGAACCAATCACCAGAATTATTAGTAAGCAATTGGACATTAAACTAGGACCATTCACACAAGAACTTGACACGGTTCTTAGAAAAATTAAAAATAAGAAAGCTGCAGACGAGATTCCCCAGATGTATGGAAGACCAGACAATTCGACGATATACTGCTCCGACACTGCAACACAGTCTATAATCAAAATCTGATAGATGAAAGAAGGGATGCATCCTCCCCTTCCCTAAAAATGGTGAACTCAGATTAGCCAAGAACTACTGAGGTGTAACACTGACATCCATATCAGCCAAAATTTACAATGCCCTACTATGAAACCGCATAGAACCCAAAATAGACAACATCCTTAGGAAAAACCAAAATGGCTTCTGAAGAAATAGATCCACGACCTCACAAATATTGACCATCCACAGAATCCTTGAAGGAATATGGGCAAAAAACCTACAGGCGACATTACTATTTGTCGGCTTTACCAAGGCCTTTGATTCCATTCACAGAAGGAAGATGGAACAAATCCTACTAGCATACGGCCTACCAAAAGAAACCGTAGCAGCAATAACAATTCTCTATAGAAACACCAAAGTGAAAGTACGTTCACTGGATGGAGACACAGAATTCTTCGACATTGTAGCAGGAATACTACAAGGGGACACGCTAGCCTCATACCTCTTTATCCTCTGTCTAGACTACGTGCTTAGAACATTGATCGATAAAATCAGAAAATGGCTTTGAGCTGACAAAGAAAAGAAGCAGAAGGTACTCCGCAAAAACAATTACCGACGCCGACTACGCAGCGATACTGGCAAATACACCCAACCAAGCCAAAACACTACTGCACAGTTTGGAACGAGATGCCACAGGCATTGGCCTCCATGTCAATGCACACGACACTGAATATATGTGCTTTAATCAAACAGGCGACATTTCCACACTAGAGGGAACCTCTCTGAAACTGGTAAACAAAGTCACCTACCTCGGAAGCAGTGTCTCATCAACTGAAAAAGACATCGACACGTGGCTAATGAAAGCATGGACAGCTATTGATAAGCTATTGATCATATGGAAATCAGACCTGACCAATAAAATGAAATGTAGTTTCTTCCAGGCAGTGGTCGTATCAATACTGCTATATGGATGCACTACATGGACGCTAACTAAACATATGGAGAAAAAGCTTGACGGCAACTACACAAGAATGTTGCGAGCAATATTGAACAAGTCCTGGCGGCAACACCCCTCAAAGCACCAACTATATGGCCACCTGCTTCCCATCATGAAGACTATCCAAGCTAGATGAACCAGACATACAGGACACTGCTGGAGAAGCAGGGACAAGCTCATAAGTGATGTACTCCTATGGACCCCCACATATAGCCGAGCAAAAGCAGGACGACCAGCTCGAACATACATACAGCAGCTATGTGAGGATACAGGATGTAGCCCTGAAGACCTGCCAGAGGCAATGAACGATAGGGAAAAGTGGTGAGAAAGGGTCAGGGATATCCGTGCTAGCAGCACAACATGATGATGATGATGAACACACTTAATGAAACATGCTTGTAATAATTGGATATTACTCAACAAAACATCAATTCTGAGAGACAAACATGAAGGGAATATTTTCACACTTGTTAAAGATCAACTGATCAGAGTCACTAAACTTTTTAAAAAAATCAGTCAATTGACAAAGGTTGTAAAGCTTTAAGTATAATATCTTCACCAGGCTATTTATATTCGCTCAACTGCTCTGCAATGAGTATGATGATTCAAGTTGGTGTAAAACTGGTTTGAAATCAGTTTTCCTTCTCCTGGACTGGTTGCTTTATAAATGCTAAAAAGCCCAGTTTGCCCGACAATTCACTCATAGCAAGGGTGGGGAGAGAACTGATGGATTTGTGTTTTTCTCATGAACTGAAACACAAACAGCTTTGTCCAGGATTTGAACTCAGATTGCTAATTGCATTTTCCATGACAATACCCTAACCCTAACCCTGGTTATTTTGTTGTTTCAATTGCATTTTCTTTTGATTACATAACAAGAGTGTACATAAACATTGTTGCTTTCTGAACTATTCAGACCATCTGCTGTGATGGACAATGTCACAGTTAAATGAAGCAGCTGTGGACACCATCCAACAATTATTCCACAATCCGAGATCTGGACAAGGATATCCTGGAGCATCTACAAGTGAATGCAAGAATGCACTTTTATCCTATAAGAATGCTATAAAATTGAAAGAATCAGCCAACTGAAACCATTTGGTAGGATCACTTTGAGACTTCCCAGTGGGCAAATCATGCTCATCCTTGGTGGTTCAGTGGTCATGCAGAGATTTTGAGAAGTGGGGAAATAATAAGTTGGCTTATGAAGACAGGATTATTAACACAATGACTGAAATTAGTTTTAAGGTGCAGGTTACCCCGTGGGTATTATTGATAGATGAATTTTAACAGCATGTCAATCTGTTGAGGGATATTCTATGTTCATATTTACATTTTTTTAAGTTTTGTCTGAAGAGGGTTTTTTAGCTTACAGTCTTATTAAATCATTAAACAGATCTGTGGAACCTTTACAGGCACGATCACTCTTAATCAGATTAGGTCATGGAGTAATAGCAATTTACAGGTACACCACACTTCCCTTATTTCCAGAACTGGAGCCTCACTATGAGATATAGTTTAGAGTCATATAAAGAACTTTTAGAGGATACAGTCAAGGTATTTCAAGTGCCACCAACAGTAAAAAGTTAGACTCAGTGAGATTAAAATGTAATCAAGAAAGTAAAAATAATGGTTCAAAGTTAAATTTAAGGGTGAACAAAAAAGGAAGCAAGGAAGAGAGAGGATGAGGGGGAAGGAAAAAGAGAAAGAACTGAATTGAAATTTAAAAGATTTTTATTTGCTGGATAGGAAAGTCTTGAAAAGTACAAATTTAAAAAATTCAGTGTATGTTATGTTAATTAATTTCCTAAAAGAATCATCTAATAGAAAGTTAAATAGATCAGTGAATTTTTATGAGTAATAACTAGTGTGTGTGTGTGTGTATATATATATATATATATATATATATATATACTGAAGTTCAAATATGATAGATCCTTCTTTTTTTGTAGTAACTGATTTTTTTATATGATTTGAATTTGAAAATATCAGTGGTTAGAAATCTCTAAGAAGAGATTTTAGTCAATGACATTACTAAAAAGACATTTTGGCATTCAGAACACAATGTTAATAAATATTTTGTTTTGTATAAATGAATCTAGTATCATTTCAAACCACAACACTATCAAACAGACCTGGCTTTTTCAGTTTGTCTCCTTATTTTTTTAGATTGGTGCTGAAAAATTTCAGAATCCCTCATCCAAGATGACTTGGCTTCATTGTTTATATGTACTTAGACAAACAGATAATTGGAACAAACCGACTGAGAAAGCTGACTGATATTGATAGACAAATGGATGTGTTATGAAATGTTTAAAATTGGTAGATATGAAGATAAATACACTGAAGTGATATGAATTTTTTTTTGTTTAAGAAAAAGGCTACAATTTAAAAATAAATCTTGGAAGAGTAATTATATTGCATAAATTGGAAACAGAAGACCACCAATGGAAATGGAATTTTAGAAACTTGCTCATCTTTTTGTTTCATTTAAAAGAGTTTTTATGCCCTGTTGAATGTTTAAAAACCAAAATGTTTAACATTGGCAATAAATAAGATCATTATCTAGTGTTTTTTTACATTCGTACATTTTTATAAAGAATTATTGAACTAACCATCACTTTAAATGCGTTAATAGGAATATATACATAACTCTGTGGGTACATGTGCTATTATTTACCGAATTTAGCAATATCTGCCACTTTATGCACATATATATATATATATATATATATAAACAAATCATTTTAAAAACTTTTTTCTTTTGATGAATCAAACAAGTGCTCAAATAAATGTCTACTTAACTTCACTTGACAATCCGATTACTTTCAGTTTTATGCATTTTGACAAAAAAATAAAATCATCAGATAGGGCATAGCTCATTTGATTGTATTTATTTTATATTTTTTATTGGCATATCAACATGTCTAGGGTGATTTTATGCCCAGCAATTGGGTAAGTGTGTTCATTGTACATTCATATTTACATTTTTTGTGTGGTTGTTTCTTAAGAGGGTTTTTTTTTGCACATGGTTGTATTGAATACAAATAATTTTTGAATGGATCTATTTGATTGATAGGTGGAACCCTAACAGCTACAACCACTCCAGATCCGAGTGGATCTGGGAGTAATAGCAATGAAGGAGTGACTCCATACTCCTCCAGAACTGGAGCCTCTCCATAAAACACAGTTTAGTGTCATGCTCAAGTCCCCCACATTTTTTTACCCCTCAGCAGAGAATACAGTTAAAATATTCTAATACACAGTAACAGGGCTCAGAAGGAGGTGAGTAGAGATTCTTTTATTCTTGGCTATATATATATCTATGTGTGCATGTGTGTGTGTATATATATATATATATATATATATATATATATATATACATTCACTAAGGTCATTAAAAAATTGTAAGTGTAACCCAGAAAGAAAAGGCTAGCTGAACAATTTTGTTGTGGCAAACCACTGATACTTTTTTTATAAAACAAGAAAAATCTGAATTAGTTTTTCTCGCTTTATAAGCAGTGATAGTGTGTTGCCACAAGAAAAATGTTTAACTATGACTCTTTTATCTTGGTAAAAGTTAGAACTTTTGGAGCAACCACTGTATCTCTCTCTCTCTCTATATATATATATAGGAAGAGAGGTAGAGTAATATATATATATTACTTGCAATAATTAAATCTTAAATAATTTGCAGTCTTTAGGGATGAAAAAGGACAGAAAATTGTGTTATTGACACTTGAGTAATGTGCTCTGTTTGGTATGTCAAGTTAAAGTCATTGTATGTGACATATAATGGAAAACAGAGGAACCAGTAAGCAAAAATTTTTTGTAACAATATCCATCATATAACAATATCTGTACAGGGAACAAGTTATATTTAGTTCATATTAAGGACGGTTCATTACTGCCTTGTCCATTGATATAATGAATGGCAATAACAGTTACTTTATTTGTAGCCATTTAAACTAACTGTAAAGAAATTAAGTTGATGATACGCTAACATTACATCTCAGATTTTATATCAAAGCTTTCTTTCTATTTTATACGTTATTTCCTGGCACTTACTGTCATATATATATATATATATATATATATATATATATATATATATATATATATATATATATATATTTTTTTTTTTTTTTAGTTCGTATATAAACAAAATCAAACTCAAAAAATTTATTCACTGCAATTTTGTTAGTAGACAATAAATTTCCATGGGTTGGTAAATATGAAAGATTTCCCCTTTCCTGACAGAGATATTTGAATTAATATCTATAAATAATTGGATATATTTGTGAATTTATGGATACCAATGGGTATTATATGAATAAACGTAGATAAAATCACTATTTTTTCCTTGTTTTCATATCAATGCTATTCCAGGTGTATGTATATGTATAGGAGATGGTTTGGTTTCTTTGTTTAATGGCATATTAACCATTGTAGGTTATTCAATGCCAATGTCGTCCTTTTATGAGGACAATAGTGGTGCTATTTAACCTATAGCTGGGGGGGATAAAAGAGTTCATAGCTTTACTGAAGGTATTTGTTTGGAAGTGAATGTAATAGCCTAATAAGGATTTGAACACACTTTGAATATGCAGTCCTGCATTTTAAGCACAACACCACAGTAACTCCTCATGTAGGAAATGTGTGTATACTTGATTTTGTTTATTTTATTTGTGGCTTCTTCAAACTTCACACAATTTGAGATTTGCAAAGTGGTTGAAACTAGTCTTCTGTTCGGTAAAATATTTATTTTGCAATTA
This sequence comes from Sepioteuthis lessoniana, assembly GCA_963585895.1. NCBI lineage: Eukaryota > Metazoa > Mollusca > Cephalopoda > Myopsida > Loliginidae > Sepioteuthis > Sepioteuthis lessoniana. The sequence continues at coordinate 4,022,963 of OY757925.1, forward strand.
TAAGTGTTGGGGCTGATAATTTAAAACATCATTCAGTTTCAGTTGATTTTTATTCTAATCTTTCCAATTAGAAAAAGTGATTTCAGATTCATATCATATAAATATGAAATTTATATGCATATAAGGAGGTGGACTTGGTGAAATGATTATCATCATAGGAAATGGTATTGGGGACCCAATTGCAAATCCTAGATAAATACTTTTGAAAAAGCCATCATTCCATCTGTTCTCCTCCCAGCTAAGGGTAAATAGCAAGGCAGAATAGCTTCTTGAGCTAAGGCAATCTGCCTAGAAGAAGGAAAAATCGGAATTCAAACCAGCTGTATTTACCAAATCCCTTGACCTTGGTCAAGATTTGATACAAGTTCAATTTTTAAACAAAGCCTTTCACCTAGACCGGTTTATCATACCATATCTAAAGAACTCAGTTTGCTCTTTTATTTACCCATAGCTGGAAAGAGAAGAGATGATTCCTGTATTAAAGAAAAATTAAATAGAAAAAGGTTCATACAAGATCTGAAGTATGGTTGCCAATTCCATTCCCTTGGATGATAACTGTTCCTCAGCTTAAATTAAGAGCTTTTGCTTCATTCCACTTGTCAAAGAGGGATTGGATAATTCACTGCACTTAGTCATATGAACACTTATTATTAGACTAACAAACTTATTTCTGGATAGTATATACTAGATTCATGCATGTGTAATTTATATAACTGATGATATGTTTAGTAAATAATGGTGAATACAATCTGAAATAATCATTTTAATGCTTATCTAAGTGAAAAGATCCTTTTGATACTATAGCTTCACTTTTCTCAACATCTGAAATACAAATTTAAATTCTTTTTCAACTTTGTCTTCGCTGTTCTGCTAATTTTTAGCTCTACTCTGTTTAATGACATAAAGAAAAAAATTGATGGGCTATGTTCAAATTTCTGTTGGCCTCATTTTTGTTCACCTTGGATAAATGGCTTGAGGAAAGTTTGGTTTCTATATCAACCCTGTAGCAGCCTAGTAGTGGTACTATTTAGCCCATAGCTAGTGGCAGAGTATAAAGGAGTTCATGCCTTTCCCCAAGATATTAGTCTGAAAGAGATTCTAATTGACTAGTTTGAACTTATCTACAACAATGTCTCAGTCCAATGCACCAGCCTTGATTCCACTGGGATCCCAACTACTTTAGAAAAGTTATGATTTCACTTGTCCCAATTCCCAGTTATTGGTAAAATAGGGCAGATTGATTCTCTTGCCATAGTTTTGTTAAAGGATAACTTTGAATTCAAAACTTATAAGAAGGCAAGGGGAAATCACTCTACCATTCTGCTAAAGAAAAGTACAATTTAATGATAGATGAGGTACTCTTAGTATAATTGTTATCAGCATGGGAAATGAAATCAGCAGTCTAAGTTCAAACCCTGGCTGTATACATTTTATCAAATGATCTGGGTTCTTTTGCCTTTGATTTATCAAACAGTCTCAGAGTAGGAGAATTCTGAATTCAAGCCAGCTTTAGTACACTTAAAAATTGACCTTGTGTCATGTTCTACCCATGACCACAAAGGTTGAGTAAATACATTCTGATAAAGGAAAATATAAATAGTTATGATAACCATAGTCCAAAAAGAGTATAGCCTCTTCCATTTCATTTTGCCTGAATATTATCATATGATTTTTATAAAGTTAAAATGATTTGTCACACGCTATCATTTAGCACTTTGTCAGTTGTTCTTAGCAGAAGGACTAATTTATTTGTCAGAGTTTGGCAGCTAGCTTTTATCCCCACATTTGTTCCTTCTTTAAGGGAACAATTTTGCTACTTATTCTACAATATATACCAAAATTACTATCTTCCTAACTTTTGTATCTTGTTTTTTTCTTTCTAGTCTTTTCACACACTTTCCAGACAGTAAAAACCAGTCAGAGCTTATCACACAGATTTTTATAATCACTCAGAAAGTTAATAACAACTATGTTCACAAAAGTGTGAAAAAATTTGGTCAAGATTTAGATAGCTTCTCTCGAGATAGAGGCCAAGCTATCTGATGATATTATCAGCTGCAAGGGCATCTTCTACTCAGGAAGCATTAGACCAAGTCCAGCCAACCCTTACACAAGCATTACTTAGATCTACATCTTGCTAAACACTCTCATTAAAGTGTCATGTTCATTGTGGTATAACAGACATTTAAGATTACTTATAGTCAGGCTGAACCTGTGCCTCTCTAATTCTAGTGGTTTTGCATTCTGTAGATTTTTAACAAAACATTCTCAAAAAAGAGGATTTTTTTTTATTTGTTTTTCAATTTTCTTTTCTTGGTATTCATGCCTGTTTTCTGCAGTATTCATTATATCTCAATGTTCTTGCTTTATGACTATTGCAGACTGCACAACATTTATGTTTTCTGCTATTTATATTGGTATTGTAAGTTTTGATGCAGTGTTCAGTGTTGCCTTGATTTTGTTTTGATGCCAGGGTCTGATTTAACCTTTAGTGAAGACTAGCATTCCAACTTTTGTTTTATGTCTGATTTATTACCATGCTGTTTCTTATGCCAGCAGATTGTCTTCATGTTTTCTTATCTTGTTCTATTGATTCTGCCTCATCTTTAAATTGTTTTGATCCACACATGTTAGAGAACATAGTTCTTGTTTTGATCTTTGATCTTGATTCTTTTAGCCTTTTATTTTGTCATGTTTGGATCTTCTACTTTGAGAATATTCATTTTCTCTTCATCTCAAATTACTTACAACTTGCCTTGTCTTTTTTGAAAGAATTTACATCATGTTTTCATCTCCGGTTGTCATAATCTTACTATGAGATTATCTCGTTTTGCTGAAGAAGAATTTTATATCTTGTTTTGATCTCTGCTTTAGACTCATTTTATTTTTCTGAATGTTATTTGAGAAATTGTAGTTGGTCTTAAGTTTATATACTTATCTTTTATTTTAAGATTTTATATTGTTTGAGATTTTAAAATTATTTCCTTGATATTAATACCAGCTGGAATTATTTTAGGTTTTCATTGTTTCGTGTTGATTTGTTGCATTCATATTTTAAGTTCTGACCTTGTTATAAATTCTTGTCTTTAGAATTTATGGGTACCAGATGACCCTTTAGTTCCTCAGCAGTCCATAATGATACTGATGATCTTACTAAAAAAAATGTATTCTTATTAACATGTCTTATCTTCATTATATTGAGAACTTGAAAGGATATTCAATGCAAATGAGGTGGTGAGACAGGGGGATTCAACAATATTTTCTAGCCAAGTTCAATGGTAATTTCAATCCTTAAGAGGATCAGCATAAATAAGTCTCCATAACGGCCAAATGAAAAGTAGAAGCATATGGTTGATAAGAAAAACAACCCCCTACAAAAAAATAGTTCAGTTTAAAATAGGACTCAAAATTGTATTTTCTACATGTTAGATAATTTTAGGATTTTAGGTCTATTTCTCTCATAAAAAATGTCTCTAAACATTCTTAAGGTAGTTTGACATTATTTTTACCCTCATTCTGGCAATTCTTGTTGTGACACTAATGCTGGTCTTGTATAGAACCTTGCTCAAGCCTGTGATGAGATCTTGATGTAGTTTTATAGTCTCACAAGAATTAAGTAAGTTGGCCAACCGTAGTCAAGGGCAACCCAAAGGTTCCCTTTTCAATAGCTACTACACAAAGGTGTAGGGTAAGGCACTACTACTTTTCTTGGATTGATTCACTTACTCTTGATCTGTACCTTATAATGCTGAGTGTTAAGAAAGGAGGCATCAAGTACCATTTTTTGAGTCTTTGGTATGACTCGACCTGGGATTGAACCCCAGTCTCCCAGGCCATGGGCAAATACTCTAACCATTAACAATTAAAAGATGATATATATATATATATATATATATATATATATATATATATACATACATACACAGACCCAACTCTCAAGTCTTGTCTAACATGTAATGGTAATACTTGTTAGGGTTCGATCTAAGAAGTTAAATAGATCTATTTAAAAGTTACTCCTGTTTGAATGGACCCTGTGTAAGAAATGCTTCTTTAGAAACAACTAGACAAAAAATGTTAATATGAACTTAAAATGAATACAATTCTCTAACTTCTAGGAATCAAATAATCCTAGATGGGTTAACATAATGTAAAAATTATTCAATCAATCCAATTACTCTGCTATTTACTTAAAGCTAAAGAATGAAGTGGGTTTATGCCTTTTTCAGGGGGATTAGTATAAAGTGAACGAAAAACATTGTAAACAGAGTTAGAACTATGTCTGTTATATCCACTGGATTTTTAACTAATATGCATTACCTATAAAAAATTTTAAAAAAAGATGATGGTTGCATCTAATTTGAATGGAAAACAAAGTAGTTACTTTTGGAACTGATTTTTAAAGCTTATTATTTTCTCTCTGTCAATGCTACCTCCTTGTAATAATCTGAATGAAATAAACTAGAGAGGTGACAACTGTTTATTATGTCAGAAAGAACAACTCTTTTGTCTATAGAAATGCACATTTATAACAACAAGGAATTAGGAGACATATTTACTGCTATATTCATTCTTTATATAATTGTATGTGTCTTCTTTTCTTTAAGAGAGTTTGTAAATGTTGAGGATTCTTGCCAAAAAAAAGAAAGTAGAAATCTATTTCTCGCTCTAGATATAGGTAAATAGTCAGGCAGATAGGACTTTTTAACCTGGACATGGCAACTAGTCTTAGGAAAGGAAAACACTGAATTCCAACTAGTTATAGGCCTAAAGGGGGATGGACTCTGCCAGGCTATTCCTGCACAAGGAATGCTGCATGAGTAAAAGCCTCTATGACCAAAACCAAGTTTGAGAGTAATGTGACCAGAATAAAAAGACACCTAGCGATTCATATACAAAAATGTTGGAGCATTGTAGAGATGAAGATGAGTCATAGACAATCTAATTTTCAACAATGTGTCATTTGAATATCTTAGTAATAAACTTGAAGTTGTTTTTCTCTGAAAGTCTATCCTGTAAGTGCCCTTAAGTAAAATAGCTTTTTGAAAAAGATTTTTAAAACTATTTCTTTTGAAGACACCCTGTATATGAAACAGCCCATATCCATGTATAGATATTAACATTTTCTTTATTCATATATGTTAAGAAAACCACTCTTTCTGCATATACAACTATATTAAGAGACATCAGTATTTTTCTGATAAGAACCTTGGAATGAAATATGTATAAACAAGTCTTTGTGGCATAGTGGCTAATGAACTGGACTGCTACATTGTAATAAGAAAGTTTGAAAGTCATTAATGCTATTATCATCATTTTCAGACTGTTTCCCTTGGAAAAAATAGGAACATTTTTATCCTTCAATCTATATGTTACATAGTACCCCTCCTGTTCTTCTACATGAATGGCTTTGGGATTAAATAACCTGTGAAGGTTGATATGCTATTAAATAAAGAAACCAAGCCATAAGTAAATGATAATGAGTTGTCTTTAAATTTCATATAAATATATTAAAAGGCATCTATTTTTAAGATAAGAACCTTAGAATTAAATATACATAAATAAAGGATATTGAGTTGTCTCTAAATTTTATATAAATATCTGTGTATCTAAGTAAAGATGATGCTTCAAAGAGTAACAGACAAGTGGGAAGAAGAAAAAAAATTATTGTATTTTTGTATAACAACAGAATTTCAGTTATTTATGTATGTATCAATATCAAGCAAATAGCTGTGAAAAGCTTCTATATACTTATATATATATATTTTATATACTTAGGTACTTTGTCTAAGGAGGTATCCAAAATGAACTGGAATTATTTACTTATCCCTAGTCTTAACTTTAGAAGGATATAGTGGCTCATTTGAATCTTTTTGAAACAATTTCTTTTTTGATGTTCTATGAATAAACTCTAAAAATTTTGTGGAAAAACATTTCATTTTCATGTCTTCTCTTAACACCCCATGCAAATCAGTTAACTCAAAAATCTCACACCCAATTGGCAGAGCTTAGAATATACTGACTGTATCTACTACAAAATGGAAAGACCACTTTAAAAAAAAGAAAAAAGAGAGATGTGTCATGATCATGAATCGGCATCTAATGGTGAAGCTCAAGTCCTGGAACTTTGGGGAATGTCATGTACCCTTTTTTGCCATTACTTCCAGGTTCACTCTGCCCCAGAGTACCTGATAGGGTCCTATCGATGGGTCAAATAGAGCTGTTTGATGATTTAACCATGTGCAAACTAATGATTGATGTTAAATTTAATTTTTGTGTTGCCTAACAACTTTTGGAACCTTTTAACTGTTGGCAAATGAATGCATAATGTTGAATAGAATTATTAGTGTTGAATAGCAATACTGGAAACCATTTAACTATGAATAATTGCTATTTCATAGCATTACTTGGAACTATTTGACGGTGTGCAAATGAATGAATAGTGTTGAATAGAATTAGCAGTGTTAGATAGCAATATTTTAAACCATCTCACAGTCTGCAAACAAATGATTAGTAGTAAATACAATTATCTGTGTTAGATAGCAATACTTTCACCATGTAACTGTGAAAATGATAGCGGTACTTGTGTGGGAATGAATTAGCTCTTTCTAGAAATTAAATTACCAGCAAAATATTCATTTATGGATCAAATGTATATCTGTGTAACTGTGTACAAATGAATGACTGATATAAAATTAAAGTGTTACATAGCAGTACTTGCAACCATTTAATTGTGTGCAAACAAATAAGCTCTTGTTCATTTTAAAATGTTATCTGCAAAATATGCATTTACAAATCGTACAAATTAATGTACGTAGGTATAAACAATATTTGGCATAAATAACTTACAAGGGTTGATAGGCCATAAAATACAAACACCAATTAACCAACCTAACCTCTAGGTGTAAAATAATCTTAGATGTGTTGAGACATCAATGATCAGATGATGATCTTCGTTGATTGCACAATTGATTGGCTTGTTGAAGGTTAGCTAGATTGTGGTTAGACTTGTAGTGAGATTTGAAAAAGTGAATATCATGTGTGCAATTGGGTTTTGCTGAAAGCTTTATCCTTAAAAGCTTCTTAAAAACCATTTTAGCAGATGTTTTCTAAAAAGAAAACAAATCTTCACACATTCTTCTTTTTTTTTTCTAATCATAAAAACCACTAAACATGCTGTATAAATGAGAGAAAAAAGAAATGAAACAGGAAGCAAATTAGTTAATCTAGAATCATACCATATGGAAGATGGGCACAGAATTGTGTCAACTTTGTGCATCTAACAGTTTACATACCATATGTGAATATCAGCTTTTGAGGGTAACCATTCTTTACTTTGTGAACAAAATATTGATTAAATATTATTTGTCATTTCTATAGGTATGCTAGTGACCATTTATAATGTGTGTGTGAGTGTGTGTGTGTGTCTGAAAAAAGTTGACAAGAAAAAGTGCTCAATGCCACTACAGCAGAGCAGGAATACAACCTAGAAAAATATCAAATCATGAACAGAAACTCTTTTACTTTTAAGTTTTGCTAAGTGTGCTCAGTCATCAGGTGGAAAAAAAACTTTTTCAGCTTAATTTTCTAAAAAGTGATCAATTAATTAAAGAGTTAAAATAATAAAAAGTTAAATGCAAATGGTAAAAGATTGTAAGGAAAAATGCTCAATACCACGAGAGCAGAGTAGAGCAGGTATTCAACCCAGAAAAATTCTGAGCACAAAGTCCATGAATTTCATGTGGTGTACACACTCATCAAATGGAATATTGAGAGAAAGACAGATTTATTTGTAAATTGATACATTAAGGATTTATATAAAAACATAGATTCAAAAAAAGCTGCTCACATTTTAAACACATCAGTGTATCCATTCATCAAGAAAAATGAATATTCTGTATATTTCAATTAATACATATTTCAATATCCAAACTCATATTGTTATATATACATGCATATAAAACTCAGCCTTCGATTATCTGAATCAATGTGCATGTATGGATACAAAAGGTAAAACCTCATGTTCGAGCAGAAAAATCATTCATATAAATATATACAGATGAAGAAAGACAATGTCCACTTAGACACACTCACACACACACATATATATATATTGATTCTCAGATACTTATACTTATTTATACTTATGTATACACTCCAACTGATATCTATTTCAGAATGCAGATCAATAGATTTGAATCAATTCCTAAATCCTATATTCCTGCCTACAAGATTCCAATGTCCAACACAATGGATTATCAGGAATTGCACTTGAAAAAAAACCCTCAAGTAATGTTCATCTTCTAACTGTATCTTTTCAATCTCTGCTCTCCAATCTGATTGTTATTGATTACTATTGAACATTGATAATGATTTTTAGACAACATTAGTCCATTTCCTTCCTTTCATTGTCATTATTAGCATATCTTGCATTCTAAGGACCTCTTTCTGTACCCAAACTTTCTACTGTCATCTCAAACTTGTCCTGTGTTCAACACAACTCTACAAGTACCCCAACTACTTTATTTATATCACAGCATATTTTTTATGATGTAGCAAATAATGTTTCTCTCTGTCAACTTATGCAGGTTGACTATGTGCAATTTTTATATAACAGTATGATATTGCCAAGCAATATATTTTGGATGAGTTGGCCTATAAGATATAGAAGATCTCTAGAAAATAATGAAACTGGTGGGGGCAAAGTCTTTATAATTACAAATTAACTTTATCTGATTTAAAATAGTATCTATAGGAAGTCATACACTAATGATGATATCGTTTTAATTCTTGGAAATAGTACTTTACTTCTTCAAATGACTGTGTTCACTTGGTGCATTACAAACTGTTTGCTGAATCCAAAATAGCAACTATAAGGTGAGGTTTTGATTTTAAAAACCAGAAATATTATCAGTGAAGTAAGGGGAAATTTGGACAGTTGGAGCTCGAAAACTTACTGAAGTCCAATTTTAGCAAGAGTATATTCTATGATATGGGTTCTTCAGCTTTGGTGAGGCAACTAGTCTAGGAGAAGGAAAACTCTTAATTCAAACCTGTTAAACTCCACTTAAAAATTGACCTTGTGTCATATCCTGCGCAAGCGGAGGGGTTTGTAAATATGTATCTTCTATGATATACTAACACTGATAAATAGACAAAATGAAAGACAAAATTAGCTTATTTACATAGACAGGAAGATTTAATGTGGTAATAATAAACACGCAAAAAGTATTGAATATTTTTCACCAGATAAAATGTGCACATATTGTTCTATGAGCAAGCAGTATGTGAAAAAATTCACAAAATTGGAAAAATTTTGTCATTGAAATTAGTTTGTAACCATGTGCCTTAACATTTCAAAGATAAGGTGAGCAACAATGTCATTTGCTAGATGGTATGTCAATATCTGTTCAATGGAAAGACATAGCAGGCATGTCTTCTTTGTTCAAAGAAGGGGGACAAAAGTGGATCAGTAAGAATTCTGATGTGACCACAAGTTGTGCCAAAGTCAGATTCTGAAAATCCAAGAGCGATCATTATTTGTCTCCCTATAGGTCTTTGCTACTGCAGGAATATTATTTTTGGGGTAAAATTTATTCTCAGTGACAGATTTTTTGCAACCAGTTATGTTCAGATGTTTTACATGGCAAGATATTTACAAAATACCCAGAAGAGTCTCTTGGTTGAAATTGAATTCATCACTAATTATTCCAATCATCAAATATTGATCTCAGCTGATGACGGTTCTCATTTTTCTCAGTTCATGAAGTGACTGGTCAATAAGAACAATATTTATCATCTACAATCTTTGTCAACTAAAAAACCTCAATTTAAGACAGACCTTGATCTTCACAAACCTCTTTCAACTTGCCTGTGTTGCATTATCATGAAGATTATGAAAGAATTGTATTGAAATATTGTTTCATTTTCATGACTAAATCAAGATCACCAACCTGAAAAAAAAGTCTTTTTACTTTTTAGAATGTTGTATACATGTTTCTTGATTTTCCAGGTATACAGCCCAAGCCTTCTGCTAGTCCATAATAATAATAATACATTAGACACAGTATAATAAGATATTGTGTGGATAGTGTATTTTTCATTGTTAATTTTTAATTAATCTTTAAAAAAAATTCATCTTTCAGACTTTTTTGATTATGATCTTCATTTTTATTGTTATATTCACAAATTTTCAGCCAATGTGTCCTCCAGCCTTCTTGAGTTGTTTCTTGTGAATATAATAATCAAGATGGAGACAACAGTCTGAAAACCTTGAATGATAAAAATTGTCTTGCTTTGTCTCAGAAATTCAGACTAATTTTTTAACAATTTGAAATTTTGGTTCAGACATTTATACATATTTGTTTTCTGAACTTAAATATCTGCAATTATATGATTTAAATTTTGTTATTTTGAAAATTGAAGTTAAATAATAATTATTATTAACACTGCAGTATGACTAAAATTACTCCTACATATGGATGCACTAGTGTTGGATAACTATCAAAAACATAGATTCATTTACTCTTTACTCTGTATGAACACTGTTGACAGGGATGGATAGCAAAAGAGAATCAAAGCAATCTGTGCTGTTGGCATAATGTTCTCAATTTATTCATTTATATTGTATTCATTTAAAGGCCACCAATTGGTAGCCATTAAACCAAATGTTAAGTCACTTCCTATTCATACAATTCAAGTTATAATCATTTACAAATAAATACATTTTACTAAGACATACATTGGACAATGATTTTACTATAAAAATACATTAGAAATAAGGAGAAACAAATTCTTCCTGAATATAGATATACATGACAATATTGCATGGATGAAATTTAAACAACTGAAAACCAATTTATTTTTTACTTGCTATAGAGAAACAATTAAAAAAATGATATTAAAAAAGTATTGTGAAAATCAACATTGAAAATCTTCAAAAAATGTTAAACAGAAAAAAATTAAACTCCAATTGCATTCAAAATTTAAAAGTTGGTTTATATACACTACTACTATTACCTAATGAACTTGAGTCTCTGTTTTAAAAGAGATTTGAATACATGTTTACAAATGAAAAATAGTTGGTAATCAAGTGTAGAAATGTTCATGATCACCAAGATAGGTAAAAAGATAAGATTAATATTTTTTGCTTAAAATAATAACTATGAAATAATGTTTTTCATAAAACAAATGTATCACGATGTGCAAACTCTTCATCTGTTTTCTTTTTTCTTTACTTTTTAATCATAAACATTTCTTCACTTGATCACTATAAAAATTATTCTTAATTGTAAGCAAAAAAAAATAGCCTTTTATGCAGCAGTTATTAATGTTTTCATCTACTTTCCTATTGACATCTGTTAGTTGAGCTTACAATATAATGATTGTATCCCTTTGCGGAGGGGTAAGATCCATCCCCCAAGTGTGGTCTGGTTGGTTGGTTCGTTGGTTTTTATGGCATTTCAACTTTTGTAAGTTATTTAATACCAAATCCATTTTTATGCAAATAGCCAGTTCTATTTCAAACAATTCAGTTTATCATGGGTACACAGTTTATGGTCAAAAACATTTCTATTTCAAGTTATTCAGTTTATTCAAACAGTTCTAATTCAAACAAATCAGTTCAGCATAAGCACGCAGTTTCGATATCAAAACAGTTCTATTTCAGCATGAGTACACAGTTTGTCAAAAACATTTCTATTTCAAGCTATTCAGTTAATTCAAACAATTCAGTTTAATGTAAGGATAGGTTTCGTTTACACATAGTTATATGTCAAAACAGTTCTATATTAAACAAATCAGTTTAGCATAAGTATAGTTTCAATATGAAAAACACTTCTATTTCAAACAATTCAGTTTAGCATAAGTACGCAGTTTAGTTCCATTTAACCCATAGATAGGGTCCTATCAGGTGCTACCATTCCATGGCCAGAGTTGACCTGGGAGCAATGGCAATGAAGGGGTACTCTGCATTCCCCAAATTCCCAACATCACTGGAACCTCACCATTAGATTGTTTAGTGTCACATCCAGGACACTCGTTGGTGGGGGGTGTATCCCTCTGCAGAGGTGCAGTCAGTGTACAGCCCCAGCTGACTGGGCAAGTGTGTTCTGGGTATAAAACTGAACTAAATGTGCTGGTGAGGCTCCAGTTCTGGAGATAGGGAGAGTGTGGGGTACTCCTTCTTTGTCATTGCTCCCAGTTCTACTCTGACCCTGTGTTAGAACATGTTAGGGTCCTATTTATGATTTAAATGGATCTATTTAAAAGTCATTCATATTTGATAGGACCAAGTAAAAAAAAAACTGAAAAAAATTCACATCATCTAAATATGAACCGATAATGAATGTGATTCCCTAACCTCTAGGTATAAAATAACCTTACACAGATTGAAATGCCATGAAAATCATATTTCCTTCTTTCATTGTGGTTTTCTGGCATTGTAAGAAATGTAGAAAACCTGGAACATTTGTTAATGAGCTGAGTGAAAATGCTGTTCTCCCACAGCTGTTGTTGTTCAACAACTTAATGTTGGGGAATAGGGAAGTTAGTTTAATTATTTTCACACTTTGGTTGCGCAAAGTTTTCAGACTTCATGAAGTTTCACTATTATTTGTACTTTTTACGACTTCCTTACCTTGAGTGGTCCTGGCACAAAAATATATATAAAAAAAATAAACTGTTATAAAGCTACGGACTAAAACAAATAAGTTAGTTTTTCTTTATTTGGTGAAAAGAATTTTACACCAAATATTTGGACAATGATTTTTTAAGGAGTAAATTACATAAATGTGAAGAAAGGCAGATAACAACTTTAAGTGGTCAATAAGGAAACTTTGCATGCATGCTACAGTTTGGCCTTTTTTTTTGGCTTGGTGCTGAAACAGATGTTTACAGCTTTGTAGCTCACAGCAATCAATTCCTGCCAGGCTTATGTTTGTCACTTAAATAGCAATATTCTTGACATGAAGCATGTAGGCACATGTTAAAAAATATGACGGTAGCTTTGCTAGTTTTGTGTTTCTTGAAGTTATATTCTAAACTTATAAAATTTTATTCTATAAGATTTATGCAAACATATCTGCATGTTTACTTTTGAGATTAGGGTATTTAATTGAGAAGTTTAAGTATCCTCAAGTTGTGACTTAGATAACTGCTAAAATGCTATTTGATCTTTAAGTTAGAGTATTTTAACAGTATTGCTCTTACAGAAATGTTACCATGATTGCCGTTTTTTTTGTTTTAGAATGAAAGAGAAATCAGGGATTTATACTGTAATTATGTGTATAAGATCCTTTTTTTTTTTAGATTTTTCAGCCCAAAAGTTAGGGGTGCGCATTATACATGAAAACTATATAACTTTTTTCTGGCTACATGCCTCACCATATTCTGAGTGGGATGACTGAAAGTTAATAGCTGTAATCCAAACTGATAAGTTTTATGCTGTTACGGAGAAATATCCTCTGGAATATGTGTTTATAATTTTGTATCTCTTATTGTAAGCTTATCATTTCTTCAAGTTTGTTGTATTTTTATGTTAACATATTTGCATGTTTTCTGTGGGCAGGGACAAAAGAATATTTCAGGACATATCTTACTCACAATCCTTCTGCATAATAGATCTTCCATCCATGAAGGAGATGCTGAACTTAGAGCACTATTTGAATACAATTCAATGGACTATCCCTCAGCCTTGATAAGGTTGATTTGAGTATCAAAAGTTCAATTTCCAACCCCTAGCTGACATCCCAACCTCTCCTCCAGGGTCACTTTTTAAGCGGAGTACAGTTGGTTTGAAGAGTTTTTTTTTTCTCTTTCATTGTTTGTCTAAGCAAGGCTAATGAACCCAGTCTGCCCTACAATTTTCCCATAGCTGGGTGAGGAGAGTAAAAAGAGTTTTACTTTTCCCACAGGTATTACTGTGAAGTGAAATGCAAACAACCTCATCTGGGATTTGAACTTGAGTTGCCAGTTTCATTTCCTCTAACAATAATCATTATGCTAAGTGTGCCTCCACCCATGACAAAGCCAATTTGTTTTAGTATTTGTATTGTATGTATTATGGGATAGATTTGTCGCTAAACCAGAAACTGAAGAATGTTTTTATTTTTACTTTTTATAGTAGTTGCCACACCAACAATTTTTTAGATGTCTGCTATTTTGGTTTTGACCAATTGAGCAACTAAGCAGCTGCCTCAAATGAATCGATGTGTTAGAGCTAGAATGTTTTAACATCATGAATCCTTGCTGCTTTATTGATATAGAAATTGCAATGGAAATAAGCACTCTGATAGATTTCTCTATATTTTGAAAAAATATTTCCAGTTTTACAAACAAATGTCTGATTTTAGTGCATTTCTATAATAAAATAAATTTAGATTCATTTCTGTAATAAAATCAATTTTAATGTATTTGTTGTAGAAAAAAAATGGCATTAGACTTCAGGCTGTGAATTGTCTAGATCATGAAAGTGTTGGTTAAGTGTTTCTTGTTAAAATAGAAGGTAATACTCTTGCACAGACTTGTCTCCCAAAGAAAATGTTCGCAGTGTATGAAGACAGGTTTTCAAATTTTATTTTAAATTGACTGACTCATCTTGATGACTGCATTATTGATAGCAGGACTTGATCACTTTGTAATAGATTTGATTTTGCATACCAGACTGGGTTCTGCCTAGGTTACCAACAATTAGCCATGTAAACTAGACAACATTACCTACTGAATGTGTATGTGAGGGTGGGGTGTTCTGTGAACCCCAATATAAGATGATTTTTTTTTATTCTTCCTCTTTTGTTGGCTGGGGTATGAGGAGACAAATGTTCATGTGAACAGAAAATGAGGAACAAATCAAAGATACCAGAAGGGTCTATTCCTTGAATAACAAAGAAGCTAGCCTGTATAATATGTCCATTATCCCACTCCTCCTGATTCCAGTGCTTCAGAAACAGTGGGGAGAATAAAGCAGGAAGGTTCCAATACTTAGGAGTAGTTGTGTTTTTTGGTTTTTCCCTCACTATCTGTCAATTAGCTATCACTGATATGTCATTGGTGACAACTCTGTGTTGAAAGGCCACTAAGTCTTTTTGTCCAGAGATCTACATTACTGTCAGACTATCTTTTTTGGCGAGATAAAATTTTGTTTAATCTAACAAATAAAGAATTAATGCTGCAATTTATAGTCTACAAGCATATAGATTAGACTAGATTAATATTAGATTATATGATGTTTGCAGGTCTTAGAATGTATTGAATGTGTCCCCTGTTAATGGGTAAGAACGCCCCATAAAATGGGTCGTTCTGGTTATGACACCAAATCAAAGTATGTAACGTTATGATATAATCTTGAATATTAAAATTTAAAAATAACAATTAGCAACTCTGTCATTCAGATACGAAAAAGTCTTTATTCACACTGTCCACATTTCTAGCAGTCTGATGCATACATGAGGAGAGAGGAAGACCTTGTAAGGGTTTATGAATGAATATCACTTCCAGCTACAAAGTGCCACCTACTCCCTTCCCTGATCTGACTGATTAACACCAATGTCTAATCTAACTTCTTTTAGTTTCAAACTCAACTCCCCCTAAATCATAAATCTTTTCTTATATGATATCTCCTTAATATTACATCAGCAAGTTATATTAGAACACATGCCATTAGCTTTTATTTAATTTAAATCTTATCCTAAGTTGATGACATGATTTGCTTACCTTTAATGACATCTGGTGTCAACAACAATTTGAAAACAGATCACTTTGATGATCTACAAAACAATCTGTCAAACATGACATCTCACTACACATGCAAAAATTACACCATATGAACTTTTGCGATGAAGTACACTTAAACTCAAAGATGTGTAACCTTTCCAAGCTAAATAATAAAATAATTATCATAATTAATTTCCACCTTAATTATTTTATAGTGTGACACTAAACTGTTTTCTGAGCCTCCAGTTTTGGAAATCTGGGGAATATGAATTACCACATTTGTTGTTCAAACTTTGAAGTTCACTCTGATCTGGAGTAAATGAATGCATTTCCCTTATTTCTAGGTATAAAATAACCCTAGAAGGGTTGACATGTCATTAAAATCAATTACTCATAGCTTATATGATGAGATATTAGTTATAACAGAGAAGGTAGGCCTTGAGACTTCATTCCACTGGCTGGATGCCTTTGTGAACAAAGCACATGGTTCCAATCTCATCTGAATCAGAATGGTAACTTTTGTCTAGGTATTAGGAGATGACAAGACATGATTCTTGTGTAAATATGGATCAGTAGCAAATTTGATCTAGTGTCACGATTGCGTGTTTTATATTATTCCAGAAGTTTATTTTTGGCAATTATTTGGAATCCTTAACAGGAAACCTTAACCAAAGTGTATTTTATATTCTCTGTCCTTCTCCAGACAGTATGGCTCCTGGGTAAGCATTCCTTTTAGTGTGTGTGTGACATTTTTTTTTTTAGTTGATTCAAGAAAGAATTTTTACAAAATGAAAAAGACCATAAAATATTTTGTTTAAAATGCATGATGGAATATCTCAAATATTTGTTTTCACATGTCTTTTGAACAGTGTGTCAATTTGTGTGGGTGCATGTCTGAAGGATTCTGTTGTAGAACAGCATTTCTTCAAGAGTAAAGAGTATCTATTTGCACTTTAACTAATATATATATATATATATATAATCTTTCATGCAACAGTAACCTAAAATAGATATACTTTGGAAATGAGCCAATTATTATTCAAGATCAATGAATATTTTATTCAATGTATTCTTGTTCACAAAAATATGGGTATGATTTTGTTAGTAATTCCCTAGTTATAGTTGTGTAAAATTGTGTTAGGAGGGTGTCTGTGTTAGAGATAATACCTTTATTTTAATGGTATGAAACTCTGTTTTTAATTGAGGCATTTTTAACCATTATAATTTCTATTACTGCAACTGCTAATAATAATAAAAACAAAAATGGTTTGAAAAAACACCTGTATGGATAGTTCAAGCAACAAACTAAGTGAATTACTGATGAGATGACCTGGACATAAATAGTAAGGGGAAACCTCAAAAGAAAAACTTGAATCTCTTAAAAGCAGCACATAATAATACTGTCAAGACCAATTATATCAACACAAAAATTGACAATATAAAATTGATTAGCAACATGTAACATGAAATGGTTAATAACACAAGAAAAAGAAGACTAAGCATGACTGGGTGGGAAAGGTGATCCAGTGGGAATTGTGCAAGAGATGAAGAATTTGACCATGCTGGCAAATGGTATGTGTGCAAACCAGAATCTGTCTTAAATGAAACCAGTAAAGTTCGCTGTGATTTTGAGATATAAATGTATCAACAACTCACAGCCAGAAGACCAGAACTTGTGTTAACAATAAAAAAAAAAGTCATCTAGCAGATTTTGCTGTTCCAATGGACCACAGCATGAAAATAAAAGGAAGCAGAAAGATAAAAAAATTCTTGGATATTACTAGAGAGCTGAAAATGCTTCAAAACCTGATGGTGATACCAAAAGTAGTTGGTGCACTTAGACTTACTCACTCTATTATTGTACTTGAACCTTCCTCTTGACTTTGTATTTTGGGGATTGGATGAAGGATTTGTTAAATCAGAACCCATCCCCAATGAGAGGGAGGCAGTCTCACAAGGTCTGAAATCCAAGCTCCTTACTTGTCCTCTGCTAGTTAGTGACTGACTGAATGATCATTTTTTTTTTTTTTTGCACATAGGCCTTTGTTGCTGTGTCACACAGATAGTCACTGGGTTCTTCAGAAATAGGATAGCTGCTTCTACATTACATATATATCATAGTAAGGCTGATGTTGATTTCCGAGGTTTTAGTCGACTTAGAATAATACATATGACATTAATCAACCATCAAGACTGAAGCATCTAGTGTAATACAGAGAACAATTGTCTTGAAATGAAGCTTTGTTTTCCCTACTCAATTATCATGTTTCTCCTTACAAGAACTGCCTAGTAACAGTTGTTAACTGGGGATTTCTATCATCAAAGAAATTTTTCAGGGAATTTCTTTCCAAATAAAATCATTACTATCTACTTCAGTTAGTATTACATTGTTTTATTAAGTCAAATTGTTAATGGATAGTCATGTTTGCAATAAAAGCATCATTTTCTAATTTTATCATCATCCCACTTTGTGACAAAGAAAACTTTTGTCAATGCTGAAGGAAATGAAGCTTGATGCTTTGTAATCATTTTCAATGCTTATTTGACAGAAGGACATATACATTTCAAATGCTCACTCATCTAGTGCTGATAATGTGCAATATTGCTTAACATCAGTGAACTAGAAGGAATTAATGTTATCAATAAAGCTCTTACATGCATATTTCCAAGAACAAGAGCAAGCATTCACATTGATGTTGACTGTAAGCTGACAAAACAAGTAGATTTAATACCTCCATCCATTTAATTCTGAGAACCAATAAAAAGCTATCAAGTTTCCACTGGCTTTCCTTGCATCTCACAAACTTATGCTGACTTTCCTTGGCAATATACACCCTTTATGCAACTGTGGGAGAATTACCTTGGCATCCTTTGATGAAGTGTTCTTACTATATGTCTATCAATCAAATTAATAATACTTAGAGAATTAAAGTCTACAGAAGCAAAGCAATGAATACACTGATGATAATTCAGTAGAGAGAAAGTTCTCTTAACGTGAATGACTTTCATTTGTGAACACAGCTAAGTGTAATTTCTTTTAATAACTTCTTTTTTTTCTTTTTTATTCAGTATTTTTTTCTATTCATAGCTTGAGAACATTTTATCTTGCCACCTTGTACTGTTACTAACAATATACCAGTAGGGTTTAGAATATGCTGTATCTCTTGCAGAGGGGTACAGTCCCTCCACAAAAAGGGGTGTCTTAGGTATGATACTAAACTAAATTTCATGATGAGGCTAGAGTCCTGAAGGTCTGGAGTTGAGTATTTCTTAATCGCTGTTACTCCCACATCCACTCTAAACAGTAGTAGTAGTAGTAGTAGTACCTATTGAAGTTCTATCTATGGGTCAAATAGATGTGTTAGAATATTATTCAAATTCAATAGGTCCATACAGAAAAAAATAAACTCTAAAGAAACAACTATACAAAAATGAAAATATAAACTTGCAATGAAAGCAATTCCCTAACCTCTAAGCATAAAATTACCAAAGGCAGGTTTGCATGCCATTAAAACATGTCAGTCTTTATGATAATTCTAAAATAGAATTATTTTTTTCAAGAAATAAAATTCTGATTTTGTCTTCCTTTTATTTAATTCCTGATAAAATTATTTTGACTTCGTGAGAATGTTCTTTTGTTTTTTGTCTTTTGCATCACAATTTCTCTCTGTTTAATGAGTGAAAAATATAATATGCCATTTTTTTTTTCAAAACTAATTAGAAATATCAAAAATATTCATGTTACATAGAAAAATATTTTTATGTCTGTGTTTATACATTTAGTTGAAAGACATTTGGTTGATTGATTTTGGTATGTCAACCTGCCTAGGGTTACTTTATGGAATCCTATTCATTGTATGTTCTTATATACATTTTTTCTATTATTCTTAGTTGACCTTCTTTTTTTTTTTGCTCAGAATCTTATCAAATATGAATAATTTTTAAACAGATTTATTTGACTAAGAGATGGGACTGTAAGAGGAATTGCCACTCTGAATCTGTGGATCTGGGAGTAATGGTAATGAAAAGGTACTTTAGATCTCCAGAATTGGAGTCTCACCATCAGCTGCAGTTTAGTGTCACACCAATGACAATCCTTTTGCAGAGGGGTCTTAAACCAATGCAGCAGGGGATACAGTCAAATATCATAAACCTTGTCAACAAGGCTGATTGAAAGATATAAAAAAAAGGCTGTGTTTAAAAAAGATGTGGTGATCTTTTGGGCAATTGGTATTTAGACTCTTTTAACTCCTTAATAGTCATGAATACAGTAATTGTAGATCATCTATAAAAATGGTTTTATAAGGGATTTTCTCCAAAGAAAATATCAACTCGGATGTAGCATTTCTAAGCAGTTGGTTTATTAAAATGTTTGTTGTTACATTGCCACACATACAAATATATATGTATGTGTGTGTATGTATATATATATATATATATACACACACACACACACACAGTTGAAACTTTTTTGTTTTATATAACATGATTTGATGAATAATTCAGTAGTGTAACAATTATCAGTTATCTATTTCTAATTTATCTGAAGAAGCTATGACTGTCCAAGCAAATATACTTGATTTACACTTCCATGTATCCTTGAATATCTTCAGAAATATAATTTATACATATGGAATCCAGGAATCTTGGTGACAGTTCTTTACTATATACATTTTTCACTCAGATTCACAGCTCACAAGTATTAGTATATTAATGCATTTGTTAATATATATATATAGAGAGAGAGAGAGAGTGGGGTGGGGACAAAGGATTGGCTGGATAGGTAGAAAAATTATTTCAAGGGATCCAATTGTTGTTTTGAATATATATATTTGAAACTTCTCATCAGATCACATGAAGAATATTATATTTAGGTCTGGACTGCAATGTTTAGACATGGATATTATAGTATAATATCGAGATTGGAAGGCATATAAAGAGTGACAAAATTAATTAGTAGAGTATAAGATTATAATTACAAAGAGAGATTGGAAGAATTAGAGCCAACTACTTGAATAGAAATTAATACAGAAATGATCTAATTGAAATTTTCAAAATAAAGGAATTTCAAATTATGGTAGACATTTTTACAAGATTTCTACTTGAACTGGAAATTTACTGTCAAATCAGATTTTAAAAAAACTAACTCTACTAACCAATAGAATGTTTTTACTAATAGAGTATTGTATTTTAGGAACAAATAGCCTAATCAGATCAAAAATAGCAATTGTGTAAGTAATTTTCTGATTGAATTGAGTGATTTCAGAAAGAATGGCGAGAAAAAATTTACAAGGGCATTTTTGGCAACTATCAGATGAATTATTTAACAGATTTTATCTGTGTGTGTGTGTGTGTGTATATATATATATATATATATATATATATATATTATTTTAATAGTATATATATTCTGTGCAGAGATTTTTTTTGTAAAATTTGATGTAAGAAGATAGTGAAAAGGAGAATGGCCAAGAAAACCAAATAAACAACAATGTGTGATTAGTTTCTGACACACAAAGAATATTGTCTCTAGTAAAAGAATATACCTAAGTGAGGTTCCAGTTCTAGAGTTTTTGGGAGTGCAGAGTACCCTTTCATGACTATTATTCCCAGGTTCACTCTAACCCATATTAGTCGTACCATATACAATTATTTATATTAAGAAGAACTACTTAAAGTTACAACTGTTTATTAAGGATCATTTTTAGATATTGGAAACAGTATAACTGTCAGCAAAAAAGGATTATTATTAGATAGATTTTTGGTTTCTTTATTTTGTGGCATATAAAAATTTGTGTGTTATTTAATGCAAAAGCCATCCTTATAGAAGAACAGCTGTAGTACTGTTCAACCTGTAGATATATGGATAAAGGGGTTCATGCCTTTTCCAATGGTATTTGTCTGAAAGTAAATATAATAGTGTAACTGGTGTGGGAACTTGCTAAGAACAATGTTATAGTCCAACACATTAGCCACTTCATCATGGATACTTCCCCTTTATCATTAAACAGAAATAATTACTTAAAACAATATAATTTTGTATAAAATATTAGATAGGAATACTTGTGACAGCATCAAATGGTGAGGGAAATCCTAAAAAACAACTACACAAAAATTTTTAATATAAACATGTAATATATGCAGTTCCCTAACCTCTAGGCATAAAATAACCCTAGATGAGTTGACATACCAATAACATCCATCAATAATTGATTGAAAAGAATGATTTGACACTGATTGTTGTAGATGAAAATAACTAGATATACCGTAAACTAACAACATATATTTAAATAACAACATTTAATGATGAATTTAAACAAAGAATCAGTCTTTATATGAAATGCAAGGTTAACATACTTTTTGAATAGTTTGAATGCAACATGCTGACAAGGAATTTTATAACTATAATACTATACTGTCCTGAAATAGCGGATATGAAAAGCTTTTGAAATACAAAGTAGAGTAGCAAATAGAATGGCCAATCAAAGCGGGTTCTTATGTCAATACAAAAAAAGGAAGATTCAAAAAATAGAAGGTCTTTAGATAAGATATTGATATAGATCTACTGTGCAGATGTCCAAAAAGCAAAAGATTTTTAAAAACTTTGATATACACATTAAAAGACTGTACTTGGGTCTCATGCAAAAGGATAAAAGGGAAAATTCAAAATAAATACATTATGAGCATGATAAAAATAAATATCATTCTGCTCTTTTCCTCTGACTGACAAACTTTAAGCTGCATTGTGTAGTCATTGTTTTAAATTTTTCTTTGCATTTCAAATAATTTTGGTAAATTTTATTTCAACTTTATACAGGCTCATTAGCCTAGTGGGCAGACCTGGGTTCAATCCCAGGTCGCATCATACCAAAAACTTTAAAAATGGTACTTGATACCTCCTTGCTTAACACTCCGCAATATAAGGGAGACCTGGGTTCAATCCTACCAAAAACTTTAAAAATGGTACTTGATACTTCCTTGCTTAACACTCAGCAATATAAGGTATGTATCAAAGGTAAAGTGGAGCAATCCAGGGACAGTAGAACCCTCTCCTACACCTTGGTGTAGTAGCTATTGAAAAGGGAGCCTTCGGGTCGCCCTCGGCTACGGTTGCCAACTTTACTTACGACTTTATTTGAACTTTAATGTTAATATCAGTTCTAGTTAATTTAAAGTTAAAATTTCGCTCCAATTTGCCAAATTTTTTAAATAATTAATTTCTCAACTACAAACACATAAATATTACATAAGATTGAATTCAATGATAGTTTCATTTATCTGTTGTGATTGTTATTTTTATCAAATTTTTTTGACAGTCTTAATGCTGTTTTGAAGTTGTGACAAATAATCATATTTGCTTTGATATTATCAAAGTGCTTTTATTTTATCATATTTATATTTTTTAAATATCAATTCTAACATTCTTTATCTATTATCTTGAAAAAAGGAAGATGATTCAGAATAAGAATAATAGTTTAAATGAAATCATTTATTAATTTTGATTATTATTTATTTTTTGTAAGCAAATTATGGTACTGGAACTCTGTTATAAGTATAAGGATGTAACTATCCAAAAATAAGACTACATCATAGAGATGAGCTTCACTCAATAAATAAGGAGAATTTTTTGGACTGAAGAGTGACCTAGTATATATAAAAGGGTAATTTAATAGATACAGAGAATCATTTTAAAACATAATTTTTTTTTTTTCAGAATTTTTTTCCCTAAATAGAAACTCTGTGTTATTGAACTTAGTTGCAAAAATTAGTTTTAATCTCAGAAAAATATTCATTTTGAAGATTATCAAAGAGTGCTTCAGGCTTGAACAGAGGTCTGTCATCAAATTTTTGGTAGCCGACAGGTGTAAAACCATGTGAAATTTACCGAAGAATACTGAAAAGCATGTTTTAGTTAGCAAAAAAGAATGTTCCCAAATGGGCTGGCAACTGTTAGCCTGAGTCAAAAAGACAGTCCATGGAGTGGAAACAAACTTTTTGTTCAAGAAGTTTCAAGCACAGCTGTCAGTAAAGAAGGTCATGCTGTGACTGTCTTATGGGACCATAAAATGACATATTATTGATTTCCTTGAAGAAAATACTTTCTATTGCTAATTCTTTAAGCAAAATTCACTTTATTTATTGAATGACCCTCATGCTAAAGGTGCAAATGTCAGATCTTTCTATGGAGAATACTGTTTTAGTCAAAGTTATGGTAAATTGAAGGAACATTTTTAACATATTCGTAAATTCATAATGAAGAAGACGCAACAAGTTTTAATAATATAGCTAATCTAATATCTCATTCGTAAAATAATATCAGATACATGACTTATACAATTTCATTGTTAGAAGCAAAAATCCGACTCAAACTGTGTGTATTCATTTCATTTAGTTTGATCTTGCCATTTGCTATTAATATTCCTGAAAATTTTGGTTTTAAATTTTTTGTACTTTTATGTGTGTCAAAAGTCTAATAAATATTAATTTTTTCCAACATAGGGTTATCAATAGGTCATAAATGGATTCCTGGTGAAATTCTGGCCCATAAACCATACAATGCACACACTATTATCATATTTTTGAACAAATTTGCAATGTTTAATCCAAATGAAACTGAAACAGACAATTTAAACAATTGTGCTTATATGGATTAATATTTTAAGGATTAAAAATTTCTTATCAGGATTATCTCTGGATTCTCTTACAAAAATGCTCTGAAACAATAACCTGATTATTTCTTTTTAAATTTGAATAAAAATCTTAATTAGTATAAAAATCAATATTCTTAATAGATTTTAATTAGTATGACTATATTTGAAATTCAGTCAAGTTGGCTAGGGCTGTAGAATACACTGTCTGCATCTCTGTTGAGGGGGTAAGACTTCCCTAATGATGGTCTTAGATATGATACTAAACTGCATCTGATAGTGAGGCTCCAGTCGGAGAGTTTTGCGAAATTTTGAGTACCCCTTCATTGCCATAACTCCGACCCAGAGTGGTTGTACCATTTAGGGTCCTCTTTAAGGGTCAAATAGAACTAGTTTCCTGGGTATGACACTAAATTGCATCTGATGGTGAAGTTTCAGTCATAGGACTTTGGGGAATGTGCAGTACCTCTTCATTTCCATTACTCCAAGGTTCACTTTGACCCAGAGGGGTAGTGCCTAGTAGGGACCCATCTATCGGTCAAATAGAACCATTCAAACATTTGTATGTAAACAAATGCCTGATTTTAAATTGAATTATTAGCATTAGCAATAATTAAAACCATTTCACTGTGTGCAAACAAAGAAGTTCTGGCCTGTTTAAAATGTTAGCTACAAATCATTCATTTGCAAGTCATATATTTAATATATATGTATAAACAGGATTTGGCATTAAATAACCTTTAGGGGTTGATATGCCATAAAAAATTAACCACGCAACCTGCATTTGAAATGGTGAAATTTTGAGAGTGTCTTTTTCTCCTTTGTTACATAAAAATTTTTCTTCTGATTTACATGTTTTTTATTGTTTTTTTTTAAACTATATCTTTTAAGAAATTTCTCTAATTATCTCTCACTCACTGGTCCCATGACTCCATTTGGTCGTAGGCTTCTATTCACATCGCGGGAATAGCCTGGAAGAGCCTATCCATATCTGCACTTTGAATTCACAGTTTTCTTTCTCCTACACTGGTTATCATAGCATTGTTCAAGAGCCTCGTCTGCCCTACTATTTACCTATAGCTAAAGGGAAAATAGTTAGATTCATACTTTTGTAAAGGGTATAAGTTTTATGGGAAATGAAAACAGCCTCATTTAGGATTTGAACTTGGATTGCTAAGTTCACTTTCTTCTTTGCTGATATGCCATTCAACAAAGAAACTGAAGAACAATTTATTAAATTTTACTCAAGTCCAGATAGTTCATTTCAAAACCCTATAATGTAGTTCTGACTTCCGAACATCTAAATTGTGTCACATTCATATACAAACACAAAATGCTTTTGGCCAAGTTGGTTGTGGCTGCTGAATACACTGAGTGCATCTCTGTAGAGGAGTAAAACTTCCCTAATAAGTGTCTTGGATAAGAAATGAAAGTCTGATGGTGAGGCTTTAGTGATGCTGGAGCTTTGGGAGAATGTGGAGTACCTTTTTATTGCCATTGCTCCCAGGTTCCCTCTGGCTTGGAGTGGTAGTACCTGACAGGGTCCTATCTATGGGTGAAATAGAACTGAACAGTGTACTTATGCCAAACTGAATTGTTTGGAATAGAACTGTTGGTATGTATAAAAATGGATTTGGCATTAAATAACCTACAATGGTTTATATGTCATAAAATTAAACCAAACCAAAATGACTTGATTCAGCTTTAAATGACTTGAAATGGATTGATACACTGTAAAATAAAACAACCAACCAACCAATATAATATATACTACCAGACAAATGCAACAATTTGAGGGGATAGAAGTTGGGACACTATTTTCATTATATATATATATATATATATATATATATATAAATCTATACAAATGTATACACATGACATGAATATACAACAAAAAGTGTTTTAAACATGAACAAAAATTATAATTAGTTTCTGAAAGCTTCTTAGCACACAATTTTTCTTGTTTTTCCGTCTTTTGCAAATATATAAATTTTTATTCTACTTACTCATGAACATACAACATATAGCTGGCCATGTGAAAAACACAGGATCAACCTTGTCTGTCTTACTATTCATAAGGTCAAAAAATAAATCTGTATTTTATATCAAAATCTCTATCTTACTGAATTGGGCCAGGAATGGCAACCTTTATCATTTGATGATCTCCAGTGACATCAAATAACCTTTGGTCAACTTCACTAAATCAATTTTGGAGCCTGAGGTCAAGTTAGTATCCATAAAAAGAATTATTTTCAAGGACTTTTCATTTTGCTGTGATCCTTGGAGACACACACAAACACACAAGTTTTAAAGTAACAGTATAAATAATTTGTTGTCTAAGTAGGAATACTAAACAAATTATCATAAATCATTCATCTTTAATTACTGAGAAATAAAAATTTTATTTAGCAAAAGAGTGTGATCACAGACAGTTGTCGCCTTTTATCAAATAATTGAGAGAAAAAAATGACTCTCTCCTACTCTTTTTAGGAGAATATCACAGGAGACAATATTCTTTGAACAAGAAAGCATCTATCACTCTCCTATTTTGGGAGGTAAGATGTGGGCCACCCATCATTGTGTGGCTGTTTGTTTGTGGGAACCATTAGTGTATACAAAGGAAGATAAATGACTAAACAGATAAAATGTTGTATACATGTGGTTGTCCGTTGCCAAAGATAATGGATTATTTCTTGGAGCTATAAACTTGGCTCAGGAAAGCAGAAATTCTTCACAATGCTAACTAATTGGTGACACAAACTGTTTATATCAGACATGGACTCCTTGGGAGAGGAAAAGAAAAAAATTGTCATTTCTTTCTGGAAATTTCTCAGAAGACTCAATTCTTTATTATTTAAAACTGGAATTTGATTCATTTTGAAATGTTCAATATTGCAATTGCATCTTTTCAATTACACGTAATCATTTTTTTATATTTTCCAATGTAATATAAATAATTTGCATACAGGAATACTCAAAACCATACACTATCTAATACTCCTAATTCATGAACAATTATATGAGAGGAGTTCCTGTGGTGTAGTGGTTAACGGACTGGACTGCAGCATTGTAGTGAATTCAAATTCCAGTTGCCCTAAAACATTCACTTTTGCTGTAATGCCCTTGGGAAAGGTATGAACACTCAAATTCCCCAGCTAGGAGTAAAATAGTGTAACGCTTGTGTTTTTCTACAAGAATGACTTTGGCATTAAATAATCCATGAAGGTTGATATGTCATGAAACAAAGAAACCAAACTATTATCTGCTTTAAACTAACTCTTCATATTAAATCATTTATTTGCACAGTTATATGGTTCTAAGTATTCCTATCGATCATCAATAATCTGCAAGCAATGTGGTTTTAAGTAACTAATTATAATAATCCTTATTAAACAATAATAGCTTGAAGTAATTCTTAATACAAATAATTTGCTCAAAGTTATATGGTATCAAGTAATACTCTACACAATGTTGTTTAAAGTAAATATTCCTATTTATTGCCCTTTAAGGTGTGGGGGGGTGTAGAATACACCAACGGCATCTCTGCCGAGGGGTAAAACCCATCCCCCAACCAGTGTCCTGGGTATGACACTGAACAATTTGATGGTGAGGTTCCAGTAATGCTTGAGCTTTGGTGAATACAGAGTACCCCTTCACTACCATTGCTCCAAGGTTCACTCAAGCCCGGAGTGGGAGCAGCTGATAGGGTCCGATCTATGGGTCAAATAGAACTAAACAACGTACTGATGCAAAACTGAATTGTTTGAAATAGAACTGTTCTTGATATTGAAACTGTACTGTTTATTGCTATAAAAATGGATTTGGCATTAGATAATCTACAAGAGTTGATTTGCCACAAAACCCAAACAAACAATAGAATTGTTTTTACATTTAAACTGTGTACCAATTCTAAATTGAATTGTTTGAAATGGAACTGCTTTTGTCTGCTAAACTGAAATGTTTGAATTAAAACTGTTTGACTAAACTGAATAGCTTGAAATAGTAATATTTTTGACAATTAAACTGTGTACTCATGCTGAACTGAATTGTTTAAAATAGAACTGCTTATTTGTATAAAAATGGATTTGGCATTAAATAGCCTACAAAGGTTGATATGCCATAAAACCCAACCAAACCTATTCCTATTTAATAATAGCCCTGTTGGCAGGGGCTGTAGAAGAAACTGACTGCATTTCTGCAAAGGGGTAAGACTCCCTTTCCTCAATGGGTATCCTGCATATGACACTAAACAATCTAATGGTAGTACCTGAAAGGACCCTATCTATGGGTAAAATGGAACTGTGACATTTTAGCTGAGTGCAAACAAATGACTTAGGATAAATTGAATTACTTGAAATAGAACTGTTTGATCATTTAACTGTGTGTAAGCAATTATTTGAACCATAAATCAGGTAGTACTATTTCAATACTGAGTGGAGGGTAATGACCGTGTGATACAGATAATGAATTAAGAGAAATGAAAGAATAATTGTTTGTTGCTGTTTTTATGGTAATAAGAGGAGACAATAAAATCAATAACAAAAAATTTGGAAGAAGTGTGTTTCTTTTGGTTATAGATTTTCTTTTCAATTTGGAATAAGTTTGGCTAAGGTGAATATCACAAATGAGAGTGTAGAAAGAAAAATGATGGAGAAGGATAGAGAGATGAAGGAAAAAGGCCATTCAAGAAAGAGGAAAGTGAAAAGTGTTACTGGAAAAGACGATGCAAGAGAGAGAGAGAGAGATAAAGAAGAAAGGAAGATATATATGTATATATATATTAATTGCCACATCTTGACAGATGATAGCTGTTTTTACCATCAAAGTTACAACTCAAACATCCTGATTAATGACAAATTCAACATGTGAAAAATATACCAGATGTATAAGATAAGATAGTAAAACCTCTGTATATTTTTGGCTTATAGTGACATTCTCTGGGTCTACATAGCTACAGCCCAGTTACTCTGAAATAAAATGTGCAGTTCACACTGTCACTATATATATATATATAGAGAGAGAGAGAGAGAAAAGGGTAAGTCCCCATGGCATTTAATAATGTGCTGGAGTGTAGCATCTTAGTGAGTTTAAACTCCAGTTGTGCTATTACATTCACTTTTGGACTAATGCCCTTTGGAAATGTATGAAGCCACTTATCTACCAAGCTATGGGTTGAATAGTAGGGCTACTATTCTTCAACATAGTTGGCTTTGATATTAAATAATCCCCAAAGTTTATATGCCATTAAGCAAAGAAACCAAACAGAGAGTGAAAGATAATTAGACAAGTTCATTTAAGAGAGAAAAACAGAAAAAAAATGGTAAAGACTTTTTAAAGAGAGTGAATTGACTTTGATGAAGAAAAAGTAAAAGAGATTGAGAAGCATAGATTTTTGATTGAAATTGCTGAAAAGGAAAACTCACTTGATAATATTTTATGGTGTTTATTTCAAATGATAGTCGTTCCCACCATAAATGATAGGAATGATATTTAATCTTCCTCTTTCTTAATTCTCTTTTCTTCCAACTTATCCACTTTTCCCTTTCTTTTTTTCTTATGCTTTTTCTTTTTCTTCTGTTTACTTGAGTAATGCCTCAAATTATATTTTATATATAAGTTGATGATTCATAGATTTTCTTATTCAAATTCTGATTATTGGAAATGAATATAGTCCTTGCCCTCACCTTTAGTTTGAATGTCCAAGTTATATATTTAATAGATTCATTACATAGATGAATTTTGATCCAGAATATTTGTTTTGTGTGTATATGTACATGTGGTGGTTATTCATTAATATATATATGCATATATACATATGTATGTCTATGTGTATATAAATGTGGTTATGTATAGATATATATGCGTACATATGTGTGTATGTATATTTGTACACACACACACACACTGGGGGTGTCCTCGTGGTGTAATGGTTAAAGCGATGGACTGTGGAGTCGTAGTACGCGAGTTCGTACTCCAGTTGCGCTATTACGTTCACTTTCGGGCAAATACCCTTGGGAAAGGTATGAACCCTCTTATCCTCCCAGCTATGGGTTAAATAGTACTACTACTGTTCTTCTAGGAGAATGGCTTTGGCATTAAATAACCTAAAAAGAGTTGATATGCCATTAAAAACAAAGAAACCAAACCAAACCAAACACACACACTTATATTTATACATATTTACATGGATACACACACACACATACATATGTATGTACACACACATGCGCATATATATATATATATATATATATATATATATATATATACATATTTACCCAACACCTTAGTAATGAACAGGATGTGACAAAAGGTCAGTTTTTAAGGAAAGTACAGCTGCTTTTGATTCAGTTTTCCTTCTCTTAGACAGGTTACATTACCAGTGCTGAAACTTTTCAACCCCACCTCTGATTGACTGTAATATTTTAGCAAGAATTTAGAAGGGCATTTCCCTGCTCCATAAAAATTCCATTGGTCTATATGACAAACTGGATTAGGCAAGTAAACTGCCCATAACCCAGTTTATCCCACTCTTTACTCAAAGTTCAAGAAGATTTGATGGATTTATGCCTTTCCTAAGGGCATTACCACAAAGTGAAACACTTAGAGATTCATCCAGGATTTAAACACAGATCACTGATTTTTTTCCTATGATGATAATTCATGTTAAACCTGCCCTATAAATATGTATGTATGTATGTGTGTATGTATATATATATGTGTGTACAAAGCAAAAAAAAGAGAAACTATTTGAAAGAACATTAATAGGATTTGAGTAATGGTAGTTTCATTCAATGAGTTTGATTTAACAGACATGAAAGAAATAGGCACACACACACACACACACTGTTTGTGTGTTTGTGAGTAACCAGCAATTTTGGTAACTGTTGGTAGAAAATATGAGTCTAGTTGGTAAAAGAGGGAGAGAGAGAGAGACAGGGGTTAAAAGAAAGGTTAAACAGTGAAAGGTAAGAGGAGACAATAAATCCTTAATGAAAATGTGCTGAAACTGATGAAGAAAGAAGGATGAATACAAAGAAAGAGATTAAAAAAAAAACCTAAGAAATTACACATATAGAATAAATAAATAACAAAGGAGAAGCAGAACAAGACAGAACAAAGTGAAAGAAAGAAAGGATGGTAAGAACAGAAAGAAGGTTATCAATAAGAGAGAGAAAATGAAAGAAAATAAGAAGAGAAGAAAGAAGAAAAAGGTAAAAAGAAAAAGAAAGTAAAAAATAGAACAAAAAAGACAAAGAAAGAGTGTTAAATAGAAAATAGTTTGAGAGTACCAGTCCTTCACTTTCATTTCTTCCTGGAAGGCCCTTGACAAGTCTTAATGCATTAAGCTGCCAATAGGTGGAGCTGCAGATAGAGGACAAGTTATTCCTTGAGGCCAACCAACCAGACAACTACACAGTGCTGTTTTGAAGCTGAGAAATAGAATGTTGTGTGCTTTATGTAGGTTCTGCTAGCCAAAGAAATCCCAGCCTACTAATTAGAGACATTCTGATCTTCTTAAGATGACTAGAAAGACAGGAAAAATCAATCGTCTTTTGAAGACTATTTGTGGCTGAAATATGGTTTTTTTTTTGTTTTCAACAACTATTGTACTAACAAAGATATGTATGTATGTACAAGTAACATGTATAGTATGGAGACATATATGGTTTCTTTGATTCCTTGGAAAATTTATCAGAGCTTACACTTGTGTGTGTGTGTGTGTGTGTGTATATATATATATATATATATATA
This sequence comes from Sepioteuthis lessoniana, assembly GCA_963585895.1. Lineage (NCBI taxonomy): Eukaryota > Metazoa > Mollusca > Cephalopoda > Myopsida > Loliginidae > Sepioteuthis > Sepioteuthis lessoniana. The sequence goes on from OY757925.1 coordinate 4,055,077, forward strand.
TATATATATATATATGTATGTGTCTCTATGTCTCTACATGCATATTTGTATTTTTCTGTAAGTATATGAATATTTATTAATTTGCTTGTATTGTCTATAAATATATTCCAGATTTACTATAGAAATATATATTGAAGATATTTATAGATATTGATACATGTATTAAGATATGGACACTTGCCTATTAAGCTAAAGTTTAAAACATACTTTAGTGGGTGTCCTCGTGGTGTAATGGTTAAAGCAATGGACTGCGGAATCGTAGTACCCGAGTTCGTACTCCAGTTGTGCTATTACGTTCACTTTTGGGCAAATACCCTTGGGAAAGGTAGGAACCCCCTTATCCTCCCAGCTGTGGGTTGAATAGTACCACTACTGTTCTTCTAGGAGAATAGCTTTGACATTAAATAACCTACAAATGTTGATATGCCATTAAACAAAGAAACCAAACCAAAACATACTTTTATTCACACACGTATATGGGTGTACATCATACATATGCAATTATATAAATGTATTCTTTTATTTCAACCTAAATGTATATATATATCTATAGATGAAATAAAAGATTATGAATAAGTGTATGAATGGACAAAATTAGAACTTTAAAATTTTTAAATATTTATTTAAAAATTTTATGTAATTTCTGTTCTGATTAACACCAAAACTACTTGCAACGATATTTTATTGGCTTCTTGGTCACAAGTTCTCAATCAGATATAGTACTGCATTTTGTGTAAATGTTTTATAACATACATACATATATATATATATATATATATATATATAATCTTAAACACCAAAATCTAAACTCTTAAAGAAATAGAGAATTTATGAATGATTTTTGGCTTAATTTTTATTTTAAATAATACCATTATCATAAATAATTCTTATTCCTAAATAACTTTTAAAATATAACTGAAATCTAATTATGTTATTTTTTTAAAATCATGTTGTGATATGTTGTATGTAAATTATAGCTCCATGTTTTTACAGTTTAAAAAACTTTTCAAGAGCTGAATTCTCTGGACCTATATATTGATGATAGTTTTCATAACCAAATTTTCTCTAATTACTATCTTACAAAGATTTTTTAATAAAATTAAAATGCTTCTAAGCTTCGGGTACTTTTATTAGTAGTGTGTGGAGATGGTTAAATCTAAAAAGACAGCACATAATATGATAACTGTAGTATTTATGATTCATCTTGGGAAATTCTTCTCCCAGGTCCACTCTGGCCTGGAGTAGTAGTGTATTTTAGGGTCACATCAATACATCAGATGGATTTGTTAGAAAATAATGTGATAGGACTGTGTGCAAAGAAAAAATAAAAATAAACTATTAAACTACGACACAAAAATAATGTGAAATAGAGATTTTGTAATGACAGAATTATGTTAATTTATAAATGAATATAATTCTGTCATTACAAAATCTCTATGCATAAAATAACCTGAGAGAAGTTGACATGCCATTAAAATTAATCAGTTCTCATTAAGAAATTCATTTTTGTTTCATGAATTTTCAAGTAATTTGTACAACTTAGCCTGAAAACAAACACCCAGTGTGTGCTTAAGGAATGTCGCTCAGCTTTTGTTGTTTATTTTTGTCATTTTATCATTATTCCTATAACTGCTCAATGCCATATTTTGATTGTACGTGCTAATAAGGTGGCAATTGTGAAATGCATAATGACTGCCATCATATTTCATGATAAGGAATAGATAAATTAATTCAAGATAGCTTTGGCAGTGAATAACCTATGAAGTTTGATTTGCTATTAATCAAAGAATCCAAATCAAACTATTATTATTCATGATCATTTTATTGAGTGAGCTTAATATTAATGATGAATTTGGCATTTTTGGTAAACAACCAGTATAACAGAATATATTCTTCTAAACACAAACACACATCAATAAGAATATATATATATATATATATATATATATATATATATATATATATATATCCTTCTTTATACCTTCATATTTACTATTTTATATATTCTTTGACAGATTCATTCATGTCTGAAATAAATAATGATTTTAATATTTTAGCATATTTATAGGTGTGCATTCTCATAAGTATAAGACTATTTCAAATGTACAGAAGTGTATATGTACATAGATTGCATCTCATAATGGCAATCTATCACATTATGTATGTTTGTGAGTGTCCACAAAATTTTCATAGATAGGTATATTCAGAAAAATGTACGTACCTCTACATCAGTATTTGTACATATATGAAACTATTATCCACTCATAGATGAGTTGTCTCTTTATTGAAATAAACTATCAAGGTTATATGCACCAATGAGGGTATTGTGTCGACCTCAGTAGAGAAAGCATCCCTTGAGGTTCTAATGCAGATTTTTACCATCATTTGCTTCATGAATTGTTTTGTATTCTTAGCATAACCTGGCAAAGAATTGAATGAAATTCTCAAGCAACAATGAGTTCCATTGCTTCCTGCCTAATGGTAGAAGAGTGAATGGCCCTACCCCTGTCCACTGATGCACAAGGGGTAATGAAATAAATTGAGATAGATTTCCAGTGAAGTGGGTTATTATATAGACTTCTGACGAATGGATTATGGGCAGACATTCATTCAACTGACAATGAATCTTGATAGGGTTCCTAATGAGTCCAACCTGAATACAAAAAGGACCAGCAGTGATTCTGGCTTCTGTTATCACTTCAATTATGACTTAAAACTGAAATCTTTTTTGTGATTTAGGTTTCTGAGAAAAAAGACATTCTCATGGAAAAAAAAGAACTATTGTTTTCAGAAAAAATCTTAGTCTTATCATTTAATAAAATCGAACTTCTTCCACAAATACAATCATAGCAGAAACTAAAAACAATAATTGGCTGAATTTCAAATATGGTTTGAAATTCCACCAAGAATACATTCATTGAATGTGACCGAATGAAATTTATTTTTTAACATAGTTGTCCTTGTGGTCTGCAAACTTTATTCTACTGGTGTTGCAGTGCTTGCATCTCATTGGTCAAAAAAGTCATTGACGACAGATATATGAGAATCTATTACAAATTTCACTATAATCTTTATTACCATTTTTGTAAAAGATAGTTTTTATTAGACAACTCACTTGAAAATTTATATCAGCTATTTGGCAGTTTTATGATAAAGCAGAAAGTTACTTCAAAGAATCTTCTACTTAAGTTGTAAGGTTAAATTTTTTTCTTTGAAAGTATTTGAAAATATAGCTCAATGATAACATAGCATTATAACAGTTGAAAGATTTGACGGATTATTTGATTGAATGATTTTAATAATGGCATGTAAACCTGTCTGGGATTATTTTATGCCTAGAGGTTAGGAAATCACATTCATATTTACATTTTTGGTGTAGTTGTTTCACAATTTTTTTGGCACATGGTCATATTAAATAAGAATGATATTCAAATAGATCTATTTGATCCATAGAATGGATCCTAATTTGTACTACCACTCTGGATCAGGACAATAAATGGGTACTCCACAGTCCTCGGATCTCTAAAATTGGAGCCTCTCCATCAGATGTAGTTTATTGTGATACCCAAGATAGCCCTTTTTTTAGTGAGATCCTACACATCAGCAGTGGATACAGACAGTGGATTCTAAGCCCCACCAACAAGGCTTGCTGAGATATTTGAGGTTCTGTGATTAATATCAGAGGTAATCTAAGGTACAGAGACAACTAAATACTTCGATTTTTTTATTTTCAAATTATTTTAGTACTAATGATTTTTTTTTTTTTCAAACTTCTGGAGATCAAGAATAGAACAATGAGAATTCTCCAGAGACAAAAACAGGTATTAGTCAGATTAGTGTGCTGACGGCAAAGTGAAGACAAAGTGTGAATTTCATGTTGGGTGATATAAATTAATGCAATTTGGCACTTAACTATTAAAGCAGTGAAAAATGTTAATTAATGTCTTTAGGCACGAAACATGTTATTCACTTCTCAGTAGATATTAAGAGACTTATATATATATATATATATATATATATATATATATACACACACACACACACACATATCTTCAGAATTTGTAGTTTATTGATAAAAATGCAGGATATCATTAACTTAATAGTTTTCTATCAACATTAAATGTAGTTCATCACCAACTGATATCAGGTTAATAATGAAATCATTGAAAGAAATAAAATTTAATTCTTCATATATTTTTAAAAATTTTGATTTATAATCCAATTAACAAAAAAAATAATACTCCTTCGATTCTGGAAGAGTGATGACTGCATCAGTTATCATCTTAGAAAAAGGAATCAATGACACAAGTTGAAATCCAGGATTAGTTTGATGCATTTCACTTTGCACTAATTCCCTTGGAAAAAAACATGAATCCATCTCTTTTCTCCCTAGCTATTAGTAAATGGAAAGACTGTGTTCTTTAGCCTTGGTGAAGTAACCACTCTAGGAGAAGGAAATCTCTGAATTCAAATCAAGTGTAGTTGGAATAAAAGTTGACCTTGTGTTACATTCTACCCATGGTGCAAAGGCTGGGTAAATACTTAATTCTCTAGTACTATCAGATCATAGATATATGTGTTGAGGTGCATTTGATTGTTAACCTGCACATGATTGACTTGGCAATATTACACGAGGGTAGGTTGCCATTGCTTTCTCTTCGTAACATTTTCAAGAGACCTTTAACAAGTTCTGTAAGAAATGATGAATAATGCCATGCCATTCCATTATGTGTGGTTAAGGTGTTTGTCCAGGCTAGAGAGCTAAGTTTTGCTATTTTCTCCAGAGCTTGTTGCATTCAAGAAAAGAGGAAGCCATGTATCTTCCAAAGTCTGCATTAAAACACAAAGTCTTTTCAGGATAATGACCTCAGCTTTCCATATAGATAATCATTCCTATGATGTAAGGGTTAATGTGCTGGACTGTAACATGATACTAAGTTCAAACTCCAATCATGCTATTATGTTCACTTTCAAAATAATACTCTTGGAAAAGGTATGATCTCCCTTATTTTCCTGGACTTGGGTTAAATAGTGACACTAGTCCTTCTACAGGGATATCTTTGACATTAAAGAACTGACAAAGGTTGATATGTCATTAACAAAGAAAGAAGGGGGAAAAAAGTAATAGATCGTAATACTTGAAACCATGTAACTGTCTAAGAATTCTTTGTTTTAAGGATAGTGACTAGAAACTATATAATTGTTTTTGACTATATAATTGTTTTGGAGACCAAACAATGGTTGGCATTCTGTAAAACCATCCAAACAAACAATAGAGAAGATTTAACTAATACAAAACATCCATTAGCACAGATAGAAAGAGATAAGTCTACATCCATAAAACAAACACCTAAAGAAGATTATAGGGTACAACAAATGCCAGACTCCAGTCGTGATATTAGGTTCACTTTTGTTCTAACACCCTTAGGTACAATAGCTAAAAGTCTGTGACCGTAAAAACCAAGATGAAGCCACCTGTTTGAATAAATCCGTGCATACTAGAAGTAACCTGCATTTTAATAGTAAATCTAATTCTTGGAGTATTCACTAAAAGTCAGTGATAAACTTGCTTGTCTTACAAGTAAAAATAGGGAAATAGCTTTTCATGCTAAACTGATAACTCTAATCATCAAGGCATGTTGATAGCATGGATTCTTTTTCAACCATACAGTAGTACCAACTCAGCTTCCACTTGGGAGAATTCACATTTTATCTTATTAGATTGATCAGATCTCCACATGATCAATAATCTGACAGTAACAGATCATGCTTTATCCACACATAGATTGACATCACTTTCAAGAGATGAGATATTGCTACCAAGGTATATTAATGGTTATACTAATTTCATAGGCTTCTTATTTAATGGGAAGATAGCACCAGGCAACAAATGGCATTGTGTACCATACCCATGATACGGATATGCTAAACGTACATAGAATGTTCATAACATATATACATAGAACATAGGAATTCCGAAACACGAAAACACTTACAACTTCTTAGTTCAGGTACGAAACATTTTTTATTACCTTTGAGTTTAATGGTTCTTCGACATAAGGAAGGGAGATGCACAATCTTTCTGATGACTTTTTCATCTGCCCCCCATTCAATGCGGCACACGTAGCACACAAATTCATCTAGCCTCAGCAATCTCCGAAAGTCGACCCTTCCAGTTCGGAGTCTAGTTCTCAACTAACTTTTTCAAAATCCCCCAAATCCTCCGCACGCACTTCTGGTGCATGACGTCATTCACATCCACTGGTCAACCTTTCTATCTGGGATTTTTATTTTGATATCTGTGAATAACACATCCTCCCCGCGCGTGCGGGTCAACACCTGTGCTCAAGTTTGCACCTAACTAACCCATGTACTGAGCCGAAAGGTTCTCAGCCTAACTAAACCCAAAGGCAAGATATATAAAACGAAATCCCTCAGCCATTATCTTATGGTCTCTATATGAACTCAGATAAAACAGTGTTTATGTGATTTAATCAGTAGAATTGAATTAAACATTGTCTTGGGAGCCTCTGATTTGGAAAGAACAGATTATATTAGGTTTAATCCTCCAAAATTCCACAACTTCATTGTCCTATGACACAATTTTTCCTCAGGTATTTGTAAAATTTTGATTTAAATGGATTTTTTTGTGTTATAATCAATAATACTAGATTATCATTATCATATTCAGCAAAAGGTTCAAATTGAAATTTCTTATTTTCAATATAATTTATTCCAATTACTAATACCTTACCAATAATTAGTAATGTTTACCTTTTATAGCTAATTTGTTTTATACTCTATTTAAATCATAATTTTGTTGTTTATAATATACCAGTTGTGAGTATCAACGGGGTTATTATATTGATAGCTTTTTTTAGTTACTTCATGAAAATAAATTGAATTGATAAGTTTCAACCTGGGTATTCACAAAGACATAAGTTTAACAAATAGATAATTAGATTGTCTAAGATCTAACATCTAATTCAGACATTTTCCCATTTATCTATGTCTGTACAGAATAAATTTGAAAGTTTATCTTGGATTAATTTTCCAATTTACGACTGTTTTTTATTTATTTAAGGCTAGATGAAAGATTCATTCAAAACTCATTTGAATGACTTGTTAAATTGCATCTGTGCAATTCTCAACTAATTCAAACATTTTGCTGGAGTTTTAGGTGTGAAAATTAGTACTTAACTAGGGAATATATTTTATTATTATCTGTAAAAGGCTTTCCTAATCTAAAACAGAAAACCTTGTTTGCAGGACTTATAATATGCTGACTGTATTCCCTGCCGAGATTCTACTAAAAAGGGGTGCTCCGGATATGACACTAATCTGATGGGGAGATTACAGTTCTAGTATTCTGGGAAATGTGTAGTACTTCTTCATTGTGATTACTCCTAGGTCTACTCTGTCCCAAAGTCGTAGTACCTGTTAAGCTTTCAGTATCATTTGTTAGGGTCAGAGTAGACCTGGTAGTAATTGCAATGAACAATTACTCCAAGTTTCTTAGAGTACCAGAACTGTAGTCTTACCATCAGATGCAATTTAGTGTCGCAGATCTCAACTTTGAGTAGAATTTATTAATTGAAATAAGAAACATTAGAATCTATGCGTCTATTCAAACCTGCAGAATCAAATTTTGAAGTTCTAAAATTGCTAGGTTCTTGAAAATTATTTTAAGCTGCTCCATGTTTATTGAAGAACTTCTCAAGCAGAAAGTTTCTAAAATGCTTGAAAAGTTGTAAGAAACGTAAAATAGTTGAGGTCATTTCCATTTTTTAAACAAGTCAGTTCATTTTGCTTCAAGCTTTTCATTTGTTTTAATTATTTCTGATTCTTGTGGCAATTTTTTTCCCTTTTGTTGATCAATTTTCTGACGACATCACTTGCATGAATTTTGTCACCCATGATAAAAAAAACAAAAAGACATTCATCTGTTTTTATTTAATTTTCATCCTTGCATTGCAATAATCATTTCCTATCTGATATTTTTCTTTTTCTTTCCTCATAAAAAGATAAAAGATTTAGTGAACCAATTTTGTTTGATTTCTGCCCAAGAGCAATGATGATTTTTTTTTTATTTCTCATAATTTCAAGTGATTTACTCAGTTTATTGATTTTGCATGGATGACTATCTTAATCAACTCTGATGGGATTTGAACTTGATGTCCTGATTTACCAAGCCTGGCAGTATACCAGTTTGGCTACTCGACCATCAAATGTGTTGTTACCTAGGGAATTGAACTGGGACCTTCTGGATCAATGCCAAGACTTTTAAATCTTGACCAAATAGATAGATGGGTTTATGGTTCAGTCTTGGTTGGGCAGTGATATAATAATTATCTTCCTGAATTAGTAGCTAGTGTTAAAAAGCAGGCAAAGGTTGAAATTAGGGTGTCAGATATGATCACAAGTACATATTAGTTCAGGAAATAGCTGCTAAATACTCATTCAAATATTCTTCTTTTTTGTATTAGATTTAGTTGAACATGAATGCCAATACATTTTATATTATTTGTTTTTATGAATCATCAAAATTTACATTATGTAAATGGAAAATTAAAGAAGGAAAAGAGAAAACTTTGCTAACTGTATTATTTCTCTAATTTATTTACTAATATATAATTAACAAACTGAAGTAAGCTTCTACATGAATTAAGAAGTCAAGATTTGGATAGCCACAGGTTATAATAACAACAATACAACTCTTTACTGGGGACCTTCAAAGTATTTTTTTTCTTGGTCAAATTAGACAAAATTTCTGGATAAATATGTTTCTGAAAAATCCTTCAAGTTTTTAGTATTAATTGTAGTTATCTTTATGGACTTATTAAACAACTAATCAACATGGCTCAAAAATCTGAACCAAGATATTTTTCTTTCTTTTAGTCCTAAGCAAGAATTGAATATAATTATTTTAATTATTAATGTTTAATTAAATATGCATAATTATTTTTATTAAACAATTCTGGTTTTTTTTTTTTTACTTTTAAAGTTAAGACATCTTGCAGCAACATGGCTCATATCTGATGGTTTGGTACAACATCTAAATGAGATTCTTTGCTCTTCCTATGAAGAGCAAAACTGTTTTTATCACAAAAACTTCCCTTGGCTTTAATAACTGTTCCTGAAAAATTTGGTAGCTTTATATCAAACCATTTAGATGGGCAAAGAGAAGCTCTTTGCAATTATTCATGTGTGCGTCTGTGTGTATATATATATATATATATATATAACTTTGCTTTGAAAGGAAAATTGAATGATCATTTTGTTGCTGTTCTAAAGATCCACTAAGCCTCGGTATACTATAAAATGACTAAGACTTGAAGGTAAAGAATAAGAAACAATTTACACATTTCCTAGGAATGAGAGTGTACTGAAAAGTTATGCAACTAAGAAGAGGATGACCAAGAACAAAGAAATGGTCTTCCAAACATTCATCACACAGTTAAACATCCTTGGCACAATATTAAAAAAGAAAAAAACATTTTTAATACTTGATTAATACTTCTTTCAAAAAAAAAAAAAAAAACCTTTAAGTAATTACTTTCTTAGTTTTGCCATCAAAATATTTAAACTGCTGCCTAGGGAAATCGAAAATAATTTTAAAAAAATAGTGAAGCCCAGTACAAGTACTTTTTGAACAAAATGACCAGCTTATTGGTCTAGTGGGTAGAGTGTTTGCCAATGGTCTGGAAGACCGGGGTTCAATCTCAGGTCGGGCTATACCAAAGACTTTAAAAATGGTACTTGATACCTCTTTGCTTAACACTCAGCAATATAAGTTATGTTTTAAGGGTAAAGTGGAGTAATCCAGGAAAGGAGTAGTGCCCACCCCTACACCTCGGTGTAGTAGCTATTGTAAAGGAGCCCTCAGGTCACCCTCAAGTACGGTCGCCAACTTTACTTACTTTTACAACAAAGGAGGTCCTTGCCTTTATTGGCTGACTACTAACAGTTTATCAAACATTTATTCCCTCTGAGATTTTGACTCGTTATCATTTCAGAAATACATGCAATGTACATTAATTTTATTTTGTTTAATTTAGCTTCTGATTCAGTAAGGTGATAAATTTTCTCATCAATATAATTTATTATATGTTTATTTAGATTATATACCCCAGATTTTAATTTGTTAATAAATTGACCAATCACTATTGCCTGTTACATTATGCTTTGCCAAAAATACTAAACATTCTAAGACTATACTTTGGCATTCTATTAAAAATCTAATTAAAATGTATAAGCTTACTTAAAATTGAATGTTAGGCATTCTCTAGAATACCTAGTTTTCTCATCAACAAATAGAAGAATTTTTTAAAATTTAAATTTTATAAAATAAACAGAAAATTCTAATCCAAGTTTTTTGTTTAATTAAACAAGAATTTTTTGATTTCTCTCAAGATCTATTTTAAACCAATTCTGGTTTATAAAACAATGTTCAATTCACTTGGTCTATAAACCTTTATCTGCACTTTGCTAGCTTCCTTCCAAGTCCTACTAATCTCACTTTATAATAAACTAATCTTACAGCTGTTGACTCAGATACTTCACAACCCTTGTTAATAAGCATTTTAATTAATTTAAAATGAACAGTGGCTGATATCTATAAAGTGTGATAAAAATAATTGAAATTGAATCTTAAATTTTTAAAATCTAGACTTTGATGAGATGAGTCAGTGCTAATACTTTTTGACTTGCTATCTCAAAATATTTTAATCAGTAATTTTTGGCAAAACACAGGAAGGCACAAGTGCAGAACTTTCCATTTTCACCAGACATGATCACTGTGCACATTTTTTCTTCATTACAAAACTGAAAACTCTTCTAAAGAGTAAAAAAAATTTGAAGAGTTTGATGATACTGAAAGAAATATGGTATTTGTGTACTCCTTCACTCAGTGTCTAAAGAAGAGTTTCAAATGTATTTTGACTCCTAGAAAACTCACTGGAATATTTGTTGTGAATGCCCAAGTTGTAGCATTACTGAGTCTTGGAAAAAGAGATGAAAATGAATTCATTGAAAAGGAGACTCAGACACATATTCCAATAAAAAAAAAATACATCTAATTTCATTAGTGTGTTTCAGCCTCCTTCTTGGTCAGCCTCATAAACAGGGAGAGATGAAATGGTATTTTTTTGAGTCAGTGAAGGAAAGATCCTGTTGTTCCACAAATTGTAACCCAACCCTAAATTAAACTTATTGTTTGTTGCCCTTTGTTCTCAGTCCAACATACTGTCAGAAGGTTCTATTACATTATTAAGGGATCATGTCACAGAAAACAAATATTTCATTTATTGTTCATTTCTCTCTGGGTAAATAAGAGTACAAGCCCAATATATTTTGTGTACACCTTGTATTTTATTAAATTGAATTATTGAAAGATTTGGCTTTGATTGATACGAGTTCAATACATGATATATAGTTTGATTTGCTTTCATCAATTTTAGCACAAAGTTGTTGTATATCCTTTAATTACCACACATAATAAATAGTACTCATCATAAATCAAGTTAATTAAATGTGATGATCAAACAAATATCTTCAATGTACAATGAACTTCTTATAGTGCCATAATTAAAACCTGTTTTTCAATCACTATGCTATACATACAAGTTGTAAAATTTTGTCCAGTTCTTGTGATTTAATCTGATGTAGTAATTATAACTGTCAATTTACCCAGTGCCTCAAACTTGTAATAGTCTGTCTGTTGTGTCTCTATACTAACACTCTGCGAATTTGTGTTTCTGTCAAGGGAATTTCAATGTTGAGATTTGTTTTTTCTTCTTTCGCGTGCATCCTTGCTGTTATATACCCTCTCTGAAAACATTAATGGGTAAGTCCTATTCTTTATAAATACATCGGACACTATTGTGAGGGGAGTGAAATATTCTGACTAAGTAGTCACCATGAGCAGTGGTTTACTTTGCTCATACAACTGGCGATTATTGTATTTTATTAATGTTATAAAGATTTCCATTTTATTTTATATATATATATATAGAAGTAAATAATGGAAAGTAATCTAACAATATATAAAGAAAAGATTGATAACAAGGTAATCCAAGTAAAAGGAAAGATTTATAGAGAAGCAAAGTCGATACTATAGTGTTTCAATCCTAACGAACCATCAACAGGACTGTGAGGGATGACATTAGTGATATAAAGGAAATAACAGGTGGATTATTGTAATATTCTACAAGGTAAGATTTCATTTGAGTCTTTTAGTTTAATTTCAAATATGATATTTATGAAAGTATGAACATATATGTTTGTTTGGATAGATAAATTTACCAGCCCATAAATATAAAATGCAGATATAGAAATATATATGGTTTGGGACTAATGCTGATAATTATTTGATTATGCATATGTATCTATCTAAATTAACTGAACTTAAATAAACTATGGGTTATTACTTGGTATGATATTCTGTCACTATCTTCCACTCCTGACCAATAAAATCTGCATAATATAGATTTTCCAAAAAGGTAAGTAATATTTTGAGCTTTTGTGAAACACTAGCTGATCAATACACTGGAAGAATCCAATAATCATGATTGATTTTGTTAATGAGTTTTCTCCTCATTTATTTCTTCCTTCCTTTTGACTTCTTTTTCTTTCTTTTCTTGTCTCTTTTTATATCTTCCTTCCTTTCTTCTTGATATATATTTTTTACTCCAATTTTCACTTCTTTTTTTTTCTTCTCTTTTATATATATTTTTTACATCTCTTTTTCTTTTATCTCTCTATTTTCACTTCTTCCTTCTTTATTCATTCCTATCTTTATTTCTTATATTTTTTTTTTACTGTCTTTTTATTTATGTCCTTTCTGCTTCTCTTCATCTTTATTTTCTCTCTTTTTTACTTCTTTCTTTTTCTTTTATTTTCTCATCTTCACCCTTCAGTCATCTCTGACAATTTTTTTTATTACTTCTTCAGTTTTATCTTTACTTTTCTTTCTTTCCTCTAAACTTTCTTTCCAAATATAATTTATCTTTTATGGTTTCTATCTCTTATATTATTTCATTTTGATTATTTCTTTGTACTTTTTAAAAATTCTTTTATCTCTGTCCCATTTTTATTCCTACCTTTTTTTTTTTTCCTTCTTCAAAATTTACTTCCTAAATCAAATTTGTTCTTACTTTCCCTCTTTTCCCTCATTTTCTCCATTTGCAAAAATCATCATGCCATCATTGAAAATATCTCTGATAGTTAAGTCAGTAAACACAAGATTCTACTTCTGAAATACAGAGAAACACAAAGATGGCAAAAAAAAAACATTTACAGAAATCCTAATCTTGGAAGCAACAAAAAATAATAAGAGATATGAAAACAAAGTATTTCATTTCACTTAATTAATTTCATCACAATGGCAAATTCATCACAGATGCTAATGTACACAGGTTTAGTGCTGAATATAGACAACCTACTTATATATTGCATTGACACACCCACACACATGTTTGTATGTTTATATATATATATATAATGCCTGGGTTCATTTTATCAAAGATATAAGCACATGCTTATTTAAGATTCTTACATTTTGATACGTCTCATATTATATATAAACCAATTAGATATATATGTGTATATGCAAACATTAATGAATTTCTTATATGTATTAGAGATATATAGCATATGTTATATACATACAACCACTGTTGTAATAATGATAATAGCAAAAGTATCAAATATGGGACAAAATTATTGTCCCTCTTCCCTCAGTAATCAATTGTGTAACCTTTATTTTTGATTATTGCCTTTATTCATTTTTGAAATTTTTTTACAAGATCACTACACACACAGACATCCTTTCTTGGCAACAGCTACTGTTTCTTGCAAATTTGAAGGATTTCTGTTGCCTACTTTTATCTCCAAATAAGCCCATAAATTTTCAGAGGGGATTTAAGTCAGGAGTTTATGTGAGATATATCAGTACCTTAATTTTTGTGTGATTTAAGTATTTCGTAACAATTCATGGCATGTTTTTTGGGTGAGTGTCATACTGGAATGTATGCCCACTCAGCTGGGGCTGTATAATACACTGACTGCATCACTGCAGAGGGGTAAAACCCTCCCAATGAGTGTCCTGCATATGACTAAACAATCTGATGGTGAGGTTCCAGTGATGCTGGGGGTTTGGGGAATGTGGAGAACTCCTTCATTGCCATTGCTCCCAGGTTCATTCCTGGCCTAGTGTTGTAGCACCTGATAGGGTCTTATCTATGGGTTAAATAGAACTAAACGGTGTGCTTATGCTAAACTGAATTGTTTGAAATAGAACTGTTTTGACATTGAAACTCTACTTAGGCTGAACTGAATTTTTTAAAACCGAAGTGTTTTGACATTTGACTGTGTGTAAACAAAATATGAACTTATACTAAACTGATTTGTTTGAATTAGAACTGTTTGAATAAACTGAATAGCTTGAAACAAATCATTTTGACTATTAAACTGAGTACTAAACTGAATGTTCTAAACTGAATTGTTTGAAATAGAACTGATAATTCATATAAAAATGGATTTGGCATTAAATAGCCTACAAAGGTTGATATGCCATAAAACCAACCAACCATATTGGAACATAGAGTGATGCAGCAAAGATAAATAGGTTACAAACATTTACTTAGCTGATCTTCATTTGTACACAAATAAAATACTGTACACATGTTATCAGTGCTACTGTTTTTCTTTGCCATTCAGATTATTGCACTCTTCTCTTTGCTACGCAAGTGCATGAATTTCCTCTTTGAAGAATGTGGCATCAATTCCTTTGCTCTATGGTCAATGGCCTTGGGATACAATGAGACAAGTGTCTGATATCCCAATATCTTGTGGATGATTTCATGGATTACCAACTTCGGAAGATCAAGTTCTGCAGCTATATCACAAAGTCTGCACCCTCAGTCATCAAGATTTCTATGTGTGCCATTTTATCAGCAGCAAAAGACAACACTGCACATGCTGTAGCGTTTTTCAAGATAATATGGCATGTGGATATAGAACTTGATCCTCTGAAAGTGAGTCATTGCAATTTTCCAAGTTAAGAAAAATTGAAAATGTGATCTCATTGGATCCCAAAGGGATTGACGGAAGAACATTTGAGTTGATGCTAGCTTCTATGAAGATGATATTTATGCAGTCATATACCAATAAAGTACTTGTAGTATTACAATTATCATCTTAAGAAGGGGACTCAACTACCCAAGTTCTAAACCTGAATGAGGCTGCTTGCATTTTACATAGTACTAATAATCTTGAGAAATGTACGTATCCAACTATTCTCATTCCAGTTATGGGCGAATAGTAGGGTAGACTGACTCATTAACTTTGGCATGGTAACCTGTCTCAGAGAATAAAAACTATGAGTTCAAGCCCTAGAAAGGGATTTGCTCCCTTAGGCTATTCCTGCTCAAGACATGCTCTATGAGTAAGCACTCTGATGAGCAAACTAGATTATGGGGCCAATGAAACAATTTAATTGTCAACTTAAAGATATTGTAGTGCTGGTAACATACACAATGTTTTATCTATGTGTTAATAAACATGTTAGATAAGTTTCTACCTTAGTTGATTGAACATTTGCAGATTATTCTTCTTTACAAGTTTATCAGTGTACGATGTTGTAGTTATCAATAAGCTTAAGGCCACACATCCTTGGGGTCTCATTTTTTATATATATTTTATTTCATCAATAGTTTTTATTCTTTAACACTCATTCATCAAAAAGAATATATAATTTTTTCTTCATTATTAACATAAAAAAAATATTATAGAAGAGCTTCAAATTTCATATAGATTTGGGTCTCAGCAAGTAAAAGTTTAGTCCTGCAAGTGTGCAATGATAATCAGTTGCATGAGTTATATGAAAATTCAGCTTTATACCAAAATCTTTAGGCTGAAAATGGTTGTGACTTTTGGAAGTATATTCTATGAACTTGAAGGATCATTTTAGGTATCTCACATGATGTAATTTTCAGCAAACTAGACTATCAGATCATTACTAATGAATTCAGTTCTAACTGAATGCCCCAAATTTTTGATCTTGTGCTACTGTTGCATATTGACCCTTGACTGAGCCAGATGTTCCAGCTGTGTAAACTAAGTAATTGTAAAACACACCTGTGTAAACAGGAAGGCAATGATGCATAGGTGTACCAGAAATGCAAAGGCGTTTCAAAATTATATATACACAGGTACCCACAGAGTAACAGTGAGTCTTAGTCTTGCAGCCAGAAGAGATTTGGTGTGTCATAGAGAGTTGCCAGTAGGTACTTGGTGGGGCAGTGGCTTCTGGCTGGGAAATAGAAGAGACAAGGATGTAATGCCTTGAAGATAAAACAGGATGGTATGGTAAAGAGAAGAAAAATATAAGGGTCAATTAAGCAGTGTCCAAGTGTTCAACCTCTTCAATCATTTCCCTATCTCTGTCTCTCTCTCATATGTTTACTGAAGCTTTGACTCGAAGAAAGAATAAAGAGATGTATATTTTTATAAAGAAGTGTCATATCTATTCCTTCATCTTCATTATGGTCAATATCATTTCATCTTCCTTCATCATTTTAAGTAACACTACAACTAAGTTAAGCATAGTAAATAACTAAAAAGACATTGTTAATTCTTCCTTGAGATCTTTAACTTCTTGGACTTTATTGAAAAGTGTACTTGATTAAATTTAAAATCAATTAGATTTCAGATAAGCCTAATCAAAACATTCATGTTCAGAAAACTTTGTCAAGCCATTCTTTTATATGATAGGCGAATATAATAGAGTAAATTAACTAATGTGATTTTATTCCTTATCTTCAGATAGAATTTTATCAAAGAATGATAAGAATTCTTCCATCTTTTAAGATCATTTGCAGCTGTCATAATTGAGAAAATAACACTCTGCAATTTCTACCTCATTTGGAATAATCAGCCAGAGAAACTGCAAAGACATAATATTATCTTTAGATCATCTATAATCACTTTCCAAGTTCATCCCTCTTATTATAGGTATCTGAAAGGAAATAACTAATCCACTTGGCCAAGTTATTCAAAATGAAGTCAGGATATATATCTATCCATGTTTCTTGAGACTAGATTTGTGGTCGTTTATATGTATGTAAACTTATGCATATGTGCATCTGTTAATTATGCACACACACACATGCCGTTAATCATTCATTTTCTATTGCTATTTTTGAGGCACATGAGGTTTTAAAACTTATCAAAAATCTAAAAAAAAAACTTCCAAAAAAAACCTTTCTCCTGACAATTACCTGTAAAAAAACTTTTGAGAAAATTTTTTTAAAAATCCAAAATATTCTTGTTTTTCTTATATTATTTTTTTTTCAACTTCTTTGTCTGAAGATGCAGATCTAACATTTTAAAAACATTGGGTCTGCTGAAATAAATATTATTATTCCAAAAAAAGGAGTAATTTTTAAAGGTTTTTCTTTTATATGGTGTGTGTATATATATATATATATATATATATATATATATAGAGAGAGAGAGAGAGAGAGATTAAAAAGAAACTCCTATATAATAGGAAGTTCCCTTTTTATTATATATATCTGTATACAGGATGATTGAAAAAGTAACTCTAATATAATGAGTTAATTTTCAATAACCCAATTTTCATGTATTTATATATGCGTTGAAATGATAGATTGTAGTGAATCTTGACAATATAATAGAAATATGTGGAAAGTTGGATAAATCATACACTTAAAACTGATTTAGAGGCATGATATTTTGTTATTTTATTTCTAAGAACTTTTTCAAACTGAAACCATTTTCTGAGTTTTTCTATTTATAAACAAATGAGGAACATGATAAGATGATGGAGAGGATAAAGGTGTAGCAGGAAGAAGGAGGAATAAACATTATGTCTGTATATTCAAACCTAGATCAACATATACTCTATCACTGCTATTGAGCACTATTTCTTTGAAAATTTAGCTAAATATATTAATACAAAAAAATTCATTAATTTACATAAGTTCATTGATATATATATA
This sequence comes from Sepioteuthis lessoniana, assembly GCA_963585895.1. NCBI lineage: Eukaryota > Metazoa > Mollusca > Cephalopoda > Myopsida > Loliginidae > Sepioteuthis > Sepioteuthis lessoniana. The sequence goes on from OY757925.1 coordinate 4,073,100, forward strand.
TAAGTTCAGTTATATATATATATATAATAAAAGAAGATAAAATGCAAACCAGATATTTTCATATAAAGTGTTCAATGCTACTATGGCAGAGCAAGTCTAGAATTTAAAAAAATAAATTATGTTCTTTTAAGGTCTGTTACATAAAGTCTTATTTATATTACACAATCATCAGACAGAATTAAGAGAAAAATTGACTCATCAACTTTAAGGTGTGAGAATATATATCAATTGGTTTATTCATTTGTCACCATCTGAGTGTTTGAGGGTTTTTTTCTGTTTACTGATAAAGATATTTTAGATAAATAGTCATGTGTAGTAGCATGGTGATCTTAATATTACATATATCAGAGTGGTTACCAGTTATTGACAACATTCGATCACAAGGAGGATATTTAGTTGCATCTGCACTCATCAAGGTCCATTAGTATGTCCATTGATACACTATCACTGAATAATTGTAAGGAAAAATAAGATATGCTCATTTACACGGACAGGAAAATTTAATACATATAAAAAAAAAATTCACTAATGTCCCAACTGATAAAATGTGCACATGTTGTTTTCTGAGCAAACAGTATAAGAATGCAAAAAGAGTTTTTTTGTTTCATTGGTTGTGGGTATTTGAGTTTAGATATCTGACACCATTTGGTACTTCTCTACCTTATTGAATTTGCTGGCATTTTCTTTGTCTGCGGAAGGCTGCAAAAGAATTACTGGAGAAAGGAAAGAAGAGATGAAGATACCTTTCAAATTTCAACCTTATTTTTGGGTTCCATACAGCTATTCTGTAGTGAGGAAATGCCTTCTTGGACCATGAGAGAACAGTCACATCTCCTAAACAAGGCGTTGAAATGTATTAGTCATTTTTCGTGGGTGATAAGTCCAAAGTTGTCATTTTTAGTAGTGGGTGATTAGTCCCATTGGTTTTTTAATATTGGCTGCTGCTAAAGGAGACACATTCTTACGCCAAGTATGAAAATTGGGCGGACACGTGCGCTGCCTGCTAGCAGCCGAGGGAAAGAAGGTCCATCTAGTATCAAAGATAAAGCTGAAGTGAGAACGTTTCTTTCTAACACTGGTAGGTCTTGTCTTTCAGGTGTGCTCAACTCCTAGTTTTTGTCAGAGGTTTCTAGGAATTGCTACCTTTTGAATCTATTTTATTTTTATTTACCTCCATAAATAAAAAGTCTTAGTAGAGCAAAGACATGTAGCTTCATGTTTCAATGTCAAAGTGAAAAAAATCTGTTGACAAGATTGGAGATAAACTCAAGTCATTCTTATGTCAATGCAAACAAGATAAAAAGTTGAATGAATGTTAAATTTAATTTAAATTTAGCTGCAACAAATTCCAAAAACGTCACAGCACATCATACATGATTTTTTTTTTTTTCCTTTTCTTTTTCAGAATTTCATAGCTAAAAGTTAGGATTACACATTATACACAATTATGATGTTTAAAAATTAGATACTCAAGATTCTTTGATTAGCTTTATTATCATTTACAGTTTGCCGATACACTAAAAAAATGTTCACTTGCAAAATGTGTTAATTTTATTCTTGTAAAAACTTGAAAAACACTGGATAGGGATATTCTATCATTAAATGGGTAAAAATATCAATGCATAGGAAAAAGTAATTAATCTTATTTTACAAAATTAAACTACATGTGAGTGTATGTGACTATTTTGCACCCCTATAATGATATTTATGCTAAACTATTTTTGCTTTCATATTTTACAACATAAACACAATGTGCATTGTGAACGTCTACAGATTTCTTTATGGCAGAAATATGAATAATTCTATTTTATTCATGTATATATTTCTGTATATATTGTTCAGGCTATGGATATCACAGATGCATGCGTAATATACGCACACATGCACACACTCATATATGTGGAGAAATGGTAGATTTGGTAAATCCATTATATATATGTGTGTGTGTCCGAAGATGCAGGTCGCATAATGATTATCAATGCTGAAAATTATCAATGTTGAAAATAGAATAGAACAGGTAAGCCTAGTTTAAATTCTAGTTTAGGCTGTTTTCATGAACTTCTCACCAATACTCTTGGGAATGGCGCTATGGATGGCATCATGGTTATCACCATAAGGAAATGAACTGAGCATGCTGTGTGCAAATCCTCAAAGAAGTGATTGGCATTCCATTTTGTGCTAATGTCTTTCAGAAAAGCATGAATACTTCTTTTTCTCTTGGTAATTAGTTGGATAGACTCTGCTCTGTAACCTTGTAGATAGGAAAACCAATCAAGGAAAAGGAAAAAATTTTGCATTCAAAAAGGTGTGGCATGGGATGAGTGACTTCACCCATAAAAACCTACATGTTAATGATGCCTCACTCTCATCATTGACATGATGTGGATACAACTCTTTTACTCTCTAAGATGTTTACAGGATTCCAATATACTTAGGAAAAGCTTGAGTTCATATCTTCTCTCACCAGCTTCAGCTAAAATAGTAGGGCAGGCTGGATTCTTTAATTAAGGAAAACAACAACAAAAACATTTCCGAACCAGAATTGCTCCAGAAAACAAGAGAAAGATAATAGCAGTTCCCCGATTTTATCTTCAAAAACATCTTTTTGATAGAACCAACATGAATAAATAAATAAATATATATATATATATATATATATATATACACACACACATGAAGGTGTGAAGTAAAGTATTATTGACTTGACACTCAGCCAGTAAGAGGGTGTCACATAGTTCTATTAGCCGCCAAAAGCAATACCTTTTGACATTTATAATTTTGATGAAAATTTTGTTTAATTCACAAAGGGTCATTTCCAATCTGCATATATATTTGTGTGTGTCTGTGTGTGTGTGTGGAGGACGTAATGAGAAAAGGTGAAAAACTAAAATAAAATTATCTCAGTGGTTGCTGGCATTACTGTACGCACTGGTTGAGAAGTTCAGAAAAGCTGCAATTCATTGGACTGTCAAGTTGAGTTTAAATTTAAGACGCTCAAGTGTAGGTATTCTATGCAGATTCAGGGTTAAGTCTTGAAAATCCTTTACTTGAGGTGTTTCATGTGACAGGTGACATTGCAGCTGAGCCTCACATTTAACCATATATATTAAGCTGGGCTGAACACTTTATAAATAGATACATGTAAATATACTTATGTTTAAGGTTGTGTACATCACACATTTATATAAGAGAGAGAGAGAGAGAGAATGCTCTATAAAACTTCTACTGATAACAAGTCAAAAGTATGTTAAGTTTTACACTATATTCATGTTTTGACTTCAAAAGTCTGAGTAGTATGGTGGCAAATGTGCTAGATTGTGATATCATAGTGAATTAGTTTGAACTCAAGTTGCTCTATTTCAGATTAATATTCTTTGAAAAGGTATGAACTCACTAATAGTACCACAACTGTTCTACATGAATGGCTTTGGCATTAAATACCCAATGAAGGTTGATATGCCATTTTCTTCAAGAGTAATAAAGAACAATGAAATAAAGGAATCTGTACTCCTTATCATTAGAGGTCTGCTTAGAATAATGGTTATCATCATTGTAAATGGAATTGTCAACTCAAGTCTTTTGGGAAGGAATCCATCTGTTCTTGGGTCAGTTTTTTTCTTTAGTTTTGTGAAGGTGACCAATCTAGGTAAAGAAATCCAGTTTTGCTCCACTTAAAAATTGACTTCATGTTCTGCTCATAGAGGAGAGCTTGGATAAATACATAATCCTCTTGATGATGATAAATATATATTATATAAATGATGCTAATCATAGCTTTTGTTTTCTCTCAATGTTCCTCATAAAATAAAAAATATATAGTAATCTTTTTTTTAATTCCTTTATTCAAATAAAGATATCTTGTCTTTAATGGAGAAAATCATGATAACTAGTGCTAGAAAAATATATTAGAAATTACTTTTACCATAAAAAAAGCGTTAAATGTTCATTTCGGTGAATATCATAATAATATGATTAAATCATTATCAACAAATGTTTATTGTCATCATGGCATTGTTTCCGTATGGATATTTTAGGAAGCACATGGTCCAAAATCAGTGGTGCACTCTATATAGTTATTTAGTAAGCTTAGCTGAGATGTGGCACAAAGAATCAAACTTACTATTGACATAATGGTTAGAATGTTTGCCAATAGCCCGGGAGACCTGGGTTCAGTCCCAGATCAAGTGATACCAAAGACTCAAAAATGGTACTTGATGTCACCTTGCTTAACACTCTGCATTATAAGGTATTGATTAAGGGTCAAGTGGAGCAATCCAAGGAAAAGAGTAGTGCCCTCCCCTACACCTTGGTGTTGTAGCTATAGAAAAGGGAGACTTGGGGTCACCCTCGACTATTGTTGCCAACTTACTAAGTCAAGCTTGCTAAACATTACACCATGTGAGGATCCCTGATGTTCTCTATGTAATTGACATTTAAATCTTTCTGAAATCATGGAAAAAAATTGATTGTCCATATATATATATATATATATATATATATATATAGTGCAATTAAATGGAGACTCAAACTCGGTTAAGCCGTCATAATAAATTTATTTCGGCGGAGAATATTGTTGGTATATTCTCCGTCTCGTCGGATGACTCTTTACATGCTCTGTATTGTCCCAGAGATATGATGCGAATGAGGAGTTACAGTTCGTATTCAGAAGATTAATAGGAAAATTAAAGAAATTAAAAAATTCATGAACTCTAAAAATTCATTCCAGGCGAAATTGAGAGAGGACATAGAGCGAATTAGGAAATCAAGGAAAATCTGGATCAGATCTGATAAGTCTAACAACATATACCAGGTCAGTCCACATGAATATGAGAGAATCCTTAATGATAGGATCATGGAATCATATAAACTAGACCATAGCGACACAACTACTCAAATCAACAGGGATACAGCTAAGTTTGCTCAGAAAGTAAATATGATAGATAGAGTTGGGAAATTGGAAGAAAGAAGTGCCTATATTTTATTTAAGGATCACAAAAAAAACTTCCCAGATAAAAAGCAGACTAGATTAATTAACCCCACAAAAACCGAACTAGGCCTTGTATCTAAAGATGTAATACAGAAGATTACGTCTAGATTGATGAGTAGCCACAAATATAACTTGTGGAAAAACTCAATGGAGACTATCGATTGGTTTAAGAAAATTAAGGATAAAAAGAGATCCACTTTCGTACAATTCGACATGATAGAGTTCTACCCTTCCATCACTAAAGAATTATTAGTGAGGAGCCTTAACCACGCTAGAGAATATACAGAGATCACAGAAGAAGAAATAGAAATTATCCTAGCAAGTAGAAAAACCATCCTATCCGATAACCGCAGATCCTGGGTAAAAAGTCACGTAGACAATTTCGACGTCCCCATGGGGGCCTACGATTCAGCTCAGGTAGCAGACTTAGTGGGGATCTATATCCTAGATACGCTAGGTCGTATTGTCAACTCACAACAAGTGGGACTTTACCGAGATGACGGGATTATTTATATCCCAAACAGTAACAGTATCCCAACAGTACTTGAAAATATCAAATGAAAATGACAGATTAATCTTCTACGAGAGAACTAGATGCCTTTTAAAAGCTAATTGTTTAACTGATAATGTGATATTTAAGGTCGCTGTCAAAAAAGAAGATAACAATACTGATAAAAGTCATGCATTAGAGAAATCAATCCACAGCTTCACAGATTCTATCAGTAGATCTAATAAGAGAAAATGGTTTCATATAAAAAAGATGAAATAACAATATCCCGTAGAAACTATGACAGATGTAGACTATGCAGATGATCTAGCACTTCTTGCAAATATACCTGCTCAAGCTGAATCTCTGCTGCATAGCTTGGAGCAAGCTGCAAGAGGCATTGGCTTTTATGTGAATGTATAAAAACCAGAGTTCATGTGTTTTAAAGAAGAAAGACCCATCTCAACATTAAATGGCAACCCTCTTAAATTAACAGACCCATTCACTTACTTCAGCAGCAATATCTCATCTACTAAAAGTTTTATCAACATTATAAAGGCATGTTCTGCTATTGCCAGTTTATTTATCATCTATAAATCTGATTTCTCAGATGAAATAAAACAAGATATCTTCTGAGCTGAAGTCATGTTAGTACTACTGTATGGTTGCATCACCTGGACTCTTACAAAGTGCCTTATGAAAAAGCTAAATGGTAACTATACAAAAATGCTGCACGCCGTTTTGAACAAATTCTGCAAGTAGCACTCTGACATGCCTCCCATCTCACAAATTATCCAAGTAAGACATAAGATTTGCTGGGCATTTCTGGGAAGTAAGGGCAAACTCATAAGTAACACTCTTCTTGGGACTCCGACATATAGACGTGCCACTGTTAACTGACCAGCAAAGACAAACATACATCACCTCTGTGTGGACACTGAATGAAGTCTAGAGGACCTGCTCGGAGCATTGAATGGAGGTTGAGAATCAAGGGACTCCATGCTATCAGCACAACTTGATGATGTTGATGAGGTCTCTTCTGCATCAAGAACTTAATCTTAAAAACTTTTCTCATTAGCATTTATCGTTTTTGTGTATATACACACACACACACATATACTGATGATGATTTTTCAAATAGAAGAATGAATAATTATTCTGTTTTTAATGAGTGGGAGACTACAGAATCAGAATGGTTATTCTAGAATCTATGGATGAAAATAAAAGATATTAGTATTAGTAAAATTAGTCCCTCTTTATTTTTTTCTTATGAATAATTGTATTTAAAAGTAAGAAAACAAAAAATGACACTGACATCATATTATCTTCTTGGTACACAAGTAAATAAAAGATTAATGAAATCACTGTGAAAAAAGGATAATTAATCTGATTTTTCCATCTGTACAATTTTTAAAAAATTTTATTTTATTTTATTTTACAATAATGCAAATTTCCAGACAAGACGGTCAACTTTGTTTGCTTTCAATATTATTGCAATGTGGAAGATAGTCAAGTTTCTCAAAGTAATAAGAAAGATAAGGAGCCTGTTTATTTCTCTTAGACAGCATCATATGTCAGATAGAGAGTGAAGAGAAATGTAACCCTTTTATCCAACTTAAAGTTTTTGAGTAAACAATGGATTAAAAAAAAACATTGACTCCGAGCAAATAGGAGCAAAATAATCTAGAAATGTCATCTATTATAAGGTATGCTCTGAAAGTAACAGTTACTACTTGTTCTTACGAAAATTTAAAAAAATAAAGAAAAGAAGAGTGACAAAAATAATAAAAAGAGTAAAATTTTACAGTTACAGGGAGATATTAGAAAAATTAAGATGATCTACTTAAATGTGATAAAATGTGTTACTGAAAAATGCTAGAAAAAAGAATTTAAGAGAACAATTTTTAGCAACTATCAGATGACTTATTTAAGATTATGGCAATGGTTGATATATTTATATATATAGGGGGCAAATGAAATCATTGGCTGGATGGTTAGAAATATTATTTCAAAAAATTCAATTATTGCTTTAAATACATATACATAAAACCCCTCATAAGACCTCACATAGAATATTATACTCAGGCCTGGGCTACAGTGTTTATATATAGAAATTGGAGTATGATATTGAGATGGTCAAGCATACAAGTGTGACAAAACTAATAAAGAGATTACAGTTAGGAGAGATTGAAAGAATTAGAGCTAACTACTTAATTACAACAAAGAATAAGAGATAATCTAACAGAAACTTTGAAAATAATTCCCTCAATTTCTAATTATGGTTGACATTTTTTGAATATTTCTCCTTGAAGTGGAAATTTACTATCAAAGCAGAAGTCTATAAACCATTTAGATTTTTTGCTAATGGAATTGTAGAAAAACTTGCCGAATCAACTCATCAACAGCAATAACCAAAAAAAATAAAATTGAGATTAAATTGGATGGTTTCAGAAAAAATGCAAAAAAAAAGAATTTGAGAACATTTTTAGGAACTATCAGATGAATTATTTAAGAGAATTTGGACTGTATATAGAAGTTGTATTTATAATGTATGTTCTGTGCAAAGGTTCTTTTTCTATTTTAAGTCTGATGTTAGAAAATAGTAAAAAAGGGAGATGCCCAAGGAGACTGTGTTATATATTGACCCTCGACCGAGCCGTCAATCAAGAAATGCACCTGTATAAATAAGCGGAAGAACAGCGGAAGCAGGTGGGCATTAGAAAATAATATAACCAGGTGTCCGGGTGGCTTGAGTCAGTTGGAGACAGAATGCCGAAGTGAGAACCAGCTTGCAGACTGAGGGCTTTGGGCCCTTAGTGACCCCCGGTCGAGCAACCCAAGCCAAGATGCGAGAGAAGTGCTGCTATGGTCGAGAGAAGAACTTGGGTCAATATAGCAGTCCGTCCTTGTCTCCACTCATTTCTCACGCACAACAAACTTCCCTTTTTCAAAAATAAAGTGTGAGAGATTTATATTTTTATAAAGAAGTGTATTCATTTGTTATTGAAGTTGTCATTATCAGTTGATTATGTTCCTGTGTATATTTGTATATGCGTCGTATACTATACAACAACTGAAGAAAGGAATCATCATAATGATAAATATAAGGAGTTCATTGTATAATAGTTATCGTCATAGGAAATGGAATCAACAATCTGAGTTGAAATCATAGATGATGCTGTTTGTATTTCACATAGTGCTAATACCCTTGAGAAAGGTATGAATCCAACTGCCTCTCCCTGTAGCTTGGTGTAAATAGTCAATTAGACTGAGTTCTTTAACCTTAATATGAAAACCAGTTTAGGAGTAGGAAAACTCAGCCTTTAACCCTGTTAAATTTTTACTTAAAATTGACCAGGAGTAAGATCCTACTCTTGGCAAAGGGGTTGAAGTATACTGTAGAACTTTTGGATTGAGCAAGTTTTTAGAACAAGGGCTAAATACAGTAATTGTAAAAATTTCCACCATTGAAGATTGCCTTGTTTTTTTACAACAGTGAAGACAACAACATTGTAAGACAAACACCATCCATACATGTATTTACCTAACTCCACTGCAATGAGCAGGGTGTGACACAAGGTCAATTTCTAAGCAGAGTACAGCTGATTGTGGAAATTGTTTTCCTTTTCATGGATTTGGTTACCTTACAAAAATGTTACCCTACTTTAATGTCCATGTAGTTAATCTTAGATTGGATCAATTCACCTGAATTAGCTGATCAAGGTACTGTTTATTTCATGAGTTGACTGTTATATTAAATATGGCTTGTCACTCATATTGCCTTTGCCCCTGAACTAGGCTTACACCTACTGTTCTATATCGGAAGGTGTCATTTTTTTTTCTGCATAGATACACCTTTACTTCTTGTCAGACAACATTTTCCCAAACTGCCTCTCAGAAGTTCATTGTAATAACATTCAACAATTAAGATTGTGGTCCAATATAACAACATGTGAGGCATTACATTTAAAGTGACCCTCTAATGAGTTCAGCATGCAGGCTCTTGTTTTTTGCTGGTAATAATACATAGCCAACAGTGGTAACTATATGGAAAAATAGTGACTTGTTGCTGAAGATTTGCTTTGTCCAAAGGTGTTAGTGTGTTTTTTAATCTCTTGTTTCTATGGTGGCATAAGAGGCATTACTTTTGAGACAACTCTTGTATACACCAACACTGTTCCTATGATTTCTGATTGAATTATCTATATAGAAATCAGTACTTTTGCAAAGGATCAAAGTGTAATATTTGTGCACAATGTCTAGGATGCAAGTATTGTACATCTTCCAAAATCTTATCATTGTGTACTATTTTTAGTAGGTTATTGTAATATTAATGTATTTACCTGACCCCTCTGATCTGAGCAGGATATGACACAAGGTCAATTTGCTTAGCAGAGTACTACTGGGTTGAATTCAGGTTTTTCCTTCTTGTAGACTGGTTCTGATACCAAGACTAAAGAATCCAATCTGCCTTACTATTTACCCATAGCTGGAAGAAGATCGGATGGATTCATGTCTTTCCATAAGGAATTAGCACAAAATGTTATATTTATATCAACAAAAATAATTAGAATTTTAATTATATAAAGATTTATTAAATCAAGTATAAGAATGTACCTTTGATAAAGAAAACTTTCCTATTAATTACCAGTTGATAATAATAATATAAAGAACCAGGTTTCTATGTGTATAAAACCATATCATTTTCATAAGTTGTTATTCTTCTATCCCATTCTTCTCTCTTTTTGGGAAAGATGCCTTTATCATAAAGAAAGAAAAAGAATTTTTTTAAAAAGTGGAGACAGAGTGAGCAGATATAGAACCCAAACTGACAGTTAAGGTTCATTGCATCGTTTCTAGTATCTAGCACTTGTATCACATATCTGTTGACGAGATCTGGCAGTCTTGTTATGTAAGGATCAATTAAATCTGGCAGGGCTATCTCTTATCAAGCATCTGACAGTGGAATTTCTTGACTTACTTGTTACTACATCCTTATAACCAGTACATGAAGACAGTATCAGCAAGAAAAATTAGCTTCAATAGAATTATTCTCCACCCCTGCAGATGAAGCCCTCTGTCATCATGAAGACAACAATATGTCTGTTACGAATGATGAAGATATTGAAATAACAGGCTGATAGCCGAGAGGTCTCAGCTCTCACCACATCAACCAGCTCACTAACATTTTTTGTTAGAAATGTTAAATGTGCAGTGGCCTGGTTTTTAAGACTTTTTGAAAGTAATATCTGTGAGATGATTCCACTGATTTAACTTCTAAATTGCTTGTGCCTTTTCTTTATATTCTTTATGTTATTAACACGACATATCAGAGAATCCATTCTCTTGCTCTGTTAGCAGGCTTAGATCATAGTGAGTGTATCCCCTACAGAAGGTTAAGACCTCCCCTCAAAAAGGTGTATTGTTGGTATGACACTAAACTGCATCTGATGATGTTATTTTATGTCTAGAGATTAGGCAACTGCATTTTTTGTATATTTTGTTCAGTCAGTTGGAGCTGGAGAATACACCAACTGCTTCTCTGTTCAGGGGTAACCCCCCTGCATATGACACTAAACAATCTGATGGGGAGATTCCAGTAATGCTGGAGCATCAGGGAATATGGAGTATCCTTTCATTGCCATCACTCCCAGTGTGGTAGCACCTGATAGGGTCTTATCTATGGGTCAGATAGAACTAAACTGTGTTAGTTGAGATGGGACAGTTTTGACATTTAAACTGTGTACTTATGCTAAACTGAATTGCTTTTGCCCAGTCAGCTGGGGATGTAGAATATGCCACATGCTTCTCTCTTGAGGTGTAACACCCCCACCCCAACGAGTGTCCTGATATGACACTAAACAATCTGATAATGAGGTTCTAGTAATGCTGGAGCTTTGGGTAATACGGAGTACCCCTTCATTGCCATCACTCCCAGGTCCACTCTGGCCCAGAGTGGTAGCACCTGAAAAAGGTCCTATCTATGCATTAAATAGAACTAAACTGATTTCTTGAGTTTACTGTTTTTTTGCATTTAAATTATGTATTTATGCTAAACTGAATTATTTAAAATAGAACTGTTTTGACATTTAAACGGCATTGGCTGGGGTGTAGAATACGTCGACTGTACATCTGCAGAGGGGTAAGACCCCCCTGTAAACAAGTGTCCTGGATATGACACTTAACAATCTGATGGTGAGGTTCCAGTGATGCTAGGCTTTGGAGAATGCATAGCACCCCTTCATTGCCATTGCTCCTAGGTCCACTCTGGCCTGGAATGGTAGCATTTGATAGGGTCCTATCTATGGGTTAAATAGAACTAAACTGCATACTCAGGCTAAACTGAATTGTTTGAATTAGAAATCTTTGACTTGAGTGAATGGCTTGATATAAAAATGTTTTTGACAACTAAACTGTGTACTTATGCTAAACTGAATTGTTTTAAATGGAACTGTTTTTGACATTGAAACTGTACTTTCGCTGAACTGAATTGTTTAATTTCGAACTGCTTAGACATTTAACTGTGTATAAAGAAGAAATATTCTCATACTAAACTGAATTGGCTGAATTAGAGCTGTTTGACTAAACTGAATAGTTTGAAATAGAAAAGTTTTTGACAAACTGTTTACTCATGCTAAACCGAATTGTTTGAAATAGAACTGATTATTTGTATAATAATCAGTTTGGTGTTAAATAAACCAACAAAGGTTGATATACCATAAAACCCAAACAATCAACCTGAATTGCTTGAAATAAAGCTGTTTTTGTATGCTAAATTGTTCGAAATAGAACTGTTTGACAAAATTGAATAGCTTGAAATAGAAATGTTTTTGACAATTAAACTGTGTACTTATGGTGAACTGAAATGGAACTATTTTTTTGAATAAAAATGGATTTGGCATTAAATAACCTACAAAGGTTGATATGCCATAAAACCCAAACAAACAGACAAACAATCTCTGTATATTGATATTTCCATTTTTTTTTTGTAGTTGTATGAGTTTTTTCATTTTGTTTTTTTTTTTTGCACATGGTCCTATCAAATATGATGATTTTTTAAACAAACCTATTTGACCCATATCTTGGACCCTAACAGATACTACCAGTCTGTGTAAGAGTGGATATGAAATTAATAGCAATGAAGAGGTACTCAAAACTCTCATGATCTTTTGAACTGGAGCCTCACCATCAGATGCAGTTTCATGTCATACCCAGGACATTTCTTTTTTAGAGGGTCTCACCCTCTGCAAAAGACAATTGGTACCCAAACATATAACATCTTAATGGTAATTTTATTTCTTGCAAGATATGACTACCACTGAAGTAAAATGTCATCCACTATGGAATTTCTATGATAAATTCAGTATTAAGTACATTTGAAAGTCTATTTTGAGCGCATATATCAAGCAACAAACAAAATACAGCATAACATTTTGTAAAATTCAGCATTTTAAATTGATAGGACTTAAAGACATACTGACCAATATTGACATATTTCTTCCACTTGGTTCCTGAGTTCAAATGCTTCTTCTTCGTTTTGACTTTTATTTACTACTGAAATTTTAGGTAGCTTTGGAGGTGGTCTACTGGGGTGGGGGGAGAATTCGTTTTTTTTTGTTTTTTTTTCTTTTTTTTTTTCTTTTTCCCTTTTCCCTTTCTCTTGGGGGGGGGGCTGTGGTAGCATTAGGTTTTTTAGGCTTTTCCTTCTAAACTACTGTTAGGGCTTTCTTTACGAATTTTTAAATTATTCGATAGAAGATATTCAAAAACATTCTGCCTTGTTCGCTGACATGTGGATAGGCTAATATCAATTTGGCTTTACGAAAATTTCGTCAATGCACACCTCGAGGCAGCAGCAAAATACATTCCAACAAAAATTAAAACTAAATATAGAGTCCCATGATAAACTTTAGCGGTGAGAGAAAAACGTGCACTAGTGAAAACAGCCTCCAAAAACTATCGAAAAAACCCAACAAACGCAAATGCCTTAAAACTAAAAACGGCACAATATCAATTAGCAGGCATATATATAAAGGAACAGACAGAATACATTCAAAATCAGATAGATAAGATTCGAGACTCGGTGGAAGATAGACAATCTAGAATAGCCTGGTAAACAATAAACGAAGTGAGCAGAAGAAAGAACACAGCCAAAGCAAAGCTTAAAGCAGCAAACCAACAAGAAAGAATAAAACTGTGGAAACAGCACTTCGAAAACTTACTTGGAAACCCACCAAAAATAACGCATGAACCAATCACCAGAATAATTAGCAAACAATTAGACATTAAACTAGGACCGTTCACACAAGAAGAACTCGACTCGGTTCTCAGAAAAATTAAAAATAGGAAAGCTGCAGGGCTGGACGAAATTCCCCCGGAAGTATGGAAGACCAGACAATTCGACGACATACTGCTCCGCCACTGCAACGCAGTATACAATCAAAATCCGATAGATGGATGAAGGGATGCATACTCCCCTTCCCTAAAAAGGGGGACCTCGGATTAGCCAAAAACTACCGAGGCATAACACTTACATCCATAGCTGCCAAAATCTACAATGTCCTACTACGAAACCGAATAGAACCCAAAATCGACAACATACTTAGAAAAAACGAAAATGGCTTCCGAAGAAATAGATCCACGACCTCACAAATATTAACCATCCGCAGAATCCTTGAAGGTGTACGGGCAAAGAACCTACAAGCGACATTAATATTTGTCGACTTTACCAAGGCTTTCGACTCCATTCACAGAGGAAAGATGGAACAAATCCTACTAGCGTACGGCATACCTAAAGAAACCGTAGCGGCAATAACGATTCTCTATAGAAACACTAAAGTAAAAGTACGATCACCGGATGGAGACACAGAATACTTTGACATTGTAGCAGGAGTACTACAAGGGGACACGCTGGCCCCGTACCTCTTTATCATTTGTCTAGACTACGTACTTAGAACATCGATTGACAAAATCAAAGAGAATGTCTTCGAAGAGAAGAAGCAGAAGATACCCCGCAACAACAATTACCGACGCCGACTACACTGATGACATAGCGATACTGGCAAATACACCTGACCAAGCCGAAACACTTCTGCATAGTTTAGAACGAGCAGCAGCAAGCATAGGCCTCCATGTTAATGCACACAAAACGGAATATATGTGCTATAACCAAACGGGGGACATCTCCACTCTAGAAGGAACCCCACTTAAACTAGTAGACAAATTCACGTACCTAGGAAGCAGCGTCGAATCAACTGAAAAGGACATCGAAACGAGGTTAACGAAAGCATGGACAGCTATCAATAGGCTATCGATTATATGGAAATCAGACCTAACCGATAAAATGAAACGCAGTTTCTTCCAGGCAGCAGTCACATCGATACTGCTATATGGATGCACTACATGGACGCTAACAAAACGGCTGGAGAAGAAACTAGATGGCAATTACACAAGAATGCTGCGTGCAATCCTGAACAAGTCCTGGCAGCAACACCCCACAAGACACCAACTGTACGGCCACCTGCCCCCTATCACGAAAACTATCCAAGTTAGACGAACTAGACATGCAGGACACTGCTGGAGAAGCAGAGATGAACTCATAAGAGATGTACTCTTATGGATCCCCACACATGGCCGCGCAAAAGCAGGACGACCAGCTCGAACGTACATTCAGCAGCTATGTGAGGATACAGGTTGTTGTCCGGAAGACCTACCTAGGGCGATGAACGATAGGGAGGAGTGGCGAGAGAGGGTCAGGGATATCCGTGCTGCCAGCACGATATGATGATGATCAAGCAACTGTGTGTGGGGTAATTTACTTCGCTTTTTGCTTAGATGTGGCACAAGGCCATATGAAAGGGCCACCCAATGAGACTCGAAGCAACTGTGTGTGTTCTCTTTCTAATAGATCTACTTGTTTACCAGTGTTGTCAATTATTTCTGCTTCAATTTTCACAAATAATATTCTTGGCATATACTGGTGATTAAAATATTCATATGAAAAATATTCTAGATAAGAGGATATTTGAAACTCAGTTTTATTTTGTTATTAACTTATAAACTCTTTATGACTCAATAACATAGAATACGATTTGCTCATTTTATGGCGGATGACATTTTGATTGAGAATGTACAGCTATTTTGTTATGTTTGGCATAAAGAGGAGAATTTAGTTTTATTTTTCTTTAACTTATTTTTCTTCGAGGAAGTCTTTATGCTATCTTTAACTGTCAGAAGAGTTGATGTCCATTCTCAGATATATGATACTTAACATTTGATATGACATAACAGAGATATCACCTTTCTTTTTATTACATATAGATTAATAAACCAATTTCATGGATTATTACTATTGTTATTCATGATGAATAGAAATCAATTTAAGTCTTTTGCAATTGGCTCAACAAAAGAACCAATGGAGAAGTAATCAGTAATTTAGAGATTTAAAAAAAAATTTTGTTTTAATTCGTACTTGACATTGTTTTAAAAGCTCATATTAAAAAACTTTGCATAAAGCTTATTTTATGGTCATTGTATCATTTTTTGATTTGTTGAAGGTCATTGTACAACATGGACTCTGTTGGTGAACCAAATGAGCTATCCAGTATCTTGGCTCATTGTCAAAATTACTGATTACTTCTCCATTGGTTCTTTTGTTGAGCCAATTGCAAAAGACTGAAATTGATTTCTATTCATCATGAATACCACTAAAGCTACTTTAGCAATGTAACCTATGTACAGAAAAAGCAAGATAATATGACTAATTTGGTTTACTAGTTTAAGAAGAAAAAAAATTACAACTTAAATAGACAAAAATATAAGGCAAGGAAGCACTTTAAATATGGCATATTTTTTCCAAAAAAACTGATCCATTGTTGTAATTTAACCAAAGATATTTGATTCTTTTATTTTATTTGGTCTATTACTATAATATGTCTTTTCAGCTCAGAGCATTAAAGTTTTTCTTCAAGGAAGGCATATATACACAACAACATTGCAGGCAAACAGTTAGGACCTAAATTTGTTTGAAAAGTTATGGTTGAAATATTTGAAAATGGTTCATGATACGGCTTCATCTTGCAGAGCAGCTAATTTGTCAACCATATTTCAAGAAAGATGGAACGGGCTTAATTGAAAATATTTTTTTTCTTTAAGTAAAGATTTTATATCAAATAATCCCAACTGTTATAAGATTTTTCTTTTGATGATTCTATTATTTTTTTTCAACATAACATTGTGTGATTACATCACTTCTTGTCTGTTTGATTTGGTCAAATATCCTATTATAAAAAAAATAATTGTTTTCATTTGAAGTATGTTTCATGAAATTATAATGTTCCATTATTAAACAAAATTTGCTTTTGCTATAGGTGCAATGTTTGTTAGCTCTAAAGTGAAAGAAAAAAGATGGATGGGCATTTTTAAGTCAGCAGATTCTATAATCTTAGTAAGGTGTTGTGCAAATTTCATGAAAACTTATTAAACTGTTAAGATATTAGTGCATTGAAGACTAAATAAAATCAAAGATTGTCAGTATAAAATGTTGGTGTCTATAAAATAGAAATGTTACGAAACCCATATGTTTCAAGAAGATGATTTTGTCTGGTAAAGCAGGATGATAATATAGGATGAAATTACCAGCAACATTTAGTTTATCCTGTTTATTTTGTAAAAAAATTAAATTTCTTTTATCTACATTACTTTAAAGGAGTCACTTTCAATCTTCCATGTCCAATCCAAAATATACATCACCTTTGGCCGGCATGATTTTCATTGTATGTTTTCCGGTCTTATTTCTTTCCTTTTCTTCTTCTCTATTCTCTTTGTATTTTTCATTGTTTCTCTTTCATCCTTTCTTTCCTTCTCTTGTATTGTATCAGTTATTAGCTGACAAATATAGCAGTTATAATGAACCCCAGAATCTTTGCCTATCTTCCCATCTCTCTTTCCTTTTCTTTTCTTGTCTCTTTTTTTGTTTCTGTTGTCTTTTGTTTTTTCTTTTCTTCTTCTCTTTTGTCTTTGCTCTCTTTTTGCGTCTTCTCTTTTTGTTTTCTTTATCTTTCGTGTTTTCTTTTCTTCTTCTCTTTGCCCTTTTCTCTTCCTGTGTCTTCTCTTTTCTTTGTCACCATAATTTCTCCTTTTGTTGTCTTCTATTCTCTCTTTCCTTTTCTTACATTATATGAATTATAAGCTGACAAATATGCAAATTATAAAGAACAACACAAAATTCTTCATGTAAGGTTACTTATGTGGTTGCAGATTTCTAAGTATGAGAATTTTAGAATAGAAGGTAAACTCACTATGACGCATACACACATTCTTATTTGTTTTTAGTGTTTGTTGATAATTATAAACCAATGATTTACATTTTGCCTGTTAGAAACTATATAAACATATTAAAATAATTATAATGCTATAAATATATCATATTTTATTTTTATATTTTTTTTTACTTTTATAGATTTTATCTTTAAATATATTATTGGGGTGATGACTATTTGAAGGAAGTAATAAACATTGAATCTATATATTACCTGGGATAATACCTGTTGAGAGAAGTAATAGATTTTTTAAGTAAGTTGCTTTGAAATTTATGAAGTATATTATGTGATATTGACATAATTTTCTTTGTTATAATAAATCTGTATATGCCATTGTAAATTTATTTTGTACCTGTTCACACTATAAATGATGCTGTCAAAGGTTGTTTTTTTTTTTTCTATTAGGTCTGTCTCAAAGAAGAAGTAAAAATAGAGAAATGATTAAGTTCATCAACTTATCTTGAAAAAAATATTCTTAGCTTTATTCAATGAAAAATCAAATGACTTTACTGACTCAATGTAAAAAATTTGCTTTTCTCATTTTTTTTCTCTAAAATCCATCATCAAGTATAGCAGGCAAAATTTGATTTTAAGATCACATAAGAATGAGTGAAATGTTTTTTATTAAAAAAGAAATATTCAAAAAATATATTTCCAGAGAATTACTGATGAAGGTTATTAAATTAATGCCAAATCAGAAATCATTATTGCTTATCTTTTATATTCAGACTTTAAAATAAATCTAATGATAAAGTTCAAATAACATTAAAATTAAGAAAGTCTGCACATGTGTGTACATATGTATATATTTATAGTTTGTATTAGTGTATGTCCCTGTAGCATTCAGTGAATAAAATACATAGACATTTATAGAAATGTTCTGATATGCATACCTACAACTTAATTTAAATATATATAACAAAACTTCTATCATGCATTTTAAATAAAAACACATAAATGCACTCAGTGTGTATGTGAAGAGAGAAAAGAAAGATGCTTACATAGATTATACATACATATATATGTATATATGCACATTTATTCTATGCATACAAGTGTGTGTATTTCCTGGCATATATTGGAACATGAACATAAACTCAATGCAAAAACATTTCCATTTTTGTTCTCGTTGCAGCATTGTTTTCCTTTTTTTTTTTTTGAATATTTCCAATACTGATTATATACATCTGTTGAAATAAAATTATTTCATTTTTTTCCCTAAAAGTAAAAGCAAAAATATAATTTTTCTGCCAACATTAAACTTGATTATATGTGAGGAAATTTCCTGCATTTGTAACAAGAAAAGACAAAATGAAAAGTTCTCAAGTGGAAAAGGAAGCTTGTTAAGTTTTTGACAAAATTTTCTGGACATCATATTTTTTTGTTTTTTTATTTTTACCTGTTGGCGTCAGTAAATGCATCTGCTTATGTGGGTAATTCTTTTTCACAATAATTTGATATTTCCTCATTTACTCTTTTCCTTGTTTGGATCTCTGTATGAATGTATACAAACATAAATATATGAATTTGTGTGTGTGTATATATATATATATATATATATATACATATATATATATGTATGTCTGCATATGTATTAATCTATATAAAACTATCAGAATATACAGTTTTAACACCTTTTTATTATTTTTCTTTCTTGATCATCAGACACTGATAAACCTAATTGGAAGGCTAGATAAGAAAAAGGTGATTATATATATATATACACACACATACACTAGGTGACTGAAGATCCCATTGGGTTCCAATTGTAAGTGCTGTTCATAATGATATTGATGCTTCTGTTTAAAAAGCAATGCAGAATCTTAATTAGAATTGCATAATTATCTGTTATAAAAACATTTTCCTGATTAAAAAATTAGTAAAAAGACACCACAAAATTGTCATGCTATTACAAATTACACTGGAAATTACTTTATTCTATAAGTAAGAGTTTTGTAAATCCATTGTTCTAACAGAAACCCCACTATCATGTGCCATTTTCTAAGTCATGTTTACATGGACAATTAAAATTTGGACAATGGATACACACACACATAATGTATATGTATGTATATATATATATATATATATATATATATATATAATTTTGAGGATAGAATTAGCCAAAAGTAGATAATATTTTTAAAAGCCTTTAGAAAAGCTGAACTATGAACTAGTTATGCTTTAAACCTGAAATGTAAAAATTTGGAAGCATTGTCATTTATCCATAATCCTGATAGATTGATTTTAATCATGAGTCACCACATCAAGGGTAATTCTATGTCTAGATGTTAGGGAATTGCATTGATTGTATGTTAATATTTACATTTTTTGTGTTGTTTTGTAAAGGGTTTTTTCTTTGCACACAATCCTGTCAACTACAAATAATTTTTAAACAGATCTATTTGATTCCTAAATTGGACCCTAACAGGAAATAATCACTCTGGGTCTGAGTGAACCTGGAAGTAATGGCAATGAAATAGTACTCTATAATCCCCTGGTCTCAAGACTTGGACCCTTACCATCTAAAACAGATTAGTGTCATTCACTCCCTCTTTTTGGTCAGTATGTGGGACTTTTTTTTCCCCTCTACAGGGGATGAAACCAACATATTCTAAGCCCTGTCAACAGTTGATTCATAATTCTAAGTTTCATCTGGAGCAGACAATCATATAATAAAGACAGCCCATTCACTCAAGATTATCTTTTCAAGCTGAGTTAACATTCCAGAACTCAAAATCAGCCAATTGGTGATTTTGCACTCTTTTTCTTCTTCAATTCTCTTTTAACTCTGAAAGTCAGTATAAAAATTTGAACCTAGTTATGCACAACACTCTTCTCCTCTAATCTCAGTTTGATATTTAATGGGTTTCCAGAATCAACTCTACAGAAGTAGACAACTCAGAAACACAAATCATTCAGTAGAGGTCAGTTTGGGTTTTTGTTTTTTTATTTTATCTCTTTGATAAATAATCCAATTGTATTTAAAACAGAAAACATTTTTGCCTTTTATTTTTCATCCTTTTTGATTTAAGAATCATCTTTGTGGCTGAAAATCTTAAATACAAATTCTGATTTTCTTTCATCTTTTCTTAGAAGAGAATTTTATTTTTCTCCTTGATATTGGCAAAAAATTATAATGCTAATAAAAAGAAATCTTCCTTTCATCTCATTATCCTTCTTAATTTATTTGTTTACTTTTGTAGTTTTTTAGGAGATTTTCTTTCTCTTGGAAATGGTTATTCTGTTTCCACCACAAGTATTTTTCATTCTTTGAGAATGTGGCCACAAGTTTTATCACTCTCTTCACATTCCAGAAGCTCTTCCTTATGTAAGTTTGCTTGACAATGATAGAACAAAAAAAAAAACAACTAAAAATTCTAACATGAAATTTGTTGTTTATTAAGCACATGGACAGAAATATAAGGCACCCAGTGAGAATAAAACACACAAGCAAATATCTGCTAGATTAGTTTGAAAACAACATGGCATTTTTAAACATTTGTTAGTTGTTTTTTCATCTAACTGAATGATTCTGGCTGCCATTTATACTGTGTTGATAACTGAATACGTCTAAATGTGAATTTAAGTTGAATGTCTTTGGTTATGTTGAATTATGTAGTTGATAAATAAGTAATTAAACCGAAGTATGTAAGAATAAAGGACTAGAATTTACCAAGGTAGCAATTTTATCATTGCTATTTTAATTCTTTACTTACATATTTCTGTTATTTAATTTCTGAACCACCAAATCTGAAGACACTTAATTTTTTATTGATGAGAAATCCCTTTTATATCTATGTAAAAGCACATGTAAATAAATATATATATATATATATATATATACACACACTATTTCTCTCTTTCTATCACTCTCTATATGTGTGCGTGTGTGTATATATATATATATATATATATATATATATATATATATATATAAAGTTATTTTCTTAAACATGTGATTACTGAACCTAGACTTTATCTGATAATTTCAGAGTCAAGAAACTGACAGACACCAAATATTGTTGACTCTGTTATATTAACTTAAATATATGCTTTATAACTCATACTGACCACTCTATGAATATACCAAACCATATTGTTTATATATATATATATATATATATATATATATACTTTTTGTAGGTCCAAAGAGAGAAAGAAATAGTTTAAAATGAGTATGTCCACAAAGAGATTTGTATTTTTTAGGATTTATTTATTTATTTATTTTGTTTTCACATACATGTATGTTTCCACCTTATTGCTTTTGTCTGAGAACTTATGTAGTGCATTCAATAAGTTTCCAGACTTTTTTTGTACAGGCATTTGAAATTGTCATAGACTCTTGAAATTTCAGTATGTTATTGCTATACATCTTATGAGATGACTGACCAATTTTTAGGATTTCAGGTTTAAATCAACAGCTGCAGCAGCAATTGGAATACATCCTTCTAAAGCCTGATTGTCACAGCTGGTGAATTTCAAAAATGCAATCTGGACGTGAGGACACTTTAGAAGAATGATATCAATAAAATTCTGTTTTAAACCTGGAAAAAATGCCCCAGAAATGTATGGAATGATTCAGCCTGCTTTTTGACCATCTTGCATGAATCGAGCATCAGTTTTTGAGCGGCATAAGAGATTCAAGGAAGGCAGGGAGTCTGTGAAGGATGATGAGAGGTGTGGCAGGAGTAAGGAAGTCAATACACCACAGTTGATTGGCAAAAGGGTTAGGGTTACTATTTTGAGGTTTTAAGGGAGTTCAGGAAGAGATTCCATTGGAAGATTCCAGCACTCTTCAAATCAGGTCAGTGGCATTTCCACCAGGACAATGCACAAGTCCACAACTCCATCCTTGTCACAGACTATTTGACCAAGATGGGCATCAAGACAGTTCATCACCATCCCTATAATCCAGATCTTTCTCCCTGTGACTTTAGGTTATTCCCTAAGCTCAGAGGCTGTCATTATGAAACAATTGAGGAGATGAAAGAGGCTGTGAAGAAGGTCATTGGCATGCTCACACAAGAGGACTTCCATGGGGCCTTTCAGAAGTTGTTGGAATGGTACAACAAGTGCATTGCAACCAGAGGAGATTACTTTGAAGGGGACTAGAGTTTCATGTGTGTACTATCAATAAAAGTGCCCATACGAAAAAAAGTCTGGAAACTTATTTAGTGATCCTCGTATATAGCCCAAGGCCTTGTTAATGGGGTACTCAATGAGACTTGAACTCAGTTGTGTTTGCAGTTTGAATGGTTTTTAGTTGGTAATGAGTTTATATGAAGGTCATTCCTCTCTTTTTCAATGTCAGAACGAAATAGTTAAATAAATGCTAAAAAAATACAAATATCTTCATGGACCTACTCATTTAAATATATATATATATATATATATATATATATATATATATATATAAAAGCCAGGGTCGTTCAAAAAGTTCTAAGCCTTGTCCAGATTTTAGTCTTATCATTCACCTTTCTATGGACCTCAATTATGCAGAAATTAAGAGAGAAATCTGAATTAGTTTTTTTTTTTAGTTTTATAAAAAATAGTTTTGTGCTGCTACAACAAAAATGGTTCTTCTTTCTGGATTAAGCTTAGGACTTTTTGAATAATCCTTGTGTTATTTGGCCCACTGACTGCATCTCTGCAGAGAGGTAAAGGCTCACTCAACGAGTGTCCTAAATATGACACCAAACCATCTGATGGTGAAGCTACAGTAATGCTGGAGCTTCGGGGGACACAGAGTATGCCTTCATTGCCATCACTCTCAGACCCACTCTGGCCCAGAGTGTTAGCACCTGATTGGGGCCTATTTATAGGTCAAATAGTACTATTGGACATTTAAACAATACTTATACTAAACTGAATTGTTTGAAATGGAATTGTTTATATATATTTTTACATGAATTTTTTAGCTCACCCTCATATATAAGTAGGTATATATACATAGGAACTATTACCTTTATATAAATAAATAGGATTTTTATCCCTTAGAGTATTCAGATCATTGTCTTCATCTTTTTCGTTATATTCACAATGTTTTGGCCAATGTGTCCTTCGGCTTTCTTCAGATGTTTTATGTTGGACTTCGGGAGCCCACAGGGAACTTCACCCCACTCCATCTAATTGCTGGGGTAGATTGTTTCAGCTTCACCAACCATGACTGGGCACAAGTACAAAGCCATAGTAAGCACTCATTGTTATCCACCTACAGTTGGGATTGAACTTATAATCTCCAGACAATTTCGCCCAGAAGCAGTCTTAAACAAATGCCTACATCCTGCTACATCACATATTCTGCTGGACAATTCAGAGTGAATTTTTGGGACCCACAAACCCAATACCCCCATCAATCCATGAGATACCATCTATCACCACCATGTATGACTCACATTGTATTGTTTTCCTTTGCTTTTTTTTTTTTCATCTTTTTTGATTATTGGTTCCCATATCATATTCATCTTTATATTTTGCTCTTCAGGTCACTGTAGCCCAACACACGTACTACTTCTTTTAGTCATCTTATTTTCCAGTGTTCTTCATCTCTCTGAAGATGGGATAACAGGAAGTGCTTGCTATAGTTTAGCACTTGTACCTGGTTGTGGTTGGTACAATCTACTCCCATGGTTTAGAGGTGGTGGTTAAAAGGTCAAATCTTTAGATAGATTAATCTGATCTTTGATTTTTGTTTTGATTAATGTGAAAACATGCTCCCCACAAGGTATGGATTGAGATCCTTAGATAACTAGCCTCCTTATTTGTGGTTAAATTGGATAATCAATTAAAATCTGATACCTGGATGAGATACTATTCCTACAGATATAAAGTAAGTTGGCGACCGTAGTCGAGGGCGACCAGAAGGCTCACTTTTCAATGGCTACTACACCGAGGTAGAGGTGTAGGGGAGGGCACCATTCCTTTCCCCGGATTGTTCCATTTTACCCTTGATACATACCTTATATTGCTAAGTGTTAAGCAGATATAGATCAGTGTATTTGATTGGCTGACCAGAAAGAAGTAGTAAAATAATACAAAAGGATCTGTGAGTAGTTAGCCAATCAGGAATGTTTGTTTCCAGGGGTATCCTCTATAAAAATACATGTTTTTAGGGTTAAAGGGGAAGAAATCAGATGTCCATACCAAAGACAGGAGGATAAGAAAAATCTCTCCAAGAACTAAAGCCTCTCTAGCAAAGCTTTACGCTCCCAAAAATTGAGTAAAATAGAAAGACTGCACTAGCCAGATACCTCATTTGTCTGTCTCTCAAATGTATTATTGTTACACCATTGTGTTTCAATAAATTGATTAACAGAGAGTTTTCTTGTCACTGACTTGGCCACACACCAGCAACCTGTTCCAACAAACCACTCTAACCATCAGAAAAAGTTCTGGATAGATTGAGTCATCCCCCATCTGTGGATCTTTCAAACACAACATGGGCACTGAGAGAGTTGAGAAACCAACTAGCCACAAATGCATGTTGTAGTCACGGAACTAAGGCCACAATAAAGTACCATGTCAAACATAGGATGATATAACAACACAAAAATGTAAATACGAACATGAAATTAATGTGATTTCCTAACCTCTGGTCATAAGACAATCCTTGACAGGGTGACATGTCATTAAAATCAATCTCTCAACAGAATGAAATAACTAAAGTAACTGTGAGATATGTTGGTTTACAGATTTTGCATTCGCAGATCAAAAAGGCAGATTACTTTAGAATTGACATATAATGGCTTCCTTGAGTGTTACAAATAAAAATAGACAAATACATGCTATTTTTTTCACAGTAGATGGTTATGTAGGTTTTGAAATAGACTTTTATTATATATTTTCTATTTTTATTTTGGTGTATTTCAATGATTATTTTGCACAAGTATTCATTTATTAGTAAACTAATGATTTTATTTGTGCATGCCTGTAATCATTAGGCTTTGTGAACAAGTTTTCATGGATTTTTATGAAGAATACTGTTTCCCGTTGTTATAGAAACTCATGCACTTAAACACGTCATCAAATTACACTAACATTAGCAAGACAAAATTATTATCCCCCAAGGCTTTTCAATATAGGTATCAGTTTTCCCATCTACTATTTGTGCATGTTTCTCAATTCCATTTTATATTTTCTTCTCAAACTTTCTCTGACTGTCCAATCAAACCATTATCTAGATTTGCAATCCAATGGCTTCATCTCAATTTTACAACCACACTTAGAATCATAGAACAACTTTTTTCTCACTTTCTCCACTATTCTTCTATATGTGAATACTTATCTCTCAATTGTGAAGTTTTCTTTCTTTCCACCTCCTCTTCTTTAATGCTGATGACACCATATAAAAAAAAATCTTTTCCATAATAAAAGATTTGTTTAGTTACTCATTCATCCAACCTTTCACTTCATTTCTCTTGGTGTTCTCTGATTTTTTTTATTACTAAAATTGCTTTATTGTTTTTCAGTTTTTTTTCAAACTTTAACTCCATTTGCCAAGTTTTTAATCTCAGTCTTATCAACTTCATTTTATTTCTTTAGTCTCTTCCTCAAAACAGTTGTTTTTTTGTTTTTTTTAAATTTGCAAACCCTTTAGTCTGTTTCTACTAACCGATATATGTCACTAATACATCTCTCTCATCAATCTCTCTCATTTTAATTTCTCTCTTTCTTCTTGCTTTCAACTTCTATCTGAAGAGATTTGATATTCAAACTTATACTAAAACTGTCTTCATTTTTGGTCCCACTTTGATATCTTTCATTAGACTTGCTTTTTCTAACAATCTTTTAATGATGTTCCATTTAGAAATCCTGACAGGATGAATTTTGAAATTTCTCTGATGTAGGTGGCATACATCTAAAAACAATAAAACATTAAAAGATTTTTTTTTAATCCTATTTTTCATATTTAAATGATATTTAAATAGTTTTAAAATGTTTTTATTGATACGATTTCAATCCCACCCTTGATAAATACCCAAGCTTTAAAAAATTCATGGAATTGTTCCTAAATTTTTTATCGAAAACATTCAGCAAGCAAATTGTATTACCATGACCAGAAAAAAAAGACAATGTATATTCAGCAAGCAGTATCACTTGTGTCCAAATGCAATCAGCTGAAACAGGGTGGGGGGCAAATGCCATTGGGGATAAAAGACACTGGCACTCAAATAAGCATATCTGTAATGGCTTTTGTCACTCCCAAATCAATTAACATATACCAGGGAGATTTTTGGATGCAATTACCCAACCTATCCATCATGTGCATGATGTGATACAAGGTCTATTTTTAAGCAGAGTTAAGTGTAAATTCAGAGTTTTTCTTCTCCAAGCAAAATTGAAGAAATCAGTCTGCCCTACTATTTACTCATATCTAGGAGAGAACAGATGAATTCATGCCTTTCCTAAAAGCATTTGTGTGAAGGGAAATATAATTTATATTCCTGTTACCGATTACATTTCTTACAATGATAAATGTTAGACTAAGCGTGTCCCCTGGGAGATGATGAATTCTAAAATATTCAGGATATACACAAACTGTCAAGAAACATGTGACACATTTCAATGAAATGGAAACACCTTAGATTTGTAACATATTGATTTTGCTGTATGAAATTTTGTGTTGTTGGAAAGAAGAATTGGAAAAAATCTGTTATGAAAGATATTCTTGCCAAGAGTAAAAAAATGGAGATTTTTTTCTAATTGAAATGTTGTTTACACTGTAAAGGAAAATGCGTGTACATATAAAAATAGCAAAGAAGTTTGTAGACAAATGACATGAGGATTTTAAAAACTACCAAAAATCAGTTATTCATTTGATTGAAAAAATCAAACATATCCTGTCTTCATTTATAAATGAATTCATTTATGAAAATGTTTTTTTATTAGAAAAGTTTGTGGAAATACTTTCAAATCAATGAATCTTCTCATTATTTAATTTTAATTTTGAGACCTAATGTCAGAAAAAGAGATAATGTGACCAGATTTTTGTGTGTATGAATAAATAATTATTAATGAAAATCTGATGTGAGATGATAAAATGAAAAGAAAGAATGATTTTTATTTGAAGAAAAATTTATAAGAACAACAAATAACAAATAACAATCTGTTCTCAGTATTTACTGAGTATTTTTAATTGGCTGGTCAAGAATACAATGAAAATTCAACTGTTTATCTCGAGAGTTTAATGCTCATCAGCTACAAGAATTCTGTTGACAAAGTTGAAAACCCTTTTTATAAGTCTCTTGCATTACAGAACTATTTCCATTGTCAGCATTTTCCCAAACAGTTTACATGTAACTCGTTCATTTGAAAGGATTTTACTTGTATTTACCGCTTGTGGAATTTTAAAAAAACTCAGAAGGTGACAGTAAATGATCTAAATATACATTTTGTTTTATTCATACGCATACGTACACACGTTGAGGAAAATTTGTTGCAATTTTTACTGGTTTTGCTGTGTATCTATTTACCGAACTCTTTCACTATGGCCTGGATATATTACAAGGTAAATCTTTCAGTAGAGTACAGTTGGTTCAAATTCCAGTGTTTTCCTTCTCCTAAACTGGTTGCTTTATCAAAATTCAAGAACTCAGTTTACTCTACAGTTGGATTCCTCCCTTTCTCAATCTCAAAATGAAATACCAACAGCTTCTTGCAGGATTTAAACTTGGGCTGCCAATTTCATTAACAGTGATTATAATGGTTAAGTTAAACATTCATTGCTCTGTGTGTGTGTGTGTGTGTGTGTGTGTGTGTGTGTGTGTGTAAATATATATATATATATATATATATATATATATAAGGACCTTGAATAAGTTTTCGCTGATTTTACATGAAAAATAATGTTTTATTTTAAAAAATTAGTTGGAAATATGTTACTGAAAGTATTGCCCATCACAAGCCACTAATTTTTCCCGTCTTTTAGGCAGCATTTGAATTACATGTCAGAAAAATGATGTCTTTTGAGACATTTTTTGGAATCTTCATAAGAATGAAAATGCTGCTCGGCTAGGCCATGTGCCAACAATTGAAACAAGTGATAGTCGGATGGGGCAAATGTCTGGTAAATACGGTGGATGGGGTAGAACTTTCCATTTAAGTATTTCCAAGTAGGTTTTAACTCATTTTACAACATGTGGCCTAGCATTGTCATTTTGCAAAATCACTTAGTCATGTTTCTGCTCATATAGCGGCCATTGTTTCTTCAATGCTTAGCTCAAACACATCAGTTGTAGTCGATAGTGATATCTCATGATGGTTTGGGTCAGTTTGAATGGCTCATATTAAACTACTCCCAGCTGATCCCACCAAATGCAGAGCAGAAGCTTTGAACCATGGATATTCAGCTTTGCTGCCAATGTTAATGCATGGCTTGGCTTACCCCATCTTCTTCTACACTTAGAGTAATCATAGTGTATCCACTTTTCATTGCTGGTCATGATACGATGCAAAAAATTTTTCCTTTTCTGCCGTTGAAGCAGCTTTTTACATGTGACAAGATACTGTTTGACATTTCTCAGCTTCAACTCGTATGGCACCTAATGTCCTTGCTATTGAATCATTGCTAATGCTTTCAAATGTTTCAAAGCTGTTGTGTGATCAACTCGTAATGATTCAGCTTTGCCTGACATGATTCTTCATGAGATAATACCTTCAATTCTTTGTCTTCAAACCTTTTTGGTACACCAGAGTGTTCTTTATCAAAATCATTATTTTTGAATTGTCTAGACCAATCTCTGCATGTTGTTTCTGACAGCGCATGGTCACCATAATTCTCAACAAGAATTATGTGTGCTTTTGCTGCAGATTTCTTTTGAATAAAGTAGTAGAGTAAAATTCGCTGCAAATCCACTTTTTTTGGCATGAAATCTGACATGTTTAACATGATGAAAAACAAAGTTGTTTACACTTTGGTGAAATGACATTCACTGAATTTCAAGCTTGTTTATAGTACTTCCTTATAGTTGAGATGCATAACCATTTGAAAGAATACACATGCAGTTCTGGGAATGCCGTCTGTTGGAAAACAGTGAGAACTTATTCAAGGTCCTTATATATATATATATATATATATATATATATATATATGTGCGTGTGTTTGATCTTTTGGTGTATCAAAATCTCATTTTGTTTTTGATGAATGTTGGTATTTTGAATGCTGTTTTTTAAAAAAATTGATAGTTTTCATGAAATAGGTACAAATTAGAAAAAAAATAGTATCTGAGGCAAAAACTTTTTTTGGCCATTAGAACTGATAAAAATCTATAGTCAGTAATATTATGAACCACTTGTATTTTATAATTAATCCTAACAACTTTCTGAACGTGGATGGGAGATTTTATTGCTCAAAATAACAAACATTTGAGATAAACTTGTTTTCCATATCTAATTTTTTCGGAGAGTCAAACTAACATCCAGAATAAAATATGAAAACAATCTGAAGGAATGAACTTTATTTAAAATATTTTTACTTGTCATCTTAATTTGTTTGGAGGTTTCAACTGACAATTCAATTGTAAATACAATCATAAATACAATCTTTCAAAGTCTTCAGATAATTCTTTGCAACAATATCAGTTTTTTTACATTTTTTATCCTCAGTTAAGCAAGCTATAATTTCTTTAGTTCCAATTTCTTTTAAAAATCACATTAATTGCTCTAATCACCTTTGTAAGTGCATAAAGATAAATCAAATTTTTTGCCGATGACCAGATCTTAGAATTTCAGTAAGAAATAATCTCATTAAATTGACTCCCAAAATCTCAAAACAGTTTAGAAGCACTCAAGGGAATGTAAATATGCATAAAAATAAATTTTTCTTTCTATGTTTCTTGTTGGAGTATAGGAATCAGAATACAAATTAAAACTTTTACTGAGATTTTAAAGACTTATTCACTCAGATCATTTATATGAACATTTGATATAGATATTTGTTTTATTTAGAAAAACAAAATCAAGATGAATGTTTCTAAAAGTTCTCAGAAGTATATATTTATATCTTTTTTAATTTTGAAAATGGGATTGGATTAAGAATCATTTCCCTTGCCGCCTTTCAGCTATTTCTAAAGCCACCCAATTGGCTAGGTGAGCAGGCCTTTGTTACTGATCCAATTGAGCTAGCTTCAACCTCTAGCAAATAAAACCAGATGCTTGTATTTGTGAATCAGTCCTTATTTTGAGTTGGTTGTTCTGTACCTTTGTAGCAGAGTTGGACCTGTCAGGGCAGATGGTCATATACCATTGCTACTGCTGCATCAGAATGGCTTGATGTTGTATCCAATTTGCTCTTGTGCAACAATTACATGAAATAATACCTATTGATATAACCTTTATCATATATTTAATATGTTTGTTATTTAGAATATCAGCATTTGATTAATCATTCTATCATAACACAACTTAAGTTTGTAAAAATTAAAGAAAAAATATTCAAGAAAAATGTGAATATAATCATTAACCCATTTACATGGATTTATTTTAATGGCATTTAAACCTATCTAGGATTATTTTATTCCTTGAGGTTAGAGAATCATGTTCATTATATGTTCATATTCACATTTTTTGTGTAGTTGTTTGTAGATTTTTTTTGTACATAGTCATATCAAATACAAATAATTTTCTATTTGATCCATAGATACAATCCTAACAGTCATCCCGATTCTGGGTCAGAGTGTACCTAGGAGTAATTGCAATGAAGAGGTATTCTACACTCTCTAGATCTTAGGAACTGGAGCCTCACCATCAGTTTAGTGTTATACCATGGTCAACTTCTCAGCAAGAGATACAATTAGTGTGTTGTATATGATTGTTAAAGTATCTCTTTAGAGGATGGTACTGACCATATTATACGATAGAAATAGTAAAGACTATATTATCACTTAGAAATGTCATAGACAACACCACCCATTAGAATGTGTATTCTCATCCTCATCAATGGGACATTCATGCAGTTAGTAGTACTGAGGTATATGGTACCAGCAGCACTCTTCAAATGATCTGACTACAATATATACATACACACACAAATACGCACACTTGCACACTTTAATGCATATATTTATTTATGGGTGTGTGTGTGTGTGTGTGTATATATATATATATATATATATAGTTCCTTAGTCTGTTAGCAAACTAGATTGTATACAATAGTTGTTATTGGCCTTTGTTTCCCTTTATAATCAAAAGTGTTTTTGTTTAGTTTTTTCTGATGGATATGCATCATCAATGGCCAGGTGTCAAAGGCTAAGAAAAGGAGGAAGTAAGTCATTGTTAACAAGCATTCTGACAGACTTGAATAGATATGGGGGGTTGGGTAGGTTGGAGGAGGAAGAGGAGGAGTTAGTAGTAAGTGTTAGAATATAGAAGCCTTGCTGCCTTGTCTGTCTGAAGCCTCCCACTTTGTTCAGTGAACAATGGAAATAATTCTCTTCATGTTAGAGTCTGTTATAAAAAAAAAAAAATGTGTGGCATCTTGGTAAGAAGAAAAACCGGAAGAATGAAGGAAAAAAGAAGGAAGCTTTGGTTTATTTGTTTAACAACATATTAACTCTTTATAGATTATTTAATGCTGGAATTTTGTTCATTTGTAAATGCTTGAATACAATCATAATTTTATATTTTCAACAGTTCATTACAATCATTTTTTGTCACAGGTAGTATAACGGTTATCAGCATAGTAAGTTGACTCTCCTACCCAAGATAAACTCCTTATCAGGTTGTTTGCATTTCACAAGGAAAGATATGAATCAAACCTCTAGCTCTCAGTGAATAGTAGGCCAGATTGGGCTATTTAACCTTGAGATGGCAACCTATCTAGAAGAAAGAAAGCTCTGCATTTAAACCAGTTGCAGACTGAGAGAGATAGACTCTGCTAGACTATTCCCGCACAAGGTATGCTACATGGGTTGCTACCCCTATGACAAAACGAGGTTATGGAATCAGTGAGAGATTTGGCTATAATAATGATTTTTCTGCAGAAACATATGGTATCAAGTCTTATCTAATACAAATAATCTGCACACACAAAGAAGATATCAAATATTCCAATATAATACTAATAATTTATATGCAGTTGTAGGGTTTAAAGTAACTCTTCCTATTGTTTGCCCACAATTATATGGTTTCAAGTATTCCTAACACCAGTAATGTGTAAGCAACTATCTGGTTTCCTTTGAAAACAATTATAACTTCAAGTAATTATTCTTAATGGAAACAATTTTCACACTACATAAAATCAAGTATTTCTATCCAATAATAATTTTCAAATAGATCTATTTGACCCTTGGGACTCTAACAATTATTACCCTTCTGGGTCAAAGTGGATCTGGCAATGAAGAGACACTCCCCTCATACAAGATTTCTATACAGGAAGACTTACCACCAGATGCAGTGTTAGTGTCATACCCAGGAAACCACTTTGGTCGGGTGGGAGTCTTCTCTGCTGGGGATACAGTCAGAATATTCAAGTCCTTTCAACAGGGCTAACTATACACTGTACTGAAATAGAATAGAATTTAGATATCATACATATTAACAACTGAAGCTATTCTTTAACTGAGGAGTAAATAACTATCTTTTTCTTTTATTAGAAGAAATTCAGTCAATATTTGATTGTAAAGAAGCATGATTGAGGGATTTAAAATCAGTTAAAATGTCTGTGAAATCAAAAGATTTTAGCTTCTTTGTTTAATGGCATATAAACCTTCATGGGTTATTTAATGCCAAAACAAACCATCTTTGTGGAAGGACAGTTGTGGCATGATTTAACATAGAGCTGGGGGATAAGTAAATTTATAAGAATATTTGTCTAAAAATGAATCTTAGAGCACAACGGGAATTCAAACTAACTTACTATGATGTTACAGTCCAGTGCTTAAGCCACGAGGCCATTGGGACTTGTTGATATGATGGAATGATTGTCTTAAATAGACAGAGCGACCAAAGCTATTTGTGAGAGGCTGTTTGCATTTCCCATAGTGCTAATATACTTGGGAAAGGTATGAATCAAACTATTCTCGCTCCAGAAATGAGTAAATAGTAGGGCAGACTGAGCTGTTTAATATTGCAATGACTGCCAGTCTAGTTGAAGGAGAACCCTGAATTCAAACCTGTTAAAATTCACTTTAAATTGACCTTGTGTCATATCCTTCTTCATGAGGAGGGCATATGGGTAAATATGTATTTGGATTCCTCTTTGTATATCAGGATCAATTAATATTTTTTGCATATGATTTTGTTTTCTCTTACTTAAAAAGCATTTGTATTCCTTCAGCCTTTTTATCCACCTCCCAATCGACTCTTCATGACATTATAGGCATATTCCAAGAGATAGAGCATTCATAGTGACAGCTGACCCTCTTTTATTCCAATTCTCTGTTTGTTGTCCTCTGCCATTACTCTGGTCCAGTCATGTGTTTAGCTCCACCCTTGTCATACTGATTTCTCTTCATCCTGGACATCACCAGTTGATGTTATGCTCTATAGAATCCAATGGATTCTCTATTTAGACAGCTTCAACTGTTGCCAACATGAAGCATTGACAAGCATAAATGCCACTGGTCGGTTGTAGAAAACAAATCAATAGCATCATATCGGCACAGAATTCCCTGAGAGAAGCCGACCAAAAGAAAAACTGATTCTTTTTGACTGACTTCAGGTGATTGGTGTTTGTCAAGTGACTGGAATTTGATTAGATGAGTGGAGAGTAAAATTATTAAGGAAGTTGGAAGACTGTAAATTAATTGCAAAGCAAAGTTGGATGTCACTAGGAGAATCTAGGATGTTGGTTCAGCTTTTCAATTTTGTTTTTTGGTGTATACAAGAATAGAGTGATTAGTTAGCTTCAAGGAAATAAACAGCTATACCATTTATGGTAGCATATCATCTTGCCAAATAGAGCATTGTACTTAAAGGCACACACACACACGCACACACACATAAATCATGAGAAATAAAAGCAACTTCGAATAAAAAAAAAGAAAAGTAAACAGAAAAAAAGAATAAAAAGAAAGAAAACCAAAATAAAATTAAGCTAAAGACTTCATAAGATGCCAGCCAATCAGATCATAGATATGTACAGTGTGGGATAGATAGAAAGACAGAAACCGGCTGAGAGAGATAGAAAGACAGAATTATTTTTATAATTATTACATGATGTTTTTATAGACATAACTCATGAAAGTAACCTTAAAGATAAACTTTTAAAAACTTCTTTTTTTTTACTTTGGAATGAACAGAGAGATCCATATTGACAAAGATACTTAAGCCCCAAAATATATTATGACAATGAGCAATGCAGTCAAATCATTATTTTTCTTGATAAAATTTGTCAACTTGCACATTGATTATGAAATAGTTCTTGTTTTGCTTATATTTTATCACCAAAACAAATGTCCATTTAGCCTGACTGTTCTAGTATTGTCTTCAAAATAATTTTTGATATGAAAAAGAATAAGATTTGAGCTGCTGTGTCGTTTTAGTTGGCTATGCTGTCTGACAAGGTTGGCTCAAGCATTGCATTAATCTTTGAGTAACAGCCTTGAATTCTTAGAGAAGGGTTACATTTTTAGGATTTATAGCATCTCTATTGCCAGCAGAGGCTTATGCTTCTAGTTCAGGCTTCTGACTATTAGGCAATCACCAGATACTCTGTGTTTACCATTCTTTTGTCAGCAGAATGATATTAGAAACTATAATTAGCTTTGAAACAATATCTAATGAGCTATAATGCATCAAAACTCAGTGGGTCAAACAATAATGAACTGCAAGTCACCCTGTGGACATATACTTTAAGCAATGGTATCTTTACTTTTCTTATTCTGTCAGTGTTAAAAGTCAGGGTTGCATTTCAAAAGTTATCAGTTGATCAGGTAGACTGTACTGAATTTCAGTGGCCAATGGCAGGAATTGAATAGCATCTCAGAACACATAGCCAAACATTTTGAGTGATATTCAACAAGATGAGCATAAGCATTCTTGTGCCATTGAATACAGAGTTAAAACAATACACTTATAGACTTTCTTTGCTCGGAGCAATGATCTACATTTTTTGTTTCCTTGTGTCTTGTTTTGATATCTTAATTTTTTTTTTCCTTTCTATCATTCTTTCCGAGATCCTCCAATTTCTGTTTCCTTTCATCTTTTGTTTCTTGTATTGTTGTCTATGTCTTATATGTTAGTGTTTTTTTTTTTTGTTTTTTTTTTTTACTGTTAATTGTTTATTTTCTCACCTGCATTTTGTTTGTCATTCTTATTCTTTTAATGCTTAATTTTTTCTAGTTCATCTCATTGACTCTACCTTGATCAATTTTTTCTTATTCTTCTTTTGTTTCAGTTAATTATTTTAAACAAATTCCTAACTGGAATCAAATTTCAACACTACTAATACAACTTCACTCAAAAGTTGACAGCCTTGTATTCTGAAAATCTCTTCACAAGACTATCAACCTTTCTACTAAGTTTTGCTATTTTACGATGTCACATCACATGGAAACACACTCTGTGTAAGGGTTGTGATCGTAGGAATTGGGATTAGTGACTTGAGTTCAAATCCTGGAAAAGGCTATTGGCATTTTGCTTTGCACTAATGCCTTTGGAATGACAAGAATCCATCTTTCGTTCCCCCAAAAATGGATAAATGAATTTTCCATTGAAGAAAAAAAATTGCACTGAGATAGGTTTAGTGGATATTGTAGAGTAGAGCACTTGCACTATCTTGTGTCTCACTAAAAACTGAGTATTCCAGGGTGGAAAACATTCACTATCCTATCTCTCATCAAAAACTGATGTCGTGAAAGTGTTGTGACTGATTTTTAAAAAGTTTTTACATTTTTTTCAAAATTGGCACCAACTCATATCGGCATCACTTTCTTGAGTTCAGGGTTGATGAATAAACGGTAAATTAAAATATGGAAGTTTTGTCTGTATTCACTCAACCCCTTTAGCATGGGCATAATGTGACACAAGGTCAATTATTAAGCAGAGTAAAGCTGGTTTGAATTCAGAATTTTCCTTCTAACAAGGTAAAAGAACCCAATTTACTATACTATTTACTGGATTATTTAACCTTGGTAAAACAAAGGATATTGGAGAAAGAAATCACTGAGTTCAAACTAACTGTACTTGGCTTTAAAACTAACCTTGTGTTACATTCTGCCTTTGGTGGAAGGTTAATAAATACATACTGCGTCAGGTCACTTAAAAAGTAACCTAGCACTAACTGCTTTGTGGTTGAGTAGCTGTTGGCTAAACTGGCTCCCTCACCAGAGTTAGCTGATGAGGAAGGTGGCAAAACAGGAGGATGAAAAATAAGAACTGATTGTCTACCAGCTCTCCCTGACCAAACATGTCTAATAGTTCTTGGAGGTGAAATCAAGAGAGTACTTGTTGGACCTGTACAATCACTTAAACACCTAAATCTACTTTGATATCATGTTGTTCCTTCTGAAGAACCATTAACAACCTTTGGAATGGATAATGAACATTCTTGAGCTAATGCTATGAAGTATTCGGATTCAATAATATTCAATAAATAAGGTGAATTTTGTCTATGAAGTTAGCAGTAAAAAGCACTGTTTAGAGTTGTATCTTTTTCTGCAATATCAACAGTGACAATTCCTTTCATTTCCCAGTAGACTGTCAGCATGACCTTTTTTACTGCTGAATTCATGTTTTTCCACTCTGTCAACAGTCTTTTCAACTCGGGATTGTACTTAACAAATCCATATATAATCCAGTTATGAACTTTTTTTTTCAACTAAAAAATGATTCTCTGTACAACCCACATGGTTTGCAGTTCTCAGCCATCAAAAGTTGATGACAGAACTCTCTTTAAGCCTGGAGCACTCTTATTATTGGCCATTTTGAATATTCTCAAAACAACTATGTCTGAGATTAATTTATTTTTGTTATAAACCAAAGGAAACCAATGCAGAGTTTACATTTGAAGAAAAAAATTGTGGAGAAAAAATAGAATTTGTTTGTTTTTTTTTTCAAAAAATTACCCTTATTAATTGAATATATACATGTGTATATATATATATATATATATATATATATATAGAGAGAGAGAGAGAGTGAGAAAGAAACTTGAAATTGGTTTCACTATGGAATGATGAGATATTCATTGTTGTGTGAACATGAGGCATTATTTGACCTACAATATATATATATATATATATATATATATGTCAATGTTTTTATATTCTTTTCTATAGCTGTGTTCTACTTTTCTTTCCAGTATATAATATCTATTGTTAAGCAAATATATATTCCATTGGTGAAAAAAGCCATCTCCTATAAGATATATTTAAGTGATGAAATTTTTAAAGAGTCTGAATGTTCCTACAAATACTTATTTCAATGAATTTTTCCTATTGATCCTTTAACTTTGAAATATAAAAGACTCCAACATTTCTTCTACAGCATCCGATAAGATGATGTCCACTGAAACTCAGCCAAGCAAGAATTTTTCTAGAATAATGTTGGGTTTTTTAGTAGAATGTTGAAGAAATTGACAGTAAAAAAATAAACTTGTATACAATAAATCAATCCATTTTTACCAGACATGACAAGTAAGTTGATCAAACTTCTTGTAATGGATGGTGTCATTTTGTTTTTGTTTTTTCTATTTGCTTTCTTTTTCCCACTATTTTTCTTCAATGCAGTTCAACCCAAGTTTTTCAGTCAATGTCAGATCAAAATATACATTTCCCTAGTGAAAATGACTTTCAGGCAATTTTTTATGAATCTCTTATTATTCAAGGATCTTTTTAGTTTATTATTCTGATTTGTCATGGGAAACCAAATTGCTTTATTTATTTTTTTTAACATCAAACAAAGAAACAAGAGTTTTCCCTGTCATTCTAATAAATGATGTATTTGGGATTCTAAACATACATTGATGGTTTTTCTACATCCCACAGAATATCCACTTATATGGGTTGGATGATTTCAGATCAAGTTTTCATTCCATTTTAATTTATGACGGATCCATTTTCCTGATCCATACAATTATATGCCTAACTTGTTTGTTTACTTGTCAGCTATACTGCTTTTTATTGTTTTCTCAAGTTTATCAGATTTTTTTTTTTTGATTTGTAAAAGAAGAGAAACTGAGACTTTGTTTTAACTCTTCATTCTTTCATGTCATTCACTAAAAATACGTATTTGTCATCTTCTCTTATTATAATTCACTAAATTTCAATCCATTCATTCATCTGTCTATCTATTTGTCTCACTAAGGCTTTGCTATTCTTTACACAATTTTAGCTGAACTGTTAAGTTCATCCTTGCAAACTGTTTTCAGCTCAGATTATTTTATTTATGTAATTTCTAAAATGAAATTTCACCCTGTCAACAGATTTAGAATATGCAGAGGGATAAGCCTGCCACAAAAAAAAAACAGGTTCTCTTAAACTGCATCTGATGGCAAGGCTTCAGTTCTGGAAATCTGAGGAATGTACAGTAAGTGTTCATTGCCATTACTCCTAGGTTTACTCTGACCTGGAGTGGTAGTACATGTTACCTCAATCAAATATATCTCTTTAAAAATTATTCATATGAGTAATGTTTCATTAATCATGAATAATATTCTAGGTAAATAACTAATCCATTACTTTCTTCTTAGGAGTTTTATGCTTCTTGTTTATAAAAATTTACACTGATAATTGTTATGAATGTACTATAAAAGATAAATTCACATAAAAAGATTGACCAGTTATGTGTTTTATCATGGATATCTTATGAAGTTAATATTCTTCTTTGATTTTTTTCTTAGAAGTGTTGTTGACAAATATTTTTATGTGTGCAACTTAGAGAGATTTATGTTTCCATTTTTGTTTTTGTTCAGATTATTTACCTAAAGTTATCTTATTCAACTTATAAACTGTAACCCAGACATTGAAGTGGGTGTCCTCGTGGTGTTATGGATAAAGCGATGGACTGCAGAATCGGAAGAAGTAAGTTCAAACTCCAGTCATGCTATTACATTCACTTTTGGATTAATACCCATGGGAAAGGTATGAACCTCCTTGTCCTCCCAGCTATGGGTTAAATTGTACAACTACTGTTCTTCTACAAGGATGGCTTTGGTATTAAATAATCTATGAATGTTGTTATGCCATTAAACAAAGAAACCAAACCAAAATAGATATTGAAATGTTTTACCAACTTTTTAAAGAATAAATCTTTATTTCTTTAAGAAAAATACAATGAACCACCATTTTTATCCAATAGTTAAAAATTATAAGTTTTCAGTGCAACTTTTCAAGTGGAACAAGTTCTTTTGAGATTCTTCCAGGGAGAACTTCTCATTTCTTAGCAAAGACAAGGGATTGGCATAAGGTTAGGAGGAGTTATATGGGTACAAATAAGTTTTAACAAATGATGAGAATTCATGATTATTACTTTTTTTATCCTCTTAAATAACAATGTTTCATCAGAAGAGTAAAAATTATTAAAGATTTTGAATTAAATAGCCAGAATTCAATTTATCTTATTTTATAAAAAAAATAGTGAAGGAAGATTTGCCAGAAAAGATTAATTTAAAAAAATAGGAAAACAGCAAGCAGCATGTATTAGATTTTTACATTATGATTGTAATATATTTTAAAGTACTTAGTAAATCACTGAGATGATTTAAACTACATATAGTAAATCTTTAAAATCATAGAAGAGTTGAAATGTCTGGATCAGATTATCTGCATTCAAACCCAAAGATGAAATCATCTTATAAAAATAAAAATCAGTGACCGTCTTAATACCCATAGGTAATACTTGTAACTTCTGCAAGTATCAAATGTAAGTTGGCTACCAGAAGGCTCCCTTTTCAATAGCTACAATGCCGAGGTGTAGGGGAGGATACTACTCCTTTCCCTGGATTTCTCCACTTTACCCTTCATACGTACCTTATATTGTTGAGTGTTAAGCAAGAAGGTATCACGTACCATTTTTAAAGTCTTTGGTATGACGCAAACTGGGATTGAACCCAGGTCTCCTGGACCGTTGGCGAACACTCTACCCACTAGGCCAATGAACCAGTTAGTATCATTTTTTTTATAATTACTCATATATTTGTTATTTTGATCCCAAACTTTCTATCACCATATTTATCTGTCTTCCCAAGTCTTAATATGTATTTAAGAATCACAAATTAAACACCCTATTTTGCTCAAAAGATACATATTCTTTTCATGCTCTTCTTTTTAAAAAATATCTTTGTTCTGAACACAAGAATTATTTGTTCTAATAATTCTGATTGAAGAACTGTACTTACCTTTTTACAAAGAAAATTGAACCAATATTTATTTCTTAGCTAAAGTAAAATGTTTCATGAAAATTAGCATCAAAAACATTCATGTCAAGTAACAAAACGGTTTTTAATTCAAAAATAATTTTTTTCAATGTATTTTTCTCAATTTCTCTTTGGTTTCAAAACTTGATTTAGTCTTGGAGTGCATGTTCCTCATGGAATCATCTGATGGAGCCAATCTCTCTCCAGGTTTAAAATTTTTTTGAATTCTGCATTTTCTTTCTAGTTTGGTTGTCATACCAAGGTTAAAGATCCCATTCTGTCCTATTATTTACCAATAGCTAAAAGGAGAAGTGTTGTAACCATACCTTTGCAAGAATGCTATGTGAACTAAGGGGGCTAAATTTACTTTTGATATATATAACTATTAAAACACTTGCATTAATGTTGGGATATGTCACAAAAATGTTAGATAGTTCACTAACATAAAATAAGAAAAATCAAGGAGAGGAGAGATTTCAAATAGTTATGTGAGAGACAGGAAGGAAAATATTCACAAACCTGCGCTCGTAAAAGAATCTATGCAATAAAGAAAAAGTATACAACTTTTCAGTCATTCAGAAAACAATTGTTTATGGAGACATAATCATAACATGACTATATTTTTATCTATAATTTATATAAATTTGTTTATTGGGAATGTTAGAATCAATGAAGAGGTATTTTTTGAAAACCTTTTATAAAAATGATTTTAATAGACATAATCAAAATGTATGTACTGAACATTCAAATGTATGAACATAAAGCTATCTACAACTTCATTGGTGATTTTAATAGACATAATCAAAATGTATGTACTGAACATTCAAATGTATGAACATAAAGCTATCTACAGCTTCATTGGTAATTTTAATAGACATTATCAAAATGTATGTACTGAACATTCAAATGTATGAACATAAAACTATCTACAGCTTCATTGGTAATTTTAATAGACATTATCAAAATGTATGTACTGAACATTCAAATGTATGAACATAAAACTATCTACAGCTTCATTGGTAATTTTAATAGACATTATCAAAATGTATGTACTGAACATTCAAATGTATGAACATAAAACTATCTACAGCTTCATTGGTGATTTTAATAGACATTATCAAAATGTATGTACTGAACATTCAAATGTATGAACATAAAACTATCTACAACTTCATTGGTGATTTTAATAGACATAATCAAAATGTATGTACTGAATATTCAAATGTATGAACATAATGCTATCTACAGCTTCATTGGTGATTTTAATAGACATAATCAAAATGTATGAACATAAAGCTATCTACAATTTCATTAGTGATTTTAATAGACATAATCAAAATGTATGTACTGAATATTCAAATGTATGAACATAAAGCTATCTACAGCTTCATTGGTGATTTTCTGTTCCTGTCATGAGCTAAGAAAGATGGGTGGCATCAAGCTGTCACCCATTGAAAGAAAAGTAAGAAGATAAAGCTAAGCAACTGGTGATATTAAAGATTAAATCTGTACAAAGATATTTTATGCTGTATTAGAAATTGTTTGTGGCAATGGGCTTAGTGGTAGAGTGTTTGCCAATGCCCCGGGAGACCGGGGTTCAATTTCAGATTGAGTCATACCAAAGACTCAAAAAGTGGTACTTGATACCTTCTTGCTTAACACTCAGCATTGCACATTTCAAGGGTAAAGTGGAGCAATCAGGCAAAGGAGTAGCGCCCTCCCCTACACCTTGGTATAGTAGCCATTGAAAAGGGAGCTTTCGGGTAGCCCTCGACTACGGTTGCCAACTTTACTTTTTTACTTAGATCCATCCACTCTGTTTGAATTTAACATCGAATAATTATACAGTATTAAATTTAAACTGCTGAATATGGATTAATCTTGCTTTAGCTCTGCTTTATTACAGACTTCCAGTCAAATGTCAGATCCCATTGATGCTATGTTTCAATACGACTTTATAATTAACAATTTAAGTCAATACATTGATATGGGATTGATTTTAATTTTCCACACTTGAGTAGATATTTTGGTTGATTTATTAGTTGTACAGGCATATCAACCCATCTGAGATTATTGTATGTTAGGGATTTGTAAACCTGATAGATTTATGTTTACATTTTTTTGTGTAGTTTCTTCAGAGTTTTTTACATAAGATTATAAGACATCAGTTATTTTGATTTAGAACAAATAATTTGCAAAGAGATCAATTTGACCCGTAGAATGCCATGTAATAGTTGCTACCAGTTTGGGTCAGAGATGACCAAGGACTAATAGTAATGAAGAGGTACTCCACATACCCCAGTTCTCCAGGACTAAAGCCTAATCATCAGATGCAGTTCAGTAATACCCTAGACACCCCATTTTTGGGGTAGTAGGATCATGTAAATACCCTTTATAACTTGTATTCAATTTGTGTATGATGGCAATAATGAAGTGCTCAATACATCCCCGATATCTAAAACTGGAGCCTCACAACCAGATGCAGTTTCTTCATATCAAGGACACTCCTTTTTGAAGGGTGGTGTCTTACTCCTCAGCAGGGGATACAGTTAGCATATTTATAACCCCACCGATAGGGTGATTTACCTTCAGGGTATAAGAATGTTGAAAATCATTTACATCATGACAATATTATGGTATAATTTTTTTTTTAAACAGAACAATTCAATCTCTCCCTAAAAAGTTCAACCAGGAATTAACCTATAAGGAAGAGCCATTATGTTTAGTAATGTAAAAGAAACTAACTGCTTGCCACACAAATTAAAGTCACAGGTACTTTACAAGTAGTTCTATAACAAAGCTTTCAAGAAATATATCATAACTAATATTTTTGGTGTGCATCTCAATAAAACAAGCATGTCTCTGCAAGACAAGCTCTCGCTAGTAAATACCAACATCATTAAACAAGTCTCTTATCTCATCTTAAACCAGTCTCTATTAGATATTCCATTTTACATACAAAAGATCAAGTTTTCCACATCTGTAAAAGTATAAAATTAGACTTTTTTTTTTCAGTGAAAACAGATTTCCTTTACATTTCATTATGAGAACATTCTTACATTAATAAGAAAATTTTCAAAACTCTTCCTTACTGTTATAAAATAGCCGAGGGATTTCGGTTCATGCCTTTGAGTTTAGTTAGGCTGAGAACCTTTCGGCTCAGCACATGGGTTGGTTGGAGGCAATTGAGGCAGGTGTTGGCGCGGGTGCGTGGAGGTGTCACTCAGATGTCATGACAGTCCGAGACAATACTGGGTGACAGGGTGCGGGTGATGTCACGCACCGGAAGCACGCGGAAGTTTGTGTGAGAATTTGAAGAAGACAAGAGTCGGGTACTAGACACCAAATGAGAAGGATCGATTTTGGAGCTCACAGGCGCGAGGCGAACTTGCGCCCCATGGGGGGGGCGTTCGAGTTGGGGGCCAAATGAATAAGACAACATAGAAGATTGTGTCTCTCCTCCTTATGTCGAAACCTTTAACTCAAAATTAATAAAAAGGT
Organism: Sepioteuthis lessoniana; assembly: GCA_963585895.1. Taxonomy (NCBI): domain Eukaryota; kingdom Metazoa; phylum Mollusca; class Cephalopoda; order Myopsida; family Loliginidae; genus Sepioteuthis; species Sepioteuthis lessoniana. Next base: position 4,117,691 of record OY757925.1, read on the forward strand.
TTCGTACCTGAACAAGAAGTCGTTACGTGTTTTCAAATTCCGAGATTCCTATGTTCTTTATATATTCTATAGTAATGAACATAATATGTCCATTTCGCACATAGGGCTAATTGCGAATATGGTACATTACTTAATGAATCCTAACAAACCCTTTCAAAGATTCAGGAAGGATAACTTTTCTGTAATAAATATAGTTTATTGTGTTTTTAATATTATTGTTTATTCCTTTATGGCGTCTTCTTCCTTAGACTAAGTGTTTTCCTATAGTCTTCAGACTCTAACTTCACTCGTAAATATTGTATTGAATCTTAATCTTCTTGTGAAATTTTTAACCAAGCTTTTTCAGCTTGTGGCATTACCTGTAAAGAATCAGGATGACTATAGCAATTAAAAATAAAATCTGTGTTTGAATATATTCTACTTGTAAGAAAAATAAACAAAAAGTTTGAATCCGATGACTGCTCATTAATCCTTATTTTAGCAATTATATTGTATTTTACACTTTTGCTGGTGTAAAAATGGATGTGAATTATTATATCTTAAAAATGGATTACAATGACTATTCTACAAAAATGGTAAAGGATTATTATCATTCTTCAAAAATGAATTAAATTATTATTATTATTCAAAAATGTATTAAAATGATTGCTCATCCAAAAGGAATTTTTCTCTGCTTTAAACTTAAATGAAAAATAAACCCTCCATTTAATTTTTCAAATCAGTATAATCTTTTTTCTGAATATTGGATGTCTGAATTTCAATGTAAGGAGAGCTTAGATCTGTTTTTTGTTTGTTGTTTTTATTTATACCTTTTACTAACAGTCCCTAATACTCTAATAATGCAAATTGAACCTCTGCTCTTGTTTTCATAAGTCAACTGCTTTAACTGTAAATGTTATTATAATTATCATTGCACCATACTTAACTCCACACTAACACACACCTGCTATGAAATCACTTTATATAACAGATACTTAGTGACGTTGGCTTTAGTGTCAGCCTGAACAAAAAGAAAATGTGAAAAGGAAAGAAAAAAAAAAAACATCAGGCAAGTCCAGAGAGTTCGACGTAAACAGAGTTTCAAGTACCATGCATTCAATTTGGGAAATTGATGGCTTCAGCGCTTACTAACCATTATCGATTACTTTGTTGGAATCTCTCAGAGAATCAAAGTGACACTGTTGAGTATAATGATAAAGTCATTGATTTCGTCTCATCCCACTCTCCATCTTTGTTTTCTTTTTCATTCCTTTCATCATCATCATCATCATCAACATCCGGTTACTAAATCCTTTTCTCTTTTTGATATCACTCTGAGCCCCCCTTTTGTTTATCTTCCTCTTTCACTCTGTTTTTTTGTCTTTATTTTTTATCATCCTCTTTCTTTCGTGTACATTTCTCTTTGCATCTTAATTTTTCATTTTCTCAAACACCCTCTCATTCTCAGCCTCTTTTTTCTATTTTTTGATTCCTCTTTCCTTAAGTTCTTTTTTTTTTTTTTTTTTTTCGTGTTCTGTTGTATCATCATTCTATGATTATATCCAAGTTCCCTGATAGTGAGAAGAGTTAGTTCCTGGTTTGGTTTCTAACTTTACCACTAACCACATCCCAGTTAATATTTTACCTTTTGCTTTGGCACTAATATCTATTGTCTTGATTCCTTAGATCTCTTCAACTCAGACTCAGCAACTAATCAACAGTATAAATCTGATTGTAGAAAAGTTAATTGCTGCCTTACTCCTTCCATTTTCCTTTTTCACTTCCTTAAAAATCTTACTCTCTCTCATTATTCTCTCTAAACCCACATTTCATTGTTTTACAAACTTTCAACTCGTCTTCCAAACATTCAACTCAACACACTTGTCCCTTAACTCCAGTTCTTTATTTTTCTCATTTATTTAGTCTCGCTTTTCTTCTGTCTCCTCTATCTATATTTTTTATAAGCTTTATTCTTTTTTCCCTTTTTCTTTTTCTCTTTCAAACCCTATCAACTGGCCTTAGAATATGCTGACTGAATCCTCCAGATGAATAAGACCCTACCCCAACAAAAAGGGGGCATTCTCAGTATGATACTAAACTGCATCTGATAGTGAAGCTCCTGTTCTGGAAATTTGAGTACTCCTTTAATTTTTTTAATTCCAGGTCCACACTGATCCCATCCAAGAGTCAAAATTATTTGTATTTTATTAGAATGTGTGATGCAATAAAACTGGATATTCTTGTATCAAGAATAGTTACTGAAAGATATAATCGTTTCCTAAGAATTATTATTATCTGCTTGAAACTACATAACTGTTACGACTCCATCTGTTTAAAAATTATTTGATAAGACTGTTTGAAAGAAAAAACGATTAAGAAAAAACTAAAGAAAAAATATGTACAATGAATGTAATTCTCTAAGCTTAAAATAGTCCTAGATTGGTTAACATGTCATTAAAATCCATCTTTCTCTCACCTGAAATTTCTTCATTTTCTTGATTGAAATTGTTTTCTTCTTGAACTCTTTCTCTCTAGCAGAATTTCCTCCCTTCATTTAAAAAAAAATCTTTTTTACTTCACTTGTGCTTTCTTTCTTCTCCTCCTCTCTTTATGATCTTCTTCCTCTACATCCCTTCTTTATTTTGCCTCCTCTCTTCTTTCAACTCTTTACATCTTCCTCTTTTTATTTTTTACTTTTCTAACCTAAAAGCCTGATATATCAGCAACCATCAATCAACCAATGAAATTGATTTTTTTTTTATTGATATTCATGAAATCATACCAACTGCATATCAACCAAATATTTAAAGGAAAATATAAATAAAAGGTATATATTTTGATGCTCAATATAATGTACATATGATAAATGTTATTTTCTTATAACTTAGAAATGAATATCACTTGTTGTCTGGATGACCAATTTATCTTATTATTAGCAAATGAATGCATTTGCAACAAAGTAGAAGATCCTATTACATTTAATGTGTCAAAAATATTTCTAAGATTCACTAATCTTAGATATTCCATTAGCATTTATTATCACCCGTATTAGAGAATAAATTATTTAAATGATGTGATAATGAAAGAACAAACAGAAAAGCTATTTTAAAGAAAAAAAAAAGTTACTCAATGAAAATATTGAAAACTTTATTACAAATCTGGAAAACTTTACATTTTTGGTAAATTCAGAATTGGTTGAGGGATTCTTATGGCATGTCAACCCATCTAGGCTTATTTTATGCGTCGAGGTTTGGGAATTGTATTAATTGTACATTCATCTTTACAATTTTTGATATAGTTGTTAAAAGCTTTTTTACACATGGTCCTATCAAAAAGAAATTTTTAAACAGATCTGTTTGACCCATAGGTAGGGGAACCCTAACAGGTACTAAAATTCTAGGTCAGAGTGGACCTGGGAGTAATAGCTATGTAGTGGGTACTGAACACTCTTCAGATCTGCAGAAGTGGAGCTTCATTATCAAAGGTAGTTAAGTGTCATACCAAGGATACCCATTTTTTGGGGTTGGGTAGAGTCTTACCTCTCAACAGGAGATAGGGTTAGGATGTTCTAAGCCCTGTCAACAGGGAGTGCAAATGAGAAAAAGTGTTTGACATTAGTAGAGAAGTGCAGTTATACTATAACCCAGAAAAATATCAAATTATGAACAGTAGAAGTCCATTACTTTAAGTTCGATATGATGTGCACACCACATGAAATTTCTGCAAGTGGTCACCTTGTATTTATAATTTGATATTTTTGGGGTTGTGTGGATGTGCATATGTGTGTGCATATATATAATTGATTTAATAAACAAGATATTTTTTTCTACAAATGTAAACTTTGCATGGTTTAGAATTGTTGAATTGCAAAAATTATTTCAGTCTCGCAAAAAAAAAATTTTGAGGCTCTTCAGAATGGAACAAATCTGAGTACACTAGGCTTGAACAGAAGTCTGTCATCAAAACGTTGGTAACTGAAAGGTACAAACCATATGTAATTTACAGAAAACTGAGTTGAAAAGATAGTCCATGGAGTGGAAGCACACTGACTCTCCAGTAAAGAAAAAGTAGCAGGCACAGCAGTCAATAATGAAGGTAATGCTGACATTTTTCTGGGGGATGACAGGACCCATCACTATGGATATCCTTGAAAAAGGTGCAACTGTAAACAGTGATTCTTATTGCTAATCTTATAAGTAAAAATTTGTCTTACCTATTGAATGACCCTCATATATATATGTGTGTGTGTGTAACTGTACCCCACCAACACCAACAAAGAAAAAGCACATCAGATTTTTTTTATTAATGCAGTACATCTAAAATGTTCAGAAAAAGAGAATTATGTAATTTCCATTTGAAAGTAATTGGACATCATTTTTTAATGATGCAAATTAACTGTGAAATAAAGATAAGGATAGAAAGCTAACTGAACTTTTCTCTCCTTCATAAACAGCGACATTTATATAAAGATGGAATATAAAAAGATATAAGCAAGAAAAGTTAATGACAATCTTTTAAAGAATATCCTTTAGACTACTTTAATTCTTAAACTATCCAGTATCCTTCCCCCATGCCCAGTTGTCTTCGTAGGATAAATAAATAGATTAATGCATAAGAGATATCGGAATGCATTTGATTTTCCTTATAACCTGTGCATGTATGCAAACAAACAACACCTATATATATATATATATATATATATATATATATATATCCCACATTCCTTCTGTTCTTTTTCCATTGATCTTCTGTTGTGATTATTGCTTTCTTCTATTTCTTGTCGTTCATGCCCATCTGAATTTCCATTATTATTTCATTTTATTCTAAGTAATAGACTTCAATGAAGACAGGCCATACATGTGATTTCTCTTTATTATTTACTGACTGCATTTACAGCTTCTCCCATCCTTTATTCACCCTGTTTCAATTACAAGTTCCTTATATGCAGCCATATTGCTGTGGATAAATATCAAGGAAAAGTGTGTGAGTTCATTTCTTCTTTTCATAGAGTATTTTTGTTGACTTGTATTTTTACTTATTGCTCACACAAACTGTACTGTTCACACACTTGGAGGCCAATATTAGACTTGCAATTGAGACCTTCTGATCTCCATTTAATTACTCTGTTGACAAAGAGGTTCCCAAGGTCCTGTTCCAATTTACATGCTCAGATATGAAGAAAGTAGGCTTTTTTTTTTCTTTTTCAGAGGTGAAAAAAATATCATTAACACTTCCAGTGCCTTGATCTAAATATCTTTCACCCAAGTAATTTCTTTCCCCTTTTTCCATCAATGTTTTTCTATTTTTTTCATCTCACAGTTTGTTGTTTTTTTCTAATTTTCTTTTTCATTTCTTTCTGTTGTTATTTTATCCTTTTTGTTCTCATTTCTTTCTTTCATTTTGTCCTTTTTTTTTTAATTTATTACAAATTTTTATTTGTTTATGAGCATAAATCATGTTGAATTTTTTTATTTGCCTTGTACTGAGTAACTTCACAGGGTACTTTTCCCCCTTTATCGGCTCCTTATTTTATGTATTACTTTTTCTTCTGTGCCTTCCCTAACAACATTCTGTCTTTACTCCTCCCAGCAACTGACACTGACATTATTCAATTGATTATTAAATAGAAAGCTGAAAGATGGAGAAAAATAGGTGGGGTTACAAACACTTGACTCTGCAAGTCCTCTAAATGAGGTCTCTCTTTATGTCCTTTATGGGCTCCCATAAACATGACTTATTACTTGTCTTAAGGATGAAGTGGTCATCACTGCTGACCAAGCAATAGCCACAGAGTCAAGGGATCAATGCATTATTGATTTATTTCCTTGCCTCTTTATCTGACACTGTTTATACTTTGCCCAGTGGCTCTAGAAACACACTCTCTTTATAGCAGTTGTGTCCACCATCTTTTCAACATAAAAAAAATTCAAAAAGTAGACCTTCATCTTTATTCATCTTTTTTAATGAGTGTTTCATCATTTAGTCAGACTATCTTTTGACACTATGGAAAGAAATAACTTAATTTCAATACAAAAGTGGATTTTTATAAATTTCTTGTTCGTTATCTCTCCTGATGATTATTATCCTGAAAGGACACTCTTAATCTTCTGGATCCTAAAGATTGTGGTTACATTCTAAAATTCAAACAAAATATTTGTTTATAATTGGAATTAGCAACACTGTTCTTATCTGGAAGTATCTGGATTCTCAGGGTAAAGACCAGTTTTCTACCATAAAACTGTTCTTGTTGTCCTTTACTCAGCTTTGCTTAGTCTAGTACAAGGCCTAAATTATGGGGACACCCAGTGAGAATCAAACTCATAACAAATGACCTGCAAGACTATCTTGGTAAACATTACACCTTGTGAGGTACTGCTGAATTTATAGGATCATCAGTCGTAAAAAGATTGTTAGATTGCTGGGTCTCGGTTCAAGTTGATAGGCAAAGATGAAATGAAAACATAATGACAAGTTTTCAAAAAAGGAAAAGTCAAACGTGGTCCTAGAAACATATCACTCACTTTATTTTTCAGTCTGACTCGAGACAGTCCAGTCGGTTGGGGCTGTAGAAATATACAGACTGCATCTCTGCAGAGAAGTTAGACCCTCACCAATGAATGTTGTGGATATGACATTAAACCATCTGATGGTGGATTTCCTGTTCTGAAGCTTTGGGGAATGTGGAGTAACCCTTCATTGTTATTGCTACCCAGGGTGGTAGCACCTGATAGGTTCCTCTCTATGGGTTGAATAGAACTGTTTGACATTGAATCTGTGTTGAAACAAATGACTAACGTTAAATTGGATTATTAGAAATAGATCTCTTTCACCATTTAACTGAGTCTAAAAAAAAAAGACTGTTCAACTGAATTGTCAGTGATGCATAGCAATACTTGGAACCATTTAACTGTGTGCAAACAAATGAATAATGTTGAATAGAATAATTAGTATTAAATAGCAATGCTTGTAACCACTTCACTGTCTCAAACAAATGATTAATATTGAATAGAATTACCTACAAACTATTCCTTCACAAATAATAAATGTATATCTATTTAAATGATTGATGTGTTAGAGTTACATGACAATACTCAAAATCATTTCTATGAAAAAAAATGAGCTCATGATTGTTTAGAAATGTTATCTACAAAATGTGCTTTCAAATCATATATTCAATATGCATGTAAATTGGAGTTGGCATTAAATAACCTATAAGGGTCAATATGCCATAAAACCCAACCAAACTAAACCCTCTAGACAGGTCTTAAATTAGAAAGACGTGAAATGGTATTTATTTATCTGTTTTTATACATTTATTTTCTTGAGTCGATGAAGGAAATACCTTTTTTCATAAATCATAGCCCATCTCCAATTGGGGGACGGTAGCCTCACCAGCTATAAAAATCAAGCTCCTTACTTATCAACTGTTTATCACTAACTCAATGAGTGACTAACCCTTTTAAAAATACTCGACTCTCATGTGTCTGTTTTTTTGCATCTACCATGCCAGTTTTTGTGGTACTATTTACCAACCCCTCCGCTCGGGCAGGATATGACACAAGGTCAATTTTTTTTTAAAGCGAAGTTTAACAGGTTTGAATTCAGAGTTTTCCTTCTCCTAGACTAGTTGCCTCACCAAGGCTGAAGAACCTAGTCCGTCCTACTATTTACCCATAGCTGGAGGGAGAATAAGGGGGTTCATACTTTTCCCAAGGGTATTTGGCTGAAAGTGAACATAATAGCACGACTGGAGTACGAAACCGCGTACTACGATTCCGCAGTTCATCACTTTAACCATTACACCCCGAGGACACCCCCCCAGTTTTTGTGGTTGAACCTTTTTTTTTTTTTTTTTAAGTCATCAGTTTCTCTGGAAGTGGAAAAACTGTCATGAGATTCACCAGAGGTTGGAAAGCTGTCTCTATATTACAACTATTTCCCCTTACAAATATCAACAGAAATTGATTAAGAAAAAGGAAAAGTTGTTTAGCATCATTATTTTCTTTTTGGTTTTTGGTTGGCTTATTATCTAAATGGAAAATGCAGGTGAGATGATGGTCGTTAGTACAGAAAATGGATTTGGCAAACTGGGTTCAAGTTCTGAATATACCATGAATTCATTTATTCTCTTTTAGCTTTGAATAAATTGTAGGGCAGCCTCTACCTTTGGGGGGCAACCAGTCAAGGAGAAGGACACAGTATTCAAAACCAGTTAGATGTGGAGTTAGCAAATACACTCTATAAAAAGACTGTGTGCTATTGAGACCATAGCACAGTAAGGCTGAAATAAGGAATCTAAATATATGTATTTACTCAACCCCCTCTGCTGGAAGCAGGATGTGACACTAGGTCAATTTTTAAGAAAAGTACAGCTGGTTTGAATTCAGAATTTTTCTTTCTCTTTAACTGGTTGCTTTATCACAGTTAAATAACCCAGTCTGCCCTACTATTTACTTAAGGCGGATAGAGAAGAGATGGGTTTATGCCTTTTCCAAGGATATTAGCATAAATTGAAATTCAAACAACTTTGTCCAGGAACTGAACTTGGTTTGTTGGTTCCATTTCATATGATGATAACCATTTGGCTAAGCACACCACTTTAAGTAGTCTAAATTGTAGTAACAGTTGGAGTAGATTGTTAAAATGGTTTCATTTTCATAACTAGTGGAATAAGGCCTTTTAAAAGATATTCTGAAATGATAAAATCCAATTAAATTGTCTAAGGGATAGATATTACTATTTACAAACCAATAGTATCAAGAAAGAGTACACCATCATGTCCCAACAGCTAGAAATATGTACATACTGTTCACTGATCAAGCATTAAATGGAAGTGTACAAAAAAGAAGACAGGCTTATTTGTTGATGAGTGTAAAGTACCCATAGCCATGCATCTTTACTCTATAGCAAGTCATGAGATAAAGTGTCTACTGTTTAAAGAACAGAGGCAAAAGAGGTTGAGAATGGGTTTCTGGTCTCTAATATGAGGCACCTAATGGACAATCCCATTCTCTAAGGGAGATGAGTACATTACAAAAGATTTTCAGTCTGATAACAAAAGCCTTTTTTGTGTATTGCAATCTTGTGTGATAATGAAGGTAGAGATTTTTTTTTTTTTTTTTGCTAAGAACTGTCAGTACCACTTCAACTTTGATTAAAATCATTCTCAGGTTTTATTTATGGTTTTTTTTTTTTTTTTTTTTTTATTCATAACAAACTTTTATTTGTTTATGAACATAATTCATATTTTTTTATTTGCATTGTGCTGAGCATTTATTATTGAGTTATCATCTCAAATGCCAAGGGAAAAGATTTGATTCTAACATCATAATCGTTATCACGTTCATCAGTCATTTCTGACGTGAATTTGAGTATACAAGAGTCGTTCAAAAAATTCTAAGCCTCATAAAGAAAGAAGATCATAGCTGTTTGTGGCAACACATTACCATTGTTTATAAAACTAAAAAAAAATCTAGTTAGTTTTTTCTAGTTTTATAAGAAGTGGTAGTGTGTTGCCACAATCAAAATGTTCAGCGAAAATCTTTGTTTGTGAGGCTTAAAACATTTTGAATGATTCATCTATGCATTTCTTGGGATTCTATTCACCAGTTTTGAGTAGGAATTATTTTTCTTTTAATGTTGTAAAGTTTATAAACTTTGCTTTAAAATCTAAAAAAAAAACCTGAAACATACAAAAACATGGAGAATTAAAGGAATATAATCTCTGCATAATGGCCAGCAAACTCATCATGCAGATTCATTGCTGTTGAATCCTCACTGGATGTCTAATATTTTATACCTTGTACCAAATCTAATGTAGGCTTTTGATTGACTGGTGTTAATGACATATCAACCTATTCAGGGTTAATTTATGTTGAGAGGTTAGGGAATTGCATTCATTGTATTTTTATATTTACATTGTTATTTCTTCAGTGTGTTTTTTCTTATATTTTTTTGCTCATGGTCCTGTCAAATAATTCTAAACAGATCAATTTGATGGGACCTGAACAGATACTACAGGGTGGACTGGAAATTAAGTGCAATGAAGGGGTACTCCACATTCCCCAGAGCTCCGGGACTGGTTAATGAACAAGTCATTCTTGGTGTGTTCAATTTTTATTTGGTGTCCTGTACTTCTAAGTAAAGCTTAGTATATACCTAATTAAAAAAAATAAGTATAGATGAAGAACTTAAAAGTAGAAAAAATAAATTCCAGTTAGTGTTGGAAATTAGGTACACAACAGAGCAATTATATATTTAGATTTACAAATTGCTTAATTGGTGAGGAAGAGTTATAACTTTAAGGCTTTTGCGATTTTCAGTTTTACTGAAGCTTTGATGGATACGTGAGATGTGATTTGATTACACCTCGAAACCAAGAAACCATACTGAAAAGGAAGCAAGAAGTAAAAATTCTGCCGTTAGAAAAAACTAATTATTAATAAAGGTTTACTACAAAATAATTATTAAGTTTTCTTCAATAAATGTACTTCTCCGTATTCACATGAACTAAGATTGTGCTATGCAAATCAAGCTGGCATATCAGTCAACCTCAAGATTTTTAGTTCAAATTTCTGGTTTAGACCTATACCTGCTGTTAAAGTCGACCCTCAGACTTAGAAGAGACTGGAAGGTCAAAATTCACCCTGTTAGCCTCAGTAAAAAAAGACTGATAGCCTGTAGCAAAAGCATATACTAAGGCCAAACAATTTGCATCATTACATTGACTTTTGTAGTTTTCTCTATAAAGTTACTATTTATATTGTAGAAAATTTTCAAGTTCAGTTTTATACCAATAGGTATTTTGTCATGAACCTTAATTTGTATTAAAGTTTTATTATTTTTTATTAATCTTGGTGTTAATATATTTGCCAAATATGAGTTTAAGATGGGAATGTCTGAGGCAGTCTGCTGAACACAGTGATAAAGGTTTGTAATTTAGCATAAGTTAACCTTAAGTTTTAGAGAAACATTTTTCAGACTGAAAAAGTTGACTTGTATGCCTCGATATACAGTAAGTAGGTATAAATTTAAGTTAATAATATCTGCATACAATATGTTATCAAAAAGTATAGAGACTAACAAGATGTAACAAGATAGCATATCCATGGTCTGAAATTTCCTCTCTTTGAATAGTGATTTTAGCTTAAAAGTAATGTAAAGCCAAATGAGGACTGGAGTAAAATGGATGAACTTTGGTGATGTCTTACCCACAATATCCAGCATAAGATATAAAGAATGGGAAATAAAGATTATTGAAATGGCTGGATACTTTTCAGACAGTTTATGGAAATCCTTGATCTTTTAATTCCCACACTGTCAAGAACTGATTTATTTCAAGCAGAACATTTTCTACCGGTTGAAAGCCAATTCTCAGTGTGGATCACTTACAACATATTCCTGGCCAAGTCTGATGCACATTGGTACCAAAATTTTATCTGAAAATTTTCCTAATTATTCAAATACTTTCAAGCATATTTTATGTGGCTGCAGCAGTCACACTGTCGACTAGAGTTAGATATTGTCTATTTTTGAAGGTTGTTAATGTAACAGGACATTTGCATAATCTTAATTTTAAATTTTGGGTAACAACACACCTTTTAAATTTTTATTATTTGTTGAAAAGTTACAGTAAAATTTATTTGTGATGTAGTTTTTAAAAATGCCTTTCTAGTTCAAGTCTATGCTAATATTTGAGAAAATATTTCTCTATTTTAGAGAAATGTTCTGTTTTTTGGACCGAAAAATTTAGTAATATATTTTTCTTAGTATTTCAGTAAAATTTGAATTATTATAACATGATCTTAAGGTAACATCCCTAAAAGAAGTCTATTTTTGGGTAAAAATTAAATATTTTCTATATGAGTATTAATTTTATTGTGGACTTTTGTCCTCATCTTGGTAGTTTTTGTTGTTTTTCTCAAATTTCACCTCTGGCCGTCTTTAGGTGATTAACTGTGACCTCGGATAAGAATGCCGAGTCTTGTAACTGTAGCCCCAGTAATTACTTCCTTCTGTAGTTGTTGTCTATCACACCACATTTTTGAACAAGTAACCCTCTGGCCAGCTTGGGTAGGAATTGAAACCGCTATCTTCTGACAATGATCACCTGGAACCGTAGAGTCTTAACGCCTCTATCCACTGCGCCACGGGCCCTGAAGGGCGATTGAGGTTGGATTTTTTTTTGGTCTTATTAATCCAATTATTTGTTCTCCTTATCTGGTCTTCCATAGTCGGGTCCATACTTAATTTGTAATTGTCTTTATTGGGGGTGGGGAAGAATTCCCAATAAAGACAATTTTCTATATATTTGAAAATATCATGAAAAAGCCAAGGTAGAACATATTACTCACATAAATATATTCTAAAACAAGGACCAATATGCTATCTCTTTAAAAGGATTTCACCCACTTCTGCCTTGGCTATTAAGAAAAATATCCATCATAAAATTAAAAAAAAAAAAATTAATAATGTTTTGTCATTAAAGTTGATTTAATGGAATAGATCATATGCCAGGTACATGACATGTACAATTCTATTAAAACCCAAATCATACAGTGTGTATTCATTTCATTTAGTTCAATAGAGCCATATGCTATTAATACTTCTCGAAAGTCTGGTTTTAGATGTAATTTTAAAAATTTTCATATGTGTGTCTTTCTAACACATGGCTATTTGGAGGTAATAGATGGGTTCTTGATAAAATTCCAGCCCATAAACCTGTGCCCATTGTATGATTTATATTTTTTGATATATAATGTTCTATCAAAATATTAATGAAATGGTCAATTTAGTCTACTCAGGGATGTCTCACAACCAACTGGAAGAGTATATGTTAATGCATTGATTAATTGCTAAATTACATCAAGGCCACGCAATAGATTTTCAAGATATTCAACACTACTGGATCTTTTCCAGACAGACATCATAGTGTTTAATGACAGTTATTTTTTTCTCCAAGATAGTATAATTTATGCTTGTTGATCAACAATGTTTAGATATTGGTATATTCTTTGATAATATTCTTATCTCCATAAATCCAGGCTAGCTGTGCCAAATTTAGGACAATTTTTTTCTTCGTGAACATGAATAGAATAAATAAACTGTTTCAACAACTACAACAGTACACATATGGCCAATAGATGTGAAAGTCTATTTAATGAACCAGATTAGTATTGTTTGCTAGTTAAAAACTAAATTCTAAAACTTTAAAGAGAAAACAAGAAAAAATAACTTTATTTCAGTTCAATACTTTCAAGATATACAACGCCCACAAGTCATCCAAATCAACTTGAAGAATTCTTTTCTGTATCTCACCCAATGCGGCAAGACTTTGCCAACTTGGAAGCAGCATTGATCTTTTTGGATTCATTCCATATAAATAAAATAAGTGTATATCTGTTTCAAATTTCTACTTTTCTTTGGAATGAGCATCTCAAAATACTTTTATAACATTCTTAATCTCTGTCTCTCTGAATCTACAAGTCTCAAAATCAATTACAGATAAGACACTTATAAAAAAAATGTTGCCAAATGTACTCCTGCTTCCAAAACTTTGGCCAATGTTTGAAAAATGATGTTTAGAATATCAGATAACACAAGTAAAAATACTGAATATAAACGACCTTCCTAAAGGGATTTTTAACATCCTTGTTAAGAGAGGGCTTATATCAGACAAGGACTAGTTTATATTCGGACCACTGAAGAATGTTTCTGCAGACATTTAAAAAGAAATAGCAAAAGTAGTGAATCAAGATCATTAGAAGACTTTTAGTTTGGCCTAAATGTAGAAAATTAATTTTTCATAATTTTTATAAGGGTTATTGAAAAATTACTGTCATGATCAAGAATGTAATCATCTTGAGCCATGAAATGTGTATGTGTTCCTAGATATTCATCCCAAAATTCAACTTATTAGAAACATCATTTGCCAACTTTCTTTCATCCCCAACCCTTTCACAAAAGAAATTCAATAAAAAATCACAAAATATCATTCCCCTTTTTTGCTTCAAGAACTTTTTAATGCTATTTTGTATTGACAAAATATCAAATTTTCCTGCCATATAGTTATGAAAGGGTTAAATTTCTTTATAACTCATGTCAAAAATAATTTGATGCATCCCTTCTGTTAGTGTATAAAATTGTAATAACTGGTCAAGATGGATTGTACTCACAGCACAGAAATGGACAGACATTAGTAGCAAAAATAAATTAGATTCTTTGAACTTGCTTTTGATCTTTTGGTGCGGAAAATAGGATAGCTGAAAAGATTTTGAAAGAAGAAGAGGACAAAATGACAGTGGATTGATGTCTGGACTGGGGATCAGTGTAAAAATAGTTATCTGATAGGCTCAGTGTATTCACTTATCATCTCTTTGGTTTCTTCCACTGTCTGTTATTTTTCTTTTCTTCATCTTTTCATATCAATATTTCTGATCCCTGCTCTTTTAATTCATATTTTAATTTACTCTTTAATTAAATTCATTTAATTTTCTTTCTTCCTCTTCTTTGCTATTTCTTTCTCTTTTGAACTTTCTTCATTTCCTTCTCTGACTTTTTTACTTCTTCTTCATTTTCTTTTGAAAGAAAAATCTTCTCTTTTACAGTATTTTTAAAAAAAAATTCTTTGGTATAGCATATTCTTTTAGATATTGTCTTTCTTTGTCTTAGTACTTTAAATTTTTGACATTTGTATATTGATGTACAGATTTTTAATTTATATATATATATATATATATATATTTATCCAACCATCTAGCATAAGCAACACATAACACAAGGTGAATTTTTCAGCAGAGTACAACTGGTTTGAATTCACTTTTCCTTCTCCTAGATCAGTTGTCTTGTAAGGTTAAAGAGCCAATTTTACCCTACTATATACCCATAGCTAGAAGAAAAAGTGATGGATTTATACATTTCCCAATGTGAATGCCAACAGCCTTGTCTAAGACTTGAACTTAGGTTATCAAATCAATTTCTTATAACAGTAAATGTTATGGCATAAATGCCCCCCCATCTCTCTCTCTCTCTCTCTCTATATATATATATATATATATATATATATATATATACCTACTTAGGTCAACATTATGAAAAACATATATCCAAATTGTTTTTTCTCCAAACAAAAATATCTCCATTTGTGCCTTTAAAGCATTAGAAAGGAATTTTTAAAAAGGTTTATATATGCTGGCACCAACTATCCGAAGTCTTATATGAAAATAAGAGAAAATGTTTTAAGATTGTTTGATCTTTGATATCAAATTCAAGTTTGAGCTAAAATATACTTCACTATACATTGCAGGTAATTTAACAAATATTCAAAAATTACCTGATTTTTAAGAAACTTTGTATCAGGCTTTTCTAAATTTCTATTAATTCTTTTAATGATAAAACGATTTTAAGAAGTGATTAGATACAAGCGTAAGACATTTGTGATCCTTATTTGTGGAGTTGGATGATATAACTTAGGTGAAATAGTGCTAATCTTCTAAATCTGGTTTGAACTTTGTTGGTGAGTTTTATGGTTCATTCGACTTTAGTCATGAGGTTACTTGAGTATCAATAATGCCTCAACTCTCATCATGAAAAGATGATAGCTAATGATAGATGGCAAAAAAGAAACCTGATCAACTTTAAAGATTTGCTTTCCACAGAAAAATTAATATTAGAAATTCAATAAAGTTTTTAAAAAAAAGTGAAACTGATAATGCAAGACTTATTTCTAATCATCTACATATAATTGTGAAAATTTTTGTTGGTCTGTCCTCTATAGCCAAATGATCTGATGTAGAGCTACTGAAATTGGCATGCATATTCATTGGACACAGGAGAAGGTTTAAAAGTAAAAAGAAATAAATTGTGTTCCCTATGAGAAAAGATGGCTTGCAATACAGCAATAATCAATATTGCTGCAATTTTTTACTATAAAATTAAAGTTTCCAAATTGTAAGGATAAATAAATTAATCAAAACTATCATTTGCTTGTGTCCAAACAATTGAATGGTGCTACATTGTCACTGTTACATACAATACTTGAAACCATTTTACTTAGTGTAAACAAATGATTAATAGTAAATAAAATTATTAGTATTGGATAGAAATACTTGAAACCATTTAACTGCATGCAAAAGGATGAGTTCAAGCTCATTTAGAAATGTATCTACAAAATGAGTTTATGAATCATATGTAT
The DNA here is from genome assembly GCA_963585895.1 of Sepioteuthis lessoniana. NCBI lineage: Eukaryota > Metazoa > Mollusca > Cephalopoda > Myopsida > Loliginidae > Sepioteuthis > Sepioteuthis lessoniana. The sequence continues at coordinate 4,133,862 of OY757925.1, forward strand.
TTACAGTACGTATGTGTAAAAACAGGATTTGGCATTAATAACCTACAGAAGTTGATATGCTATAAAACCTAACCAAACCAAACCTGTAAGATATGAATACAATAAAAAATGATATAAAGAAACTATTTGAAAATATTGAAATAATCTCATATCTCAAAGCAGTAAATATTTGTGTGTGTATATATATATATATATATATAAGATACATTAGCAAAACAAAACCATTTACAAAACATAAGTCAATGAAATATAATTATCACCTCACTTTTTCTCATGTCCTCACAAATTATTGATTAACAAAATATTTACCAACAACCCATTAAATTACAAAGCAAAAAAAGGGGCTTGATAAGTCATTTAGCTAAATAACCAAATCAAATCCAGGATTATCCTGTTTGCATTTCACTTCATGCTAATGCCCATAGAAAAAGCACAAATCTTTCTTTACTCCCAGCTATGGAGAAGTAGAGGGACAGGCTGGGTTCTTTAGCTTTGCTTAGGCAACCAGTCTAGGAGAAAAGAAAAGTCTGAATATAAACCAACTCCACTTAAAAAAAAGTTGACCTTGTGTTGAGTAAATGCACAGAAATGATGAAAGGCATTTAAAAATATTCTATTTCTGGTTAACTAACTCATCATGAATAGTTTTACAGTCATTTTGATCAAAGTCTTCATAACATACTAACGATATTACTAATTTCTAAATGAGTTAAAATAACTTCTTAATATATCTGGGTGTTGATATCAGAAAGGAGAAATAAAAATCAGATGGTTGCATATGAAGTGCACAATCTTGTAAGTTTCAACTTCAATCAGCATATATGTGTGTGTGTGTGGGAGTTCAAGGCTGATTGGAAATATATTACCTTAATGAGCCATCAGATACTGCACTGATGTGTGAGTTTCTTCAAGCTTAGATGTAAGGTATCTTGCTTTATAGTTAAGATCAAAACATAAATAGATATTTGATTCTTGCTTCAATATGATTTATCTTTAGTTTATTCCATTTCATGTCTGTGTCTGATTACTGAGAAAATAAAAAAAGTTATGTAAATTTATGTATAAATCTTGTAGGTGAACCTTTATATCAAAGACATCTCGATATCACAAAGTAGATATATATGTGCAACAACATCAACTTTGACAAATGGCCAAACTGACAATAAATTCAGTGTGAAAAAGCTCCTATTAAAGGTCTACTAAACTACAAATCTATCCATATATTTCTCTGTATTGGATAGTTTGTTGTTATAGATGAGAGATGATAATTGAACAACTTATCGTCTGCATCATTTTATTAATTGTACAAAGATAGAACTATATAAATTTAAAAAAAAAATTATATACAAAAACTGCTACATAAATAGCAGTTTTACTTCCACTAAAGTCTTCATCAGATGATGACCCCGGGTTCAGGCATGGTTTCAGGGCCAAAGCATCATTACCACTAACCCAGGGTGCCCCAGCAGTATATCATAATACTACCAGACTTTATTGGATGGTGTTTGATCTGTACGAATGCCATAACTGCTCAGATACAGTTACTGTCTTGTTTTGGATCTTTTTTATATATACCTTCTTCTCTGCTGGTGAAAGTCCGAGTTTGGTTAAAAATGTAGAGTCTGAGTTTGAAATAAAACCTTGACATCCAATCCCAAGAGGAAATATATCTGTTGACCAGCCATTCTTAACACACTACTCCCGCAGGTCTTTGTACTTTTCAATTTATGCTGATGTGCCCTGTCAATGTTGACCTTGAAAGGGATCGTTAATTTAGCAATGATAACTTTCTTTGAATTAACTGACCAAATTATGAGATCTGGAAGCTGATGTTATTTCCGTTGGAAAAGGGAATTGCCAATTTACGTCAGCAATAACGTGCCAGTTCATGCAACCATCAAGCAATGTTTGTTTGTGCCTATTCCTATTTGGAGTTTTTGAAATGTTTTGTTCTTTAATAAACTGTATACTTGTTTTTATATATGAAATTTTATTGGTAGTTTCACAACACATTTTTACAATCCCAGCAATTATTTCTTAGATTTCATTGTGTCTCCACAGGGAATACTGATATCCAGTTAGAACGTGTCTGAGATTAGCAATTTTCCCACATGCTTTGCAAAGGTTGGATGTACATAACCCCCAGATTTTTAAATTTACTGGTGTTGGTAATATGTCCTAAACTGCCTTAATGAGGAAACTTAATAGTTCAAGCTCTATTTGCTTGATGTTGCTCCATGTGATGGTCCATGCACCTTGTTTGGGTTGCACCACTGCTATGGCGTGACTCTTGCTTTCCTCAAAATGATGAATATCTTCTGAAACCAATCTTAGTTTATTCTTTGTGGTCTCTTTTGACAACCTCCATTGTGCATGAAGACCAAGTTCAGTTCTCCCAGTTGCCACCGAGCCAATTACTTCTTTCATTTTGAGGGAAGATTTATTTAAATGTGCAAACATTCACATATTTGTACAACTTGCTTGCTAATGGTTGTGTTCTTTATATGAATAGATAGAGAGTAGTCAGATGTTTATAACAATAGTCGGAAGAAATTTTTAGTACCATCAGTTTTAAGGTAAAAGTCTTCTAATTCATTTTAGATATTTTAATGCAGATATGTTTTGAAGATTTTGAGATCTTGTATTTTATTGATCATTAATAAACTACTAACAAAATGATAAAAATTACATATATATATCAAACAATAACTTGTCAATTTTACCCTTGGAAGTGATGGTTAATAAAAACTGGACAAGTTTATGAAAATTGAATACAAGCTAAACATTCTCACTGTTGTATAAAATTCCCTATTGGTAAGGTATAGAATATGTTGATTGCATCCCCTGCTGAGAGGTAAGATCCCCACCACAAAAAAAAGAAGTATCTTAAGAATGAAACCAAACTGCATCTGATTGTGAGGTTCCAATTCTTGTGATCTGAGAAGTGTAGAGTATCACTTCATTGCCATTACTCCCAAGTCCACTCTGATCTAGAATGATAATATCTATTCCTTTCCCATTTATGGGCTAAATAGATCATTTGGAAAATGATTTGTATTTGATAGGATCATGTGTCAAAAAAAAAAAAATTTCAACAACCAGTTACACAAAATATATAAATACAGATATATAATGAAGGTGATTCCTTAATCGATAGACAAGATGATATGCTGCTAAAATCTATCAATATTGTTTAAAATTTAGAAAAAACAAACTTTTCAAACATATGAAAAATTATGTGTATTTGTTGATAGAATTTGTGGAAAAGAGAAATCACAACCAAAATACTATATTAAGATAGGTATTTAGGTGGGAGATCACTACCAAAATACTATACACAGATATTTAGGTGAGAGAAGTATACCACAGAAAATAAAACAATGTATTGCAATTAAAATCATCTGGCTCTACAACATTCTGATGAATTATAAATGTTATGAGAGGGTGATATACAGAAAGTAAGGAATCTAAAATGGAACTAGATTTATGATACACCAAATCCGAGGAGTCCATTGGAAAACAAACTTAACAAAGATATATATTGGAAAAACTTTCATTGTTGTTTATAATATATTCAAACCCCTAGAATTCCTTAAATGTCTAAGGTTAATTATATCTTTATTCAGACATTTCTCTCTTTCTCTTCCAGTTGAATCATTCTATTCTCCCTCTTCACCTTTCTATTACCTATATACCATTCAGTGCATGCACACACACACACACACACACACATATATATATATTATCATTATTATTTTATCAGCATATTCTCATTCAGTTCAATGAAACAATGTACTATGTCTTAGAGAACTATAAATAGTGTTCGTGTAATACTTGTATCGATGAAAATTCAAGACCTAAGACAGACAGGATGATAATGGAAAATTCCATTCACAAGCTACAAAAGATAAAAAGAAACAAAAAGGAGAAGAAAAAGAAAGAATTAAAAAAGTGAATAAGGCAATAAAATAAAAATGAAAGATGGCCAGCTCATTAGACTGTTAATTCTATTGAAAACATCAAAGAAGGCCAGAAATAACACAGCATCACAATGAGCAATGAACACATCTTCATATAAATCAACAGAATCAAAGAGAACTGTTAAGTCTACCTTAGAGATAGACACTGGTATTTACAAATGCCTAGACAGTGCCACTTCACTTTTCCATTTTCCCTTCTCCAGTTCATTTATTCATTCTATCATTCATTTATTCTGAGGTTCATTTATTTATTCACTCTCATTCTATCATTCATTTATTCTGAGGTTCTTTTATTTTGTCTCACTCATTCTATCATTCATTTATTCTGAGGTTCATTTATTTTGTCTCACTCATTCTGTCATTCATTTATTCTATCTCACTCATTCTATCATTCATTTATTCTGAGGTTCATTTATTTTGTCCCACTCATTCTATCATTTATTTATTCTATCTCACTCATTCTATCATTCATTTATTCTGAGGTTCATTTACTTTGTCTCACTCTTTCTATTATTCATTTATTCTGAGGTTCGTTCACTCATTCATGTCATCTCCTACAATCTATCACTGATTTATTCTTTTATTCATTCACTTTATCTCCCTCTCTAATAAGTTTGTTCACTTATTCAATACATTTATTTAAACACAATGCAACTTTATGCAAACACTTAAACACTCATAAGAAGTGTGTTCAAAGAGTATTGAGACTGAAACTGTATTTACCAAGACAGAAATAAACAATGGATGAAAATAGTTCCCTTGGCATTCAACACAATTATCCCAGCAAGTTTTCTCTTAGTCAGAGCACCTTCGAAAACTTTTCTTTTGATAAGGTTTGAAACTGTGTCAATGTATTTATTTTTATGTCTGTGACTTCAAATCTTCCCAATGAGATGAATTTTCAGTTTAGGAAAAAGAAAATGTCAAATCAAGTAAAGTCTGGTGATTAGTAAAGGGTGATGCTCTGGCACAATCTGGTGTTTGACTTCAAGAACTCTCTTGAAATAGAAAGGTTTTTGACTATTAAACTGTGTACTTACGCTAAACTGAATTATTTGAAATGAAACTGTACTTATGATAAACTGAATTGTTTAATATAGAACTGTTTCAACATTTAATTGTGTGTAAACAAAATCTACACTTAAACTAAACTGAACTGGTTGAATAAACTGAATAGCTTGAAATAGAGGTGTTTTTAACAATTGAACTGTGTGCTCATGCTAAATTGAATTGTTTGAAATAGAACTGATTATTTGTATAAAAATGGATTTGGTATCGAATAACCCACAAAGGTTGATATGTAATAAACCCCAACAACCAATTAAATTGAATAGCTTGAAATGAAATGTTTTGACAAACAGTGTACTCATGCTAAACTGTTTGAAATAGAACTGTTTATTTGTATAAAATGGATTTGACATTAAATAACCTACAAAGGTTCATATGCCATAAAACCAAAACAACTTCTGGATACTGGCTTCTTAATATTTTTGGAAATAAGCACTGACTTATCTGGGCTTCACCCTAAATATCTAAATATTGTCACTTTATTACATAAGCTGGTCAGTTGTGCACACATCTTCATTCAGATTTTTTAAATTAAAAAATGAAAGATTCAGTTTCAGTACTTTTTATCACACACTGGTAAATGATGAGCGGGGGCATTAAAATAATTATGCAGAAAAAGTGATGAGTTTGGTTTGAACAAAAATGGCAGGCTAATGGGTTGTCATAGTTAGAAAGTTATCAATCACAGTTAGGTCACCTGGATTAGAAATGTATGATGTTGAAAGACCTAAAACTACTGATGAACCCAAGAACATTGCTGATCTGCATCCCAATATCTATTGATAATGTGTCTTGAGGAATTGTTATGGTAACATGAACCACTATAAAATGGGATCTTTTTGGGATATAGAAAAAGAATTTTCAGTTAGATTAGATTTGTTAAATAAATTTTCATACTTACATAATTATGAAAAGAAAATTCTTTGTCAGTTGTGGGAGGTGAAATGTTAATCTATGAAGCTTAAAGATGTATATAGATGTGTATGAAAAGAATTTTGTGTTAAAGGAAATCTTCAACTGTGATTAGTTCTAAAGATAAGTAAACGGTTAAAGATATATTTGATTATATAACTTTATTAAAAATTATTTTGATTTATTATGATAATTTTCATTTTTAGTATCTATTGTTATCTCTGTTTAATTTTACCTTTAGTTTAATAATCTGAAAATATTAAACATGAATAAGAAAATATAGAGTAAGAATGTTTTTGATATTTTATTAGTGATTTTCAAAGAATTTATGTGTGTGTGTTTGTGACATAGCAAGATTTTTATTTCAGCAATGCATTTAAGATGCTCCCACTTAGAGATTAGAACAATTTCCACTCTGATTAATGATTATTTGGTTGAGTTTACATTACTATAGAATGTCAATATGATAGATATATATCTGTGAAATATTTGTGAGAATCCTTCACTCTTTTCTAAATAGAAGTATCAGTATCATCATGAATGGATGCTATACTAAGAATACAAGTTGAAATACAATCTAGAATTCTATTAAAAATCCTCCGATGAAATAATATTTTACTACAGTAAAAAATGGAAAGTTCATGATGAAAACTTGCAGTTCTCAGGACTGATATCAAAATATCATAAAAACATATTGATATATACTTAAAATATTGAAGGGGACAACCGATAAAGCTTTGCTGTTTAGATTAAGAAAAATTGTTTGAATAAAAGAAAAAGTTTGCTGAAATGACAGTGAAAATTATACGATTAACCAATGCTGTTTTATCTTTCAATTTCAGCAAATTTTAGTTGGCATGCTAATTTATTTTAATGATAGACTAAGATTCTTGGTCATATAATGGTGATTAGCATGGAAAATGGTATCGGCAAACAAGTCAGATTTTAATTTTAGTTGCATGAGTTTACTTCACACTCATGCTCTCTGTAACGGCATAACTATTCTTCTCCCTATATCTGCCCCCATCATCAGAGATGTTGATAAAATAGTTCTTTGCTACCATACTATAATAAGTAGGAGTGGACTGCATCTGATAGATAGTCAGATAGAAAGAAAAAGACTTGAACTGATATAGATAGATAGTGTATCTGTTAGATAGGAGTGGACTGCATCTGATAGGCAGATAGTAACTGATAGGTACAGTCTCTATCTGTTCGATAGTAATGGACTGTAACTGATAATTTAATAAACCACCCCCTCATAGTTAGCTTAAAAGTTGAGGCAGTAGAAATAGTTAAAATCTGTTACACCCCTTGTAACCTCAGACAGAATCTTCATTGTTATTCTTTTTCAGTTAAAAGAAATGAAATAAAAAATAATATTTTGAAATAAAAGAAGTGAAATAAAAAATAATATTTTGAAATAATTTGTTTAAACTCTTTCATCTATTAAAATCATTTTCTCCATTATATATGTTAAGTACATAAATAATAATTTATGTTGATGTCCATATTCCTTTCTCTTATTGAATGTTCCAATTTTAAAAAGTTTGATTTTTCATATCAGTTGTATAATCGTTTGGAATATCTTTATTACTATAGTCTAAATTTTAGAAAATCTGTTCTGGGTTATAATCTAGGAGGTTGCAAACCATTTTTTTTCTTCCTATATACAATCGATGGAAGCTGATAAATACTGGTAAATATTATAAATAATACTAATTATTAAAGTTTAACTTTGGCAGCCATTTAGCTTGATATAATTATATCCAGTTTGTAGGATGTGTGCTTCTTGTAACAATTAATATTGTAGGAAATGGAATTGGCAACCCTAGTTGAAATCCTAAATGGGGCTTTCTTCATTTCATTTTGTGCTAATACCCTTAGAAAAGTAAGAATCCATTGGTTCTCCTTTTATCTAGGTATAAATGGTAGGGCAGTCTGGATTTTTTAATCCAGGTAAGGTATCCATCCAGTCTAGAAGAAAACTGAATTCAAACCAGCTTTACTCCTCTAAATATTTGACCTTGTATCACATCCTATTTACCAATGATAAACGACACGTCTAATGTCATACCCAGGACAACACATTTTTTTTTAGTGGGTAGACTTATTCCTGTGCAGAGATTGCCCTCAGCAAATAGTAAGTCCTGCCAACAAGGCAAGATGTTTCTGTAAGCTTTGTTCTTTATTAACAAGGTTATTTTACTTATGCTTTTTTTTGTTTCATGCATCAGAGTATGTATGAAAGTAAATGTTAATACTCTAGATAATGACGTGATAGTTTCATTTGTAAGAACCTCCAAGATATTTTTCCTTGGAATCAATGCCCACTCACAGCAGGTGATTACAAATAATCTATGTTAAATGCCAAGAACCATATCTATGGAAAATATCCTAGTAATGAGATAAGTACAACTTGTTTGTAAGATATCTTCAATATCCTGCAATTAAGTAATTAAAAGAAAATAAGATTTAACAAGTAGGTATTCAAGTGGTCTTTAAAGTGAACTTTGTGTTACCTTTTTTTGTTTTAGATAAATATTATAGTATATTTCTGCTTTAGAAAATAAACTTTCATTGCATAAATGCAAACTAAATAGATGTAAACTGAAGGATATTGATTGAATAGAATCAAGTATATAGACAAATGATTATGAATAGATTAAGATCAAAAGACATAAATATTAATATTTATCCATCTGTCTTTCTCTCTCTCTCTCTCTCTCTCTATATATATATATATATATATATATATATATATATATATAGATGTATGCGTATGCGATTATATATATATATATATATATATATTATGTGAGTGTTGGTCATCAGTAAATCACTTTGTGGTTATGTTTTGAACCAAGTGCAATATAATATGGAGAGTGCTTAATATCTAGGATAGAGCTATTATAATAATGATAATAAATAAATATATATCAGATATATATATATTTAATCCATGGATTAAATATATATATATATATATCTAATATATATGGATTTGTTAAGACTACACAGGGGGTTAGAAAGCCTGGCACTTACTGTTTTTAGGGTTAACCATTATTCCCTCTTAAATGCTATTTCACTTTGTATTTAAAACAGAATTAGTTTTGATCATTTGGATGCCCTAAGCATTGTTTTATGTTGTCCTCTTCTAAAACAAACCCCAAATAAATTCATTCTTTAAAAAGACATAAATTGAACAAAAATTATAAAATAATTCAATAAAATGGGGCAAAGAAAAATATATTATTATAAATAAATATGAAATAAAAAAAATATATTCAAATAAGAAATACACTGAGTAAAAATAAAAACCAGGTGGAAACAACTATGAAAACTTGAAAAACTGTATGAGCATTTTTCAGAAATTCTGGGTAGCTCAAAAGTTTCTTCAAGAAGTTCTTTCATCTTAGATTGGCAATGAGAAAAATAAGAGCCATACAATTCATTGAAATGAAGTATATTTTGCATTACCTTAATAATAATTGTTTAACATTGGCTACTGTAAATATGATTCATGATTTTAAAAAACATGATTTTGTGAAGGTGCTTTAGTGTCTCTCCTGATAGGTGCTGTAAGACAGCCAAGGCTTCAATATAAAATGATCCAAATCTCATCATTGCCTTTGTCAGTTGATTTCTTGGGATCAGATGAAGAAATGAAACCATTCCTACCACAGCACTACTACAATCAACTCAGATAATTGTAAGAGTTCTGAAGACCTGAGGAGACTTACTGTCACCAAAACTCAACTTAGAGCTGGTGTGAAAAACTCACTAGGAATAATAATAATAATAATAGTTGCAAAGTTGGAAGACTTTTTTGATTAGAGGAGGATAAACTGATTATCCATGTGTTTGCTAAGATGAGTCAAATGAAATTCAAATGTCTTAATTAAATTGTTAAATCAACCAAGTAAATTCTTTCAAGTCCAATTAAGATAGGAATACATCAAGAAGCTGACAAATCCATCCAGTTATATTCCTCAGAAATAGAGATAATATAATTAAGATTAACTCAACAAGTTGAGATTTTATTTTATTTTTATTTTTGAAAGGACAAAAAGAAAGATTAAAAATTGCTGAACTGAACATATATAATTTACACTGTTGATATTTATCTGATCCCATTGAAAATTTTAAATAACTATTTTTACTGCTTTTAGGACGTTTTTGGCTATACTAATTTTTTTAAAATTCTTAACAGTATTTTTTCTTTATGTATATAACTTTTTTTTTTTTTTAAGGAAAGATACATTTGAAAAAGCAACTTTGTTACCATTATATCTAGTTATTCTTTTTTTTACCAACATTTTATCATTTTAATACTTTCTAGAAATCCTGATGTAAATTGATATTTCTTAAAGACAGCTTTAAATTTAAACCTGTTTTTATCCTCACTGTTTATTAATTTTTATATATTTTGCTATGTTTTTAAAAAGGATTTTGATTTTGTTGATTTTTATTTTGATAAAAGAAAAAATGTTTTAAATACACTAAATGACCCATAACCCCCACTCGGTTCCAATGATAACATTGATGTTTCTACTAGCGAAAGAGTGAATGAAGCATTCTAATTAAGATATCAAGAATTTTGATAATTAAAAATTCATATTCAGTATTAATGCAGACCCCCATTCTATCATCCTTCAGTTGCAAATTGATGTGTATTGCTACAATAATAATAAGCTTATGTACTGTTTTCACTTTGTTATGGCTACATGCATACATGTTATATTTATCTGTGTGTGTGCACACACACACACACACACACACACACGCATATATATATATGATAAAAGTGTTTTTATTTGATAAAAATCTTGATAGTGCTCAATACAAGAAAATGCAGAGCAATATCATAAAATATTTCACTTGTTAAAAATAAATGAGATGTAAAAGAGGTTAAAAAAATCAAGACTCAGATTTTCATGATTTTGATCCTCAGTTGAGTTAATATTGCACACATCTTCATTTTTTCCAGTATTAGGATATTAGCTCCTATGATGATTACAATTAGAAAACTCAGTCATGACTTTTTATCCTGTTTTATATCTTTTACACAATACATTATTTTACAATATATATATATATAGGAGAGAGAGAGAGGGAGGTGGCTGTGGTGCAATGGTTACCATTGTTGGAAATGAACATGGTGATTTAAGTTCAAATCCTAGGCAAGACTTTTTATATTTCACATTGTGTTAATATTCTTGGAAAAGGTAGGAATCCAACTATCCTCCCTCCAGCAATCAGAAAATAGTAGAGCAGACTGGGTTCTTTAACCTTGGTATGGCAACTGGTCTAGAAGAAGGAAAACTTTGAAATCAAACATTTTAAACTCTGCTTAAAATTGACCTTGTGTCACATCCTGCTTGTGTAGAGGGGTTAGTAAGTATACAAATATATATATATATATATATATATATATATATATATAGGTTTATTCATTTCAATTGTGTAGTGGACCTAGTTTTAAAGATTTAATATAGAAATAACATGTTTCTTTACTATCTATTTGTGAATATTTCAGACAAGATATATGCTCAGCAGATGCATATTTTAAACATTTACAATAAACTTATCTTGTGTTTGTACTATTTGTTATTTTTTGAAACATTGAAATATTCACTTTTTACAAAACATTTCAGCAAAGCACATAGAATCATTTTTTTAAAATTTAATCTTTAAAAGATGATGTAACTAAAACTTAACCAGTTATTAGCTAAATTAAGATTAACTGTTTAGTAAGTATATGATTCATTAGTAGACTGATTTTGATAGCATGTCAACTTGTCTGGGGTTATTTTATACCTAGTGGTTTGGAAATATGGAAATAGTGTTAATTGTTCATTTTTGTATAGTTGTTTCTTAAAAGTTTTTTTCCTCACAGTTCTATGATATCAAGTATACCAATCTAATACAAATAATTTTCACACAGTTCTATGATATCAAGTATTCCTATCTAATACAAATAATTTGCACACAGTTTTATGATATCAAGTATTTATATCTAATACAAATAATTTGCACACAGTTTTATGATATCAAGTATTCCTATCTAATACAAATAATTTGCACACAGCTGTATTATTTCAAGTATTCCAATCTAATACTAATAATTGTATGGTTCCAAGTAACTTTTTATATTCAATAATAGATATTTGTTTGCACAAAGTTATATCTTTATAAGTAACTAATAATTATCCTGTGTAAAAAAAATCATAGATCAAATAATTTTTCTTGATCAAAATAATCGACAGTTATATGGCATTGAGTAATCCTACCAAATATAAATAATATTCAAAGAGATTTATTTGACCCATAGATGAGACCCTAACAGGTAGAATCTGGCAATGAAGAAGCTAATACTCCAAGGTTCATTCTGGTTCACTTGATGCAGACTGAAGAATAATCAAACTGGAAATTTTAATACTAAACCTATTTCAAATTACCTTTGATATGATGCTTTTTAGATAATCTAAAAATGATTATTTCTGAAAGTAGTTGGAAGCACCTAACGTTTTTCATCAAACTTCTTTTCACATAAATTTTTAAAGGTTTTAATTTTTTAATAATTCAAATTTAAACTTAATTTTAAATGTACCATCTGTGTGGCTTTCATACTAAAGTAGTTAAAATAAGGTAAAGTTTGAAAATTGAAATCTTTCAAAGAACTTGATTGACTTTGTCTAAGTCGTCAATTTACGTAACTCAGTAGCAGTATCTCATTTACTGAAATTGATGCTAACATACACATAGGTAAAGCATAGATCGCTATTCTTAGGTTATCAAACATATCTCTCTGATAGATATAAAAGGGGAATTTTTACAAACTGTAGCTTTATCAGTACTATTAAATAACTGCACTACCTGAACTTCAACAAAACAACCAGAGAAAAATATAGATGGGAACAACACAAAGATGCTATTTGTTTTGAAGAAATCTTGGAAGCAGCATCTTACAAAACGGACCTCCCATTTCACAAACCATTCAAGTATGATGAGGAAGACATTTGACACTGTTAGAAAATGTAGGACAAAGTCATAACCAACATTTTCCTATGAACCCCCTATTATTGGCTGATGATCAAAAACGTAAAAATGTCAGACACTCGATTCTGTCTAGAGGACTTACCAAGAGCAATAGTTGATGGGCACAGATGATGAGAGAGAATCAGTGGAATCTGTGCTGTCAGCACACTTTGATAAGGATAAGTTTACTGTCTAAATTGCTTACTTTTATGACCAAAACAAAAATAAAAAAACCCTATTAAATGCATGATTAAAATTTTTGTCACATTGTTAAAAATATTTTGAAGTAAATTAACGAGTCATTTCTGTTTTGGTTAATAGACCTATTGAATGTATCTCATGCTTGACAATATTTTCAAGGGCTTTATAAGCTCAGATAAAACATTAGTAATTATTGTAATTTTACATTTCTTTCTTTCTATGGACCAAACACACAAATATATTACTTAAGGAATATAGTTGAATAAAGTTCAAAAGAATTCTTTCGTGTAATAGAGCGACAAGATAATATTAGTTATAGTACTTTGATAGAAGAGATAGATTTGTCTTTTGGTAATAAAAACTAATATACCTTGAGGAGAAAGAAATATTTGATTATGTTAGTTATTTATTTGGTTGAGTATGTCTTTTCAAAACAAGTTGAACAAAAAAGTAAGCTTATATAGTTATTTCTAAGACCATAATTCAATAAATGTTTCTCAACTTTGATAGAAGGCTTTCCTAATAGCTTGTAATTTTAAACTCATGTAATTGGTAATGTCAAAGAAAATCCGATAACTGTCCTTTGATTAGCTGATATGCAGCAAAGAGAAGGGCCTTTTTATGAGGTCTGGAAATTCACAGCACTTGGTTCAGTATGCAGTCAAATGAGATTCAGTATCTTGTTGTCACGAAAGAAAATTGAAATTTTGCACATTTTTCAGATTTATTCTCCAAGAAGACAATAAATAATTATCTGCCTGAGAGAATGGGCATATTCATTGCATGCCTGATGAGGTGTTACGTAATAATCCCCAAAACTCATTCTTGCCCTCTTTTGACTTTGTTCTCCTACTCCTGCCATGGAACAATAAAAACATATGACTATGGTTATTTTATGTTTTAGGTTTTTTTTTCATTTTTTCACAATATTCACCTGTTTCCACTTTTTCCCTTCCACATGCTGCTTTTTAATAGAATATGTGCATATTTCGAGTTCTTGAGACACATTTGTGTTTGCTTTCAATGCTACTTGTGTGTGTGTGTGTGTATATATATATATATATATATATATATATATATATATATATATATATATGTTAGATATCTTTCAATGTGTAATTAGCCCAGTTGGCTGGGGCCGTCAAATAAACTGACTGCATCACTGCAGAGGAGTAAGACTCCTCCAATGAGTATCCTGATTATGACATGAAACAATTTGATGGCAAGGTTTTAGGTAGTGACACACTAAGGCATGTGGAGTACCCCTTCATGGCCATTATTCCCATGTCTACTCTGACCTGGTGTGGTAGCACCTAAAAGAGTCCAATAAATGGGTCAAATAGAACTGTTTGACATTTGAACTGCATCCAAACAAGTGACTTATGTTGAAGTGAATTGTTAAAATAGAACTGTTTGACCATTTAATGGTGTGTAAACAAATAACTGATATTTAATTGAATTGTTAGCAATAAATTAAAATACTTGAAGTATTTAACCTTGACTTAACTAATCATATATATCTTGTATATATTTATAAAATGAATTTGGCTTTAAATAATCTACAATAGTTGATATGCCATAAAACCAAACTAAACTAAATCTGTGTGTAAATAAGCTTATTTTATCTTTCCTTTCATTCATTCAATGATAATATATTGCATATATTATCATCATCAGGATCAGAGAAATCCATGCTGAGGATATATTGCATATATTATCATCATCAGGATCAGAGAAATCCATGCTGAGGATATATTGCATATATTATCATCATCAGGATCAGAGAAATCCATGCTGAGGATATATTGCATATATTATCATCATCATGTTGTGCTGCTAGCATGGATTTCTCTGATCCTTCCCCGCCATCAGCCTCTCTTTTAGTGTGGAGATGTCACCTCTTTAGTTAAAGCACATGTCGTCTATTTTGTTTGCATTCACATGGAGGCCTATGCCATCTGTTGCCCATTCCAGACTAGACAGTAGGGATTCAGCCTGTGAGGGAGTATTTGCCAGAAGCACTATGTTATCAGTGTAGTCCATGTCCGTAATAGTATAGGTGGGGTATTATCTGCTTCTTGCCTTTTACAGAGTAAAGCCATTTTCTTTCATTAAATCTATCAATGATTGAAGTACATAGTGTAGGCAAATTATGAACAAGTATGGGACTAATGTGTCCCCTTGCAGCACACCTGCTACAATGTCAAAGAAATATGTGTCTCCATTAAGTGAGTGAACTTTTACTTATATGTTTACAGAGCATTATAATGGCTGCAACGATTTCTTTGGGGAGACCATAGGCTAGAAATATTTGCTCCATCTTCCCTCTGTATATAGAGTCAAATGCCTTAGAGAAATCTACAAATAATAGTGTTGCCTTGAGGTTTTTTGTATGAACACCTTGTAAAATTCGACATATAGTTGTGGATCGATTTTTCTGAAAGCCATTTTGGTTCTTCCTAAGAATTTTCTCCGTTTCAGGTTCAATGCGGTTGAGTAGCAGAGCATTGTAAATCTTGGCTGCGATGGAAGTTAGGGTTATACCTCGGTAGTTTTTGGCAATTCCGACTCACTAATGCCAACATTGATCCTTAGTAGGGATTTAACTAAATATCTTCTCTACCTCCAAGTATTCTAATTACAATAAAGCTGCTGCTAATTTGAGAGGTAAAAAAAAAAAAAAAAACGCTATATACAGATATTCTGGTAGCAAAAGATCTACACAACACCATATAACTCAAATAATCCAACAGTTAAATCATTCTTTATTAGGTCATTAAATGTAGAATTAAAATATCTATCAAAGATATATTTTGATTGAAAATTGATTTTGTAAAACTAAAACAGATTTTTTTTTCTGCTTAATTTAAAATTTATGTTTAGGTATTATATATATATCTATAGGTAATCAAGTGGGTTGGTTTTCTGTTTAACTAGTAAGTAATTTTCAGATTAGTGGTAGATTATGAGGTAGATAGTTTTATTAAGAAGGTTTGTAGGTAATTCAGTGAGTCACCTGAAAAACCTACATTATGTCTTAGATTGGAGACATTATTTTAAAACTTGGCAAAGTAAAAATAAATATTTCTTGGAAATGCAAATAACAAGATCAAGAAAATCTAATTTATATAAACATAAAAGTTGTTTTTTTTTATCATTGACTGTGATAATGTTATTAGTATTGTTAAACCATGAAATTATCATCCATTTCTCTTTTTTTTTTTTTTTTTCTTAATTGACACAAGAAAACATCAGGTAATTGAAAACAGACGAAAATCTTCAAATAATGATTGTTTAAAAAAATACCTTTACATGGCCTTATAAAAAGATCAGAATGTTGTATCTGTTAATTTTTTTCATATTGAAGTTGAGAAAAACTTTCTTATTCGAATTTGAATTTTAAATTAGTTCAACATCAGCTGACTTTGCCCCCGAAAGTCTTTGAGCAACAATAATCAAAAAGTAAATGATGAAAAAGTTTATAATACCTATCCATCCATAATTGTCCATATGTAAAGTCCTATATATTTTTTAATAAAAATTTGATTTTCTTCTGAACCAAAAATAGCAGGATTTTTCATTTCTAGTGAAATATTAGACAATAAAAATTGATATTATTTACTACCAAGCTCCATGGTACTGAAACTTGAAAAAGTTTGAATAGGTAGCAGTCCAGCAGCATCCGCCATACTCATTCAACCAAGTTCTTAAATGAAAATATGATACGACTCAAACCATATCAAAAGATGTGTTTCAGAAGTGTTTGGCCAATGGAAATTTTGATGAAATAAATGTGTTTAATCTCAAGAGGACTATTTTGGAGAAGATTAATGTTTCATTCCTTGTTCATTTCTGTCTTGGTAAATACAGCTTCAGTCTTAATATTTTAAATACACTTCCTATAATGTTTACAACAGAGTGTTTTACAGAATTGTATATTATTCTAGGTCTGGTTTTTAAATAACTTTGTCTCAGAAAATTAAGTCTTCTTCATCATCAAAGTGTGCTTTTAGTAGGGATTTTGTTAATTCTCTTGCCATATGCCCATATCAGCCATTGTTCTTTGTAGGTCTTCATGATGGCATCCAGTGTCTCACAGTGGCAAAGAATGTTTTGATGTTCACCCAACAATAATGTGTAGGAATCAATAGAATATTACTGATGAGTTAGTCCTTCCATCTCTGGGGTTTTTTTTTTGCCCAGCATGTTTTACTCATCCTACTTGGATGGTTTGTATAATGGGAGGTAAGTGGCAATACAGGTGCTGTTTTCAAGATTTGTTCAAAACAGCAAATAGTATCCTTCTATTGTTCTGATGCAGCTTTTTCTTCTAGTGTTTCATGAAAGTCTAAACAAGTCATATTGACATAGCTAAAGCTTGGAAGAACTTCAGTTTTTATTTTGTCGGAGAGAGATCTTATTTTCATATAATCATTTACCTGTCAATATCAGTCCATGCTTTACCAATGAATACGTTGACATCACTTTCAGTTGATAAGAATTCTTTGTAGTCACTTATACCAACTGTAACAAGAACTGGCTATTATAGTTTTTACAAAATACTCAGGATAAAGACAATGTTCTCTTGCCAAAAACCAATCCTCTCAAAGTTGGAGAAAGCAAACATTGATATGATATTCTAATTGAAAAAACTCCTTAACAGCAAAGATCAACCTAATATGTGAAGACTATTTAATCATTTACTATATTTGAAACCATTTAACAGTGTGCAAACAAATAACTGATATCAAATTAGTATTACATAGCAAGACTTAAAATAATTGAGCTGCATGCTGACAAATGAATGATGTTAAATAGAATTATTAGTGCTAAATAGCAATACTTGAAACTATTTAATTGTGTGCCAACAAAGGAACTTGGCTTGTTTAAATTAGTTAATTCTGAATTATATATATATAAATTTTTTTTTTATTTTTCTTGAATTCCATCTGAAAAGCTTGAATAAGTGAAATAAATTTATTATGGAAATGGAATACTATTTCTAAATTTCTTGTTTTTTAAATAAAAATATATATTTTGATCTGCAAGTATAATTTGTGTTAAATAGCCATGCATTGAGCGCTCATTCTTAGGATATTAACAGTCCTTATTTACTTGATATATATAGGAATAGGTCACAAATGAATTTAGATTTGTTATTTTAGGTTTTTATATAACTAATTTTTATCTACTAATTTGATGTTTGCAGCTATGCAGTCAGTTTCACTTTCCATTTAGGTTGGTTGGTGTTTTATGGCATATCAACCCTTGTAGGATATTTAATACCAAATTCTGGTAAAAATAGGAAAAAATGTCCAACTGTTTTCATCACAAAATGCTGTTTTTCAGTCCTGTACTCAACCATTCAGAATTGTGTGCACTTAGGAGTATTTTCCATGAACACAGAAAATGTATTCCTTTGAGGAAAGTGAAACAGCAACCAATCACCCACAGTATCCATCCCCTAGAGTCGGGGAATATATTTCATATTTCACCTCTTGTTATTTGCGCTAGGAAAGAAACAGTTTCCATTCATCATGGGTTTGCTTCTAAAATCTCTCCAGGGATTACCTCCTCAATTTATATTATTGTAATGTTCCATTATTCTAAATACATTAAAAAGTATAACAAAAATAAGCACATTATTTTTCTTTGCTTTATATGTTATATATTAAAACACCTTTCGTTTCATCATTATATACAGAATGGGTGTCAGAGTGGAGTAATATGTAACAAAACGGACTGTATCATCAATATTTTACAGCAGATGCACAAAACCCTTCAGTAAAATCAACTAAATACAATTTGACTACAATTTTACAATCGTCTTAATTATCATCTGTCATTCTAAAATTTGGTGAATATCAACATTTCCTGGAGTAGTTCTTTAAATATTATTGGGGAGATTTTGCATACTATGTACCTTAACAATAAGAAAATTGTTGTTATATTAGAAACATAACATTTCAGATGGAAAGAATTATTTAATTGAAGGTAATCTTATTCTAATTGACCAATTTTATCATTTATATTACTTAAATGATTTGGACTACAGTTATGATATTTGTTGTTATACCCAAAACATTTTAGCTGCTTCTTCAGTAAAAAGCAGGTCACAGGTTTGAACAGCTTGAAGGAAACTGTACAAAGGTTTCCAGTTGACCCTGTTGAATTTTGGTTTTGTTGGGTTTTATGGCATATCAACCCTTGTAGGTTATTTATTTCCAAATCTTCTTTATATATATATAAATTAAATATATAATTTGGTTTTATGACATATCAACTATTGGAGATTATTTAATCCTGTTTATAAATCTACATTAAATATATATGATTTAGTTTGGTTAGGTTTTACGGCATATCAACCATTGTTGGTTATTTAAAACTAAATCCTGTTTATACATATATATCAAATACATATGATATGTAAATACATTTTGTAGATGATATTTTTTAAACAAGCCTGAGCTCATTTTTTGGCACACAGTTAAATGGTTTCAAGAGTTGCTATGTAACATAAATAATTCTATTTACTATTGATCTTTTGTTTGAAGACAGTTAAATGGTTTCAAGTATTGCTACAGAACAGTAACATTTGAACATCATTCATTTGTTTGCACATAGTTTAAATATCAAACAGTTCTATTTAACCCATTGATAGGACCCTATCAGGTAGTACAACTCTGGGTGAGGGCGGACCTGGAAGCAATGGCAATGAAAAGGTATTCCATATTCTTCAAAGATCCAGGGTGTGAGCCTTCACACCAGATTGTTTAATGTCATATCCAGGCCAATACACTGAGGAGGAGTTTTACTCCTCTGCAGAGATGCAGTCAGTGTATTCTACAACCCCTGTCAACTGGGCTGTAATTAATTTTACTGGTATGTCAACCCATCTAGGATTATTTTATGTTTAGAAGTTATGGAATAGCATTTATTGTACATTCATATTTACATTTCTTTTGTTGTCATTTCTTAAGAGTTTTGATTTTTGTGCATGGACTTATTGAATATGAATAATTTTTTTAATAAATCTGTTTGATTCCAAGATGGGTTAGAGTGGACCTGGGAGTAATGGCAATGAAGAGGTACTACACACTCCCCAGGTCTCTAGAACTGGAGTCTCAACATTAGATGCAGCTTAGCGTCATAACGAGAACAACTATTTTTGGGGACCTTAAACTTAGGCAGGGAATACAGTTTGTGTGTTTTAAGCCTCACTCACAGGGCAAAATATCTCATGCAACAAATAAATTTAAAAAATAATCAAACAAGTGAAAATCCCAAAATAACAAAAACAGTAATGACATGACTCGTCAATAATGGGAAAAATTTTTTATATTTTTAAGGAAATTCATGATGAATGGTTGACACTGTCAATTCCCAAGTAAATCGAACAAATGAAAGCCAAAGGGCACACAACCAAAATGTGAACAAAGAACAATATAGACAAGGAAAATAGTCCAATATAAAAATTTAAACAAACATGAATCACCTTTCTATATTTAGAACTTTTCCAAGACTCCACCGTGAGAATTATTCAGCTTCTGAACATTCAAAGACATGTAACTTTCCACTGACTCACCTGAGATGATTTATGATGAAAAGTTGAAATTAAAAGTACGTTGTTCATGAAAGATACATTTTCAATTGCAACAGCAAACAACTTTTTTTCCTTTTAATATAAATTTATGGGCTTTTTTAAAAGAAAAAGCCTCATATAAAAAAAAAGTTTTGAACATTAACTGACTTGAAAATTCAGATAAAACTCAAGACTTTAGATCTGAAACAATCCTTGTATATCAATGAGCTAGAAGTAATAGGGCAGTTAACAATATTAATACACACAATATATAAATAGATTAACTAAGTAATCAGACAAATAGTAATATTTCTGTTATTTATTTTTGGATTGTTTTTAACCTTAGGTTATTGTCAGGAGAAAAGTCTTCATGGAAAAAAAAATAATAGAGTTGATACATTATAAGAGGAATGATGGAAAATGCATTGGTGAAGTAACATTTATATTTGTGAAATGAAAATTATTTTCTGGTATCCAAGTGTCTTCAACTGACTTTTGTCTATCTGTAGCAATGATTTCTGGCTTAAGAGTTTTTCATTTGGGAGTTCTATATTAAGCTTTTTAAGAGTGTGTTTCTAATTAGGAAGACGTTAGGAAAATAATTACTTATTACCAGAGAATACAAAATTATATATACAATCTCTCTATCTAAGTTAGACTTATCTGAACATTATCATCAAAAAATGTAATCTTTTCAATGACCATTTTCAACTTGGTTTTTGAAAGTTCTGCCGCTTAGAAAATGCTCTTGTGATTAAAATTAGTGACCATCTGTAAGTGCTAAACCTTTGATGGTGATTAAAGTTAAAATTAAACATAGATATGCTTGTTCCTAACAAAATTACTTTGTTACTTTTTATTTGATTTTCTTTCAAATGTCTATACAGCTCTATCAATGGGGCTTAGAATATATTCTGTTTACTTTGAAGAGGGCTAAGACCCTCCCACCACCAAAAAAATGGTGTGTCCAGTGTATGACATTAAACTGCATTTAATATTGAGGCTCCAGATCTTGAGATTAATGGGGTATGGAGTACCCCTTCATTGCTATTACTTACAGTTCACTTCTGACCTGGTAATGCTTGCTTTGTCCCATCTTTTGATCAAACAAATCCGATGAAAAATCATTGGTATTTGATAGGAATACTTGGTGCCTTATAACTGTGTGTTATTTCTGTTTGTTTACAAAAAAAAGTCTTTACACAAAATAAACATGCATAATGAATTACAAAGTTTTTGTTAGAAAAAATAACCCTAGCAAAGTTGACATGCCATTAAAATGAATCAAATTAAAATTCAGATAAAACTCCAGGTTCAAACCGTGCATCATGACCTTGGTTTAAGATCTTGAATGGTTCTTAAATTAAGTGCTTATTACATGCTGACAGTTTACTATGCAAAATTTCAATTTGATTCCTTGAGAAATGGATACAAAAAAATAATATTTTAGATGTTTATGTATAAATGATATAATTTATATAATGCCTTTTTCAAACAAAATGTTACTTTTTATATGGTTCTCTCACAAATGCATGTAATTGAGTGAAATGAAGTTAGATTTTAGTTTATAATGCAAATTAGACCCTCTGTGGGGTCACCAAACTCAACCAACTGGCTATTAAATCAGATATTAATTCAAGCAACCACTTCACTACGACCGTCTATCAAAATTAAATCAATCTTCACATTTCTAATGTCCTACTTCTCGTAGTATGTCTATAGTGATTTTATTTAACTTTTTCTTTTGTGATTTTTGAATTCACAAAATTTTCTTGGAGTTACAACTTGCTCAGTCACAGACTATCTAGAGTGCCAGGTGCAATAATAATAATAATGATAATAATAATAAATCCTGACTTAAAATTATAAAAACAAGCTATTAATGCATTCAAAGATCTTGTAAAAAAATAAGAAAAAACAAAACAAGGATAACCAAAATATTAAACAACTTTTAAAAAAAAAGGAAAAAATTTAAACAAAGCTTTCCAAAAATGTCTCGTCTTATCTTCTGGACTTTTTTGGGCATAGATTTATGTTTGACTATTCCGAGAAGTACTTAGATTTTGTTTTGCTTCAAGTAAAGGGGGGGGTAGGTAGAAAAAGAAAATAGAAGAAATATTTTTTTAAGATATAAAAGACAAAAGTCTTAGAAAATAAAATTTAAGAGAAATCGATTTTTGACTGTTATGAGAAACCAGAATTTAGCCAGTTGGTTGCTACTCACAAAAAAAATCATTTTTATTTCTTATAATTTGTTTTTATGTGCCAGGATCTATATGTGTGTAGGTTTCTCAAAAGACATGAATAGGAGGGCATCTCATCTATATACATACACACAAACACGGCAATAGTCATAGAATCAATGGTGCTTGGTGACACTCAGTTTCTCGCTTATGTGATCATCAGACCAAATGTCTATGCTATTCTAACTTGGATATACAAGCATCATGGAATAAAGTGAATTTTTCTCAAAAAAGCAAAATACATTTTTATTTTAGAATTTCTTTTCCATAAATGTAAATTAAACGTTGATTAGAATTGGCTTTAAGCAAAACTTGTTTTATCTAGCAGAAAAATATTTGTTTTGAAGCTATTCAAAATGGTGGCAAATCAAAGTGCTCCCAGGTTGAAAAGAAGTCAGTCATCCAATATTGGATGATTGAGAAGTGCAAATTATGTGTATGAAGAAGCATGTTTTATTTAAAAAAAAGAAAAAAAAAGGATGTTCATAAATAGGCTTATTTATTTAAATCAAGTTGAAATAGTGTGTTTAAGATGAAGACAGGCGAGGCAAAAAGATTATGGCAAGCATACTTGAAACAGAGGATTTAGTTCATGTGCTCATTTAGGCAGAGAAAAGAGTTGAATCAGAGGACATTTCTGAAAAACTAAGAATTTCTGTGGGGATAGCACACAAAATTGTGCATGATAACCTTGCTTTTTCTGATTTGGGTTAGGAACAGCTGGCACATCCTCCTTACAGTCCAGATCTGACTCCCTCTGATTTTATTTGTTTGGACTTGTCAAAGAATTTTTGAAAGGAATAGTTTTCAAATAATAATGATGAAGTGAAGAGGACCATGGGCAAATGACTAAAAACTCAGTTCAGAGATTTCTAGGCTGAAGGAATACAAAAGCTTGTTTTTCAATTGGATTCATGTGTTTTAAAGAATCAAAATTATATTAAAAAATAAAGTAGACTTTTTTCTTCGGTAAAATGCTGAGTTGTAATTCATTTATTTATTGAATGACCTTCATATATGCTCCGTTATTCCTTATTAATAAATATAGCAAACTATATTATTAATATATATATATATTTACCCAACCCCTCTGCACCAGCAGAATGTAACACAAGGTCAATTTTTAATTTGAATTTAACAGGTTTGAATTGGAGGGAGAAGAACTGGATTCATATCTTTCTTAAGAGTATTAGCACTATGGGAAATGTAAACAGCCTTGTTCAGGGTTTGAACTTAGGTTGTCATCTTCATTTCCTATGATGGTAACCATTACACAAAATATATATATATATATATATATATATATATATATATATATATATATAGATATATATATATATAAGTAAGTAAAGTTGGCGACCATAGTCGAGGGTGACGCAAAGGCTTCCTTTTCAATAGCTGCTACAGGTGTAGGGGAGGGCGCTACTCCTTTCCCTGGATTGCTCCACATTACCCTTGATCCTTACCTTATAATGTTTCGTGTTAAGCAAGGTAGCATCAAGTACCATTATTTGAGTTTTTGGTATGACTCGACCTGGGATTGAACCTAGGTATCCCAAGCCATTGGCGAACTCTCTAACCATTATGCCAATGTCCGGTGTGTGTGTGTATATATATATATATATATATGTCCGGTGTGTGTGTATATATATATATATATATATATATATATATATTGATTACTTTTTTTCTTTAAGAAAAAAACCAAAGACCGGTTAATTTAGGATTATAAATTTATTTCCATCCTGTTTTTCAGTTTCTGGTGTAATTACTCCCAACTCTGGTTTAACTGGACCGAATAATACTATATATACTGATTAGATAGATTCAATTTTTGTACATATCTTACCATAACACATGAAACCATGACCTATCATAGCAAGATTTTTGTTGAATCAATAGCATTAAAATACTTGAATTTAAAAAATAAGCCACTTTTCAATCCAATTTGCAACTTAATAATAGCAGCATGTAATCTATCTTAACACTTAGACTGATCATTATAATTTCCCAAGAGAGGATGTAACTTGACATTGGGCTTAATAATCCCCAAAGGAGGCTTTTAAGCAGTTTTATTTAAAATCTTTTTTTTTTTTCCATAACTTGTCTAGTTATTATGAAATTTAACACATTATTAAATTTGTTTTCTACTGAAAATGGTTTTAAAATGAGTTTCACCACTACTTAATTCTGCATCCAGTCAGTCGAAGATTTTATTTTTGTTTTTGAATATATTTCAATTTCTTCAAACGAAAGAAAGCAAACTTAGAAATAAATATGATAAAAGCAAGCAATAATTTTACACATTTTTAGCTTGATATATTTTGCAGGAATTTTCGGAAGCAATGAATATGAAAAGACCGGACTGACAATAGAACTTTTTTTTTTTTCTTTCCAGTAGGCAATAAAATCTGGTCATAAATATCTTTGAATTTGCCACTTATGGATTTGCAAAACATAGACATTTGTGATAAAATCTCAAGTTTATCTATGAAAAAACTGGGGGCTTTTATTACAATTTTGAATTATCCTCTTCTTGATTTTAATACTCTTGTGTAGAGGCATCATTCCCAGATGCGAGTTGTTCAATTCAAGATTTTTATCTTTTACTGTGTATCAGGTTTTGGTGTGCACATAACTAAATCAATAAGTCTGCAGCCTAATCAGGAAAAATGTATTTATTTTATACAATAAATGTTTTGGTTTTTTTTTTCAACATAATCTCAACACAATTCATTCGGTGGTGAATTTTAATCATTTAAATGAAATATTATACAGTGGAAATTTAAGATCAGAATTCAGCTAAAAGTTACATATAACCGTATTGATATGGCTTCATATGCTTCAATACAAGTGAAAAATATATAAAAAAGAAAGCTATATTGGTTGTTCATTTTTTTCTTTTATTCACTCTTTTGCTTTATTATCCATGATTTTCTGGAATCAAGATGTCTAGCTTGTTAGTTTTTTTGTTTTTACAACTTTTTACTCTACTTAAAAAAAACCTTAACCCAAAAATATTCAGCAAAAATCAGACTTAGTTCTCTAATTCTAATATTTTGCAGCAATAAAGTTAACATGTGAATGTCATGAAATTGAATTTTGTAACATTAATTGGGCAAATTTACATGTCTCTAATTCTTTTATTGATTCTTTTAAGGGTTGTTGCACTGTTTACTTTTATTGCAAAAATAAATCCGTTCCTCGAATTTTTCTCCAGCAAATTAAGACCCTTGATTATCTCCAATTATCATGTTTATAATGGTCATGATCTAAACCAGTAGTATTTTCGAAACTATTTCGACTAGCCTGTTTATGGGGATTAGAATATATTGACTGCATCTCTTAGAGAGACGTAAGACCTCCTCCTCTCAAAAAAGGATATTTTTAGTATGATATTAATCTGCATAGGATGGTGAGTCTCCAGTTGTGGAAATCTAGACAGTGCCATTAATTTCAGTTCCACTCCGACTCAGAGTGGTATTACCTGTTAAGCTCTTATCTCTAATTCAAGTATATCAGTCGAAAAATTATTTGTATTCAAGGGACTCTGTGCAAATAAACAAGTAGAAAAAAATGTCAATATATGAACCTACAAAAAAAAGTGATTCCCAAACCTCTAATCATAAAATACATGGGTTGATATGTTGTTAAGATCAATCTTTGACTATTTTGAACAGATCTTTATAAAGCTGACCCTATTTGCTGGGGCTGCGGAATACACTGACTACATCTTTGCAGAGGGGTAAGACTCCCTCAATGAGGGTCCTGATATATGACACTAAACAATGTAATGTTGAGACTTCAGTAATGCTGGAGCTTTGGTGAATGTGGAATACCCCTTCATTGCCATCATTCCCAGGTCCACTCAGGCCTGGAGTGGTATCACCTGATGTTCATTAATGATTTAACAACAGAAAATCTGCTGAATTCTAAAGGATTGGCTTCATGTGTGAATACTTAAGAAGGCTAAAGAATAGTCCTCTCTACTATTTACTCCTAGCTGTGAGGAGAGATGATAGGGAATGATACTTTTTCCAAGGGCACTAATACCAAGGGAAATGCATGCTGCATTGCCCAGGATCAAGTTGCCAATTCCGTTTCCTATGACAATAACCATTACATTGAGTGTGTACATCTTAGTCAGTATGTTTATACATACACTGATATATTTTCTTCTCTTTTTCAGCATGTGGTTTCATATATATATATATATATACATATATAAAATGTAAGATTTTACATGCATATGTGAATATTGATGAAAAGTTCATAATTGTCTTTTTTTTTGTGCATATATTATAAATTTACATTTTCAAATAATATAACTTAACAAAGGCTTTCTATTGGTGAAATATAAACCTTTTGGTATGTGAAAAAGATCTTACAAAATCACTGGTTGGTAAGGAATGTGAACACACACACATACATACTCATCTATATATATTCAGTATGTTCTGGGACAGAATGTTTTGATATAATTCTTTTTTCCTGATTTTCTCGATTTTCTTTTTTTACAAGATAACAGATGTTTCATTTCAGTTAGTGTAAAAATTGATTTATATTTTATATATCAATTTTTATAATAATAATGAATCAGCTAATATATCAAAGCTTCTTTTAATTAAAACCATAACATCTCTATTTGTGCAATTTAAAATGACAAAGAATTATTGAAAGTATCTAGGAAGATATATTTTGATCGCTTTACACAAAGTGAAACTAAATATCCCTCTGTAATTTTGTCAGAAAACAAGAGAAAATCTTTAAAATATTTTTTTTAGATTAGCCAACCTTGTTTTAGGTCCTTAATAAAAAAAATGCTTAAATAAGAAAAATTGCCGGCAAAATAACTGGGTAAATGGTGTGTGAAGCTTAACTATCATCTCATCGAACCAAGATCCATATAATTTTTGTGTCCCTTCCTAAGATGCAAGACTTCTAAAAAAAAAGGGGGTGGTATTCTGAATATATCACTTGACTGCACCTGATGGTGAGGTTTTTTGTCAAGAGATCCTGGTTGTATGGAGTCCTTCTCATTGCAAATACCCCTGGTCTACTTTAACCCAGAGTGGTATGACCTGTTAGAGTCTCATTTAGAGGTCAAATAGATTTGTTGAATAATAATTTTTATTTGATTGTACCAAGTACAAAAGGAAAAATCTCAGAAGAAACAACTATACAAAAAATGTAAATAGGAACATCTGATGAATGTCATTCCCTAACCTAAAACATAAAATTATTCAAGACAGATTCACATGCCATTGAAATTAATCAATAATATTTGAGAATTTAAACAACATTGAAAGAAAGATAACAATGTAGCTTCACACTATTTAAAAACGTTTTACAAGTGCTTTGAGCAATATAAAACTAACTGGAATAAGAATGTTAATGCCAAAGACTTATTTTGAAGAAAATTACTGTTTCATTCATTGATCATTTGTATCTTGGTAAATACAGCTTCATTCTTGATAATTTTTTAACATACTTTAGAGAGATAGTTATGCATTTTAATTAAAATTCAAAAAGCTTTTATGTATTTGCTAAACCTCAATAACTGATGCTCGAAAACATTTTCTTTCAGAAAGAAATTTGATAATTTTTAGATACTTCATCCTGATGTAATTCTTTGCAAACCAGTCTTGAAGATCAATTACTGTTAAGAATTAAGTAGGGTCCTCAATACGTGCCCCATAGAAGTGGCCTTATGCCAAACCTGAGTTTTGTTAAGATTTTAGAATTATGGTTAATTCATTCTTAAAAAAAAAAGGTTTCTACTGAATCATTGAAGTTAAGAATCAATGATCTTGTTCAGTACTTAATTGAGTGACCAGTTAACGACACCAGGGACTATGAACAATTACAAGTCTGGGTGCCAAACGAAGCAAAGCTTTGTAAATTTTAGTTATCAGGATTTTAGAAATTACCCACAGTTGCCATAGAAATCTCTTGTGTAATTTCAAAAAGCCACCATTAAAACTATAAAAATAAATCACATCTGGGTAGTTTTAATTCATTTTATTCTTTTTATCATAATGATTTTCTCTTGAATTGATCTTATTTTGTATGCACATCAGAATTTAAGCTGCTTATATAATACTCATTGTATTACCTTTGAAAATTACAATAACCAGTTCTTCCTACAAGACAAATGACAACATGTTTGTCAATTGTCATCTCTTAAGAATTTCATCTGGCCAAATTCTATTGATAGGTGTCCAGTTACTTTGCTCATTTTTCCTCCTTTTCATTTTCCACACAACTTTTAAGCTGTTTATTTTAAAGACATTGAGGTTGTCTAGCAACCATGACAATCATTCTTCTGAGTAATTAAACTGTTAGCTTTTTTCAAATTATTTTGTATGATTATTATAAAGATATGGTTGTAATTTGCTTTTTCATTTCTCTTTACATTTAAACCTTCGGGTCGCCTTTGACTACGGTTGCCAATTTTACATTTTCATATAAACCATATTCTCACAGATCTAGAAACTTAAAGTTGTTGTTGACCATGAAAAAAATTTGATTATACTCTCAAACTAATTCATGTCATCTCTTTATAAATAACAAACTTAGATGTATATTTTCTTTTATGAATCTACTTATTAACTTTTGATAAAATGTTATGGCCAGAATATGCAATAACCTTTTCTAGCCTAAATGACTCTTATCATCTTTTTAATTTTAGTTTGTAGATTATTTAATGCTATAAATCCATCATTATAGAATGACAGTAGAACTATTTTACTCACAGATGGTGTGGGGGGGGGGTAAGGGAAATCCAAATATGAATCTAATAGTGTGATTGGCATTTGAATTCAGTCTATTAAGTTAGCTAATGTGTCACAAGGACTTCCCGACTTATTAGTTTTGCCATCAGTTTCTCATTGTAACATTAAATATTTTCTAGTGTGTGTATAGGAGGACTCAAACAAATTGCTTGGAGATAAAAAACTAGATGGAAACTAAATGAAGATGCTCCATGCTTTTTTAAACAAATCCTTGAAGCAGCACCCTAAATGAGCACTGAATGAAACATACATTTTCTTCAAAGTAATTCACCTGACATCTAGCACTTTTAGTCCAGGCATTTTTTCCACTGGACAAAAGTACCTTTGAGTCTCTTTTTTTGATCCTCAAATCTTAAACTTGAGATTAATTTTCAAGTTGGAAAAAAAGTTTGCCAAAAACTATTTTTAAAAATCATTGTTTTGGGCTTGATGATTTTCTTTTTTACAAATTAGCACTGACTCATCTTGCCATCATTTTATCTGCTTATTTGAATTTTAGATTTAAAGAAGCAAAAAATTTAAGGTTTCAGTTTTTGTAGTTTTTGATCATTTTGGAAGCTAATCTTAACAGAAACACTTTTGAGACAATCACTAAAAAAATTAAGAGTATTCAGGTATACTTGAATGTTACAGTGGAATTGAATGAGTTGGTTATAAATAAGTAAAAGTTGGTTCTAAAATTTAAATGAACACTATATTAAACTGATTGTTTCTCATAAAAACTTAATTGGCAACTCATCAATATGTAAGTGTGGTTCTATCACTAGGATGATCACATGCATTTTGTTAATAATTTCTGTGCTCTCGTATTTCTTACGATTTGTTGGGCAGGAAGTGACACAACTTGTTCAGAGCATCTTGTAACAGTTCAGTAGGTTAGGAAGAATTAGTTTGGCAAAGATATTGCCAACTCCAAGAATGAAACAACTCTCCATTAAAAACAACAATATAAGTTTTTATAGCAATATGATTATGTAACCAATCCAATAGTAAAAGAAAAAGTTTTACACACTAAGTAGGAGAGAAAAGACATGGTGAGGAATTTAGCACATGTTTTTGCTTTATGCTAATTAGCATGGAGTTTTCTCATGAGAGAGTTGGTCTTGGTGCTATCTGAAGAACTTTGGAGACTCCACAATTCTTCACATCTTGAGTCAGTTTTCTTGTCGCTGCAGTTTTAAAGTCTAAACACCTGATCGATTAGCCGATTCCAGATCATGTCATCACATTTCATTAGCCTGCTAATGAGGACCTTTCATTCACAGAGATTGAGCCATGGTAGCAAATACAGCCCTTAACACATCAACTGGATATGATCTGGAAAGGACACACTGCACATTATGCCTTCAACCCAAGACTTTTAACAGCTTTGATAAACTCATCAATTTAGAAGCTCCCATGACCTTTGCTTAAATCTATTAACTTCGAAGGATTTACCTTTATCCAACATTCTGATTTTAATCTTTTTTCATTTTAACTAAATTGCTTCTTCAGAATAAAAAATACAGCCCTGTTGGTTGGGGCTGTGGAATACTCTGATTGCATTTCTGCAAATGAGTAAGACCCCTTCAATGAGTTTCCTGGATATGACAAACAACATCTGATGATGAGGCTCCAATCCTAGAGCTCTGGGGAATGTGGAGTATTCCTTTATTGCCATCTTTTCTAGGTCCACTCTGGCCCAGAGTTGTCCCACCTGCTACTTTCACATCAGTGGGTCATAGAGAACAGTTTAATCATTTACTCTTATTGAAAACAGTATGTGTGTCGTGAACAAAAAGAGGCCATCTTCACAGTAAATGATGAACCTCCAAAACTAATGGACCTGCAGCATCTCATCTACTGAAAGTGATGTCAACATATCCTTTATGAAAGTGTGGGAATACTATTGACTGGCTATTGGTCAAATGGAAATCTTATGTGTCTGACAAAATAAAATAGGATTTCTTCATTGCTGTAGATGTTTCCATACTACTGTATGGCTAAACGACATGGACACTATCAAAGCATATACAGGAAAAGTTAGATGGGAATTACATTAACATGCTGCATGCTGTCTTGAACAAATTCTGGAAGTAACACCCAACAGAAGAACGGCTGTATGTGAGCTGCCTCCCATCTTACAAACCATTCAAGTATGATGAACAAGACTGCTAAAGAGGCAAGGACAAATACATAATTGTTGGCTTACTAGCAAAGATTTACTTACATTAGGAACACAGGATGCAACCAAGAGGATTGGCTAGGACTGATGGATGATAGGGATGGATGTCAAGAGAGAAACAGGGGAACTATGTGTTGTCAGTGTGAGTTGATGTTGATGATACTTGAAACCATTTAACAGTGTGTAGACAAATAATTAATGTCAAATAGAATTATTAGTATCACAAAGTAATATGTGAAACCATTTAACTGCAAACGAATGATTAATGTTGAATAGAATTGTCAGTGTTGAATAACAGTTACTGAAACTATTTGACAGTATGTAAACAAATGACCTTGGGCTCATTTAAAGATATTGTACTTACAAACAATTCCTTTATAAATTGTTTGTATGTACAAATAGGATTTCTCATTAAATAATCCACATTAAATACAACCCCCCTCTTTCCAAAAAATAGATTTTTGTTCCAGTAGAAATACTTCTGATGTCATAAAAGGATTGTTTAAGGAAAATAAGAAATCCCAGCATTTTTTAAGGAGTTACCTGAAAATATCTACTACTGAAGGCCATTCAAAAATTTGTAGATGAATTAAATTTATATATTTTTGAAAAATATTCACTTTTAACAAGAGAAAATGAGAAGATAAAAATCATAAAAGAAAGACAAGACAGAGTAAGTTAGAGATGATGTTTAAAAAGATGAAAGTTTTATAATTCTTGGATGATGAGAATTCTCAGCTTATGGATTCAAAGAAAAAATCATTTCATGAAGGAAAATATCAGATCTATGAAAATTTAAAGAAAAATCATTACATTTAAAAGCAAACAATGTTTACTATTTTAGTATTGCCATTACTCCCAACTCCACCTTCACCCTGCATAGTAGTAACTGTTATTATCCTATCTATGAGTCAAATGGATTTTCTTTGTTTAATGGCATATTAGCCTTCATTAGTTATGATATGTTGAAGCCATCCACGTCAAAGAAATGTAGTAGTTCTATCTTACTTATAAATTGTGGTGTAAAATGGTTCATTCCTTTCTCAAGGGTATTACTCCAGAGGTGAACGCAATACTGTGACTGCAGTTCAGAGTTGCTTACTACAATTATAGCCATTATGCCACAAGGACTCCAGCCATTTGTATTTTATAGGAATACTGTGTGCTGATTATTTTTAATGATATCTTGAAACCATGTAATTGTTTGAAAATTGATGGTGTTAGATAGAAATACTAGAAACCATATAACAAATGATTAGTATTTGATAGGAATAATTTAAACCATATAGTTGTATATAGATTATTGGTATTAGACAAAAATTCTTCACATCATACAAGTGTGTGCAATATTTTGTTTTTTAGTCTTCTACTGGATATTACATTGCTGAAATAAATAAATAAATTCTTACTGTCTATTAGTTTTACTTGCTGATCTAAGGTTTCAGTTTTTGGCTAAATATTAAAAAAAATCTTATATGAACAAGCTTAGTTAAGTGTGAAAAGGTTGAGTTAAAAAATGGAAAAAGTATTTTCAGATACAATGTTTAGAAGAGAAATCTTCAAGAGCAAATTATAAAAGAAATAGAGGAAAAACGAAATAGCAACAAAAATAAAAAATTAAAAAAATTTCTCCCGAAAATTCTACCTCAGTTATGATTTAAAAGATTTTTTTTGAGGCTGTGAATTTGAGGTTAAGTTGAGAAAAAATACTTTAGAGCATGATGCAAGAAAATACAATATATATATATATATATATAAGACAGAAATAGCAAAATTTGAAAATGAAACTTTAACAAGTCTTGTCAATCAGTAGATTCTAAGAAAAAAGGATACAAAATTAACAATAAGAAGCTTAAATAAAAATGATGAATATAATAAAAAAAACAATTTATACATGTACATTTATAGTTCAGTGGCACAAGGTGGAAGTTATATTCTTAGCAAGATGTATAAACCATAAAAATGATAGAAAAAATATTGATGACCTTTAAAGCAAAAAACTACTGTGAGTTATCATTTATAACCCTAGAAAAGAAAACCCTGTGGTAGGTTTTTATTTTTTCATTAGCTTCAAAGAAATTTCCTCTGATGATCATGTCTTGTTATACAAAAACGTAATAGTTGTTGTGGACATTTATTTCAAATTTTAGGTTTTATAGATATATAATATATAATGAGTCACACATATTTACTGAAGATAGTCATCTTTTACATCAAAATTACAACACAAACATCCTGATTAGAAACTAATTCAACTTATGAAAAATATACAAGATGTGTAAGATAAGGCAGTGAGACATCTGTATGTCATTGGATTATATCGTGGTGTAAGGAGGCACTCAAGGTCTGATGATTATTGTTGTTTAAGAAATGGAATCCTTAACTCAAGTTATCATCAAATCTATCATCAAAGTAAGGTGGAAGGTAAATGGCCATACAACTGATTTTATCATATTTACCAACCCCTCCGCTCGAGCAGGATATGACACAAGGTCAATTTTTTTAAGCGGAGTTTAACAGGTTTGAATTCAGAGTTTTCCTTCTCCTAGACTAGTTGCCTCACTAAGGCAGAAAAACCCAGTTCGTCCTATTATTTACCCATAGCTGGAGGGAGAATAATTGGATTCATACCTTTCCCAAGGGTATTAGTGCTATGTGAAATACAATCGGTCTCGTCTAGGATTTGAACTCGTGTCACCGTGTCCATTTCCTATGATGATAACCATTACACCACGGGCACCTCCGCATACAACTGATTTTATGTAGGCTGCTACTTTCAGGTGAAAAGATATTGTTGAACACAATACAAAGGACAGGATACTAAATGAGCATTTAATGTAATCATTTTGCCTGTTAGATCTAATTCTCTCTGAGTA
The DNA here is from genome assembly GCA_963585895.1 of Sepioteuthis lessoniana. Classification (NCBI taxonomy): domain Eukaryota; kingdom Metazoa; phylum Mollusca; class Cephalopoda; order Myopsida; family Loliginidae; genus Sepioteuthis; species Sepioteuthis lessoniana. The sequence continues at coordinate 4,168,723 of OY757925.1, forward strand.
TGATATTACCTTGTGATTAATGTTATAGCACATTTATTGGTATATGAATCCTACCCTCTTAGTTTTTGGAGTATTTGATTTTAAGGGCATGTCAACCCATCTAGAGGTATTTTATGCTGACAAGTTAGGAAAACACTTTCATTATATATTGATATTTACATTTTTGAGTGGTTGTTTCTTAAGAGTTTTTTTTTCCCTATCAAATACAAATCATTTTTAAATAGATCTATTTGACCCACAGATGGAACCCTAACAGGTACTACTGTTCTGGGGCTGAATGGACCGGGGAGTAATGGCCACGAAGGTGTACTCTACACTCCTCAGATCTTCTTTGGTGGTTGTCTAGCACTGGTGTATCACTGTGTGGGGGTCCATGGGAGCTTATGATATTGGCCCTGCTTCCTCAGCTGGGCCCAGCATGTCTTGTTAATTATGCATGAATAATTTGAGATAGGAAGCAAGTGGCCATACAGTTGTTGTTTTGTGAAGTGCTTAAAAGACTTAGTTTTTTCTTGTAAAGTAGTTAATACTAATTTTTCCAATCCCTCCCTGGAACTGTAATCTTTTACTCTATTTATTAGTTTTGTCACTCTTCTTTGCATGTATATATTTCTCTATTTTTTCTACTTCAGCTCTTTCTTTAATTTATGCTCTGAAGTTAAAAAATATCAAGTGATTTTTAGATATCTCTAATCAAACTTCTCATTATGTAAAGTAGTTGCTGTAATCCATTAAAAATGACATGTCATAGTAGGGGTTTTATTAGAACAACACACGTAAAATGCTCTATGGAAAGAATAAAGAAATTACCAATTCAATTAGCATCTGAATGAGAATTTCAAGGGGTCTTTACACTGAACAAGATTTTGTAAACATCCAAATTCTTGATATAATGAAGATAACTTTGAAATTCTTATTAGAATTATTCCCTCCTTCCAAACTGAACTCTCAGTATCATCATGGATCACTGTTATAATGGATTCATGAGTCATTTGGTATCTCTTATTAGGATAGGGCAAATTATATGTCTCTTGTTAGTTTGATATATGTTCTTTGTATAACCAGTATAATAATGCATAACTTTTTAAAAGAGATAACGTATTATAAGAAGGCTTCTATTTTAAAAATGTGTACGAAAATGTTATACGTTTAGTTTCTGCTGCTGAGAAAGAAAAAAACTAGGGAAGTCATTTCATAAGAATTCCTATAAAGAATAAACAAAATACAATTTTACCTTAACTTAGAAAATAGTTTAATAAAAGATAGAAATTATGTCAAAATGATACTTGTAGATGGATAAATTTGTGTCTGCAGTTAGAAGAATAAGATATGGCAAAATCAGTGATTCTCAGCCTCCATGTTCTCTTAATTATGATGTCGTATACCATCCACCATCTTTGTTTTTATTTCATTTATATTTTACATTATTTCATTTCCTTATTTCCTTTTTGTAAATTGCATCAAGAAGCCATGGGACACATACCATCAGTAAAGAAATCTATCTTTATATACTCTTACACATATGACAAAGATTATATAAGTATATATTGTCATAGTGCTGGTAAAAGATCCCCCATAATATGTATCATAAGTGCCTCAAATGTGCACAGAAGTGTTAGCAAGGATGCAAAATGATATGCTATGAAGAAATACAGAATGCTAATCATGATACGCTCATCTGATGAGGACTGCAGATTCTTGACAGCATCTTTTGAGCTAACAAGTAAATGCATGATAGGAGGGTGATGGGTGACAGGCTGAAGCATTATGAGGAGGAAAGCAGTCTAATTTGGTAACTGAAATGACAGGGGCTAGCAAGATGAGGGTATGGTTTTGATGTATCTGGTGATTGAACTGTACAGACATTTACAATGATAGACAGAGAGAATTGAGATGATCAGATAAGTAACATATCTATTTTCAAAATGTGATAGGTAGAGAATTGTATATCAACTTATATGTATCAGAATGTAAAGAGAAATATTTCATGCACTAATTTATACATACTTAAATTGAACTTCGAGGTGTCCTTACTGCAATGGTTATACTCAGAGGGAATAGAATTGGTGATGTGTGTTCAAATCCTGGATGAGGTTGATTGCATTTCACTTTACGCTAATGCTCAAAGGAAAGGCACAAATCCATTGGTTCTCCTCCTTGCTATGGGTAAATAATAGGGCAAACTAGATTCATTAGCCTTGGCAACCAGCCTAGGGGAAGGAAAAACTTTGAATTCAAACCAGCATTATGCTGCTTAAAAATTGACCTTGTGTCATATCCTGCTTATGGCAATAAGGTTGGGTAAATACATAGATGAATTGAAACAGGAGCTAAACAGAAATGTAGACATTCATTTCTGTTTTGCCTTCCTATCTTATTTCCCCCCCACTTTCTGTACATATATATACATACACACACACACACACACACACATAGGTAAAGTAAGATACCAAGATTTTCTAATCCAACATGTTTATTACTATACATATAAAACATTTTGAATATGTTACCTGCACTACTATGTTACTTTTCTTTATAGTTATCATCACAATTGATGTCTGTCCTCTTGGTAGACTGGTGCATACACACCTTCTTTGTTGGACATGATATCAAGCAACTCTACAATAGTCATGTGTGGGACCACTGTGCAGATGTCATGTGAGGTATCCAAACAGATGATAATCTAAAGAATTCAAGCCTGAATTTATTGCAACCATTATAACAAGGTATTCATTTAGTTGTGTTTTGTGGTTTTAAATGCTACATTTAGCTAAAAGGTTTTTAGTTGAATTAAAATGTTAAATAAAAAGATAAAAAGTTCCTCCAAAAATTTTGTTCAGAGATTGTAAAGGTGAACTAACATTGTTAATCTGAAAAGTTGCCACATAGGTGAGTTAACGTGGATTCTCTGTTGCAGAGGATTCATAAGGATCCTTATAATCCTAGTCAATAAAAAAGGTCATATTTTTTGACTGTTCAAATATTTAAGACCAGTACTTTCAAGTTAGTGCCTAAGAGTATTTTAAGAAGCTCACAATCTGTTAATCACAATTATAATCAGTTACTTCTTGCATAATGGTTCTGATTTTAACTTTAAAATAAGAGATTACAATCAAATAGTATGTTTGTTCAAATAATTATGTCAAGTTCTATATATGCTTCATAAAATAATTGCCTATCACATTGCATCACTCAAATCAGTACTGAATCTGTTAATTTTAACAAGATTGCTATAACCTTGTGTCTATTAAATTCTGGCAAAAAAATTTAAGCTCTCTTTTATTTTACAATACATGAGGATCATTGAATAAGTTTCCTGACTTTTTGGGCACTTTTATTGATAGTAATCACATGAAACTCTTGTCTCCTTTGAAGTAATCTCCTCCAGCTGCAATGCACTTGTTGTACCATTCCAACAACTTCTGGAAGGCCCCATAGAATTCCTCTTGTGTGATCGTATCAATGACCTTCATCCCAGCCTCTTTCATCTCCTCAATTGTCTCATAACGATAGCCTCTGAGCTAAGAGAATAAGCAAACGTCACAGGGAACAAGGTCTGGACTATAGGGAGGCTGAGGAAGTGTCTTGATGCCCATCTTGTTCAAATAATCTGTGACAAGGATGGAGTTGTGGACTGGTGCATTGTCCTGGTGGAAATGCCACTGATCCAATTTGAAGTGTGCTGGCCTCTCCCGACGAAATCTTTTCCTTAAAACCTCAACATAATAACCCTAACCCTACTCTTTGGCCAATCAAGTCTGGTGTATTGACTTCCTTACTCCTCCCACACCTCTCATCATCCCTCATAGACTCCCTGGCTTCCTTGAATCTCTTATGCCACTCAAAAACTGATACTCAGTTCCTGCAAGATGGTCGAAAAGCAGTCTGAAGAATTCCATACGTTTCTATGGCATTTTTTCCAAGTTTAAAAATAATTTTATTGCATATCATTCTTCTAAAGTGTCCTCACATCCAGATTGCATTTTTGAAATTCACCAGCTATGACAATCGGACTTTAGTAGGGTGTATTCCAATTGCTGCTGTAGCTGTTCATTTGAAGCTGAAATCATAAAAAATGGTCAGTCATCTCATGAGATGTACAACAATAACATACTGAATTTTCAAGAGTCTGACAATTTTAAATTCCTGTACAAAAACGTCTGGAAACTTATTGAATGACACGTATGACATTCTACTCAATTCTTTTTTTCTGTCTGTCTCACCCCCCCCTCTCTCTCTCTCTATATATATATATATATATATAGTCTCTTTTTATTTACACAAACTAGAAAGAAATATGTTTACTGATTCTGTAGAGGTAATCAAGTTAGATTACTTATCTATCTTTGAACAAAAATATAAAAATATTAACCCATAAAAAATACATCTAAATTATATAAATGTAATAAGCAGAGGTTCATCTGTCAGGGAATTTTTCTGACAGATGAAAACTTTTTCCATATTACAGCTGGGTTTGCTTCTGTAGGAATGAATTATTCTTTGAAAATACTGAGCACTCTGTATTCAGAGTGATTACAGCCAGGTTCCAAGCTGTCTATGAATTTTTGATTTTGAAGAACTGTATTTATTTTTTATTTAGTCAGCACTCTCCCCCAAAAAAGATAAAACATTAACTTTTGAGAAGTAAGTAAGGAATAAAAGGGAGAAAATATAATTGATTCAATATTAAAAGTACTAAGTTAGGATGTCTTGAAATTATGGTAATTCTCCTTCTTACAACAAGAAAAAAGGAATCAAGATAACCATTATTTGTGAGGTCAGCATGCTGGTTGTTCATATTCTTAATTTTATTTTATAAAAGAAATTTAAGCAAGTTAAAGCCAAGTCAGCAATTTCTTAAACTTTTTTTTTCATTTTTGGCTAAATTTTATTTTCTGAACAAGTTTTAGATAACCTATCATCTCATCCGCCTCCTGTTTCATTGCTTTTTTGTTGGTTTTGTTTCCTCCTACTTTTTAATCTGTCTTATTTTGGCTGAGTTTAAATACAATAAAACAAGTCCATCTTTATCTTTTTTTAATACATTTTGATTTTTGGAAACATTTTAGTAAAGTATTAGTTGGTCTTTCTTTTCTTTCCTACTCCTCTCTCTTCCTCCTCTCTCTTCCTCCCCTCTCTTCTACTCCTTCTTCAAGTGACCCTTTCCATTTTCTGTTGCAAAATCTGTAATGATAGAACACATTTAAAATGCTGATTAAGATAAAGGGACTGGAAACAATTTCAAAATTCTATTTAAATTACTGAAGTGTTCTCTGTTTTTTGTTTTTCTTTACAATGAAAATTCTTTTTATTCAAGAAATATAAATATATATCCTTTTTGTTTGTTTGTTTCTTAGTTAATTTTAGTTTTTTTGTTACGAGGGTCTTTTTAAATGCAACCATCAAACTGCCAAAATAAAAACCATCCGTGGCCCATATTTTGCTTTTATGGTCTGCAATATAAGGTGAAGCCGGTCAGCTGAGATAAAATGAAAGCCATTCTTCATGAACTCTCTTTTTCAGTAATGAAGAAACCATTTTGGAATAAAAATAATGTCAAAAAAATGTTAGAAAGAAAGAGACTGAAGATGAGCTGAAAAAGACAAGATTAGAATTTTTTTTAAAACGCAAAAAAAGGAAAATTGTAGAAAAGCAGTGGAAATTTTCCTGTTGATGGGAAGATAAAGATTTGAAGAAATTTAGTAAAATTTCAAAGGAAAACTGTTAAGTATTTGTTCTTTTCTTTCTTTCTTTTTTTTATAAAATGTACAAAAATTAAGAAAAATTATTTTTGAAATGGCAGAAGAATAATAGAAAGAAAAATTAGAAATTTCTTCCTGTGATAAATCCTAAAGAAAACAAAAGAAAAAAATTAACTTGAAAGAAACTTAACTAAAATGTTTTAAAGAAAGAGAGAAAACTATGTTAATTCTTAATTCAATAAAAAGTGTTTTAATGTAAATGGCTGTTGATTAAAGGACTTTTTAGTCATTAGTGCATCATTTCACTTGATACAGTCATTATTTTGTTGCAAGATACATATATATATATATATATATATATATATATATATATATATATGCATACATATATTTTTAACATACACAAAGGTTGATATATCATTAAAAACAGAAAGCAAACCTTTTCCAACATAATCATAAATTTAAGTTTCTAAAAAGGATATAAACTAAGTTCTGAACTAATCTATAAAAAGATTTGATTCATAAAATGGATATATGTTTGAAGCCCTAAGATTTCAAGGTAAGCCTATTTTTCATCATGGAGAATTATTAAAACATTTTACCTGAGTTTTTCAAAGTGTAAATTAAAACCATTTAATATGATATATTCACAGAAACAAGACATTTCATAAGAATGCTTTACACAACATTGCAAAACTGATATTCCTCTCAGCATTTTTAAATATTTACTAAATTGCTCTAAATAATTTTCTTTGGAATTTTGTATTCAAATGATAAATTTACTAGAGGAAAAAGCAAGCGAGTGCACAGAAGATCTGAGAAATGTTAATATTTCAATTATAAAACAGATTGTTGAAAAGCCTTATAATATGAAATCATCTAAAGAGACAAAATAAATTACAATGAATTAACTGACATCAATGATTGAGTGATTTTTAACCGAATGTCAACCTATCGGGGTTATTTTATGCTTACAGGTTAGAGAATCACATTCATTGTATATTTATATTTACACTTCAGGTTCAAATCCTGGATGAGGTTGTTTTCATTTCACTTTATGTTAATGCTCCTGGAGAAATACCTGAATCTATCTCTTCTCTCCCCAGCTATGGACAAATTTTTAGGTTGGTAAACTACTCTAGGAAAAGGAAAAACTAAAAATTCAAAACCAGCTGACATGATAGCATGAGGCTTGCAACGTTACACACAAAATCTTAGTTGCAACTAAAACCCCAACCCTATTAACCATGTGTCCCTGGTTTCACATAGCATCTGAGATCACAACAACACAGAAATATTTGCCTATTTTTGTTGTTATAGTTTTTTTTAACTGGTATATTCAGGTTAATGAAGAATTTTAATCAATATATTCAGATAAATGAGGATTTTTAACCAGAGTATATACAGATAAATTAAAAATTATTCATTTCTACAACTTAAGAATATTATTTTAAGAAAATAAGTTATTTAAATTTTGAATATTAGAATTGTTTCACAAAGCACGACATGTCTTATAAATAGCAGTACACTGCTTTTAATTGCAAAGACAAATCTCATAACCTGGTTTGTTCATGGGAACACTACTTGTGTAACGTCTTCATTAGAAATAGCCTAATGGAGACCTTCTCTTTCTAGGTCTAGTTTGAATTTAGTGATTTCCTTCTTCAAGATCAGTTGCCATACCAAAATGAAAGAGCCTAGTCTACCTTATTATTTACCCATAGTTGCAGGGAAAAGGATTGGATTCATAGCTTTCCCTGGGGTACTAGTGCTAAATAAAATGCAAACTACCTCATTCAGGATTCGAACTTGTGTAGTCATGTCCACGTCCAATGGTAATAACTGTCAAGGCTCATGGTACCTGCGTCTTTTAACTTAGAAAATTACAAACTATGATTTTAACAAAAACTTAGGGAAGAATAATCCTGAATTTTTTTTATTAAAATGATAAATCTAATGAATAAGTAACAAATAGTGATAATTTTTTTGTATTATTTCAATATTCTAATACCCGTTAAGTAATATCAAAATGAGTCTTAGAAATTTAAATGATTTAGTAAAGGTTTTACCATGGACATAATCTTGCAACTATTTTTCTTTTACCTTTTATTATTACTATTACTAGTACTTACTTAAAGGTCACTAAACTCTGATGTCAAGTCACTTCCTACTAAGACACTTTATATTAGAATTATTCTACAAATATTTCAATTGAAATATTGATAGAACATCCTAAAAATCATGGACTTAAAGGAACTCTAAAAAAAAAACTCTGCATGATTTCAGTGCACTTCAGAATATTAATGCTTTGCTAGTTAAAAATTTGAAATTTACCTTCAAGGTAGGTGTATAATGAGTGTTCAAGGATATATTTTGTACTTTAACTGTTTTTTCCCAGTTATTTCGGTTCTAAGCTAAACTTGGAATCATGATTAGGGAAGAAAAAAAGGAAGTAATGATCGTGTTGATTTGTAATAGTTGAAATCTGTCTTTAAATTCTTCATATTTTCTTAGCTTTTTACATTCTTAATTTTTCTTGTATTGTGTCTTTATTGCTTTGAGCAGTTTTCATTCAATTTTCCCTACTCAGGTGCGTTTTGAAACTTGTATTTTTGCCATCAGAACACAGAGTCTTTGAATTCTGATTGGTTTCATCTGCCTTTTAGCTATATCAGTGGGGGTTAGAATATACTAACTGTATCCCCGGCAGAGGGATAAGACCCCACCCCACCCGAAAGTAGATTCACTTTGTCAGTGGGGCTAAGAATATGCTGACTGTATCCCCTGCAGATGGGTAAGACTACTTAAAATAAGCTGTGTCTGGAATATATCTGACAGTGAAGCTTGACTACAGGAGCTCGAGAGAGTTTGGAGTTCTCCTTCTTTGCCATTACTCCCAGGTCTACTCTGTCCAATATGTGTTGTACTTGTTAGGATTTCATCTATGGGCCAAATAGATTTGTAAAAAAAAATTGTATTTAATAGGACTGTAGGCCACAACAAAAACAAGAAAACTCTAAAAAATATTAATATGATCATATAATGAATGCAATTTTCTTAACCTCTAGGTATAAGATAACCCAAGACAGATTAACATGCCATTAAAATGAATCAATCAATCTCTTTCCTGATACCATCTCTTGAATTTATTAATTTCCTGGACCACTGATTATTTCCTCTCCAGCCTAGGAAGTGTTCTGAGTATTTCATTATTGATAAGAGCCATGCGTTAATCGTTTTTATCAAATTTCTACTGTTTAGTTTTGGTCGAGAGTGTTTTATCTCCTGACACTATTTTCTTATCTTTTTCTCTAACTCATTCTTCCTTATGGAGTGTAATTCAAGTCAAGATCATTTGTAGTTAATGTTCTTATTGATTTGTTATCTAACAATTCAGTTGGCTCTGTTGTCACAGGTCTTCCTCTGTGCATTTGCTTGTACTGTGCACTTTTCCATATTAAATTCTATTCCTATAACGTTGATAAAATTTCTTTTTTTTTTATCAACACTTGAACTTCTTTTTTGTTCTCCATCAACAATTTCAGATTCACCCATTTAAGTGGTTGTTTTTTGTTTTGTTTTTTATGTATTCCTGAAATGTTATTCTCCTTTTCAATTTCTTAGAATGTTCAGATGTGGGGCTCAGAATTTGTATTCACAAATTAATGCTAAAATCATTTGCCATCTTTGTTTGTACGAGTCGATTTATGAATATCTTTTGTTTGACAGTTGCCATATAGATATCAACAAAACTTTTAATGTCCATAGATTTATATTTGAAGGACATAAAATAATCCCATTTAATTTAATATTTACTCAATTAAGTTAATTAAATCAATAATATTAATTGAGATGAATATTAATTGAATCAAACTCATTATTTTTCAAATTGCTAATTATCATCCATGTCAGGCTGTTCTTTACAATTAAATTCCTAACATGCCAGACAATATGTCTATTAGTGAATTTGTTTTTGAAATTTTTGCTTACTTCATTAGCTTAACAAGCCATTTTTATTTGATAACAATTTGAATTTATTCAGATGTGAGTCTAGGTAAGTCTTTAGTAACTGATTTATAATTAAGCATTTATCTTTCCAATCTGTTTTGTTCTCAGGTTTATATATTATCAACTCAATCAAGTTTTGTAGTATTTGGGTTGGTGCCTTTTTTTTAATGGTGTGAGACCATTATCTTTCATTAGATCTATTGATGTTTGTTGCACATAATCTAGGCAGATTATGACTAGAATTGGTGCCAATGTATTCTCTAGCAAGACTCGAGTGACAATCTTGAAGTAATCAGAATTGCTATCAGGTGAGTGGACCACATCTTTCATCTTCTTGTTAAGTGTCATTGTAACCATAACAGTTTAATATTTAAAAAAATACAAATGTTTGAAATATTTGCTTCATCTCTCCTTTGTAATGGAATCAAATGCCTTTCAGAAATCTACAAATGCATTTTGCCTCAAGGTTTTTTTTTGCATGTATTCCTCTCAGTACTGTGTTGAGTTCATCCCTTATGAGAAGTGTCTAAGTTTAATGTTGAGTTTGTCAGAGATATCTTGTGGAAATTATTACTGATGCACACTACATGGATGACTCGGTGCTTCTTTGCAAATACGTCAGCTCAAGCTAAATGTCTGCTGCTTGGCTTGGAGTAAGCAACAAGAAGCATTCATCTCTATGTAAACTTGGATAAAACAGAGTTCTTGTATTTTAAACAAGATAGTGCAATCTGCTCATTAACTGACAATTCTCCCAAATCAGTAAACCTTTTCATATACCTTGGTAGCAATATCTCATCTTAAATCAATGTCAACATACAAATAGAATGCTATTGATAGGATATGTAACATTATAAGGCATGAATGGATGTTTCAATAGATGTTTGTATGACTTCTACACTACATAGTCACTTACTCCACCACATGTCTAGGAGGTCTATAAGTGTTTCACTATGCCTTAAGCATCATTCGTATCCTGTTGTAACCCCCACCATGATAAAAAGAAATAGTTATGATGAACACACAAAACCCCTGTTTTTGTGTGTTAATACAAAGGTTTATTCACAACTATACTTTTTAGTAGTCGTTGAGAAGAGAGAAACAGCATATGTAAAATGAGTTGCACTCTTTAGCAAGACAGATAAATGAAGCGTCATGAAGAGAAAGACAGAGAGCAGACACAGACCTTAAATTATCTTTGTCATTTTCTGTTGTACTTCTCACAGGTGATTGTTTGCAAGGCTCTTTCTTAAGAGCTTCACAGCGGTCACCGCAAAATAGGGGCCGTAATTTTCGTCTGTCTTCATATCATTGTGTCTGGGGTCAAACTAACCCTTTTCCTTTTTTTTATGCCACGTCCGCTGCTCTGCCGGTTTTTCTGTTTGAGTTTCTTCCAACCAATCAGAAATCATTGCTGATTTGCTGTTGATAAGTTTCTGTTTTTAACCCGGGCATTGGCTGCAATGATGACCTGGATTTTGGTAACCCTACCTTTCTTTTTCCTGTCATTTCTCTCTTTTCATCGTGATTCTCTTTCTCTCTCTCGTATATTCCTTTCCTTTCCACTGTCCCATGGTCGACCAGAAAATCTTGCTAGGAAACAACACTCAATCAACCAGAATCCCTAATTATTTTACAATTATTGGAAATCTGATCTTTATAATAAAATAAAAGTGGAGTAGCCCCAGTTGGCTGACGGTGGGGGCTGTAGAATACACCAACTGCACCTCTGTAGAGGGCTGAGACTCCTCCACCGAGTGTCCTAAATATGACTAAACAATCTGATGGTGAGGATCCAGTAAATCTGGAGCTTTGGGGAATGCAGAGTACTCCTTTATTGCCATCACTCCCAGGTCTACTCTGGCCTGGAGTGGTAGCACCTAATAGGGTCCTATCTATGGGTCAAATAGAACTAAACTGTAATTAGGCTAAACTGAATTGTTTAAAATTAACTCTTTTTCCATTTAACTTTATGCAAACAAAAACTGTGTTCTTATGCTAAACTGATTTGTTTGAAATAGAACTGTTTTGACATTTAATGTGTGTAAACAAAACTGAATTGTTTGAAAAATCAAAATGACTTAATTTGGCCTTAAATGACATGAAAAGGGTTGATACACTTTAAAAGAAAAACAACCACCAACCAACCAACCTAAAGTGAAGTTTTTTCTAAGCTGGGGCTATGTTACTACTATTGTATAGTTGCATGACTTGGACTTTAACAAAGTGTTTGGAAAAAAGCTACATGGGAACCACATCAGGATGTTACATGCTGTTTTGAACAGTTCTTGGAAGCAACAACCTACAAAACAACAGTTATAGCCCCCCCTCGCTCCATTTCACAAACCATCCAAATAAGACAACAAGACATTCTGGGTACTGTTGGAGAAGTACAGAGGAACTCATTGGTAATGTTCTCTTATGGACTCTTCCACATGGACAAAGTAGGTTTGTGTGGACACTGGATACCATTGAGAAAACTTACCAAGAGTGATGGTCAATAGGGACCTATGGCAAGAGAGAATCAAAGGAATCCATGTTATCAATATGACTTGATGGTTTGGTTAATTGTATTAAAATTTTAGCAAAATGATAAAACAAATTGAACATCTTGAAGGTTTCAGAGTCAGAAATAATCAGTAGTTAGTGACAAGTTCGAAAGGAAGATGTAAGGTTTAAATGGTGAACATTTAAATTCATTTTGAGTCGTGAGAACTATGGATGAATTATTTGCATTGTCCATTTGAGATGTGGATTCTAGAGTGCTTTTCCATTTTCAGTGAGGCTTAGAATATACTGATTATTTTCTGTAGAAGGGTAAGACCTTTACTCCCCTTAAAAAAGGGGGTATTCTGGATATAACATCAAACTCTATCTGACAATGAGGCTCCAGTACTAGAGATCTGGGGAAGTGTGGACTACTTCTTCATTGTCATTATTCCCATGTTGACTCTTACCTGGAGTGGTAATACTTCATTTAGGATCCCATGTATGGGTTTAAATACATCTGTTGAATAATTATTTTTATTTGATAGGACCATCTGCAAGATAAGCAAAAAAAGACTCTTCGGAAACAACAACACAAAAATATAAATAATAATGTTCAATGAATGTGATTCCCTAATGTCTAGACATAGAATAATCTGAGACAGGTTGACATACTGTTAAAATCAATCAGTTAATTGATCAAATTGATATTTAGGCTTATTAAGAAGTTATTCATTAGGAAGTTTTGTTTTAAATTCTGAATGTTAATTTTAAGGAAAATGAAAATTATTTTTTCCTTGCTAGATATTTTCCTAAATGAAATTAATTTGTATCTTCAAGATCAAATGTTAACTATGTCTGTATTACTTTATGGTTGTACCTCTAAGACCTGAACAAAACATTTGGAGAAAAAGTTAGATGTGTATTACACAAAGATGCTGTGTACTGTTTTGAAAAATCCGCGAAGCAGCATCCTGCAAAACAGCAACTGTATAATCACTTACCTCCCATCTTCCAAACCATTCAAGATATGACAGGCACTGCTAAAGAATTAAGGGCAAATTCATTAGTGGCTTTCTCTTATTCATTCTGACACATGGACACCAGTGTTGGCTGACCTGTAAAAACTTACTTTCATCATCTCTGTGCAGACTCTAGGTACCGTTTAGTAGAATTACCAAGAGCAATGGCTGATAGGGACAGATGGTAAGAGAGGGTCAAAGGAATTGATGATGATGATGATGATGATGAAATATAAGGTCTTCTTAAGAAAATTATTATATGCCTAATAATTAAAAAAAAGGCTGAATGAGTAAAATTCACATAAAGTTGGAGGAATAAAGCATAACAAAATTCCGATTTCGTTATTTAATGTCTTCCCCATAAGATACAGAATTTATATACATATATATATATATATATATATATATATATAAACACACACACTATGACTGCAATACATTAAAATCAATGTTAATATTTAATGTGTTAGATTCTATTTTTAATGTCCTCACATAAACAAATTATTTGTAGTAACGGTACATAATGTCAGTAAGCTTTAAAAACTTAAATTTGTAACCTGAAAATAATTTTCCCTAAAGTAACATAGAAAAATGGTTATATCAATAATGAAAGCTCTAAATTATTAACATACTTTATAGAAAATGAATTCATTCTAATGGCAAATTTGTTATGATAGAACTCTTAAATCCTCAAAGGTACCGTATAATAGGAGTCTGTTATTTTATATTGGTAATAACATGTTTTTTTTTATCAATTCTGTCATTTATGCATAGACATTTTGGTATTCTTTGTAAAACAAGTCTTAACTTATCATCTGAGTAGCAGGTGGTTTGCAGTGATTTTTGTTATTAATTATATATATGTGTATGTGTGAGTGTTTCAGTCCACAAGGATTAAAATGGGTTTTATAAATCATAAAGCGTTAATTGTATCTATAAATAATTCCAAAGAAATAAGAAAATATAAATTGAGTGAAGAATTTTAGTGAATACATTAAACTTTTTCTGCTATATCAAAAAACTTTTCTTCTGCATTATTGAATTAATATATTTCCTTTGCAAAGGCCAAATTAACCAACTCTTGGGTTTAAATCATAAAGCAATATCATGAAAGATAAGTAAGAAAATGAAGACAGCACAAACACTAAGTTTTATTAAAGATACAAATCCATCAAAGGTTTCTTGGTTTTCTATGCCACTTGAGTTGTCATGGCAGAATTTACTGTGGCTTCTGCCCGTAGTTTATTGCTTTTCATCAAGCTACAGATATCACAAAATACAGCAGACTGGTTTTAACTAATGTCTTTTATATATATATATATATATAACTATCATTTGCCAAATTTTTTGTCTGTTTGTTATCATATTAGCAGGGCTTAAATTATTTTAAGTTGATATTGTACATCAAGCTACAGATATCACAAAATACAGCAGACTGGTATTAACTAATGTCTTATACAATATATATATATATAATGATCATTTGCCAAATTTTTTGTCTGTTTGTTATCCTATTAGCAGGGCTTAGAATATGTTAAGTTGATATTGTACTGAGGGATAAGACCTCTCTCACCAATAGAATCTCCTGGGTATGACATTAAACTTCATCTGATAGTGAGTCTCCAGTTCTAGATGATTACCTAACTTCGAGGCATAAAATAACTCTAAATGGGTTGACCTGCCAGCATCAAAATCAACCAATCAATCAAAGATGGTTGCAGTTCTCACCTTGAAGATTTCTGTGCTTACAAATAATCCCATAGCATTTGTTTGACAAATTGATTTTTGAAAAAATCTAAAACTTCAATTTCAACAAGAGATTTGTTTTGTATGTAAGAAGAATGTCAAACTAGATCCTTTCTGTTAGCTGAATTGTAAATTTAGCCCTGTTGGCTGGGGCTGTAGAATAGACCAACTGCATCTCTGCAGAGGGGTGAGACCCCTTTAATGAGTGTCCTTGATATGACATTAAATAATCTGATGGTGAGGGTCCAGCAATGTTGGAGTTTTGGAGAATGCAGAGTACCCTTTCAATGCCATTTCTCCCAGGTCCACTCCAACTCAGAGTGTTATGTATTACTTAATAGGGTTCTATTTTTAGGCCAAAAAGAGCTGTTTGATATTTAAACTTAGTGCAAACAAATGACATGCTAAATTGAATTATTGGAAATCGAACTTATTGATCATTTAACTATGTAAACCAATCTCTAATTTTTAATTGAATTGTTAGTGATAGATAGGAATAGTTAAAACCATTTAACTTTGTAATCTTATGCTAAATTGAATAGTTGGAAATAGAACTGTTTGATCATTTAACTGTGTGTATCTAAAAAATGTGTTTACAAATCATATATTCAATATATTTGTAAAAACAGGATTTGGTATTGAATAAACAATAATGGTTCATATGCCATAAAACCAAACCAAACTATATTAAATTTGTGGCATATATAATGATTGGAAGCAAATAATTTGTCGGTAAAATTTTAAATGAATTAGAGCACATTTGTTTGCACACACTTACATGGTTTCAAGTAGTGCTACATTAGCAATTCTATATATTAAGTATTTATATTGTATGTATCATGTATTTAAATATGTTTTCTATGTATCAAGTATTCCAAACTAAAATGAACAATTTGCCCACAGCTGTATGTTTTCAAGTAACTAATAATAACTCTTAGTAAAATCTGACCCATAGATGGGACCCTAATAGGTACTACTACTTGAGTCAGAGTAGAACTGAGAATAATGGTAATGAAGAAGTACTCCATATTCCCCAAATTCCTGGACAATTTTTTTTTTGACACTATTGACTCTTGGCTACTACCTAGCACCTAAAGATAAAAAGGGTTGAGTGTTTGTTTGCCATGAAAACAATTAGAAGATTATGGTTGAGACAATCAGATAGGTATGAGGGCTTGAAATGACAAGCCAATTGATGGAATTTGTCCTCTTTAATTGCTTGTCTTGTCAAGTAAGGGCTAAAGTGAAGGGTTGCAGGTCATATGAAAACTTTAGGTGCCAGGTTACAGACTGCTGAGCTACCAGGATCTCATCCTTAAGCATTGCAAATTGCCACCTACAGCCAACAAGTTGCCACAGAGAAGGAGAAGTCTTACCCTTCTGCAGAGGTGAATTTTATACTCCCGGACGACCGGGCCATTTATCATGAGAGGCTCATGATTAGTTATATAAAACCCTTGGCTGACACTCATTTTTAATTCTTTTTTTTTTTTATTGATTTTAATGGCATGACAACCTGTCCAGACTTATTTAATATTCATAGTCACATTTTTTGTTTGGTTGTTGCTGGAGAGTTCCTTTTCAATGGAAAGGCACACAGTCCTATCAAATAGAAATAATTTTTGAATATATCTTTTTGATGATTACACAGTTCCCTAAACATTATTATTTCAGGGTAGACCTGAGAGTAATGGCAATGAAGAGGTATTCTGCATTACCCAAATCTCTATCAGATGCAGTTTAATATCATACCCAGGATACCCCTCTAGCACAGGATACAGTGTAGTTTAAGCCCCCACCAGCAAGGATCCTTAAATTAATTAGTTTAGATTCTACAAGATTATTTATCACTACGCAATCAGTTTAAAACTGTGCAATTGTTACCTAAATAGGATGTGCTTGAGAAAGGAAGTGTTTATTTTGAAGATCTTTAACATTTTAATATACATGGTGATTAAAAAAAATGTAAGCACTGTTGTATAGGAGCTTCTTTATGATAAAATTTCACACAGCTTTCCTATGTTCACCATCCCTCTCAATATATTCTTAGAATTTCCCACAAATACTGAAAAAAATGTTGATATTTTTATTGGAATATCTTTATAAGAAAAGCAGTACTGATATTATGGAGACCATCATCTGGAGAGGATTCCAACTGTGTTGACAAATCATATATATTTAATATATATCTACGTATAAACGGAATTTGGCATGAAATAATCTACAATGGTTTATAGGTCATAAAACCCACCTGACCAATCACCATTAATTATGTGCCTATGCTATCCTAACTGATGGACTATTTGGGGGGTCTTGGAGCTGAAGACCAAAATGACTACCCAAATTCTCACAGGTTATGGGCCCAAGACAGTGAAATTGTTCTTTGATGGCATTGAATCCAAATATGAATTCTGGGAGGTGAAATTTCTTGGATACTTTAGGATTCAACAATCACACCAAATTATACTGTTACCAACAGATCAAAGTGACATTTAAGAGAGTCAAAGACAGGAATAAACATGGGGTATGGGGTAAGTACCCATTCAGGTTATTATTGTAAATCAACAAATTAAAATAATTCTAATAAACCTCACCTTATAGTAGTAAAAATTATCATATTTTCCCCTGAACAGGAAAACAAATATTATTTGTTAGATCTGTTATAAAAAAAAAAGGCCACAAGGCTTTCCAATGCCAAAATAAAAGGAGAAAAGATTTTTGTCAGAATATAAAACTTGCTCAAGAGAGCAAACATATTTTTTTGCTTTTGGATTTGATATCATTTCAGATAAAAGTAAATTTGTTGGTTGTTTGAGGGGCTAACAAACATGTAATAAATGATGAATCAAAAATTATTAATTTTGAACTGGCGAATCATTTTGTAAACTTAGCCGATGTTAAGCCAAGCAAATAATATTGTTCTGAAAAGAGGAAATGCCTTTATTTATTTACAAAATAACAAAGGACACATTTGTATATGTATCTTAAAAATGCTTTATATATTTCAACTTTAAACAAAATATCTTCTCAGTACAAGCCACAACAAAAAATGGTGTGCATGTAAGTTTTAATCATGCCTACTCCAAATTAATCTAATCTATACTAATGGGACACTATTCAACATGATAGGATGTTAGTATTATTGAAAAACATTGTTTCTGCCAAAAATCCTAGACTTCTATGCTTGGCATAAAATATTAGACCACTGTAATGGATTCGATATTAAAAAGTTAGTCAATTTAGTAAAGGGAACGAAGATAAAACCAACTCAAAATTATACCCATAACTATATTATATGCAACCAAGGCAAAAATGACTGAAAGTAGAAGTAAAACTTTAGACCAAAAAGCAACCAAAATTCTGGCTCTCTTGCCCAGTGATGTAGCTGGGCCTATTCAACCCCTCGGAAAAGAAGATTATAAATATGTATTTAAATTTATTGATGATTATTCAGGCCTTATAATGTTATATTTCTTAAAACGTAAATCTGACACATAGCTCGCTACAAAGAATTATCTAGCAGATATTGCCCCTTATGGCCATGTAAAATGTTTACAAACTGAATGGAACTGAATTCACATTTTAAAACTTAGAAGAATTGTTAGTGGAGAACTGCATGAAACACTCGAGGTCTTCTCCATATTCCCCGCATCAAAATTGTACTGTCAAACATTCATGGAGGACCTTATTTTCTCTGCCCCAAGACTTATGGATTTATGCATGGCTTACCTCAGTATATATTAGAAATTGTTGTTATAATAGAAACACAAAAAAACATATGAAAGTTTCACTGGTTTTATACCAAATCTAAATAAGATGCATATTTTCAGTACAACTTGCTTTTGTTGTGTACAAAACAAAAAGAAATTAGAGCAGTGAAAAAGTCATTTTTGTGGGTTATGATGAGCAAAGCTCAGCTTATTTGATTTATTTTCCAGAAACAAAGGCTATTAAAATAGTGAGGTGTGTATTCTTATGACAATACCCTTTTACCTGAACAAGAAGAAGATGAACAGATGGTATTGTCCATCTATAAAACCGATACATATGAAGGAAAATGTAAAGATAACTAGAATACTGGAAAGGAGGGGGGAAATATATTGATATCCAACCAGACAAAGAAAAAACCTTTTTTTTTTTTTCTTTTTTTTTTTTTTGTAGTTGAAAATTTTGAATTTAGTGGAATTGACAACTGTTATACAATGCATATGATTCCCATGAATCATACTGAGGCCATTAATTAAGATGACCTAGAAGATTGGGTCTCCGCTAGGCAAAAATCATTTGATTCTTTAGTAGAAAATAATTCTTTTGAATTAAAGATAGCCTCAAAGGATAAAAATGTTGTAAGGAGCAGATGGGTGTATTTTCTAAAATAAAAGGAAAATGAAAGTTATGAGTATAAAGCTCAATTTGTGGCCAAGGGCTACTCACAAATATATGGTAAAGATTATTGAGAGACTTTTACTCCATTGATGAATGTCTTCCATTAGATTCCTATTACAAATAGCAGTACAATATGATTTACTAATCCGTCATATAAATGTTAAGAGCATATATTTGAATGCCCCCTAAGACTAGTAAATCTTTGTAGACCTACCAAAAGGCTTTGAAGTGAGAATTATATGTGGAAACTTAAAAAATCCTTATATGAATTAAAAAAGAGCATTCAAACCTGGAATAAGACATTCCATACTTACCTAATTGAACAAAATTTCAAGCAAACCCCGGTTGACCATTATATTTACTTTCAAAATGTTAACCATTAAATATCCATCATTAAAGATATAGCGATTTTTGATTTTAGGAAAAAAAAATGAAAAATAGAGCAATTTTGGATTGAATATGTATTTTTTTGAACTGGATGATTCCATTTTATACCAAAACAAGGGGTGTGTTGGATTGTTTTAGGGTCTTGGAACTGAAGACCAAAATGGCTACCCAAATTCTAACTGGTAAAATCCCTGATTTTTATCAGAGTATCTTTCTCCAAGATAATTCAACAAAATTCTGGCATCCATCATGGCATAAGTATTCTTAATGACCTTAGATTTTGCAAGAGGTTTCATCCAACTTTGTCAAGTCTTATTTTTCATTCCACTCCAAGGTATCTAAATGACTGCTTCATCAAATAAGTTTGCGGAAGAAATAGAGTGGTCTATCACTTGACCATGTAGCAGATAGTACAGGGTTATATGGTACCAGTGGGAGCCTTCAACTGACCTTTATATATATATATATATATATATATATATATATATAATTGATTGCACATGAATAAACAAATGAATAAGGAAAAGTAGTCCCTCATATCAATCTACCTTGAGACCTCAAACTATTAAATTAAAAGCACTATTGAAAATTCTTTTTTTCTCTAAGCTAGAAAATTCGGACTAAGAAAATCTCACTATGATATCGTTTTTTGTTTTATTATCGTAACATACATACAGAAATTTGATACTTATGAATTATTATTATTGTTGTTGATGATGATGATGATTTATTTTGCAATTTTCATAGATCATTTTTTTTCCAGGTAGAAGTTCTTAAAAAATGTAGCTTTATACATGTTTCATTAGAAGGATGGTTAGGGAAACTCTACCAGAAATTTACTGGGATAAATGAATAAGTCTATGCAAAAACACTGCAGAATTAGTAAAGACACAGTTAATGATTAGTCAATAATTAATTTTTGTGTCTACATCCATTCAGTACCTGAGTTCTTTGATTTAGCAACGCTTCAGCTAGTGGGTACATGGAAATAGCCAGTTTTGCTTCCATACAGAGAAGACAAAATTATTACCTGCCTTCTAGTTGAGGAGAGGCTCTCTTGACGATTGTCCACTTGAATATTGTGTCTTCACCATATTTAGTTTTGATACCCCAGACATGTGGAGAAGTGAGGTGCTACACATGTATTTAACATGTACAAAGCTGATTTTATAGTAATTAAACCATTTTTTAAAAGTACCTTCAGTAAAGCCCAAGTATATTTTTATTTGCACATCCATTTATATTGTAGCTTTGTATACAATACATTCATTTTAGCATCATCCATCAAGATGTCCTTCCAGTTTTGAATTACAGTTGCAAAGTGGTTCTTTGTTTCTGAGCTTTTCAATTAATTTTGTTGATATTACTGGCTACATTAAGCATATAGCTAGAGTTCAATTTATCTATATTTCAATTAAATATCTTATACAATTTGTCAATAAGTAGAAAATACTTCTTTTATCATTTGAAAATGTTACTTTCCTGTTTATTTTTAACTGCCATGTTAAAGGCTGGTGCAAACTATAAAGTATTCCTTGATCTATTCTTTTTTCTATTTTCATCTCCGCAGAGTCATCATTAGCATTGTAAACATGTCTGGTTCTCCACCCACTATTTTTAGCTTATTTATGCATACCTTCTTATTGAAAATCTTGATATTACAAGTATTATGGAATAATCTTGTCATACCTTTGGGGACTTGTTTAAACACCTGCTTAGAGTGATTTGATCTTGTGTTGTTATAACAAGCTTATATATATATATATATATATATAGTTTGAACTTCTTTTTCACTTGTAAATACTGCTTAATTCTCTCTTGTTGATCAGCTTATTATTAGTTATATATACTTGTGGCTATAATATTTATCTCATTCTCTCTCTCTCTCTCTCTCTCTCTATATATATATATATATATATATATATATATATATATATATGTGTGTGTGTGTGTGTATGATATATAAATATAAGAATACATTTAAAAATATGTATTTGTATGAATAATATAGACATGTGTGAGAATGTGTGTGTACTCATGCATGTGTGAATGAGGTATTTTGAAATGAAAGCTCAATTAAAATAAGCATCAATAAAGCATAATGTATGGAAGATAAAAGAAAATCCCTTCCCCCTAATGAGATAAAATATTTATTTCTGTGAGAAGCAAAATGCACAGCAAGGGAAATCAATATTTCAACCAAAATGCAATGGAAATATCAGGAAATGTTTAAAATAGTTTCTCCCCCTTTACTTTTTTTGCCAGCTTTCCAAGAATAAAAAAAGAAAAAAGAAATTAAAAAAAAAAAAATGACTTGTAAAATAAAAACAAAAATAAGCAAAACCAAGAGGAAAAGAGTTTAAATGTTTTTTTGCTATGCATCATATTGTGAATATATTTTATTTTATTGAGTTTTAAATAGCATTTCTTGAATATTAAATGGAGTAAATAGAAAAGGACTCTTTTGAAATATTCTTTTAAAATGTTATAGGTATATTAGCTAAACTATTGGTCACTTATTCTCCCAGTCACTCATTGATCCTATAATTTTATTTTAGGTGTGGGAGCGCTACTCAAAAAGAATATAGAAAAGAAATAGCCTGTTGGAGCCCATCTCTAATTGATTTGAATTCTGTGTTTTCCTTCTTCTCAATTGGTTGTCTTACCAAAGTTAAAGGAGCAGTCTGTTTTACTCTTTACTCATAGCTGGAGGGAGAATAATAGGTGAATTCATACCTTCACCAAGGGTATTAATGTGATGGGAAATGCAAATAGCTTCATCCAGGGTTTGAACTGAAATAGTCGAGTGAACTTTCTAAGATGATGTCTCATACATCACAAGTGCCTTATGAAAGTTAATAAAAGTCAATGTATTTATATGCTTTTTAATTATGTTATTGTGTCTAAATATTAATTTGGAAACTTAAAATTTTGCAATGTGTTGAAAAAATTCTTTTCATTTTATTTATTTTATAAATTCTATTTTGATTAATGTATCATTATTTTGACTCTTCTATTCATCATAAACCAAGTGCATTTCGTTCATTTATGTAATATATATATATATATAGTCTTTGCTACATAGCTTATTTTCTCACCAAATTAATTTTTGCGGAGTCGAAAATACTAGAATACAAAGC
Organism: Sepioteuthis lessoniana; assembly: GCA_963585895.1. Classification (NCBI taxonomy): domain Eukaryota; kingdom Metazoa; phylum Mollusca; class Cephalopoda; order Myopsida; family Loliginidae; genus Sepioteuthis; species Sepioteuthis lessoniana. Next base: position 4,191,601 of record OY757925.1, read on the forward strand.
CTACAAAAAGGAATAAAATTGATCACTAGTTCAAATTTATTCCATTAAAAAAATTGAATGAATTTAGCATTTATACATTCTACATAAATTATCAAGCTTCTCTCCCTTATAATGTAAATTTGTTTTTTAGTAATAAATAAATGTGCATTCTGATGATGCTTTGTTGGCACATGTAAGTCTGGTGTTCTGATCTTTTTTTTTCTCATTTGTAGATTTGTAAAAATCAAGATACTATGAAATTATAAATATTGACAAAGAAGAAGCAAAAAAGAAATAAACATTCCAAACAACACATTTAAAAACCAGAAATAAATGTATAAAATCAAAGACTAAATAGAAAAATTCAAATAAGGTAAAGAACAAAAAATGACTGAAGGACTGTGAACAACTATCTGCATCAACTCCCCCACTCTTTTCTTCTTTTGATTTCCACTGTGTGGGTGGGGCAATCTGGCACAGCCTTTCCTCCCCTTTATTTGAGTATCATCTGTGTCCATTGACCTCCTCATAAGAAAGTAGTTGATAAATTAAAGATGATTAGTTGTGTAAGTGTTCATAGACCACACTTTATGTGACAGGTTTTAACTTGATTTATCCGAAGGAAAAATCAATACATACATCCTGTCACTGTGTACACCCCCCCACCCTGAATCAGCTCATTCGTTTTATACTCTCTTCTTTCTTGCTTCTGACTCTTATCTTTTCTTTTCCTTTCTTTCTTTAGCCTATTTACTCTTGTCTCTTCTAGCACCTTGTGTTTCTTTACTCTCTCATTTTTCTATGCCTCTCTCTCTCTCACTTGCTTTCACTCATAAAATCTTTTTCTCTTTTTTTCATTTATGTCAATATGAATCTCCCTCTTTTTTTTCTGTCTTATATTTTTCAGAGTCGTTTTCTCTTTACTTATAGCACTGTGAATATTAATCTATCTCTCCACCTCTCACTCTCTTCCTTTTTACCAACCTCTATGTCTCTTGATCAGTCACCTCAGCAGTGAAATGAAATCCTGTAGTAACATTGTCTTCAATCAAAGTAATAGGCCTTGGATTATCTTTACAGAAACTTCCAGTCTCAGATATTACTTACAAATTACCAACTCCACTCCTAGTCCTTTTATCTCTTTGCAGCATACTGACCATACTACTTAACTCATAATACAGAGTGCAACAAAAATACCTCCCACATTTTAAACTGTCAACTGTGTGGTTCAAGTGAACTTAGGCAAGAGATAAATGGTAGCTCCATCTAGCTAATGTCTTAGAATTTTCTTCTTGCTACAGTCAGTTAGAAGCATGATTTAGACTGGTGCACACTGTGCATTTGCTGTTGAAAATTTTTTTAAGACTAGTGAATCTGTAATTGTTGCTTTTAGTGTTCATTTCATGTGATGTTGGAATGATATGGTCCTGGCTTGGACTGGTGCACACTGTGCATTTGCTGTTGAAACATTTTTTAAGACTGGTGAATCTGTAATTGTTACACAGAAAGCTTTTAGTGTTCATTTCATGTGATGTTGGAACGATACGATCACGGCTTAGACTGGTGCACACTGTGCATTTGCTGTTGAAACATTTTTTAAGACTGGTGAATCTGTAAGTGTTACACAGAAAGCTTTCAGGGTTCATTTCATATGATGTTGGAATGATGCCTTTTCAGGATAAAAAAAATTAAGTACCACAGGTTGGTGGATTCAAAGAAAGATACTTGGAAGAATTAAAGGATGTTATTCACCAAAAATAGCAGAAATACTGCCAGACATAGCTCTTCATCTCTTTGTCAACATCTAAAAACATCAGCTATATGGAGCTAGCATTACCACTTGTCCACATAGCTTAGAATTTAGATATGAGAGGTGTTTCTGTTGTACTCAGTACATATATAATTTGTAAACGCTTTACAATTGCCGACCCATCATCTTCATTTAAGATTAAAAGACCCTCCCAACCATCAGGTTTACTGCTTTCTTTTGGAGTAATCAGTGATACATAATATTCATTCTGCATTCTTATTTAGATGACCAAAAAAAAAAGACATTAGCCCCAAAAGGAAGATATTCGTTAAATTAAACAATTTTCTAAAAGAATCAAAACAAGTTGAATATTAGATATGATTATCAAGTCATTCTGATAGCATGGATTCCTTTAACTCTCCCTTTTTATATGTCTCTATCAGCCATTGCTCTTAGCAGGTCCTCTAGATGGCATCCAATGTTTGCACAGAGCTAATGAATATAAGTTTATTGCTGGTCAATCAACATGATGTGTCTATGTGTAGGAGTCTACAGGAGAATGTCACTTTTGAGCTCTTCACTGCGTCTCGAGCAGTACCCAGCATGTGTGAGTTAAGTAACCATACAGCTGCTGTTTTGTGGGATGCTACTTCCAGGATTTGTTGAGTAGAGCTCCCATCATCCATGTGTTGTCCCATTTAGCTTTTCTTTCAAGCATTTTGTCAAAGTACAAGTAGTTTGCTTTCTTTGTTTAATGGCATATTAACCTTGGTGGGTTACTCACTGCCTGTGCCATTCTTGTAGAAGAGCTCCAGTGATATTATTAAACCTATAGTTGGTGGGGGGAATAAGGGAGTTTGTATTATTCTTAAGGGCATTAGTCAAAAAGTGAATAAAATTGTGTGAATGGAGTTCAAATTGGCATACTTTGAGGCCACAATCCAGTGCTTGAGCCATTTCCATATGGAGACTCCCACTAAAATGCAATTGGTGCAGCCAAACAGTAATAGAAACACTGCTATTGCTTGGAATAACAAAAAGTTGAAATGAATGAAGATATATTGAGAAAAAAAAATGAAGTTTTTTAAAAAATATTTAATAAAAGAATAGAAAATATTATGTTGTCTTTAAAGACAGATTTATATATTTAGTTCAATATCTCTAGAAAGAAGGAGGAACAGCAGCTCGTCTTCCTATCCATATTTATGATTCTTGTTCTATAATAAGCTCTTTCAGTAAATATCTATCCTATTCACTCCGACACACAAACACACATATACATATATACTTACAAACACAAATCGCTGTCTGAAGTATTATAGTGAAAAGGGATTTATTTTGCACAACAAATATTTATGCTTTAAACATAGTTTTCTTCCTTATCAACTCACCACTTTCCTTTCAGTCACACAGACTAAATCTTATACAGTAACCATTTCAAATTAATATTGAGATAATAACTCTGTGGGGCTAATGACAAATTTATGAATCTTTATGATTATGTATATTGATATCCATGATCCAAAATACTTATTTCTACGAATAAAAATAATCTCAGATATATACATTCATGTTTATGATAAGAATGAAACTCTCATTCATTCTCATCATAAACATGAATGCATATTTCAAAAGAGTTCTTATAATAAAAAAAACTTTGTTTGATATGAAATAAACATAACTATACAAAAATAGGAAAATAATGTTTATTTATAGGGTCCTAGTGGGTAGAGGATCTGCCAGTGGCCCAGGAGATCTGGATTCAATCCCAGGTCGAGTCATACCAAAGACTCAAAAAATGGTACTTGATACCTTCTTGCTTAACACTCAGCATTATAAGGTACGTATTAAGGGTAAAATGGAGCAATCCAGGGATATATATAGGTGTGGGCAGAACTGTTCCGTTTTAGTAAAGGTGTTGTTTTTACTTTTTATGTGATACTGAACAACTTATTTTGCCATTTTTCAGGTAATATAATTTTATCCTACTAGAACTTTTTATCTTTCTCAGTAAAAGAACAATTCTAGATATAATTTGCAGTCTTCCAGGAAAGTGACATTTTATTATTAAGATGATTTTCTAAAGATAGGAATAAATGGTGAATATGGCAAATGAGTAAAAACTTTCCAGCCAAGCCGTAAAAACTTTAGCCTAGTCATGAAAGAAATGTATGGCTGATGTATTATCCTGATGGAATCTTATGACCTTTCTCTTAATTAATTTTAGATATTTTTTGTTGATTGCTGTCTTTAATGGGTCTAATTGGGAGTAGTATATGTATCAATACATTTTTTGTTTTCTGGAAGAAGCTGAAAAGTAGAGATAACACTATTATATCACTTGACAATTTTTAGCACAATTAGTCATGTTTAAATTAGTATCTCTATGATCTGTTAATGCACTACTTGGACGCTAACTAAATGGCTGGAGAAGAAGCTAGACGGCAATTACACAAGAGTACTGTGAGCAATATTGAACAGGTCCTGGCGGCAACACCCCACAAAACGCCAACTATACGGCCATCTGCCTCCCATCACAAAAAACTATCCAAGTTAGACAAACCAGACATGCAGGACACTGCTGGAGAAGCAGGGATGAGCTCATAAGTGATGTACTCCTATGGACCCCCACATATGGCCGGGCAAAAGGAGGATGACCAGCTCGAATATACATTCAATAGCTATGAGAGGATACAGGATGTAGCCCTGAAGACCTGCCAGAGGCGATGAACGATAGGGAGAAGTGGCAAGAGAGGGTCAGGGATATTCATACTGGCAGCACGACCTGATGATAATCTGTTAAGTGTTCATATATTTCAAATATTATATAGTGAGTATCATGAGTATGACACTAAACTGCATTTCTGGAGATCTGAAAATTTTGGTATACCCTATAATTACCATTTCTACCAGGTCCAGTCTGACCTAGAGTGAGAGTCCCTGTTCAGGTCCCGTCTATGGATCAAATAGGCCTGTTAAGTAATTATTTGTATTCAATAAGACAGTGTACGAAATAATCAAGCTGTTTTACAAGGGTTAGCTGAAAAGTTCATAGGGTGACAAAGATAGTTTCATTGAATGTGACTCAATGAGATTTATTTTTGGCATCATGCCCCTTGTGGTCTACATACTTCTTCCATTAATGTTGCAGTGCTTGGACCTTATTGGTCAAAAAGTCATCACCAACAGATAAGTCATCATGAACACTTTAAAACCTACCCTTGTAAGAAATAACTCCTCAAAAAATATAAATGTAAAATGAATGCAATTCCCTGACCTTCTGGCATAAAATACCACCTGACAGGTTGACATGCGATGAAAATCAGTCACTTAGTCATTACATTATACTGTGAAAATTTCAGATCAGAATTTAGCTCTTGATCAATTTTTTTAGATGTTGCTTCATTTCTTTGTTGCAGACTTGTTTGAACACACATGCAAGAATTTCTTTATTAAAGTTTATGAATGCAATATTTTAAAAGAGTAGCATGTTTTTTTTTTTTTGCATTAGTATTCGATCATTTCCTTTTCTTCAGTTCTTTTGTTTGCTATTTTTGGTTCCATACAAGCAATCAGCAAGCTTGAATTGCACAGATAGAAAAGGCAATCTGTTTTATGTTGCTCAATATGGTGAATTGCTTTTTTTGCTCTCACTTAAATGGATTCAAAGTTTTGGAATAGAAGCACACTCAACATTGATGTTAAGTGTGTAATAGATAGAATTTGGCATTCTACAAGGTAGAAAAAGTTGGCAGATAAACTTAGGGTTATTCAGTATATAAGGTTAATTTTGTCAAAGGAGTTGGCTATAGGAAGTGCTATTTGCAGTTGCACCCTTTTCAAAGAAACCAATAGTAACATGTTCTTTCATGTCCCGAAAGACTGTCAGCATAACCTTCTTTACAGACCACTGTACCTAGAAGTTTCTCTTTACTTAAGAGTCAGTGTGTTTCCATTCCATGGATTGTCTTTTCAACTCGGGCTCATAAAAGCAAATCTATGTTTAGCCTATTTATATTTGTTTGACAAAAACATGCTTCTTGATACGAATCATACATTTGTCTGTATATTTCATTTGGTTTCCTTTCTCATCAAACAAAAATTTGATGATCATTCAAGCCTGGAAAAATTCGATTTTGCACCATTTTGAATAGCCCTAATCTTCAGCAAGATTAAAATGATTTTGCTATAAACCACTTCCTAACATGACAGAGTTTACATGAGGAGAAAAAGTTCTCAAAAAAATTTATTTTGCATCATTTTAATAAGATTTCCCTTACTTATTAAATCATCCTAGTACATAGGCATATCTACTTTTTTACATGTGTACCATATATGTATTGTTTAAATAAATCTGGAAAAAGTGGAATTAAATCCAAGAGTATGAAAAGGTACAAATATTTTTTAAAAAATCATCTTCTGAAGACCTTTGATTTTTTTTCCTTATTTGTACATTTTCATATATATGTTTGTGTGTAAGGGAGAGATAGAGGCTTAGTGACTAAGGTAATTGAATGTTTTTTGCTTGTAGTGATAAAAGCCAATACATCAAACAAGGGTTTTCAAGGTCAGCAGACATTCAGTTTTGTATCTTCCCTCCTTGTTAGTCACTGTGAATGTGATAGCATACACTTGAATCCTGAATAACAACAAATACTAATTATGAAAATGAATCACTGAAGACTTTTTTTTTTGAAAAAATTAAACATGAATTTTTTTCCCCTGGTGTTTCATTTATTTTGATATATATATATATATATATATATATATATATATATATATATATATATATATATATATACATATATATAGCTCTAGATTATCTTGAGGAAAAATTATATATCCTGAAATATGCTGAAATCAAGTTGCTCAACAAAAGAAGCAAAAGATATCCAAGTGTAGTTAAAATAAATTTCTGATTAGTCATTTAGCACCTAATTCTATATTTATTCTCCTTGTTGGATAACATTATTGTTATATATATGTTTTGTCCTCAAAGTACCACAGGTACCTCCATCTTAAAGCTTGATGTCACAATATAATTATGAGTAATTGCCCACTTTTGTGTCAGATGATTGTGCACTCCACCTTAAACATGAAGTTATGGACTTTATGTTCATAATTTCATATTTTTCTAGGTTATATATCTGCTCTGCTGGACTACCCTCAAGCACTTTTCTTACAATCTTTTTATGTTATATTCTGTCATATATATATATATATATATATATAGTGTAAAATATTCTTGTATAAGTAACAATTTTATGAAATGCTATTAAATCTTAAAAATCTCTTAAGACTTTGTTTGAAGAATTTAATTCCTAATTATGATGACCAACTCTTCATATATATAATGATCCAAATCTAATCCTAAAAGTGCCTCTAATTTGTAAAATCTTAAGTGTTAAATGCACAAAGATTTGAAACAAAATCATAATATCAAGTGTAGAAAATATAAAAACTCATTACTCTGAGTTTCATGATTACAATCCCCCCACACACACATAACCTGCCATTCTATATGTGTCTGACTATTTATCTCTCACCTGACAATTCTAATCATGAAATTCATATGAATTGTGAGGCGGGGGGTTTCCTGTCTTTCATCTTTTACAACTGAAATATATGGGATATATATATATAGTAAAAGTAAAGTTGGCGACCAAAGTTGAGGGTGACCTGAGGGCTCCCTTTTTGATAGCTACGACACCAAGGTGTAGGGGAGGGCGTTGCTCCTTTCTCTGGATTGCTCCACTTTACACTTGATCCTTACCTTATAATGCTGAGTGTTAAGCAAGGAGGCATCAAGTACCATTTTTTGAGTCTTTTGGTATGACTCGACCTGGGATTGAACCCAGATCTCCTGGGCCATTGGCCAACACTCTAACCATTATGCCAAGATGTAATACAATATGAATTTTGAATAATAATAATAATAACAAATCAAAACAACCATGCGAGTGTGTGTGTATGTGCCATGATGATCCATGACATGCGTACAGAGGGTTTTAATTGAGAATTTTCTTTCTCTTAAACTGGTTATTTAATGCCAAATCAATTTTTATATGAATTATCATTTCTATTTCAAACAATTCAGTTTAGCATAAGTATGCTGTTTAGTTCTGTTTGACCCATAGATAGGACCCTATCAGGTGTTAACATTCTGGGCCAGAGTGGACTTGGGAATGATGGCAATGGGAGGGTACTCTGGATTCCTCAAAGCTCCATCATTACTGGAACCTCACCATCAGATTGTTTAGTGTTATATCCAGGACACTTGTTGTGGCGGGGGGGGGCTCTTACTCCTCTTCAGAGATGCGGTCTGTGTATTCTACAGCCCCAGCCAACTGGACAGTAATAGCTAAGAGGAAAAGAGAATGAATCCATGCCTTTCTCTAGGGTAAACTTTTTTAAGTGAATATATTTCTAGCCTCTGGTGAAATTTGAACTTGGCATGCTGATTTTTGGTGCTAATAACAATTACACAATTATGTATATGGTGTTTCAAAAAATTGGGATATCATTTGAACTTTACCGAGTGTTTCTGAAAAATCGATATCATTTCTTAAATGCATAAATGGATCAATTTTCATTCAAATGAACTCAAATCTAAACAGCACTCAAAATTATAAGATTGATATTGAAATGTCTTTTGTTTTTCAGTAAATGGCATTTCTGTACTGTACAAAAAGCATAAAACAGAATTCTAATTTGTTTCTACACATGCTATTTTAATTTGAGATTGGTCAAGTTCCGCCCAGTGAAGGAAAATGAAATAAAAATTACAAACAACAACACAAAAATATATGACCACTGACAAGAATTATGGAGGATAGGAATATCCATATATTCATTTATTTGTTTAATTTCATCTAATTAAAAAAGACTGGAAACAATGAATCTACCACAAAACAAAACAAAAATTAACCCCAACTATATAAATCAAAAAAAGAAAGAAAAAAAAGGGAAGCTTCCAGTCAAACTGAAATAAGATGTGCAGTATAATAGACTTCTTCATTTATTCTTCATGAAATAATTGAAAAGTTAAAATGTTCTTTGCCCAATGATAAAAATAGTTAGCCATAAAGTCTTATAGAAATAAGTAATTAATATGGCTGACCATAAAAATTGGGGTTGGAGGAGTAGTAGCAGTAGTATGGAGGATTAAAATTGAAACTCTCATTTAGATAAAAAGGCATAATTTGACTTGAAGTTAAAAGCACAAGTAGACTTTTTTTTTCTGACCTACAGTAGTGTCTACTTCTTTGGAAGAATACCAGGTCAAATCTGTGACAGATAAATAATCAGCCAACTTCATCTATAAGAGTGGTGTTTATTGATGAGAAAAAAATAAGTAAACAGCTGCCAAAAGATTATTATTATGACTCTTTGTCAGGGATCTTGGTGTTATCAGTACGACTTGATGATGATTAGATTATAAAATTATATTAATTTTTCTTAGATACCCTGTGTGTGTGTGTGTGTGTGTGTGTATTTACCAGACTCCAAATACAAATGATTGCATATGTGTGTGTGTATATATATATATATATATATATATATATATATATACACACATACATACACACACACACGAGTCTGTGCGTGTATTCATGTAAGGGTTTTTAGATTTAGATGCCTACTTACATATTTTGTATATAAATCTATTTAAGCATATCATTAAGAGGCACTATATCATTGTCAACATGCTCACCATTTTTCCATTTCATCCCCACTTGCTCATAGTTTTAAACACCCACTTTGTCTACAGAAGGCCACCCATATCACAAACAGCTATTATTTTGATGGACTGACAAACCAAGCAAGTGTGGATGCAGTTGATGATGATGATGGTGCATAAACATGGTTGGTTAATGAACTAGAACTGAGTCTCATTAGCAAATTAATAAGGGTGGAAGCTTTTTATCTCGGTCATTTGTATTTGAAGTCTGGCATGGCAATTGGCGCCTGCCAGCACTACAATTTACATTCATCATGTCACACTGGAGATTTTCATAACGGGTGGAACCAGTAAATCTAATACTAAAGGGTTGAAATGCTTGGCGATTCTGGTTAATGAACTGATTCATATACGAGTTATTGTTGGCTCAGCTTTTGAGCTGAACAGAAACTATTTATATCTGAGTTTACTTAACTGTTTTAAAAAAAATTATAACAGAACGTTTTTCCATAGAAATGTAAAGTTTCTGTGATTTCTTTTTATATGCTCATAGATTACAGGTTTTATTTTTTCATTTAAAAATTTTACCCAAGGTGTACGATGAAGCAAATTGTATTGTAGTTCTCTAACTGATCAAGGTTTTAAATTGATTGATTTAAATTCTACATCAACCTGTCCAGGGTTATTTTAAGCCTAGAGTTTAGGGCATTAGGTTCATTGTATGTTAACATATACGTTTTTTTTTACAAGATCCTTTTGCCCTGCTTGTCTATTAAACCTCCCAACTAATGGAGAGATTGATTGATTTTAATGGCATGTAAACCTATCAAGGGTTATTTTATTCCTTGAGTTTTAGGAATCATTTTCATGGTATGTTCATACTTATATTTTGGTGTTGGTGAGGTTTTCTTTTGGTGCAAGGTCCTCTCAAATATGAATAATTTTAAAAAGATGTATTTGACCCAAAGATAGAACCCTAACAAGTACTACCACTCAGGGTCAAGGTGAACCTGGGAGTAATGGCAGTGAAGGTGTACTCTACACAATTCACATCTCTAGAACTATAGCTTCACTATCAGATGAATTTTAGTTTCATACCCAGGACACCTCCCTTTTGAAGGAAGGAGTCTTACCCTTCTGCAAAGGATACAGTCAGTGTATTCTAAGCTCCACAACAGATTAACAAAATTTTAGAGATTTCTTTCAGTTTAATATAAGATGAAAAAACCTTCTTGATTTCCATGACACAAATTGATGGCCATAATCATTTTCTTTGAGTTAATCTATAAAACATTTATAGTTTATTCCTCTTAGAATTAATAAATTATACAAAACATTCAATTTCTGTTAGTGTAATTGAGAAGAGTTTGTTTGTCCATCCCCTTTAGATAACCAAATATAATAATGGAGAGCAACAAAATTTGGTTTCAGAAAAAGGTTTTTCACAACTTTTTTCTTTGATATGGGCAATGGAGGTTGTTTATAAAGAAGGGGTTTCTGGCAATAAACACTTATCGAAAAAAAAACATACTGTGGAAAATCATAACTTAGGGAAATAAATTTAAAAAGGAAAAAATATTAATTATTTCTTTTAAAATCAAATTCATTGTATTGATTTATTTTGAAAATGTATGAAACTTTTTTTCTTTCCGAATTTTTTATGCTTTAATTAGATAAAAAAGACTTATTTTTCTCTTCACACTTTGATTTTAGGACCAATCAGTGTTTCACAATCAGAGACTATGTATTCAAAGAATTTACATTTGTCACAAATCTCAAAAGATGTAAATTTTCATTAAAATCTTACATGAATAAAAATGTGTAAATTTTCAGTTTTAAGATAAAAAATAAAAAAATTGGTTGATTACTAAATTTCATTATCCAGGGCATGAAAGCTAAGTTTAAAAAAAAATCATGGCCTTTCTTTTTATTACTTTTACAACAAAAATCATTATGGAAAAATACTATTCAAGAAGAAATTTTGTGTTAGATCATGTCACATCCAGGGCATGAAAGCAAAATCTGAACAGAATAATGGCTATTTTCCTTTACAACAAAAACAATCAAGAAATAACATATCTAGGAACAAAATTTGTTTTACATAAAATTGGAATATTATCATTTTCTGCATTCATGGATATACAGGTAAGCAAAAACATTTTTAAATGGGTGAATTTGTTTTAATTCATCTATTGTTAGTTGACTTGTCTCCATAAAATAGTGAACAAACTGACAAATTAACACATCTTCGTTAGAACTATCATGTTTTTTGGCATTGCTCCCTGAGAGGCTTGCTTCCTGCTGAGTCCTTACATTTCAACTGACCTTGTGTCCCATTCCAGCAGTGGATGAATACCAATACATTGTTCAATTAAATCCTCTCCTATATCAATAGATTAAAATACTTTATGGAGCTTAGGGGTTTTGAAACAGAACTACTCAGTTGAGTCCAAAGTTTTGTACGATTTTTGTATGTATTAGTTTGTGGCACATACATCACATGACTGAAGCAATTCAAGCTGTGGTAGATATCCACTGTGGTTTTTAGTGTCATGGTAGTTGGTATGCTGACATGTCGTATGTGTTGCTACACTCTGTATATGATTTGAAAGCAGGAAAGCTGAATATGCAGCATTGTCTAAATCAGGAACTTGTGTTTTATGAGTTTGAACTGGGCCATAAGGCTGCCGAAGCAAGCAAAAATATTTTTTGTGTGAAAGGTGAAGGTGCAATTGATGATAGTGAAGTAACCGGATAGTACAAGAAATATTGATGAGGTTACAAAAACCTTGATCATTAAGCAACGTCAGGTAGGCCTAAAACTGTGAGTCAGAGAGGCCAATCCAGCATGTAGCACTGGAGCTGAACATTTCTCATATGAGTGTGATTGGTCATTTTCAGTGTTGTTGTAATGTGCCTCATGTTAGCAAAATATTGTAAAACTTTTGACTCACCCTGATAATATTTTCTTCATTTGTTTACTTGATTTTATAGAAACAGAATCATGATGACACTAAAAAGATGACTCTGGGTAAATGAATATTCATATCAATCCCAAAAATATTAAAACAAAATGACTGTAGATACCAAAACCCCAAAGCACATTTTGTTCCCTTTGTTTGTTGATAATCTCTCTCTCTTTCTCTCTCTATTGGACCCCTCTTTCTCTCTGGTATCAAATCCCATATTCCGTACAAGGATGAATCAATGCTTGTGAGCTATTAAATGCCAAATCCTATCTATGTAGATGTACATATTAAATCTATGATTTGTAAGTGAATAGTTTGGAGATAAGATCTTTAAGTGAGCCAGAGTAATGGCAATGAAGGGGTACTCTAATTCTCTCAGCTTCAGAAATAGTCACACCATTAGATGGTTTAGTGTCATTTCCATGACGCTCATTGGAGGAGTCTGACCCCTCTTCAGAAATGTAGTCAGTGTATTCAATACCCCTAATCGACAGAGCAGGAACATTTGGGAAGAAATAAATAAACTGATAAGGTTATATATATCTTAAATCATCAGGTATTTCATTATGTAAGATATTTTTTCCTCCTTCTTCCAAATTATTTATCTCAGACAGAAGAATTTTGTGTTACCAAAATCAAAAATACTAAGAATCAATTGTCTGAATAATTTCTAATATTTCAATATCACATTAACATGCAAATGCAAAAGAACAATAATTTTTAGAGAATCATAAAAATTTGAAAATCAATCTTCTTTGTTTTCTTGAAGTATTTATTGAAGCATGTTCAAGCATTATTAATTTTTTGCTAGTATTTCTTTCATCTTAATTCTAGTTGTTTATTATCACAACTAGTACTATAAATATTGTGTAGCTCAACCGGTTAGTATAATAGACTTTTTGAAACAGAAGGTATCCAAGTTCATGTCATAGTTCCTTATTTTCATTCTGTATGGTAGAATGTCACTTGAATATTTGCGAAGATAAGCATTCAAGATCAATTTATAAAAAATAGATGTTAAAAATTGCTAATGATCAATCTTATTCCAGTTATGTTCTTTCAGTCAAAGCTGCTTCCTGCTTTTTTTGAACTGTGTGTGAATTTTTATGGTTTTAGTATAAATAGTATTTAGAAACAATGGGTTAATTTGCTTTTATTTATAAAATTGCTTAGTATTTAGGATCATCAAATTTAATTTTCTCATCAGTCATTTTCATTTGTCACTTGTTATTTTTAAATTACACCTTGTTTGTTGAAGAAGAATATTGATTTTCAATTCTATTTTTGGATTCTAAAAAAAGGTATTGAATTTGTTTAATCTTACTGTGGTAGGCAAACAAAAAATACATTTTGAAATAGATTATTGGCAAGTACTGATTGGTTTAATGTGTCATGTACTGTTAATTTAAAACTAAATAGTCGATGTCAGTTACTGAAAAAGTTACTTGAAGACTTGTCAATGTATATTTTTTATAACTAGGTGAACCTTAGCTTTTGAAGCCCAAAATAGAATTACCATATATACTCAGGTAATCAACAACTTTTTACAATTAATTTTTCACCTCAAAAATAAAGTGTTTTTATTACACAAGATAGGTTTTTGAAATGCCAAAGATAAGCTTGTTTCTCGGCCTAACCTTGCCTTAACTTCAATCCAAAGTTTTCCTGTGTCGCCTATACCAAAATAAAGGCTGTTAGATAAGATGATATAGTTTTTACTTAACCTTGTTTACTATTTAAAACACCGATGCATATATGATGTATAAACATAATAAATAGTAAACAAAGTTTGATAAAAACTTTGTTATTTTAACTAAAAGCTTTTGCTGAGACATTAGCTAGCCCATGCAGAAACATTATGTCAGACTAAATACATGTGTAATTATCCATATTTACCAACCCCTTCCGCTCGGGCAGTATATGACACAAGGTCAATTTTTAAGTGGAGCTTAACAGGTTTCAATTCAGAGTTTTCCTTCTGCTAGACTAGTTGCCTCAACAAGGCTGAAGAACCCAGTCTTCCCTACTATTTACCCATAGCTGGAGGGAGAATAATTGGATTCATACCTTTCCCAAGGGTATTAGTGCTACCTGAAATGCAATCAGTCACATCTAGGATTTGAACTCGTGTTGCCGTGTCCATTTCCTACAATGATAACTATTACATCACGGGCACCTCCTATGTAATTATCCTATTATAAGTGCTGGACTGCACAATCATAGTTAATGAGTTTAAACTCCACTTGCGCTATTACATTCACTTTTGGACAAATACCTTTGGGAAAGGTATGAAACCCCTTATTTTCCCAGCTATGAGTTAAAATAGCATTGCTACTGTTCTTCTGGAGGAATGGCTGTGGCATTCAATAACCCATAAAGGTTGATATGCCATTAAACAAAGAAACCAAACCATTATCAGTGCTAGTGTGTATCAGTGGTGGGGTTCTTGAGTATTTGGAATATCCAAGTAAACATAGTACGCTACATCAAAGTCTAGACTAAACTCTTTATTTACAGCATAGCATTGATTTTGATTGTATTACAGTTGAATTGAAAGTATAAATCTTTGTCATTGGATGTTGAAGAAATATTTTTGTAGGCTAGAATAGCCAAAAGTTAGGGGTCATTCATTATGCAAATATAAGGTATATATTTTAACTTAGGTGAGTGATCTTTGAAATCTTCTGAAACTTAACTTTTTTTCTTAATAATGGTTTGGGACCATTTCATCAGCATCAGATTTAAGAAGAATCCAATAAAAGATTCTATTACTAACAATGGCTTGTTAGACCTCTCATTCTTTGATAGATTTTCTCATACAGAACTAATAATTGTTACTTATTTTTGTATTTTAAGTTCAGTCTTTGAGAAATAGGCCTAGCTTTAAGGACTGAAAGAAGATCTACATCTTGCCTTCTGCAGACATCTTCATGCATGAGGATAGATTATTTTCTCATAAGTCCTCAATTCAATGGAATTTGAAACCTGCAGACATTTCCATTGACAAAAAGAGGACAGAAATGTCATCTACCCAAGTTAGAAGCAGATGCTTCTTTTTCAAGGCCATCCTTACCTCATAAAAAAAAAAATCAACAACTTGGGTTCCTTTTATAGATTTCATTGATTCAACAACTGCATCTTCATGAAAAACATCACAGCCAGCAATAGTGTCAATGTCAGTGGAGGGAAGTACATTTGTGTCTTATCTCTTTTACATACTTGATTGGTTCTGCTTATTTCTATGTCACTTTTCTCTCACTCTCTATTTATCTTTTTGACTGTTAATTTTTTCTATTTTTCATTCCTCTCAGTCAATCTCTTTGTGATATTTTCTATATACTGAGCAGTGCAGAAGTAACAGGGTCATGAATAATATTAATAAAAAGTCATTATTGTTTGTTTTTTCACATTGAATGTTTGCTTCATATTGATTCCATATTATTTCTACACTACCATCTATTTTTGCAACTCTTTTGATTGATATTAATAGCATGTCAAACCATCTAGGGTTATTTTATGCCTAGAGGTTGTACATTTTTTGTGTAGTTGTTTCTTTTGTGTTTTTGTACATGATCCTATTGAATACAAATATTTTTTTAAATATAGACGGGACCACAACAGGTACTCACACTCTGGGTCAGAGTGGACCTGGGAGTAATGGCAATGATGAAGGAGTACTCCACACTCTTCAAAGCTCAAGGTTCACCATTGAATGCAAATGAACATCTTTTTTTTTTTGTATGAGGGTTTACTTCCCTGCAAGGGACACAGTGTATTCAAAGTTTTGACAATAGGGTGGGCCAGTAGATCAGAGTTTTCTTTTGACCTTACCATCAGTCTTCATTTTCAGTTTTATGTCTTGTCTCTGAATACTCAAATTCTTCTATTCTTATTTCTCTCTCTCTCTCACTGATTGAATTAGGTCAGTTTCTTTATTTTTGCAGTTTTTATCACAATATTTTCCTTTCTCCTATAGAGATTACCATGACATAGACAAAGAAAGTTAATTTATAATGATGAGATTTTATCCCTAAAATCCAGCCAAGAACTCTCACTCTTTGTCTTTCTGTCTTGTTCTTTCTTTGATTTTTTTTCCCTTCTTACTTTGTTTCACTGTCTATAAGTATCTTGCTTTCTCTCATCTCTCGATATTTTTCTACTTTGTTCTTTCTGTCAATCATCCTGTCTTTCAAAACTGGCTCTCTACCACAATTCCTGTCCTTCTATTGTCATATTGTTTCTTTCTTCCTTGATCTGCCACGATGGTGACACATATCAAGATCATTTACAACAAGAACAACAAGTATAAAAAAATGCAAAAAAAAAAAAAAAGAATGCAGAATTATTTTGTTGACTTGCCATGTTAGGATCTGCAGCAGTATTTCTAATTCTGTTCTGTCAGATTGGTTTCCACAAGTCAGAAATTCAATATTACTTGTGTTGTGTGTGTGTGTGTGTGTGTGTGTGTGTGTTCATAGTTTTTTTGTTTTACTCTGTCATGCATTCATTCATGTCATCAAAGATTCTTTTTAGCAAGATTTTACCAAAAAAATGCAACAAATCATTATATATATATATATATATATATACAAACATAATTTTTCTTACTTTACTTGTATTTTTATTTTTTGTTCAGGGTGCTCAATATTTTAAAAATAGATTTATAATAATAATGTACAAACCAGAATCTGTCTGAGAAAATGGGATTTTTTATAATTTATTTTTGGTTAAAGAGAGCTTTATTCTCTAAGCATAAATTCTTAATATTTTAATCTACTCTATGATTGTCTCAGCACTAAATGTAGTTTAATGTCATGCCTAGTACACCTATTTTGGAGGCACTGCAGTTAGCTGTGTGTGCGTGTGTGGGGGAGGGGGTTGTAGAATATGCTGATTACACCTCAGTAGAGGGGTAAGTCTTCTCCCAATGAGTGTCCTCGACAAGACACTAAACTGTCTGATGGTCAGGTTCCAGTCCTGGAGTTTTGGGGAATGTGGAGTACCCCTTTATTACCATTACTCCCAGATCCACTCTGATCCAGAGTCGTAGTATCTGTTGGGGTCCTCTCTATAGGTCAAATATGAATATCTAATCATTTTCTATGCTTGAAACCATTTAATAATTGGCAAACAAATGTTTGATGTTAAATAGAATTGTTTGTATTCCATATTAATTCTTAAAACCATTTAACTGTGTGTAAACGAATAAATGATGTTAAATGGCTTTATTAGTGTTAAATAATGATACCTAAAACCATTTAACTCTGAATAAAAAATTAGCACTGACATTGAAAAAATGTTACCTATAAGCTGTTTGTTTACAAATCATATATATATATATATATATATATACACACATAAAGAGGATTTTGCATTGAATAACCTACAAGGATTGATATGTCATGAAGCATCACCAACCAACCAACCAACCTTTTGAAGGGAAGAGAGATCTTATCCCATGCCAACAGATGCAGTCTGCTTATTCTGAGCCTCACTGACAGAGCTTTGAGTGAAGTGTTTTTTCGTGTAACTGTATTAAAGAATTACTATGTTTTTTATTACATATCTGTGTTGTACATATTAGCACCACTGCTTTGCAGGTTACTTTTGGGAAATGGAAGACTAAGGTGAAAACCCTGAACAAATCATGGTGCATCTAAATAAAGAACTCTAACTTGCATCAACAAGTTCCTTCAACTTGATCAATTTCTGTTTTTTTTTGTTGTTTTTTTTAAAACTTAGCATGATGTGCAATTTAAGATAATACTAACAAAGATCTATGCAACCACTCCAGCAAGTTTTCATATTTTCTTTGGTCTACTTTATGATCTATGGACATGATGACATGAGTTCAATCCTGAACAAGGCTGTTTGCATTTCATATCGCACTTACACCTTTCGGAAAAATATGAATCCAATTATTCTTCCCTTAGCTATGGATAAATAATAGGACATACTGGACTCTTTCTCCTTGGTAAAGCAACCTGTTTAGGGGAAGGAAAACTCTAAATTCAAGTCTGTTAAATTCTGCTTAAAAACTGATCTTGTGTCATACCCTGCTCATGTGAAGAAGTTGAATAAATACATTATGATTTTTTTCCTCAGTAAACTGAATCTGGTGGTGAGGATCCAGCTCTGGGGAGTGTGGAGTACCTCTTTGCTACCATTTTTTCCAGGTTCACCCTGATCCAAAGTGGTGGTACCCTTTAGGGTTTTATTTGTAGGTCAGATTGAACTATGTGAAAATAATCTGTGTTTAAAAATTTGATACCATATAACATTTAAATTATTAACTTGAAGTTAAAATCAATTTCTAATGATTAGTAGTTAGTTAAAACCACTTAACTATTTGCAAACAAGTAATTTTTTGGAAATAATTGGTGTTTGATGGAAATATTTGAAACCATATAACTGCTTTCAAACAAATGATTATCACCATTAAATAGGAAAAGTTACTGTAAACGTTGTAATTGTTCATAAATCATTTGGATTTGATTGGAAAACTTGATGTCGTATGATATCAGCCTGTGGTCAAAGAAATGATAATAGACAGAATACAATTTTTAAAGATATTCAATGAACACAGAAAATATAGTTATGATTACAATGATATTTTGAAATAAATAAAATTTTGGCATTAAATAACCCATAAGGTGTTGATATCTTGTTAAACTAATAAACCTAAACTAAACTCATATTTTCTTAAAGGCAAAGAAGAACATCATTGTTGATACTGATGAACTAGCTTGATAGACTGTGTGCATATTTATACTGAAACATTCTTCTGCATATATACTTCCTATTGATGAGGCTTAGAATATTCTGGCTGTATTTCATCCAGAGGGGCACAAAAACAGACAAATTAACATTTTAAAATCAATCTGTGTGTTTGAAAAATAAAAAGCAGATTCCAATTCTTGGAAAAGTCAACTAATGCTACTTTGGATCAGATAGTATGACAAAATCAGAGCCACTTTAGGCTTCATGGCATCTAAAGCAGAATTTAACCCTTTTCCCTCTCCATCAAATCTGAACAATATTGATTATTATAATTGCTTGATAATTTGCAAAAAGTAATCAAAACTTGTATGTGTTTACTTCGCTGTTTCGCAAGAGGTAGGTCAGTTTTTAAACAAAGTACAGCTGGTTGGAATTAAGAGTTTTCCTTCTTCTAGACAGGTTGCTATAACAAAGTTCAAGATCTCAGTTTACCTTACTATTTACTTATAGCTAGTGGGGAGAAGAGATAGATGCATGATTTTCCCAAGGCTTAAGCATGAAGTGAAACCCAAGTAGCCTTATCCAGGATTTGAACTCAAGTCACATACTATATTTTCTACAACAATAACTTTCATGTTAAAATTTTCTTGTATATGCCATCAATTTTGATAAGGCAGGGATACAAGTTAAAATAATAAATCACACAGAAAAAATAAAAATAAATCAAACACTCTAAAGGGTCTCTTATTGGTCACAGGATGCTAAGAAACAGTTTGTAATTCCTCAGGTTGTCTCTGGAACATCTAACATCACTGCAGTCAAAAGGCACCTTGATGAAAAGTATCACAAATGAATAAACTTACCAGTATATCTTTTTTTTTTTTTTTTAATTATCGTGAATGAATCATGAATGAAGATGTATTAGAAAGTTAGTGTTTCCTGCAAACTTGAAAAGACTTTATTAAGTAATAAGAAGTCAGAAAGATATAATTTGTTTGATTAGAAACAGGAAAAAATAACCAGTGCTTATTTTTGTGTGTGTGTGTGTGTTTCTCTTGGAAAGAAAGTTATGCAATTTTAAATTCGAATACCATCCAAGGATGATGGGCAGAAATACATGAATGCCTTCCATTGGAATTTCCTTTAGAAATACTCTTATGTTAAGTGCATCAACTGACTGGTGTTTAAGAGAGCGAGAATTTATGGTAAGAGAATTAAGCACTTCCTCAACCAAATAAAAATCAGGAAAAGCAGATCAGGTCTCCTCCCAAGAAAGATTCTTTGATGCTGTTTCTAGCGATTCTGAAATTGATTTTCTCTTAACTTTAAAAAAAAAAAATTTCTTTCTTCATTTTTTCTCTTGTTCTCTTTAAATGTTGGATCTTCTTCTTTTCTTTATTTCTTAAAGAGTATTTAAGGAGTATTATTTCTTAAGGAGTATTTTTACCTAATCAGCTGAAATTATAATAATATGATGGAGTTTATGAACTGACATAGTTGAAAAAGTGCAGGAATATTTTCTTGTTTTAGTTTTTCATACTAAAGCAAGATTTGGAGTTTGGAATTCTGTTTTAAATATTTTGGTAAGCTTTTCTTCAAGTCCTTTCGTCTTCATCTTTTTTTCTTGGGGATGCACACATCAGTGCATATGTATACTTTTCTGATTGGTAATTTAATCTGTTCATTAAATACACACATTTAACTGTGACACCCAAAGAAAACAATGTCTCATGACTCAGACAATAAAAAACTACAGAGTCATGTTAAAATATAGATAAATCTGTATTTCAATCATATACTGATTGGGCCTATTCTAACGTGACACGACAAAAATGAGTTAGCACTGGTTACTGTATATTTCAAATAAAATAATTCCAATATTTTTTATATGAAAATTCAATTTCAGTGCCTCTGTGTTGTAAAAGAGATAAAATCAAACACCTTCTTAGAAAAGTTTTAGTTTAAATATTTTTATAGCTCAAAAATTTGAAGGTAAATGTGTATGTAAACTAAAATCTTTCAAACGGCATTATGTTCTTTACAACTGATGATTTTTAACATCTTTCCTTTTTATTTTTTAAATCTATCTCTATTTAATTTATTAGGTTGCGTGGTTGTAAAGAGGGTATCAAGCCCACTTACTCAGGGCTACTATCATGGGAATATCCATGATACTATTTACCCAACCCCTCCGCTCGGGCAGGATATGACACAAGGTCAATTTTTAAGTGGAGTTTAACAGGTTTCAATTCAGAGTTTTCCTTCTCTTAGACTAGTTGCCTTACCAAGGCTGAAGAACCTAGTCTGTCCTACTATCTACCCATAGCTGGAGGGAGAATAATTGGATTCATACCTTTCCCAAGGGTATTAGTGCTATGTGAAATGCAATCAGTCTCATCCAGGATTTGAACTCGTGTCGCCGTGTCCATTTCCTATGACGATAACGACTACACCATGGGTATATCCATGATTAACAGTGGATAAATAAAAGAAAGACAAGCTCATTTGCACACGTAGAGAAACATTTAATACATAAATAATATACATACAAGATGTATTGCAAAGAATCTTCAACAGATGAAATATGTGCATATTGTTCTATAAAGAAGTCATATGAGAAAGGGGTAAAAAACTAGAAATAGAAAAGGCTTATATGAGAAAGATGGACAGTAAATTATATGGCTTAGACGTGCTGAGTTTGCTGTATCATGTTGAAAGAACAGAGGTAACAAAACACATCTTGATCATTCAAAGATCAGAAGTAAAAGAGAGAAAGATGGATTCTGGGTTTGTCACAAGTGACTATGGATATGCTTATTATACAAGACAGACAATTATTTATTGTCTCTCTACACATTGCTTTTGTAATTCCATTATTTTTCCCATAGTTAAAATTTAAATTCTATGAATAGTAAACTGCTGGATACTGAGCTCAATAGCAAATTTTAATCAACTTATTCGACAACAACAAACATATACAAAGGATATCACAAAATTAAGAATTAAAATTAAAAACTATGTTGAAAAGCAAATATTCTTTCAATGGACATTAACAAAATATATTGAAATAATAACATTCAAAGTAGAAAGATATTGATTTTTCGGATTCTTAAGAAAGGCACTTGTGGGGTAATGTTTATAATTGTAGAAAGTGGATTCAGCTACCGGATTGCAAATCCAGAGTGAGACAGTTCGCATTTTTACATCCTATTCATACACTTGGGAAAGGTATGAATCCAATTTTTCACTTGGAAGTTGTGTGTAAATAGTACGGCAAACTGGGCTCTTAAACCATGTTATGACAATGAATCTAGGAGAAGGAAAAGTGAATTCAAAGCATTTGTAGACCTGGGGGTGGGGATAGACTCCACCAGGATATTCCTGCTCAAGACATACACAATAGCCAAAGCAGGTTGAGGAACTGGTGACCAGAAAAGCAAATAAAGTCTATCAGTTCTAAAGATATTCTAGTACTAAATATATACTATAAATATCAGAAAAAAAGATCTCAGCAATGTTACAATAACTATGTTCTTTAAATATTGTTGTATGAAGTCGAGTAATTCTCACTCAAAAACTACTGAAATAATTTACTAAAGTAGAAGAAACTTTGATAAATTATCATTTCTACAAAAGTAATCATATTTACAGAGAGGATTTTGAGAAATACTCAATTTTTCTCAGCTGCTGAAAAAAGGATGATTTATAACTTGAAACAAAAGAAAGTCAAGAATTGAAAATATAAAATTTGGCAAATTATATTAATTTTTCCATAATACTTGTTTCTAATGCCTGAGCATATTCCATGAAGGTTTATATACCATTAAACAAAAAAACACAACCTCATCACTTCTCTTAAAAAGCCAATACCTTTTATCAGCCAATATATTTTCATGCATTTTTTTTTTCATGGTTCAACTATTACAGTACTAGTCAAACAAAAATTTATATTTTCTTGATCAATTTTCTACAAGCTGGAACAGTATATCCATACACACAAATACACATATATGCTTGTATACACACACACAGATAGACACACACCTGAAGGGTAAAAATAATTTCAATTAGTTATTATCACAGTCACTTGTAAGAAAGACAAAAATGTTTTATTCCTTTACATTTCTATTTTCCAAAGTAAGAATGTCTCATCGGATGAAAAGTAAAATAAAGGCAAATGAATGAAGTTTTTGGCAGACAGAATTGTCAAATCAAGTTCACATTCCAGCTAGAACAGTCTGCATTCATTTTACTCTAATTGGAAAAGGCATGAATCTACTTCTTCCTCCAAGTCATGTTTGTAAATTGCTGGGCAGGTATAAAAGTAATCTTGGATGTTACAGTTGGCTTAAGGATTGCTTCTTATTACTGTTACCATGTAACCCAGTACAACCTGTTACATCATTCCTGGAAAAGAGATATAACACTGCAAAATAAACCCTATTGTCCTGCGAGATGTCATGGTACCCAAACAACAGGTTATGGGATATATCCAGTGAAAAAAACAAACTGTGACTTGCATTTTTGAATACTGATGCGTTCATATACATATAATATCTACTAAAATATACTCCAAGATGATTTCACACACACACACACACATATGTATGTATAATTAGAAATTAATTCTAGAAAATTTATAATGGGTACATTTTTAAGTGCTCAATGCACAAAAATGTTGTTTCATGCTATCGTTCTTCAAGTGAGATTGTATTCAACACATCTAACTTCTTCAACTGCACAAATACTTACAGTGGTTATAATCATGTTACTATTACTTGATTGACATAATATGTGACTCAACTTGGCAACAAATTTCAAAGTAAATATTTATTTTCATGGTGACATCCAGATCTTAAATTTAGTAAATTAATAAAGTCTAGAAAGCTTATTTTTCTGCCTGGTATAACCTAAAATTTAGCCTTGTCAGCTGGGACCGTAGAATATACTGACTACACCTCTGCAAATGTACATCCCTCCTCCAATGAGTGTCTTGGATATTAAACTCCAGCACTGGAGCTTTGGGGAATGTGGAGTAACTCTTCATTGCCATTACTCCCAAGTCAACTCTGACTTGGAGTGATAGTACCTACTGAGGCTCCATCTATGAGTCAAATAGAACTATTTAATCATTTACTATACTCAAAACCATTTAACTGTGTGCAAACAATGAATAGCAATGCTTGAAACTGTTTGCTCATCTGATGGAGGCACAGACTTCTTCACCATTGTTGCTAGAATCTTGTAATACATTAGCACCATATGTATTTATACTCTGCTTAGATTACATATTTCAAATGTCCATAGATCTAATAAGAGAAAATGGTTTCACATTGAAAAAGGCAAGAAGCAGACAATATCCAGCAAAATCTATGACTGATAAAGACAACACAGATGACCTAGCACTTCCTGCAAATAGACCAGCCCAAGCAGATTCCTTACTGCATAGCATAGAGTAAGCAGTGGGAGGCGTTGGCCTCTATATGAATGCAAATAAAACAGAGTACATGTGTTTAAAAAAAAAAAATGAAGTAATCTCCTTTCTAAGTAGCAAGCTTCTAAAATTGGTGGATCAGTTCACATACCTTGGTAGCAATTTCTCATCTATTGAAAGAGATCTCAGTATACACTCTGTGAAGATGTGGAATGCTATTGACAGGCTATCAATCATATGGAAATCTAATCTATCAGATAAAAGAAAACAGGATTTCTTCCAAATAGTAGCTGTGTTCATACTACCATATGGATGCACCACAAAGACACAAACAAAATGAATCGAGAAAAGCTAGACAGGGACTACACAAGAATGATGCTTGCATTTTTGATATAATCTTGAAAGCAGCAACCGACAAAACAGCTATTGTATGGCCATCTGCCTCCCATCTTACAAACCATTCAAGTAAAACAAACAAGATATGTGGAGCATTGCTGAAAAAGTCATCACAAACTCATGTGATGTTTTCTTATGGACTTCTTCTCATTGACATGCCGGTATTGGCCGACTTGTGAAGACTTACATCAGCTCTGTATGGACACAGGATGCAACCTAGAAGACCTTCCAGAAGTGATGGATAAGAGGGATGGATGGTGAGAGAGAGTCATTAAACTTCATATTGTCAATGTGACTTGATGATGAACTGTATGCAAAGAAATGAGCTCTGATCATTTAGGAAATGTTATGTACCAACTATCTACTTAAAAATTATATAATTTATATATAAACAGGATTAAATTACCAAGAGTTGATATGCTATTAAACCAAATTACCTGACTTGTATATATTTCATCATTTCATATTATATCCATTTATGGATACAGTGGCCAGTCATTTAAACAGCTGGTAAATTCTAATCTTATTTGTTTCCTCATGGTTGATATTAACTATCAGTCACAATATTGAGTTTGAACAAAGATAAAGTTTCATTGGAATACAAACAAGTTTGATGACGTTTGTAAAATATATAAAATAATAAAAATTCTGCACTTTAGATCTTCAAAAGACTGTTGGTTTTCTTTCATATTAAAACCTTGGAGAAAGGAACCTTCACTATATTCTACGCTTATTTATCTTGACATATGGCAACAAAGTGATACATATAAAAGAAGTAATCTTGTTCAAGTGTCACTGTTAATTTTTCACTTAATCAAATTCTCCTTAAAGAGAATTTAATTTGAACTTAGAAATATTGATATCTAAGCAAGCATGTAAAACATCTCAAGTATCAATTTTGCTTGGAAATGAATATTTTCATTTAATTTTTTTATGTTAAAAGATGCCATTTCCTTGGATAATTAATTTACTTTGATTTTTTTTTTTTTTTTTTTTTGTCTATTTATCTTGAACTGAATAATCTCTGACCAAACCTGATAAAGACCTGCAGTTGTCAATGTTGGTAACAGCAATCTTATTTGGAAATTGTAACACATTTAAACTCAACTACTCCTGCATGTCAAAATCCATTGATAATTTCTATAAAGAAGAAGATTAGCCATAATTACAACTTGGTGTGATTTCTAGACTGTAATTAATGGTGTTCACATAAACAGTGCAATGCGTTTGACATCTAATCATGGACAGACAGAAAACAAAAGGATCTCTTATCAAAGAGCATCACATTTAGTGAAGAGTACAGCCAAGTGCTGCGTTTCTTGCTTTCTCTAATAAATATCTTTGTCTGCATCATATGCCTTTTAGCACGCAATCAAAATGGCAGCTTTGCTCAAAACCCAGATTGTATGTGAATGCATTTGTCTGTATCAGCTTCTGGTTAATATGCTAGTTTGAGATGATTCAACATGTATGAATATACATAACTACACAGATAAACACACATATATGTGTGTTTACATCTATGTAAGTACAATGTGGTAATATATATATATATATATATATATATATATGCAGTATTCTTACATTTAAGCTAAAAATCAAACAATTTTTAGAAAGATAATCATTTGATAATTTGCTCTTATTTTCATGCACTTAAATATCATAATATCCGATATAATACAACTCACTCTCTCTGTAATATATATATATATATATATATATATATATATATATATATATATATATATATGTGTGTGCAATATAATACAAACATCAAAATAAGGATAACTTGATTTTGATCATATCCTTATTTTCTTTTTCTTTGCAGCTTAAAATTTTGTCCTATCCTTTCTGCTTTGAAACTGAAATGATTGGACAAAATCATAAAATACAATGTATACTGTTGAACCCTTGTCATATACTTAACTTAGAGGTAAATTTCATAAGTGAACAAGTAAAACTATAAAACTCCAATGTGAATGAAAATCTTAAAGATCACAGATATATTGTCTTCATTTAGTAAAACATTGCTTTAAATGAAGAATTATAATGATTCAATAGTTGTAAATGAAAACAGTCTCACTCATAGTTATATGTTCTCCTTGGTTGATATGTATGATTAATGAAATGATATGTTCACAATTTGCCATTATCACAATATGAACAATACATTTTGTTGTTTGTTTATTATCCAAGTTTGCTTATGAATATTAATGAAAATTCATCAATAATTTATATTTATATTGATAATTTTTTTTTCTTTTTCTTTTGTAGGTAAGTTTTATGTTTTCAAGTGTTTATGGTTTGATGAAAGCTTCCAATATTTCATGTCTCGGAAAATTCTGGTAAGATTGATGATTTTCAAAATGTACTAATCAGTTGAATATAACCCACATCCACACCCAAATGCTGTAATCTCTTTTTATCTGTTTATATTTATAGAGTTTGGCATAGAGACAAAAATCAACGGAAACAAGTTTCACTGAAATATAAATCCCACTGTTTTCTTAGTGAGTAAAAACAATAATTTAGCATTGAATGTACATATGGACGGATTTAATATTTGAAAACGGTACCTATATTGTATGAGATATTCTTCCTCCAATTGCTTGAACCCGTGATTAAAATCTTATACTTCGTACAACTGGTACCAGTTCTATTTATATATATATATATATATATACACACACACACACACACACACATGTTATCGAACTCAATATGCTTTATATTTGGAGAGGTGGTGCATCTGGTATAATAGTTGGTGTCATGGAAAGTGTATATTTATGTATAAGATGCTCTATTTTTCTAGACTTGTCAGCTCAAAAAGTTTTACATATATGTAAACTCTATAATTTTCTTATTTTCTGGCCACACACTAATACATTTGGCTTAAGGTGACCAAAAGTAAGTTCTATCATTCAAACTAATGTTTTATTCTATTTCAAGGAAATATCCACAGGACATGTTTTTTATTATAATTTTGTTTTTCATAACATGAAATTTCTTTTGTTGCAAATGTGGAGCATTTTGCTTGGGCATACCAGTGTATTTGTCCAAAATATTATGAATGTCTTGTGATAAAATGTAGAACAAATGCTAAATTTAGCTTTTACAAATTCTAAAAATCTGTATGTTTTATAAAAAAAGATCTTTTTGCCAGAATTTTATAGTTCAAAGTCTGGGGTTCATGACATTAAATAATAATAGTAACTGAAGAGTATTATTGAAGAAAAATAAGATTGCAGTTATGCCATTTGCTTTTATCAAATCTGTTCTATTCTTAGATATACTTTATACTAACTTTGCATAGTGGCTTTCTGCATTTTTAGCTGCAAAAGGCAGTCCCAGAAAGCTAACCACTCTAGCTGTACTTATTCCATTGCACTCAAAGATTTGGGGTCAGGATCAATTCCTAATGCATGAGATATCTCAGTTTTTGTCATCACCTTCTTATATTCAGCTGAGACCTCTAACTATACTCGGCCAATAGCTTTAGATAATAAAGATATACATTTATAGTAAAAAGCATATCCATAACATATATCCAGGCTTATACCATGAGTAGAAGTTGATGTATTTAGAGAGAAACAAGTATGTCAAGAATATTTCACATTTTCTTGCATACAAGGTATGATAAAAATAAGTATCAAAATTAAATTTTAAATTTATTTGATACTCAAATTTAAATGACATCTCCCAAGATAACTTATATAATAAATGGTTGATGTCCTTATATAACTTATATAATAAATGGTTGATGTTGATTGCTATTAAGACATCTTGACAAGTCAGTATAAAATAATATTTGATAGGCAAATTTTTGTCAAAACACATAAGTTTCATGTGTTGTATATGAATGACTTCGTACTTGCAACAGGCATGAAACCAGTTAAAATCCCAGTTCTTAATTCTACTAATTGGGCATTTGTAAAAGCTCAAAACTCACAACATTCTAATTTGAATATATTTTATTTAAATAGAAATTCTTATATTGGGTTGCTTCGAGGTAGGGAAGATATCAAATCGAATCCCCATTCACAAAGGAATCAGTATAATCATTAGTATATCCATGATATACTAAACCTGAATAAACTGAAACAAAGACATGATTAGATGATTTAGACATACAGAAACATTTAATATATACATAATATACATACGAAGAATATTGAAAGAATACATGAACATGTCTCAACTGCTAGAAATAGGCACATATTAATCTGTGAACAAGCAGTATGTAGAAGGGGTATAAAAAAACAGGAAACACTTACCTTGTCTTTTCTTCTATTTATTCAGTGTTAGTACATTATGGAGATACCAATGTTAAAATTCGTTTTCAGTAAGTTGGGACTCAAGTAAGTATTTTCCCTAACTCTAAGCAAGCCAATAATACTTTTAGCGGTATATTATCTTTGAAATAATGAAACTGAAATTCGTTCCAATTTTATTTATGATAATATATGAACTATTACTAGCTTTTTTATTATTTTTTTTTTGCTTTTTTTTTTAATTTCATACCAGTTTGCAATATACCTTCTCCTCCTTCAACATGTTTTTCTATTTTAATGGTATTTTATCCCTTTAATATTATCAAATTGCTTAGGAATAAAAATTTCCTTAGAAAGCCATATCTTGTAATTGCTATCTCTGTCTCAGTCACCCCTTCACTCGAGTTCCACCCTCCTAACTCAGAACTAAAGATGACATGTTTATCCAAATTAAATTACTCAAGATAAGGAGGAATGTCACTTTGAGGGATGCAGAATTTCATTAAAAGAAATGATAACCGGCAGAGATAGGGATGAAGCTAAGCAGCCGGGCTTGTACAGTCTACCTACCCCTTCAAGTGCTCCTACCCGAACATTCCATGCATCCTTACAATCTAAGTTATACCCCACTCATTCTTTAAAGTTTAATTGAAGGGAGAATTTAAAGATAAAATAACAAATTTAGTTGGCATTACAATGAATGTTTCCCATGGCTCTATATAAAAATTATCATCTGGGCTCATTTGATTGTGAAAAAGCTCCTTAAAAGTGAATAATTCTCTCGGGATTCTAAGGTGCATGCAGATTTTTTTCTTTAATCTCTATCATTATAATATTATCAGGGAATTTCTGAATACCAATTAACTCCCTTAGACGTCATCTGAGATAATTTAAAATTGCTTCCAAAAGAAATAGTAATAATCAGTATTGAACTTGTGAGGCATAAAATGAACCTTTCTGTTTCTGAATGATAATCCCCCCCCCCACAAAAAAAAATTAATGTTGGATTCATGAGAAAATTTTATTGAATATTTATATTTTGATTAGATTCATGTCTTTGAATGTTTATTCAAATCTCTTTCAGCATTGTTACTGGCTGTTTTTTCTTTGATTATTCTGAAATTTTGTTTAAACCATAGCAAATTTTGAGACAAAGGCAAAATTAGTTCTTTGACAAAAAAAAATTTTAAAAATAGATGTTTAAAAAATGAACCGACAATCTGAGAATACACATCCGTCTACATATTACTAAAATTTTCATTATGTTTGTATGTTAAGTATAGGAGGTGCCCGTGGTGTAATGGTTATCCTTGTAAGAAATGGACACAGCGACACGAGTTCAAATCCTGGACGAGTAAAGATGGTGTGATTTTAGACTTTTTCTTCTCTTAGATTAGTTATGTTACTAAGGCTACAGAACCCAATCTATCCAACTATTTCATCCGAGCTAGACAAAGAATACAATGTGAATTTTAAACAAAATTGTCTTGTATTCAAACTCAGGCCATTGAGTCTATGTGGTTTAGGTTTTATATGTGTTAATGGTTCATCATCATCATCATCATGTCATGCCACCAGCACAGATATCCCTAATCCTCTCTCGCCGCTTCTCCCTATTGATCATCGCCTCTGGCAGTTCTTCAGGGCTACATTCCATACCCTCACATAGCTGCTGTATGTATGTTCGAGCTGGT
The DNA here is from genome assembly GCA_963585895.1 of Sepioteuthis lessoniana. Lineage (NCBI taxonomy): Eukaryota > Metazoa > Mollusca > Cephalopoda > Myopsida > Loliginidae > Sepioteuthis > Sepioteuthis lessoniana. The sequence goes on from OY757925.1 coordinate 4,222,495, forward strand.
CATCCTGCTTTTGCTCGGCCATATGTGGGGGTCCACAGGAGTACATCACCTATTTGCTCGTCCCTGCTTTTCCAGCAGTGTTCTGCATGTCTGGTTCATCTAACTTGGATAGTTTTCATGATGGGAAGCAGGTGGCTGTATAGTTGGTGCTTTGTGGGATGTTGCCTCCAGGACCTGTTCAATATTGCTCACAGCATTCTTGTGTAATTGCCGTCTAGCTTTTTCTCCAGCTATTTTATTAGCGTCCAAGTAGTGCATCCATACAGCAGTATGGACATGACCACAGCTTGGAAGAAACTGCGTTTCATTTTGGTGGTTGGTTATTTCTTCTTTCAAACCCCAGTATGCTTTTTCTTTTGCTGGTCTCATTGAAATGGAAGGAAGGAGAGACAAAAATAAGAGTGTAGCTATCAACACAATTTTATTACAGTAGAAGTTTGCTATTAAGTCTTGAAGGGAGACAAAGAGTGCTGCCTTCCTAGTCATGGTTTGAGATTTTTTTTCATGAGTTTCTTTTTGACTCCAGGAAGCATTTGTTTTTTTTCTAAACATGCTCAGAGGCTTGCTGGGATGTTATTTTATTTGTATCTATTCTATTTTGTTTTATATGTTTGTTTTTTTTATCATTCAATCCCCATATGATGATTACCATTAGATAACAAGATCCTCCAAAAAATATAAATAAGTAACCCTCTTTTATATCTGTATAAAAAGTTACTTTCCTTCTAAAGCAAAGATAACATGAGCTCTTTATTTTTTGTAGACATTGTAAAAATGGATATTATTAGATATTATTTATAATCAAACTCTAAAGCATTGAAACTCTGCAACCAAAAATATAATTGGAGCACTTTTCTGAATAAGAATAAGATGCATCAGATTTTACCATATAATATTCATTTTCATTGTATAATGTTCCTCTTAAAATAATAAAATCATAATATCTATTACAAAGCCTTTAAGATGGTTAGGAAAAAAAAAACAATGATGGTATATATCATATATAAGAAAATGCATTTCCTGACTATTTTTTTTTAGTATTTTATATATAAGTAAAGTAAAGTTAGCGACCATAGTCGAGGGTGACCCGAAGGCTCCCTTTTCGATAGCTACTACACCAAGGTGTAGGGGAGGGCGCTACTCCATTCCCAGGATTGCTCCACTTAACCCTTGAACCGTACCTTATAATGCTGAGTGTTAAGCAAGGTGGTATCAAGTTCCATTTTTAAAGTCTTTGGTATGACTCGACCTGGGATTGAACCCAGGTCTCCCGGGCCATTGGCGAACACATATCATAACCCAACAAAACAGCACATTGTAGTGAGATTTTTATCAGGGCAATAATTAAAATTCCAGTCAAATTAGCAACTGAAGAATAATTTTGTAGGTGTTTTTAGCACTTGATATTATTATTTTTCAATCTTCCAAATTCTTCCTATCATTCTGACAATAACACTGAAATGCTTCTTAGTCACTTTTACGCTTACTTAAATACAAGTATCGATATCATCATATCTCACAGTTTCATTATTGGTTCATGGGCCATCAAGTTTCTTGAAAATATATCCCAGGTATGTCCTGGACATGACACTAAACCATCTGATGATGAGACTCCACTCCTGGAGATGTGTGAATGTGGAATACCCTTTCATTGCCATTAATCCTTGGTTAACTATGGTTTTGAGTGGTGGTAGCTGTTAGGGTCCCATCTATTCACTAAATAGAAACATTTAATTATTTTCTATTCTTGAAACCTTTTAACTGTTCACAAAAAAATTGTTGATGTTAAATTGAATTATTTGGAACCATTTAACTCTGCAAGTAAAACTATTAGTGTTAGATAACAATACTTGAAACTATTTAACTGTGTGCAAACAAATGAGTTCAGGCTCATTCAAAAATAATGTTTCCTATGAACTGTTCATTTACAAGTCATGTATATGTGTGTGTGTATATATATATATATATATATATATAAGATTTGGCATTGAATAACCTACAAGTGTTGATATTCCATAAAAAACAACCATCTAATTGAAAATACATCCTTATCCAATAGAATTCATCATTTTGCAGTAATGACTGTCAAAGATGCAAAATTCTCTTTGATTAATGAATATAATATCCTACCCTGATTGGAAATGAATAAATTATTTTCCCTTCGTACCATTTGTCCACAATAAAGTTTTCAGCTGAGACTTCATGATGGATTTTTATTATTTTCAAAAAGAGAAAATTTTTAATTCACAAGTTTGGTTTTGCGAAATGTCAATGATGTGGATCAAGCCTTAAAAGGTTCAAGTCTAAAAGTGAACAAATATAATCAAACAAAAGAGAGGATTAAAATATTTCCTGTTATCATGTCTATTAATAAAACAAAAAGCAGAGTTCAACCCCCACTCCCCAACAGAAAAAAAAACCCACCAAGAAGCCAAATGATGAAATGAATTCTGTTATAAAAGTCAAGCATTCTGAATCTTTTATTAAGTTTCTGTTTATTTTAAAAAAAAAAAATAAGAAAGAAAAACTTTTTAATCAGCATCTTTTGGATGATAGGGAGTCTTTACAGCATATAATGGCAAAGATAGGAAAGATTTTATATCAATGTAAGATGTGACATTTATCATAAGTGCTTGCAGAAATGTCACCTTCTCACATACTCACCACTTTATTATTTACAATAATGGCCACTAAAATACTATTATTTATAAAATACAGACATATATACATTAGTGCGCAAACTCAATTCTGGTCACAAGTGTGAATGTAAGCTGATAATTAAAGATTTTGGTTTCTTTGTTTAATTGCATACAAACCTTCTTAGGTTATCTAATGTGAAAGAAGAAGAAGAAGAAGAAGAGCATTTAAGCCATTGCTTAAGGAAATGAAAGGTTTCCTACTTTTCCCAATGGTATTAGTTTAATAGTGAACATAATAACTCAACTTGTAACTCATTTACTATGATGTAGCAGCAGTCAATCATGTTAGTTATTATGCAATGGAATCTCCTCCTCCTCCTCCTAATCATTCTAGGATGAATTGAAATAGGCATATAACAAAACATACATACAATAACATCTTCATGTTTAGTTTGTTTGAGGTGTGAGTGGTGTAGCTGTTATTGGCATAGAAAATGGATACTGCCACCTGGGTGAAAATACAGTTCTTTAGGGTGCTGCTTGCTGGATTTCTTCAAAACAAAATTCGGCATTGTTGTGTAGTACATGTCTAGATTTTTCTACAAGCATTTTGTTAGGATCCAAGTGGTGTTGCCATACTGTAGTACTGACACAGCTTTATTTAGAAGAACTCTCATTTTGTCAGAGAGATCATAGACGTTCAATGCCCATTAGAATTCACACACAATGATCATAATCGTGGTAAGACTTGATGGGTTTATATCATTTTAATTTAAAATTTTTGTTGTTTTCTGCATTGTAAAATTTTTGGTAAAAACTTGATCTTAATGTGCACTCTACAAGTATTATCAATATCTGCATCCTTTATTACCACATCTTCTATTTGAATTGTTCTCACTTTATCCAGATTCTCATCTTCAAATACCTGAAGGATCTGACTATAGCTTTTTAGTTGGGTGGAAATATCTTTCCCAAAGATGTCAAGTTTGCCTCTTTTTGTTTCAATCAGAAATTCACATATTGCAATTGATTAATTTATTTCCCTCTCTATTTAAAGAGACAATATACTACATTTTAATCTATATCATTGCAATTTTGTTTAAATAACCTTTAAGGTTATTATTAAGTGAGACCATTGTAATTCAAATGCTATTACATTTACTGTTTCACCATTTTTAGATTGTTTTATCAGTTATATTTTGTCTTAGGAATTGATGTCACACCTTTTCAACTTTAGTTCTGCCACAATCTAGTTTTGTGAGTGGGTTCAGAGATAAATTTTAGTCAATGGGACTAAATGAAAAACCTCATGGAATGTAATTTCTTGCTGAATGCTGGTACCTTGTGTGCTATTGAGGCTGGGAAAACATTACATAGTTAACTGTACCTTTTAATTAGTTATATGGTTAATTGTACCTTTTAATTAGTTATATGGTTAATTGTACCTTTTAATCAAGAGGGAGCAGATTAATACTACAACACAATAACTACAAAGAGTACATATACATAGCACAGATTCACTTGGCTGAAAAGTTCTTAGGCAGACCAAGATACTCTCATGGAATGTAACCAAATGAGGATTTTTTTAAAACATTGTCCCCCTTGCATATTTCACACTTCTTTGATTGGTGTTTCAGTACTTGGATACCATTGGTCCAAAAAGTCATGAACAGCACATATAATGTCATCATATGAAATTTAATGCCCACCTTTGTATGCGTGTGTGCACACACACACACACATATATATATATATATATATATATATATATTTCGCAATAAGTTGGATGTATAAAGACTTATTCCATAACTTGATTAGTTTATCAAGGCACTATTAATGTAGCGTATTTTTTGCAGGAAAAGGCTGGTGAATCCCTCTCCATATCTTGTTTGAATTCAGAGTTTTCCTTCTCCTAGACTGGCTACCATACCAAGGCTAGAGAACCTAATCTGTCCTACTATCATCCATGGCTGGTCGTGAGAATAGATAGATTTATAATTTTTTCAAGGGGATTAATGCAAAATAAAATGTAAACATCCTGGTCCACTATCTGAAATTGAGTCACCAATTCTAATTTCTTCAAAAGAAATGTTATCTTGAGTTTGAAATATATTCTATAGTCACACACTTTTGAAAAAATTGTTTATAAAATCAGTATCATTGTTTCCCATAAAAATTTCATGATAAAAATGATGTATCACCAGAAATGATGTTGATATCACCTATGATATTACTGATGATGATAAGAATTCCCTGAGTTTTCAAGTAATTGAACATGCCACACAACAATGATGTATCACTATCTGATTTAGTTATCATGTGCTCACAATGGTGATACATCCCCATCATGTTGTTGTCCCATATGTAATAATAGGACCTGTTCAATATTTTGTGTGGTGATAATGTTACCTTTATCATCCTGATATTGTTAATTTTAAAAGCAATTTTCCGACCATTTACCAATATCCATCTCTTAGTACAAAAAGTTCAGTATATGTAATAGAAAATACCATACAAAGAAACCAGTACATTTGCATAATAACATCAATCTATAAGTATGTATGTATGTATGTATTGATTAATTGATTTTAATGGCACATCAACCCATCTCAGGTTATTTTATGCCTAGTGGTTTTAGAAATTGTGTTTATTGACCATTTTTACAGATATTTTTTCTTAAGAGGTTTTTTTTTTGCCCACAGTCCTAGAGAATAGAAATGATTTTTAAATAGATCTATTTTACACACACATGCAATGCTAACAAGTACTACTACTCTGGATCAAAGTGAACCTGGGAGTAATGGCAATGAAGGGGTACTTCACACTTACCAGAGCTCTCAAACAAGATCATCACCATCAGATGCAGGACATTCCTTTTTGGAGGAATCTCATCCTTCTGCAGAAGATACAGTAAGCATATTCTATGCCTCACTAACGTGGGTAAAATACATAGTGAGACTTAAAGAATCATTAATTTTACAAGCACAAGATGTAATAACTCTATATGTCAGAAAAATGTATATGGCATCTTAATGTTGGGAATTACTTGCTTTAAAATTCTTTGCCTTCATCAGAACTTGTACCACATGCCTAACTATTATTATTCACTTAACATGAAAGCCTTAGATAAGTAAACAGGTTGATTGGTTGATTAATTAATACCAGTGTAAGGGTGGATAAACAAATAGCTATGAAAATAATTTGATGGAAAGATACCAAGTGAGAGAGAGAAGAGGAAGGTTTGTATGTGGGTTTCCAAGTATTAGTGTTTATCATAAGTGCTCTATCAGTAAGGGCAAACAGTGGCCAATATAATTTCTGAGGTTTCCCATGATGAGATTAGCTTTGACAGGCAGCTTAAGGCCACATTGCAAGTGAAACACAGGTTCTCATTAAATTAGCCTTGTCACACCCAAAATGTCTGCCATAATGGTAATATATTTCTTAAGAGTGAACCGAGAGGCTTGTTGAAAGAAAACAATGGAAACTTCAAATTCCAATGAAAAAAAATCTAAGTTCAATTTTTGAGTGTGATATTTTTAAACAAGATATTTTTGGTTGAAATGGGATTGTATCATGTATGTCAATAAAATTTGAGTGAAAATAAATTGTTTAGCGGCTATTCAAAATGCTTGCAAATCAGAGTGCTACACATTTGAACAGAGGTCTATCATTTAATTTTTGTTGTCTGAGAAGTACAAACCATGTGAAAAATATGCTACAGAAGAATATGTTATGTGTACTGAGAAGCATATGCTAGTCAAAAATTGGTTTACAAATAGGCTTAACATGGGTTTGGAGGGGAAAGACATTGACTCTCTGGTAAAGAAAAAGTTCTGGGCTTGGTGGTTTTGTAAAGAAAATCATTTTGACTATCTTTTGGGAAATGAAATGACTAATTAGTAATAATTTTCTTAAAAAAAACTGCACTTTCTTTTTTTTTTATATGGGGAGAACATAACTGTAGATAAAATTCTTATATTTTTCTTCTGTTGAAGATCAAAATAAAAATTAAAATATCATTAAATTATTGGCTTGTTAATCAAATATTGACATATATAATAAAAGAAATGCAAATAAGAAAGGTTTTTGAATAAAAAGTGCTTATGGCTCTTATGGCAGAGCAGATATAAAAATCCCAAATTATTATAATTATGGATACCAGAATTCTGTTACTTTGAGTTACATGTAGTTTGCAAAATGATCATGTGGAAATGTAAGAAAAATCCCTAATTAAGCCACTTTATAGCCTGAGGTGTAGTCATATGATAAGATGTACACATAAAATTTGCATGAAAAAAAAAGATATACAATTAAGGGCAATTTGAAAATAGAAGGAATTATGGAATTAGTAAGGGTCAGATGACACAAGAAAAATTTTGTTGACATGACTACATTTAGATACCAATGAATTGTTTTTTTGTTTAGGAATTTATTTTCAGCATTTTCTTAGATGCATAATTTTTCTCACAAGAAACAATCTGCAGTTATTTTCATTTCCTTTATAAACTTGGGCTTTTTTCACAAAGATCTATTTTATTTAGAGAGAGATTCACCCATTATATCTTTCACTTGCCATATATGTTAAGATAATGCTATACTATTGACAAATAATCCATTAGTAGAGCTGAGGTTATGGTTATACCATCTATTTTTTCAGTTCAGTCAAGTGGCACTGATATATATCTTTTCATTGTTCTCTTCTTCTATGACTGTGGCTTTATATATTACATTTTTAATTAAACAATTCTCATTCAAAGGACATCTACTTCTATCTCTGCAATTACATTGGTCTTTAATTGTTATTCTTTTTAGTATTTTAAACATGTCTGTTAATATTTTTAAATTGATTATGCAACAATAACTCATTTTTAAGTTTCCCAGCTATGGGTTAAATAGTACCACTACTGTTCTTCTAGGAGAATGGCTTTGGCATTAAATAACGTAAAAAGAGTTGATATGCCATTAAACAAAGAAAGAACCATTTTTAAGTTGTTTTTATTCAACAATTTAATGTTGTAAATTTTTTGTAAGTGTTTTTTTTTTATTAATTTAGAAAAATATTCACTCTATCCATCTACCTATCTATCTTTCTCTCTCTCTCTCTCTCTATATATATATATATATATATATATAAATGAATTCTCTATTTTAAAACTTGATTCAAAGGCAAAATTCTAATGCAGATTCTTTATGATCCCTTTTGGAAATGATTCACAAAACGACTTGAGTGAGTCAAATGTTTGGCAATATTTTGGTAACTTATTTACTTTACTCAACCAGTTACAACAAAAGCAGCCTCATATTTAAAGTAGAGGCCATTGTGTTGTGTCATCTGAAGCCACCTTCCTTCATATTCTTTTATTTCACACTGATACAAGTTTTTGTATTTAAAGGCAAAGTACTCCTTAACTGAATTTTCCACTGCCACTTGATTATTGAAGAATCATGAGAGTATAAAGTGAGGCCAAACAAAAAAGCAAGACAACTAGTTTCAGACTATCGGCTGATTATAGCATCAGTCTGATTCCCTCAAGTATATTTTGGAAACTACCATGTATGCTAATATGTTAAAACTTTGGTCTCAAAACTCTATAATGATCTTCAGTCTGAAAACTGAAAATACCAGGTATGTAAAAATGCAGAGTTAAGTCTCCTTTTTTGTTTTGTTACTTTTAAAGTCAGGATGTTCAGTAAACCCACAAGAATAGCATTTGTTCTTTTTCTCTCTCTCAGGTCAGGTTAAGATTTTTTTTAAAACTCAACCCTATAGTTTTGAAACAACCACTAACCTTTCTTTTTCAGTAACCGATTGCCATTTCTGTTTGTAAATAAGCACCGCCAATTTTAGAAGATTGACTTAAAATACATTTAGTTTTCAATGACTGTCTTTTCTCACTCTTGCTCTGAAATAATTGTTTATTTACATAGGACTTTCAAACTCAGTATCTTTGCATTGATTTATTTTGTTAGCTGTTTTATGTTGTATTATTCTAACAACCATCCCAGTGTTAGATTATCGAATCTATTCTTGGCATGAAGTGTAAGTTAGTTTGAATAATCCTAGCCATTAGGATGTCACACAGTATGGCAAAGACCATTGGATGTGAGTGATGTGTGATGACCAAGAGTTCAAATGAAAGCTTGGTTTTTATTTGATTAAAATATCACATGATCTTAGAAGGATATCATTAAGGAGAGAATGCCTAGAGTGGTTGTTTCCACCTGTGCTCTACTCACTATTTTCTCATAAGGCTGCAGCAGATCATGAAGTATTGTTTAGATAAAATATTATGTGCAGCTAGAATTATGTTATTTGTCATCCCATCACTGAAGACCTAAGACCAGTGAGGGTTGCAAAAATACACACACAGAGACAGAGATGAAAAAATGGTGGACGACAGGACAGACATAATTGCAGGTGCTAGGGGAAGAGCTGGTTGCAAGAAAATCCAATGAAAAGCTAAAATAGAACCTTAATGTAATGGAAATGTATACCGGAAATGGATATGCCACATGAAAATATCAGGTAATTGTGCTCTGTGTCACTGTTACTTGAGGAGAATCTCTTTGTTGTAGTGGCTAATGTGCTGGACTGCAACATCATCATAAGTTAGTTCAAACTCCAATCAGGCTATTACATTCACTTTTGGACTAATACCCTTGGGAAAGGCATGAACCCCCTTATTCCTCTATGTTAGACTGCAACCTCGAAGTAAGTGAGTTTGAACTCCAGTCATGCTATTACATTCAATTTTGGACTAATACCCTTGGGAAAGGTATTAACTCACCTATTCCCCCAGCTATGGGTTAAAAAGTACCACAACTCTCCTTCTACATGTATAACAGGCATAAATAACCCATGAAGATTGATATGCCATTTAACAAAGAAACGAAACAATCACTTTCAATAGAAGATCAATGTGTGATTATTGATTATAGAAATGCTAAAATGGTGAGTATGTTTATAGAAATGCTGGAATGGTGAGTAGGTTTATAGAAATGCTAGAATGGTGAGTAGGTTTATAGAAATGCTAGAATGGTGAGTAGGTTTATAGAAATGCTAGAATGGTGAGTATGTTTATAGAAATGCTAGAATGGTGAGTAGGTTTATAGAAATACTAGAATGGTGAGTAGGTTTATAGAAATGCTAGAATGGTGAGTATGTTAATATAAATGCTAGAATGGTGAGTAGGTTTATAGAAATGCTAGAATGGTGAGTATGTTTATAATATATAAATCCAGGGAAAGGAGTAGTGCCTTCCCCTACACTTTGGTGTAGTAGCTATCAAAAAGGGAGCCTTCGGGTCACCCTTGACTATGGTTGCCAACTTTACTTTACTTATATTTTCATTAAAAATGATGTTCTGCCCCCAAGTTATCATTATTGCAAATTAGGTTGGAAGTAGCATTATATGTTGCATTAGATAACTTTAAATATGTTCTTCAGTTGATGTATGTGGAAGTAGGGTAGATATTTAGTCAAGCCTCCACTAACCAAGGACCAGTATTAGCATTAATATATCGGTAATATACCAACACTAAACACAATTGAAGGATAGACAAGATAAACCTAATTTCACATATACAAACATTTAACCTTCATGTACATAACATATGTACCAATGGTATCAAGAAGAAAGAAACAAACAATGTGTCTCAACAGATAGAAGTATGGACATATTGTTCTATGAACAAGCAGAATATAGAAGGGGTACAAAAATATATAAAGATTTATTTGATGATGGAAAGTAAAATGACCAGCACTATGTGGCCTTACTGTTTCATATTATCTGAAGGAGAGCACATCTTTAATGTTTAAAGAATAGAAGCAAAAGTGCTCAAGAAGAGGTTTCTCATTGTCATTTGTTACTTCATGAGAAACTCTGAAGATATACTCATTCTCTAAAGAAGATAATTATTTGTTTCCCAACAGTTCAAATAAAAATCTTTAAATGATGATCAAATTTTGCTGGATCACAGTAACATGTGTGCATATATATATATGTTGTGTATTGCTTACTATTCTAGGAAGTGGACTCAGCTATGTGAGTTCAAATCATGAACAAGGCTATTTGCTTTTCATGTCACACTTATACTCTTGGGAAAGCTATGAATCCTACTCTTCTGCCTACAGCTATGGGTAAACAGTAGACCAAAATAGGCTCATTAACCTTGGTATGGCAACCAGTCTAGGAGAAGGAAAATTTTGAATTCAAACCTGTTACCCTTCACTTTAAAAAATTGATTTAATGTGACATCCTGCTTGTGCAGAGAGGTTGACTAAATGTGTGTGTATATATATATATTGATTATGAAAAGTTTAGTAATATATACATCTCTATTTCTTTGTCCCAGTACGAATTGCAATGTTTCATTTGGGATTCATCTAAATTTCCTAAATTAGAGAGATTTTTAATTTCAGTAAACAGTTAATTGCAAATGAGAATATTCTTGCCATCTGCTATCCAATGATCTTAAAAAAAGTAAATCAAGATAACACAAGCCAAAACAAAATCAATGTTTCATTTCTTCTCCATGGAGATTTCAGATACATCTTTCTCACCGTCTTATATATCATTTATTGACCAATAAAATGAATGGCAATACATTGATCAGAGATCCATATGGAAGCAATCCAACAAATTTCTTGCTGACTCGAAAAGGTTAAGAACTTCTTTGCTTGAAGCAAAATGAGAATTACAAATAGCATTTTCTTTTTTGCCTCTTGACTTTCCTGGACAAAATCTTTCAATATTTTCTGTGTCTCCTTTTTCAATGACTCTTATCATTTACTTTAATATATTGCTTAACTTGTAGTTTTATATCTCCACTGTGTTATTTGGTGGAGATGCATACCTATCTGTGTATGTGTTTGTGCACATACACAAAGAACATCAGCATATAAACATTGATAAACCAATTTTAATAATTTGTTATATTCTGACTGGTTTAGGCCAAAGGCCATCATCAGTTAAGTGTGTGTGTGTGTATATATATATATATATATATATATATATATATATATTCTTTAAAGAAAAAACCAAAGACAGGTGATTTTAGGATTATAAATTTATTTCTATCCTGTTTTGCGTTTCTGGTGTGAACCAAAAACACGAAGAAATATATAACAGGACTTCTTCAGATTTAATGGATAAATAAAACAGAATAGATATGGGAGGGGGATGGAGAGAGTTGAAGAGTTACTACTATATATATATATATATATATATATATATATATATATATATATATATATAAAGAGAGAGAGAATGAGTGCATGAAAGTGCATAATATATATATTAACTTATATACAAATATGTACATACTAACGAATCCATTAACCAATTTTAACAGCAGTCCTTGATGATGCTGATGCTTCTGTTTTGAAATGAATTATTTTGATTAGGATTTCATAGATATCTCAATTATATTGAGAATTTAGATGATTGAATATATTTCATATGAATGCCAACCCCAAATTATCATTCGACTGCAAACTGTACTGTAAAAGGGTTTCTTCTCTACATAGAGAAATTTTGATATATTGCTCTAATAGAAATCTCATTTGTTGTTATTGCTCTGTTTGAGTTTATATATATATATATATATATATATATATATGTATATATATAGTGATTTTTATTGATAGAGAAAGAGGACACTGCTGGAGAAGCAAGGACAAGCTCATAAGTGATGTACTTCTATGGACCCCCGCATATGGCCGAGCAAAAGCAGGATGACCAGCTCGAACATACATACAGCAGCTATGTGAGGATATGGGATGTAGCCCTGAAGAACTGCCAGAGGCGATGAATGATTGGGAGAAGTGGCGAGAGAAGGTCAGGGATATCCGTGCTAGCAGCACGACATAATGATGATGATATATAGTCATCCACAGATAGACTGTTTCATTGTATCGGAACTCTTTAGTATGGCTAGACCCATGATATGCGTTAAGCTGGGTTCAAAACCTGGCTGACTTTATGTCAGATATCTTACTCTTGGGCCATCATCATTCTCAGTGTAAGTGAAGAAATTTTTTCTGTATATTGTTTTACATATTGGTGACCTGCAGTGCTCAGTTCTTGAGAAGAGCTGGAGTGTTCACTCCCAGGGGTGGGAGTAGATTCTGGATGAAGCTGTTGGCATTTCCCTTCATGCTAATGCTCTTGAGAAAAGCATTAATTCATCTGTTCATCTTGGGAGAATCATCGGGCAGACTGGGTTCTTTAGCCTTTGGAGATCAACTGGCCCAGAAGAAAGAAAATTCCGAGATTCAAACCAGCACCACTCAGCTGAAAAAAAAAAATTTGACCTTGTGTCACATCATGCCAGTCATAGAGCCGTTAAGTAAATACCTATATAAATATTTAGGTGTTTTACTTATCTCTGTTATTTTAGTTCATTTTTTCATTTCTTGTTTATTCCACAAATTTCTATCTTTGCTTTCTTTTACATTAAACTTTTTAATACTTTAAACAGATTTCTTGTGTCTTGGTCTAAATTAAAGACAATATTTGGCTGCTTTAGAAAGTCCTCTGTTCTAGGGTTTTAATTCACCATTTTCATTGTCGACCAGTCACCCTCTAAGGCAACAGAGTCCAATCTGTTTTTCTATTTTATTCATGGCTCAAGGGAAAAATGATGAATTCATGACTTTTAAAGGCTATTAAGCTTCAGCTAGAATTTGAACTCTGATTGATTGATTTAGTTTAACAGCTTGTCAACTTGCTATGGATTATTTTATCTTTACAAGTTGAGGGAACTATTTTCATTTGTGTAGTTTCTTAAGAGTTTTTTTTTTTTTGCACAAGTCAAGTATTCTTATCTAATGCAAATAATTTACAAACGACTCTACTTGACCCATAGATTGAGCTCAGACAGATACTACCACTCTGAGTGGACCTGGGAGTAATGGTACTGAAGAGGTCCTTTACACTCACCAGATGTTGAGCCTCACTATAAAATGCCATTTTGTATCATACTCAAGACACCTCTTTATCCCTCGGCAAAGAATGCAATGAAGGCACCAGTGATAAAATGGTTATTCCCTTAGGAAATGGACATGGTAACATAAGTTCAAATCCTGGATGAGACTATTTGCATTTCATGTAGTTTTAATAAACTTGGTAATGATACGAATTCAGCTATTCTCCCAACAACTCTGGATAAATAGACTGGGCTCTTTAAACTTGGCATGGCAACCAGTCTTGGAAAAGGAAAACTTACAATTCAAACCCGTTAAACTCCACTTAAAAATTGACCTAGTGTCATATTTAGCTTGTGGCAGAGAGTTTGGGTAAATCCATACAAGTCAGTCTATTCTTAAACCCACCAACGGGTCACTGAACTCAGAATTTAAATATGCCAATGACTATTATAGCACCATATATCCATTATATATTTAAACTAATCCCATAATTAAACATAAAAGTTGGCAACCATAAGGTTCCCTTTTCAATAGCTACTACACTGAGATGTAGGGGAGTGCATTACCCCTTTCCTTGGATTTCTCCACTTTGCCCTTGATATGTACTTTACATTGCTGAATGTTAGCAAGGAGGTATAAAGTACCATTTTTAAAGTCTTTGGTATGATGCAACCTGAGATTGAACCCAGGTCTCCTGGACCATTGGCAAACACTCTACCCACAGGGCCAATGAGCCAGTAAACATAACTACTGTTAAATAGTATCTACTCAAATATGGTGCAGTGGTTAATGTGCTGAACTATGACATTGCATTAAGCAAATTCAAACTCCACTCACATTATTATGTTCACTTTCAGATTAATACCCATGGGAAAAGCATGAACTCTCTTATTCCCTCAATTTTGGGTTAAGTATTGCCGCTATTGCAGTCTTTTACATTTAAAATGCAGATGATGATATGCATTTTGAAATAACAATATAAAGACTATTACTGTAAATCCAACTTGGAGCTGAACCATGAAAAACAAGTTAAAAGATGTTAATACTTTTGGAATTATTGCAGTGTTTGAAAACCAAAGTTAGCATAAAAATAGAAGGCCTTTAAGGATGTAATGAACCATAAATAATAACACTCTGATGAATTTAAAACAAAAAAAAAAGAATAGTGGACTTATTCTAAGTGAAAACTTAATACATGCAAGTGGCGGGGGAAGGACTTTTTAAAAAGATATACCATGGACCCCATGGGAAGCAGTGTGGTGGACGTAAAAGCAGACAAACCCAATGACGATCAGGGAACTACTGCTGCTCATCTATTGGAGTGGTTTCTATGGATGAGAATGAATCACAGCCATCGAAAGATTACCATGACTCATACTCAAACCACTTGTCCAAACCACATTGCTCTTCGCATGGGTAAAAAAGGGACACAGCCTGCTGAGGATGGAGCCCTGGCCCGAGTGTTAAAGAAATCAGCTACAGAGTTCAAACTAAAACAAAAATTACTAATATGCAAAAAACAATGCAAATAGCAACATTCAACATTAGCACTTAAAACAGAATAGGCCAACTAACAGAGCTGACAGCTTCTGCGATAGATCATAACATAGACATGATATGCCTACAAGAATACAGATACCTTCATAGCAAAGATAAAAATACCATGATATGGGCAATGGATAGACATTTGTCTTGGCATCTGCATTAAAAAAACTCTGGCAATGCTGTGATAGGAGGTGTTGGTATATTTATAGGAACACGGGCCCTAAAATCACTTAATAGCATTGAGAAAATACAACCGAGGATGATGGTAGCTACGTTTAACGGCAACCCCAACACAGCAATCATCTCCTGCTACAGCCCTACCAATGTTAATAAAGAAACGGACCTCGTTGCTTTCTATAACAAGCTATCCTCCCTTGTTTGTAGCATCCTGAAATGCAACATTCTCATTATCGGTGGAGACATGAATGCCCAAATAGGTAAAAACATAAATAACAAATTTAGCTTGCACAACTCATCAAACAGAAATGGGGAACATCTAACAGATTTCATGTTAGAAAATAGATTAACATGCTTAAATATGAAATTTGAGAAAAGAAAGGGAAAACTATGCGTCCACACCTGCATAATTAATGCTGGGGCACAGATAGACTTCATCCTCATAAGAAACGGAATAATTGCGCATTGAATTGTGAGGCATATTCTTCCTTCAAGGGTGTATGTTCCGATCAAATTGTCACGGCAAAGATACGACTGAACCTACGAAGAGATGTAGCCCGAACAACAATATCCTTACACTATGACTGGTCCATTTAACAACCAGGATATTAGAGATAAATATATGTCAACACTTAGAAACAAATTCGATGCACTTCAGGTGATAGCAGAAACACCTACTCCAAGTGATGAATATGAGAACTTTGTCAATGCCCACTTAAGTGGCATCAGAATGCATACTAACTAAACAAAGCACTGAACCTAGAGTCCCATGAGAGACATTAGTGGTTAGAAAAAAACATGCAAATATAAAAACTGCTTTCCTACGCAATAGGAGGAACCCAACCAATATCAATACTTAGAAACTAAAGAAGGCACAAAATGAATTGACTAATGTATACCTAAAAGAACGAACAGAATACATACAAAATCAGATCAATAAAATTAGAGACTCGGTTAAAGATAGACAATCTAGGATAACATGGCAGATGGTAAATAAAATCCGCAGAAGGACAGTTTACAAAAGAACTCGACTCAGTACTAAGAAAAATTAAAAATAGGAAAGCGGCTGGGCTTGATGAAATACTCTCAGAAGTATGGAAGACAAGAGAAATCAATGACATACTGCTCCGATACTGTAATGCAATATATAACCAGAACATAATTGAGAGATGGACAAAGGTATGCTTCCTCCATTTCCATAGCGGCTAAGATCTACTATGCTCTACTACGCAACCAAATAAAACCTAAAATGGAAAAAATACTTTGGAAGAAACAAAATCACTTTCGGAGAAATTGATCTACAACACTAATTTTGACTATTGGTCAAATTCCTGAAGGTGTTGGTGTAAAAAACCTTGAGGGAACAATATTATTCATTGACTGCTGAAGGCAACAATATTGTTTGCTGATGTCTCCAAAACATTTGACTCCATACATAGAAGAAAGATGGAGCAAATACTTCCCACCTATGGCCTCCCCAAAGAAACTGGTGCAGCCATAATGATGCTATATAAAAACACAAAAATAAAAATCCACTCACCGAATAGAGATGCAGACTACCTTGACATTGTAGCAGATGTGCTGTAAGGAGACACATTAGCCCCATACCTATTTAATATCTGCCTAAACTACGTGCTTAGAACGTCTATAGATTTAATGAAAGAAAACAGTTTCAAGCTGGCAAAGGAAAGAAGCAGAAGATACCCCATACAAACTGTTATGGACACGGACTATGCTGATGACATAGCGCTTATAGCAAATACACTCACCCAAGATGAATTCCTACTTTATAGTCTGGAGTGAGCAGCTGGAGGCATAGGTCTCCATGTCAATGCAGACAATACAGAATACCTGTGCTTTAATAAAAGAAGCGACATCTCCACACTTTAAGATGGCCCTTTGAAACTAGTGGACGAGTTCACCTTCATCAGAAGCAGTGTCTCATCAACTGAGAAGGACATCAACACATGACTTGCAAAGGCATGGACAGCTATTGATTGGCTATTGGTCATATGGAAGTCAGACCTGACTGATAAGATAAAATGCAGTTTTTACCAAGCAGCAGTCATACTGCTATATGGATGCACCACATGGACGCTTAGTAAACGCATGGAGAAAAAACTTGACAGCAATTACACAAGAATACTGTGAGCTGTTTGAACAAGTCCTGGAGACAACACCCAACAAAACAGCAGCTTTATGACCACCTACTACCCATCAGGAAACAATCCAAATTAGACGAACCAGACATGCAGGACACTGCTGGAGAAGTAAGGATGAATTCATAAGCGATATACTCCCATGTATCCCTTCACATGGATGAGCAAAGGTAGGACAACCAGCTAGAATCAATATACAACAGCTCTGTGCCGATACAGGATGTGGCTTGGAAGACCTCCTGGGAACGATGGATGATAAAGACAGCGAGATAGGGTCAGGGAGATCCATGCTGGCAGTGCGACATGATGATGATTGCCACTATTGTACTTCTGCAGGGATAGCATTGGTATTAGATAAGTCTCAAAGGTTGATATGCAATTGATAACAAAAAAGCAAACCATCAAATGCATACACTTAGAAAAATTAACACCTTTTAGTGTGTGTGTGTGTGTATATATATATATATATATATATATAATTTTATCCATCATCATCACTTATATACTCCCTTTCTGGCAATATATATATATATATATATATATACCGGACAATGATGATAGTTACCTAAAGAGAACAACATAAATGTGCGAAGATTTATGTGAGTGAAAGGTTTCACAGAATTATCCTCTCAACATCTCCTTCCACATTCATTTGCAAGGTGTAGTCCAGGACAGCTAGTAGAGGATGATTTATAGTGAATGGTCAGACCAATCTTTGATGAATAAAATGTTCTTTTCATGCTTCACAGCACATGTATGTCAGCTAACCTCTGACTCTTCAAGAGACTTCATCAGCTCCTTTACAGATCTTAATTTTGATGATGCTACTGAGTGTCAAATAATAAGTCTACTAGGAGAATGAGTTTAGCCATTAATGACTCATCTATGCAGCAGATAGTGCTGGGTTATATGGTAACAGAGAGATTAAACAGACTGATACCAACTTATTTTCTGCATTCAAATAAACTAAAATAATGACTAAAACTTTGAGAATCAATTAAAACCAAGCATTTTCTTGAATGGTGGAAAATCATTTTTGCAAAGATTTTGGTAAATATTAAGAATAAAAAAATAGAGAAATATTCAGTAAATCCAATCATGGAAGCAGAACCTTCAGTTTTGCAGCCTGATTTTATACTTTCTTTTATATTTTCTTGAAAACAATGAAAAAGGTGAACGACCATGAGAAATCTATAAAGCAAAACCCTGAAATTAATGAAGCATGTGTTTGTGAATGTTAAAAGATTATTTTCTTGTAGTGTGCATCGACCATCACTTGGTGCAGGCGGCTGGCATTTTAGCAAAGTAAAGACGATTTTCTATAATATGCTTGCGTGAACAGAAATCATTTGTAACTATTTTTTCCCTTCCAGGAATTCCACTGGATTTTGGAAGCTCGGCAAAGAGTTTCAGTAGAAAAAACTCAGAGCACAATATATTTAAAATATGTTAAGGGAATTTTTTTTTTTTTATTGTCAGCCATGTTTTAGTTTTGACCAAAGCTTTTAGGGATAAAATGACTTTCACATTTTCCCATCTAAATTGAGTTTTGCTTGTTCAAGCAAACTGTCTGTATACACAAATGTACAGTGTTGTTTCTTTGCAGCTATATTGTCCGTATGGATTCTTTAAGTAGGATGATGCTTACTTTGATGCACATAAGAATTTTGTTATCCTATTTTGTAGAGTTAGACTAGAGTTTCCCTTGTCAATATTTATTTATTTGTATTGGATCCAAATTGCTGTTGCATGGTTTCCTAAATAGGCATGGCATCCTAGAAACTTTTAAAGTTCATCCTTTTTAGGTAACATTAATCATCATTAAGTCATGCTGACAACACAGATTCTTTTGACTCTATCTTGCAATCTGTCCCTACTGGTCATTGCTCTTGGTAAGTCTTCTTGAGTTGATGAATCTAGATTTTTCTTGGCCAGTGTATCCATATGTCTCCATAAGAATAATGTTGATAAGGATCTCATCCTTACTTCTTCAGTAATGCATGGCATGTTTAAATTGGATGGTTTGGGAGATAGGAGGTAGGTGGTCGTACAGATGCTCTTTTGAAAGGTGTTGCTTCCAGGATTTGTTAAAAAAAGCGTGCAGCATCTCTATGTAGTTCCCATTTAGCTTTTTCTCCCACTGTAACTTTGTTAGTAGTAGAGTATGGTTGCACCACTTGGACTTGAACAAAATGACTGGAGAAAGAGTGAACATTATAATGTAAGTAAGTTGGTTAACCATAATTGAAGGCAGCTCAAAGATTTCCTTTTCAATAGCTTCTACATGAAATGTAGGGGAGGATACTACTCCTTTCCCTGCATTGCACTGTTTATCCTTGATTCATACCTTATAATGCTGAGTGTAAAGCCAGGAGGCATCAAGTACCATTTTTTGAGTCTTTGCTGTGACTCAGCCTGGTATTGAACTTAGGTCTCTCGGACCAGTGGTGAACACTCAAACCATTTTGCCAATGGCCTGGTACTTAAACCACATATATTTTATATATGCTGTTAAAAAAAAAAGTAGCAGTTATATCTCCAACAAAGCTTTCATCAGATGATGACTGAAGTCAAAAATGGTTTCAAGACCAAAGCAACATTACCTCTAACCCAAAACACCTCACAGTACTTTATTGTATAACCAGACATTCTTTGTTTTCCTGTCACATTTTGAGAATACCAAATGAAAAATCAGTCTCATCAGGAAATCTTTGGCTTTATTCACAACTTTATAGTAAATGAGCAGAGAAAACAGCATTAGTTCATTGATTTAAGACATAATTAGCTGGCAAGATGACAACATTAAGAAACTGAATATAGAATATTTGACCTATAATTCATATGCAAGGTCAGTGTATCATTCAATGATGATAGTTGTGAATTTTTTACCCCCTATATATATATATATATATATATATATATAAATAATAATAATAATATAAAAGATAAATCCAAATGAGAAAAGTTTGCAAGAAAATGTGCTTGATGCCATTATGGCAGAGCAGGTATCCAACTCAGAAAAATATCAAATTATGAAAGCAAGAAGTTTTACTATGTGTTTTACATGGTGTGCACAATCATCAGATTGAAATATTAGAAAAGTGGCTCATCACTCACACTTGGAGAAAAACATATATAGTCATCCATAGACAGACTGTTTTGTTGTATCATAAACTCATCAGTGTGGCTAGACACATGAGATGCTTGAAGCTAGGATTGAAACCTGGTTGACCTATGCCAGCTGGATATTCTACCACACAACCACAAGGAAACTCACTGTTAGTGCAAGGATTTTTACACATATTTATGAATTTTGTTTTGTTTACATATAAATGCTTAACAACTGCCGAGTGTTCAATTCATTAAAAGACCTTAGCATTATATGAGTGGCAACCGGTAATTCCTTTGCAAGTGTGCACAGCGTATATTGTCATCCACATACAGACTGTTTTGTTGTATCACAACTCATCAGTGTGGCTTTCTCTTTCTCTCTCTCTCTCTCTATGTATATATATATATATATATATGTGTGTGTGTGTATATATATATATATATATATATAGACACACAGGGTGGAACGCTAAAATTGTTGTCCTAAAGAAAACAACACTACAGCTTTATTTTAAAACTTTTATTGAAAAAATCAATTCAGGTAACTTGATTATGTAGTAGAGCTAACATCTATTCAATGAAGCCGCCTTCAGCCTCAATCACCGCCTCAATACAGATCTGGAACTGGGAGCATACCTTTTCCACAAGCGCCGGCAGCAGCTCGGCGAATACTCAGCTGATGGCAACGATCAGGCTGACTTTGGTGTTGTGGGAGGTCATGTTGGTAATGTTCTCGATGTATGACCAAACGAAGTAGTCCGGTGGGTTCAGGTTGGGGGAGGAGGGGGGGCCAGTGAGAGAAGGGTACAAAGTCATAGCACTCCTTCTGAAGCCAAGCCTGGGTCTCTTTAGGATTGTGAGCCGGCGCCGAGTCCTGCTGCCACACTCAGGGTCTACCACCGGCCACCTGATTGCACCAGGGGATCACCACGCTCTTCAGCACATCCATGTACACTTTGGTGTTAACTTTCAAGCCGACTTCGAAGATGTGAGGTGGCATGATGTGGCCCTCACTTGAAACCACACCAAAGACCATAACCATAGCTGGAAACTTTGTTTTCATCACTCTGGGCACATCCCTGTTATTTGTGGCCATCCAGCAATGGTTCTGGCTGTCATAACAGCAGCGCATCTCCGCTCTCGCTCGTTGAACATTGTGTCACTTTCAGACATGATAGAAGGCTCCTATCGCTCTTGGGATTGGTACACAACTGGCCTACTAGTAGATGGTCTGCAACAAAAAAAGAAAACTGGTTTTCATTAAATGGAAATGGAATCATGTCATCTTTTCTAGGGCGACAATTTCTTCATTCAACCCTCTGTGTGTATATATATAACTATACATGAGAGTCATTCAAAAAGTTTGAAGCCTTGTCCAGAAACAGGAGCATAGCTGAATATTTTTATTGTGGCAACACACAACAAGAAAAATCAGAATTAGTTTTTCTTATTTCTTAATTTGCCCATACACTATATATTATAATAAGGAAAAATACAAAATTGAGTTATTGAGAAAATATCAGATTAAATTCATCTGTCACATGCTGGTATAATTTATACATAAAATAAGCATAAATAATAAATACAGCATAAAGAAATGAGTACTCAAATGAAGTTAGCAAATGATGTAATCATTTAAATCACCTAAAAACCGGATACCACTAAGAACAATATTGATTCTTGACTAATATTATAGAATAGAATTTGTGAGTGTAAAAAACAGGTAAACATTTTGGAATATGGTTAAGTGACTGATTTTAAAGGCATGTCAACCTGTCTAGGGACATTTTATGCCAAGAGATTAGTGAACCATGTTAATTGTACATTCATTGTTACATTTTTGGTGTAGTTGTTTCTTAAGAGGTTTTTTTTCCACACTGTTCTGTTGAATACAAATAATTTTTAAACAAATCGAATTGACCCAAAGATAAGATTCTAACATATATTACCACTCCAAGACTGAGGAATGGCAATGAAAGGGCTCTTCACACTCTCCAGATCTCCAGCTTCACCATCAGATGGAGTTTAGTGTCATACTAAGAAAGCAATGTTTTTAACCCCCTCTAGGGAATACAGTGTATTGTAAACCTTACTTACAGTGGAAATCTACTTTGAGTAAACTAACCACATTAATTGTATATATCATAAAGATTGAATTTTTGTATATATGTCACCATAATACTGTAAAAATGATACATCATAGCAATATCTTCGTTTATACTATAGTTTTAAAATGCTTTATTTAGAGAACATAACTTCCAGTTGAATTTGAAAATTAATATTTATAGTATTTGTGCTTGCACCCACCATAAACATATTTCAAGAGAGATAACTGCTAAACACTAATTATAGAATACTTCTCCTTATTTATTTGCAGTTAATTATGATATAATTCTATAAATAGAATGTATTCTTAATTGCTGTTAAAGGTGATCTTTAAGTGAGTAATAATAAAAGTGAAAGAAGATGAGAAGATAGTAAAACCTTGTACTATCAACAAACACAGCAATAATCAGTTAAAAAAAAAGTATAAGAACAAATAAAAAGAAACACTAAAATATTGAGAGAAGCAGACATGAACAAGAAACACAATTGATGCTCAGTAGCAAAACATTTTGTTATTGGAATCCGAGGATTGGATAAAAAGGGAAAACGTCAGAGAACACCATTCCACAGCTTTGTCAATTATCTTTAGGAAATGGCAACATTCCTTGTAACCCTTCCCATTGTTCTTTCTCTTTTTCCTCAAAATATTTCTCATGGTCACTCCCAGTAGTTTCAGAATAAACATTTCTCTGATATAAAAGCGGCATTCAAAGCAAATGTTCCATTATGGATGAAACAAGTTTATGTTGAGAGAAGTCCTGGTTTGATAAGATATTGACCCTACCCTTAACCTAACATGTTTTATGAGAAATAGGACACCAACAAGCCTTACATGCACCGAACTAAAGGTAACAGCAGCAAAAAGAAGGGCTAAGAACTGCATTGCTAATATAAATAGCAATAAAAATTAAATGAATTATAACGATGTTGATTATAATAGAATAATTATGATCATAATAAAAAAGTAAAGTTGGCAACCGTAGTTGTGGGCGATCAAAAGGATCCCTTTTTGATAGCTACTGTACCAAGGTGTAGGGGAGGGCGCTACTCCTTTTCCTGGATTGCTCCACTTTACCCTTGATACATACCTTATATTGTCGAGTGTTAAGCAAAGATGTATCATGTACCATTTTTAAAGTCTTTGGTATGACGCGACCTGGGATTGAACCCAGTTCTCCTTGACCATTGGCGAACACTCTACCCACTAGGCCAATGACTCGGTTCTGATGCTCATAGTAATAAGAGCAAATTGATCTTGTTTCACATTCTGCCAGTGACTGAGAGGTTGGATAACTATGTACATAAGAAAATGTAAATAAGAATGTACAATGAATATGATTCTCAAACATCAAGGCCTAAAATACCACTGGACGGGTTGACATAGCGTTAAAATCACTCTGTCAACCCGTTAACCACACACAGTGCCTAGTAAACAAAATTCTGTTCCCTCTTCACAGCAGTTTTCTTTGGGCAAATTAGATTAAAATTTCAAACAGAAATCCCATTTTTAATAAGAACTACATATATTGCATAAACCACATTTCAGTTAGAAAAAAAAGAAAGGCAAACTCTTATAAAATCTCATATGAAAAATTTATTACATTAAATGTAACATGTATTCTACAATACTACATGATGAATTAAAAATGCTGTCAAGTGAAATCTTGAACAATAATTATCATATGAAAGTCAGCCACTAAATTCATTCTTTATTAATGATGAGACTTTCCATCACCAATAGCATCAGTAATGTTATCATATTTCTGAGTCCATGCACAGGCTCTTTCAATTGTCAACATAATTAATGAAGATTGTCAGTCATCCATCATAGTAAATCTGTGAAATGTTTTAATTAGTTTCACTGTGCTGAAACTTCTTTCAGTAGTTGCAACTGTTATGGGACCTGTTAACAGAATGCAAAGAGCAGTTGTTTTGCACTGATATAATTAAAAAAAATCTTTCTTTTTTTTTTCCCATTATGATATGAACAAACATTTAAACTCCATTTCAGATAGATTTCTGTCTCGTATCTTTTTAGAAAAATCTCAGATCAATCTATCTATGAGATGGGTTCTTTTGACTTCAATGTATGATGATCTAACAGCCCATTTATATAGATATTGTACTCTGGACTGGGTTCGAGGGTCTAGATATGGTAATTGGAGTGTTATATTGAGATACAAAGAAAAAGTGACAAAAATAATAAAAAAAGTTAAAGGGAGAGATTGGAGAAATTAAGATTAAAGACTTTGTTATAAAAAAGAATGAAAGGTGATTGAATTGAAACTTTCAAAATGTTTAACTGAATTTTTAATTATTGTGGACATTTTTTTTTTTCAGTGTTTCTCCTCTAACTGGAAATTTACTGCCAACACAGATTTCAAAAACTAAATCTACTAACCAGTTGAATTTTTTTGCTTAGAGAGAAATATATTTTTGAATTGAATTACCTAATCAGAGCAAAAAACAGCAATGGTGTAAAAAACATTTTAAGATTAAATTGGGTGATTTTTCAGAAAAAAATAGTAAAAAGAATTTGAGAAGGCATTTTTGGGAATTATCAAATGAGTTACTTGAGAGAATTTTATCTATCTATCTATCTATCTATCTATGTATATATATATATATATATATATATATATATATATATATATTGTATTAATGGCAAAGATTCATTTTTTAAAGATTGAGGTGAGAAGATAATCAAATGGGGAGATGGCTAAGGAGATATAGAAAATAAAAAACTATATATATATATATATATATATATATATATATAGTTGGTCCTACATGAGTGTTTAATGCAGCTTGTTTTCTACAAAGCAATCTGCAATTAGTACATGTGATTGTTTCTAATAACTGGCAATACACCAGTGACATTAGATCTTTGCAAATTCGTTCTTAGTTCTCTTTGATGATCAATGTATAACTCTTCAAATTTCATTCTTCCTTTGTATACTTCAATCTTTGGTGTTCTGTTCAGAAAATGATAAAAGGTAATTAATGGCTTTAAGGTTGTATTTAAACTTGTCCTTAAGATACAACAAACTTCTACCTAACATTTTGAGCATTATTATACAGTTAACAGTATTCTGTTGTCGTTCATTCTGATAGTATGTTGAGACTGCATTATATAAAACATTTTACCTTCAATGATACATTTTGTGAACAATTCTGCATTTGAAATTTTATTATGTCAAGAGTATCCACTCATAGAAGTAAAAATGACATGTCAATCTGTCTAGAATTATTTCATATCTAAAGGTTAGGGAATTACATTCCTTGTATGTTCATTTTAATATTTATTGCACGATAATCTCTTGAGACTTTTTTGGCACTTGGTCCTGTTGAATACAAATAATTTTTAAATAAATCTTCTTGACCCATAATTGGGACCCTAACATGTATTATTATTCCACATCAGAGTGGACTTGGGAGTAATATCAATAAAGGTGTACTCTACACTGCTCAGATCTCCAGAACTGGAATGTCAGCATAAGATAGAATTTAGTCTCCTATCCAAGGCAGCCTTTTTTGAATGGTGCTTATTCCTCTGTAGGAGATAGTTATTATATTCTAAGCTCACCTGATTGATTGAAAAAGACATTTAGTTTATATATATATAGTTGGTCAAGTCATAAAGAGGAAAATTTCTTATTGTTTATATTTGGAACCTTTGTTGCTAGATATAATCTAAGATTCCATGTTCATAGGTTTAAACATAAGCTAATCATATGAGGGTAGGCTGAAAGGTTCATATGATGATGAGGAGATATTTTGTGTGGATAATCAATGGGATCCAAGCACTGCAAGATCCATAGAAGAATTGTGTGGAACACAAAGGAGACTATATGGAAAAATAAACCTCATTTGGTCACATACCATGAGAGAATCTTGGTCAGCTAATGAACTTTTTTAGCTGACCATCATATATATATATATATATATCATCATCATGTCGCGCCGCCTGCGCGGATATCCCTGACCGTCTCTCGCCATTTCTCCCTATTATTCATCGCCTCCGGCAGGTCTTCAGGATTACAACCCGTGTCCTCACATAGCTGCTGTATGTAAGTTCGTGCTGGTCGTCCCACTCTTGCACATCCATGAGTGGGGGTCCACAGGAGTACATCGCTTATGAGCTCGTCCTTGCTTCTCCAGCAGTGTCCTGCGTGTCTGGTTCGTCGAACTTGTATAGTTTTTGAGATGGGGGGCAAGTGTCCGTATAGTTGGAGTCTCGTGGGGTGTTGTCGCCAGGACTTGTTTAATACTGCTCTCAACATTCTTGTGTAATTTCCGTCCAGCCTCCTCTCCAGCCGCTTCGTAAGCGTCCATGTGGTGCATCCATATAGCAGTATCGACACAACCGCTGCCTGGAAGAAACTGCGTTTCATTTTATCTGTTAGGTCCGACTTCCATATGATCGAGAGCCTATCGATAGCTGTCCATGCCTTCGTCAGTCGTGTGTCGATGTCCTTCTCGGTTGATGAGACGCTGCTTCCTAGGTAGGTGAATTTGTCGACTAGTTTCAGAGAGGCTCCGTCTAGTGTGGCAATGTTGCCTGTTTGGTTGTAACACATATATTCGGTTTTGTTTGCATTGACATGTAGGCCAATGCCAGCTGCAGCTCGTTCCAGACTATGTAGTAGTGTCTCTGCTTGATTAGGCGTATTCGCTAGTAACGCCAAGTCATCAGCGTAGTCGGCGTCCGTGATTGTTTTTGCGGGGTACCTTTTGCTTCTTCTCTTAGTCAGCTCAAAGCCATTTTCTCTGATTTTGTCGATCGAAGTCCTAAGCACATAGTCTAGACAGATGATAAAGAGGTACGGGGCTAGTGTGTCTCCTTGTAGTACTCCTGCAACAATGTCGAAGTATTCCGTGTCTCCATCTGGTGAACGTACTTTTACTTTGGTGTTTCTGTAGAGAATCATTATCGCTGCTACGGTTTCTTTTGGTAGGCCGTAAGCTAGTAGGATTTGCTCCATCTTCCCTCTGTGTATGGAATCGAAGGCCTTGGTAAAGTCGACAAATAGTAATGTCGCCTGTAAGTTTTTTGCCTGAACGCCTTCCAGGATTCTACGGATGGTCAGTATTTGTGAGGTTGTGGATCTATTTCTCCGGAAGCCATTTTGGTTTTTCCTAAGGATGTTTTCCATTTTGGGTTCTATGCGGTTTCGTAGTAGGGCATTGTAGATTTTGGCTGCTATGGATGTAAGTGTTATCCCTCGGTAGTTCTTGGCTAGTCCGAGGTCGCCTTTTAGCAAACATGATTAGTTAAAGAACCAAAATCTTTTATATACAATTGTTTGTATTTAAGGAAAATAAGGAAATGTCATTTTAGTACACATGACCTATAGAATATAGTTATAGAATCAGAATAAAGATATATTTCCAATATGATTCATGGAAAAATAGCCGTTACTTCTGGTAATTTATATATGGATATCCCTGTATTCATTTGTGTGTGTGTGTGTGTATTAAGGTCAAAGATGAAAAAAATATCAAAATTGAATTTTTGCATGGGAATGTAAAGAATCAGATGAAAAAGTAAAATATTTTTTTTTTTCTTTTTCTTTTTAAGATCTTGAAAATATTTGTTGTTAAAGCAATAAAAAAAATGAAAATATAAAATAAAACCAAACTAACCCAACCAAGAACCCCAAAAAATTTTGGAAAAAAGAAATTCCAAAGAAAAAGATAGGAGGAGGGTGAAGTTAATTTCTAATGTCAGTGAAACATTTGACAAGTTCCTCATCTTTTGAGGGTGTTTTTTTTTTTTATTTGTTTTAATAACTTTTTTATTTGATGATGTTTTATTCTTTCTTCAAATTCCTTTTTATACTTCTTTATATCCCATCATTTTGTAGCTCATTAAATTTTTTTGTATTTTTCTGCTTTTAATTTGTATTTCTTCCTCACAGTACATTGCTGAAAAGTACAAGAAATTTAAAAAAAAAAATAAATGAGGGGAATAGTCCAATTAACAAAAAATGTTCATACAGTCATTTTAGGAAAAGGCAATAAGTGATGAAAAAATGCTAAAAACCTTTTTCTTGTAATCAATCATTGTGCCATTCATGAAAATATTGAATGGAGAAAATTCTGTTATAAAAATGGTTTCCTATTTTTTTCTTGATCTTTGGCAATATCAAATGACCTCAGCTATGAACTTCATATAACCTATATCACAAGTTATGGTCTTGTATATCTTTATGTAAAAATTATGTTCATAGGTCCTGTGGTAAAACCTATTGGCATCATTTTGATCAAAATGTATCAAGCACATAAACAGGAGACTCAATAATAAGCTTATATATATATATATATATACACACACACACACACACATACTAGAATATGTATATATATATCTATGATTGATTGAAATGACATGCCAACATGTCTAGGGATAATTCATGCCTATGAGTTAGGGAATTCCATTCATTGTATATTTATATTTACATTTTTTTTGTAGTTAAGTAAATTCTTTTGCACACTGTCCTATTGGATACAAATAATTTTTAAACAGATTTATTTGATCTATATATGGGAACCAAAAACGTCTATGTGGATCTGGAAGTAATGTCAGAGAAAGAGTACTTCACATTCTCCAGGTCTCCAGGCCTCACCATCAGATGCAGTTTAGTGTCATACCCAGGACAGCAGTTTGGAAGGGGCTCTTAGACTTCTGAAGAGGATATATTCAGTGTATTCTAAGTTCTGACTGGGCTATATATATATATATATATATGTGTGTATTGAGAGAGAAAAGGGAAGAAATAGAAGGAATTTTGTATCATGTATTGTTGTCTCACTCAATATATGAAGCATATTTATTTATTGGTTCCATTTTTATAATGTGTTCTTTAAAGGTTTTCATTCTATTTTGATTTTTTCCAATTTCTTAAATATCAATCATTAATAAATAAGACTTTTTTAGCAAGTGAAAAAAAATTGTTTTGTTTCTTTATGTGAGAAAGATTGAGCTTTTAAAATATGAATTCCTTTTGCTTTATTTATAAATATTCTTAACCTTATCACAAATTCCTAAAGCTTTTGGTATTCTTCAAGTTAATCCAGCATCCAACTTGAATGCTTTTAAAGCCACATGCATTTAATACAGGTGTGTGTGTGTGTGTGTGTATATATATATATATATATATATATATATATATATATATATATATACAGAGAGAGAGAGAGAGAGAGCAATATTTATGAATAAAGAGTACTCAGTATTGAATAGAGCATATATATCTAAGTCAGGATAGTGCAGACTAAAAGTTTCTTGCCAATAGAATCCTTGGTCCAGTGATTGCTCAGTAAGAAATTGTCACATAGCATCATTTATTCGATGTTCACTCTATCCTAATTTAAATATAAACTGCTTTCAGTTTTATTCCCTTTAAATGAGCAAACTATTTTAGTTGTCAATTTAAAAATCCACTCTTCCTCCATCATCATCATCATCAAATATATTCAGTGAACTGAAAATTGTTATCATGTATCTGTTCATAAGAGATTATCACTCTATTTGCCTTTTTTCAGGAGGAGATTATTCCTTTCTTGTTTAACCATTGTGGCATAGAACCAAATTCTGAACACAGTTCTGAGCATTTGCACTTGTGACAAGAGAACCTAGCTAACTCCTTTTTGATACTCTGTAACTCTCCACATTTCATTTGATAATGAAAGCCTTTTTTTTTTCAACTTGTCAATACTAGGCAAGAACTGATGTACACATGCTTATCATGCTCCATCCCCTACTTCTTTGCCCAGTTGGTTAGGGCTGTAGAATACGCCAACTGTATCTCTGCAGAGGGGTAAGATTCCACCCCCGAAAATGTGTTCTGGATATGACACTAAACAGTTAGATGGCAAGGCTCCAGTAATGCTGGAACTTTGGGGAATGTAGAGTACCTCTTCATTGCTATCACTCCTTGATCCATTTTGGCCCAGAGTAGTAGCACCTGATAGGGTCCTATCAATGGATCAAATAGAACTGTTTGAAATTTAAACTGTGTGTAAATAAATGACTTATGCTAAATTGAATTGTTAGAAATAGAATTGTTTGTTAATTTAACTGTGTATAGACATCACTGATATTTAATTGAATTGTTAGTGATACTTAGTTATAATTGGAACCATTTAACTGTGTGCAAAAATAAAATATGAGCTCAGTCTTCTTTAAAAATCCTATCACAAAAATATATTTACAAATCATAAATATTTAACATGTATGTATTTGGCATTAAATAACCTAAAATGGTTGATATGCCATGAAACCAACCAATCAATCACCAACTTCTGGGGCATATTTCTTAATTTAAAATGAGTGAAACTTTGAGGTGAATGTGCCCCTTGATGACTTTAGATAGACATTTGGTTTTGGTCATTGTTACATAAAAACATTTTTTTCTTCTTCATGAGCTTTGGAATTTTTTTTTAGTTATTTTTAGAGGGGCTCAATTTATAGTATAACTAATAAATTGAAGTGGATCCTTACTTTCTGTCAATCATACAAAACTGACATTTTCATCAGCAAAGTAAGAGAGTGGAATGTAATTTCTTTATTTGTATTTCAGTAATACTGAGGGTGAATTTGGAATGTTTAACCCTGAAACTATAGTTCCATTATGAGGTTAATTTTATAGACTGTGCAATGACATTAAAACATTTGATTTTATGTGAACGAAGGTAAATCTGAATACAGTAAGTAGTGAATATGGATAAAAAAAACATTTTTGTTATTATTTGTATACATAACTTGAGAATGTAAATTTCAGCTAATTTTAACGATGTAATTCAGTATCAGTATGTTTGTGTGTAAAAATTTAATCAATATGGTGAAGGTCAAAAATAAGATGAATGTTTATGAGTGACTTTTGGCAGAGTTAGATGATCCACTGATTTTTTTTTTTAAGATTATATGTGAACAAACTTTCACAATTGCCTAAATATTGAGAAGGTTGTATAATTTTCTGATCAGCTCAGTATGACAGACTCTAAATTATTTTTGAAAATCCCTTAATTTTTAAAATCTAACTTTTTCTTCTGTATTTTTATCTGGTTGGAGTTAAATGCATTTGATGTGATAAATAATAACGTGGATGAAAGAAATCAGAATGTCAGATAAATATTCATGATATGTTTTTAGAACAGAAAAATGATATCCAAGTGGCACAGCAGTGCCATTAGTTAAATAATATTTTGTTAGAAGATGTTCCTGTAACAAGATGCTATGAAAAGAAAGCAATAAACCTGGGTTATTAAAGTTTAATAACAACGGGTAAAAAAAGGTTAAGGAATGTTATAGAAACTTAGAATAACGTTTTTTAGAAAATGTCTGCATAAGATAGAGAAGATACGTACACCTTGTAGGGCTGACTGAGTTCAATTCAGAAAATGTGGTAATTTAGTTATTTTGCACTTTAACAGATTAGAGTTTAGAAGAGTTCTTGATTAAAATGGATTTAGAGATGTTTTATGTAACTGGCCAGGAGGTTTTTTAGAGATGGAGTGTATATTTACACAAAAAGATATTCAGTACTTACTAGAAAGTTATTTGTTTAGGTCAAACTTGCATTGAGAGCTCTCATATTTTCTTGTATACTTGATATTTTTTTTTAATCGCAAGTTTTGGTCTAAACTTGTGCATAGTAAGATAAAGGTAAGTACATTTCACCCAGGTCAAAATTTATCAAAGACCTAATATTTGGGCAAAGAACCAAAACATGATTTATAACTTTCTTACATTTTAGCTTTTAAGGATGAAAAGAGTTGAATTTGTCACATTTTCAGCTTTTAAACTGACTACAACTACTACTACTGCTGATTGGTTTCCATAGTAACAATAGGTTTTATCATTCGAGTCTGGTGGCAAAAGAAGGCTTGCTCAAAGGAAGATGATCAAGTATTTCACACGTAGTGAATTTATATCTTTAAACTGATGAGATAACACAATTCAGTTTGCAATGCCCCAACATATATATGTTATTTTTCTTCATAAATTTCTTAGATATTTCCCATTTCCAATTATAAATGATGAAGATGACTAATTTGTTTTTTTTAACCTTTTTTGACATACTAATTGTTGTGGACCAGTAAAAGGTCCGGTAGAAAGACACAAACTCAGAATTACGTGAAACAAGTATATTGAACGAACGTATAAATACAGCATAGGTAAAAGAGAGTTGAACATCAGTCTGACTGCCAAAATGTTAGGCTGGAGTTAACTTAACACAGAGATGAATATTATCCTAGTATTCATAGTAATAGGAAGAGTTCATTATAGTCTGTAAGGTAGGTACCATAAAACTAATGAAAATCTAAGTCGTGCCATCGGCCTAATGAATAGAGTATTCACCAATGGTCCAGGAGGCCAAGGTTTAATCCCAGGTAAAGTCATATCAAAGACTCAAAAAATGGTACTTGATGCCACTTTGCTTAACACTCAGCCTTATAAGATGAGGATTAAAAGTAAAGTGGAGCAATCCAGAGAATAGAGTAGCACCCTCCCTTACTCCTCGGTGTAGTAGATATTGAAAAGAGAGCCTTCAGGTCACCCTTGACTAATGTTGCCAACTTTTACTTCTATGTAATAGAGAAAATGCATTTTTATTTGTTTAATTTTGAGAAGCTTAGTACCTGCTTTGTATTATGCTGCTTTCAGGATTTATGGAAAACATTTACCATTTTCTCCTGGCATTTCATTACAATTCAAGTGTTATCTCCAATCTCAAAAACCATCCAAGTAAGACAAGCAATGCATGTTGAGTACTTCTGGGGAAGTAAAGACAAACTCATAACTAATATTGTCCTATGGACTCCTACATATGGACACACTAGTGTTGGTGGACCAACAAAAACTTAAATTCATCTGCTCTTTGGGGACACTGAATTCCATCTACAGAGCTTAGAGTAATGGCTGATAGGGACAGATAGTGAAAGAGTCAAAAACCTAAACAGTCAAAATAGAGCAGAATGAGTTTATTTTCATTGAAAAGTGTGTCCTTAAATCTGGTTGTAAAATTTTGCTAATAACAAGAAAATGTTATGTAAATACAGAAAATAGATGTTGTCATGTTTCTGAGATTTAAGCTGTCATAAAGTCAAAAGTATGGGATCCCCAGTGAGAATCTAACTCCAATTCTGCTGACTGTCAAACAAATCAGGGTTTTCTTTGATCATTTACAACTGAGTGCATTTTATTATATCTCTAATTAAAATTGTTGTTTTATTACATTTGTCTAGTTATTTGTTTATTTATTTTAACTAATCCTCCATTGATGTTGATAATGTTCTTCTGTTGAGTTCATCAGACTTTGATTCTCAACTGATTCAGAAAGGGAAAAACCCCAGGATAAATCACTTTCTTTTTATCTGCTTCCTCGTCAACTTCTATGAACAAATTTTCAAGGTGGTTCCTTTGTGATAACCACATAATCTTGGATTAAGGTCATCTGATCTTTTAATTTCTTAGAAAGACTGGAACCATAAAGTGAAAATAATTGTGATCAGTTTCATTTATTTCTATTTTTTTCCCCCTTATTTAGTCTTTTCTATGTCAATTTTAATTTTCTTGGTACCATAAATGATTTATCATCAATAAAAACTATTCATCATTATAAATATGTCTCATGCACAATGGTTTTATCTTGACACAAGCTGAAATAGCATCTGTAATGGCATGTTAACATTTCAACTCCTTGTCATAAAAAATACATACGACTGCTGTTCTGTAATAATAGTTACATTGGTATATATTGGGAGACATGCTTAGCTTAATGGTTATAAGCAAATGGACATGGCAAACTTAGTTCAAATCTTAGATGAGGCTGTTTACATTTCACATAGTACTTGTAGCAGAAAGAATCTCAAATTATTATTTTGTGTGGGAATTGCTTTGGCCGTTGGAGTTTGAATTTATATATTTCACCCAATGAGAATGACTGATGCCATTCTGCCCAGGTTACCTCCCCGGGGCAACATAAAAGACCGCACTAACCACTTCTCGCCCTCTTTTTTCGCTTCCTCCTTGCTAGGAGCAGGCCAGACCAACCAACATGAGAGAACTCATTCTCTCTCTTCACTTCTTTACTAGCTAGCAGCAGGACAGACCATCTTTTCAACTCTCACCACAGCACCTGTCTGCTAAGCATTATGAGGAGAGCACACCCAATTTATGGACCATTGGTGTCTGGGAAATCATTCTTTCATCATTCATCTTTCCTTCTAAACCAACGGATCCTCCGAGAAACAAATTGGATATTTTCAACTCCTGCTTTAACTTCAGCATTTTAATTTCTGTCCCAACACCGGCGTCTTTATTCCTTCTCAACTCTATAACTGTTTTCTTCTTTCTGCGACTTAAAGCACAAGGGTTTCTTTTGTCTCAAGCTGTTATTAAAACTTCCAAACTGAAAACCATCAATATCTTCCTCAACTCATTTGTTCTTCCTTTTAATATGACAAGAGGGTACAGAACTCTACAACCTCAGCTGTAATATTACCTGCCCTCATGTTATATACTAATACTTTTGTGATAGAGATGAATCCAACTGTTCTCCCTTCAGTTATAGGTAAATGGTAGGGCAGGTTGAGCTATTTAACCGAGTTTAGCAATTTGGAGACTTGGAGAGGGATGGTCTCTACAAAGCTATTCTTGCCCAAGACATGCTACATGAGTCCTGCACCCATGAACAACTCAGTTTATGGATCTGGTCAGTTTATAACTAAAATTATCATTTATATAGTATATGTGTGAGTGTGTAGGAAAGGACTATAATGTAGATAAAAATGACACCTCCAAGCAAAATTTTTATTAGAGCATTTAAAATGATTTAACTCAGGAAATAAGGTAATATCCAGTATATTTTGCCACTGATTGATGATTTTTGTGGCATTCACACTGAACATTGTTTTTAGTTAGTCAAATACTTTTTTTTATATAATCGTGGCATCTTTTAAAGGATAATTAGAATCAATGCCTCAATCAACTGCTGTAATAGCAGGATCCTAAATTATTTGGAGATTATCTAGTTTAAATTAAATATTTTTTCTATTAAACTAGAATGAAAAACCTTTAATGTTTTTAATCCTCTCAAAAATAAGATTAGAAAATAAGTTCCTTTAGTCTGAAACTGAAAATGAGTTGCAATGCAAAGATAGTAGACAAAAATATTATTTTACTCCCATAAGCTTATTTTTACAGTTATTTACACTGGTTTAATTTCTTTTTAAAATCTTTCCCCAGAAAAAAGCTTTGCCTACAAGCCTCTGATCCCACTAGTTAACCTCATTGATAACCTTCTTTTGGTCTTCTGTTGTCTTCTCGCGAGTGTATTCCTAGTTTCAGTGCTTCTGTGACTGACCGGCTGAATAATCGCAGCATTGCTACAGGACACACTAGTGTGTCCATTGTGATTTTGTCCAATCTTCTTCTGAACCCAAGCGACATATTGACTTCATCTTTTGATGGAATCCTGCTAAATCCTTATGGATTTTTTTTTCCCTGACATCAAAAGTCCGCTGTCAGTCAAAGCAGCAATCAATGCCAGACTGTCAGTGTGGAAGGTCAGCAACAGTTGATATGTCTGATTGTATAGAACAATATTAACCCCCCCGAATATCATGTTTTATGCCTATTTCTGAAAATGACAGTAGAAAGTCTTTTAGATCTTCTCTGATATTATAAACTATTGCTCAGAAAATATGACAAACAAAAACGCTTTCTATGCACAGATCAAAATAATTCTTAACCCTTTAATAGCAGGAATGTCCCTTTGACCATGAAATAAAAAAGCTTGCAGCTTCACAATTAGAATGCCACAGTACACTCTGAAAATTAATTAAGACGAAAAAAGGAAAACAAAACATTGACTCTTGTACGATGTCGAGTATATCGCACTGTATGTCTATAAGATAATTTTTTATTCATTGATAGTTTGAAAATTTTATTTTTCGGCTGAGGTACTTGCAGGATGTGTATCACACAAGATCAAATATTAACTCTTTGACTATCATGTTTTGTTGTTATTTTAGAAAATGTCAGTTGAAAGACGACTAGATCTTCTCTCACTGAGAACTTAAACTGTTTCTTTGAAAATATAACGAACTAAAAGTTTCTTCGCATAGATGAAAATAATGCTTAAAATAGTTGTTCAGTCTTATTGATTAATGTTGCTTTTTATCCATATTAATGAACATTGAAACAAAAGCAGTTAAATAAAAAGGCATTTGATACTGTGTATAGCTTTATACGGTTGATAGAAAGTAAGGAGGATATTTAGTTGAGTCCCCATTCACCAATGACTAATGTCAGAATTAATATATCCATGATATGCTAACACTGAACACACAAAAGGAAAACAAGGGAAGCTCATTTACATGGACAGAGATGGTTTATATATAGATGATATACATATAATTAGTATGAAAATAAAGCACAAATATGATTTAACAGCTAGAAATATGTACATGTTGCTCTATAAAGAAGCATTTTATAAAAGGGGGTAAAAAATGGAAAAATCTTAGTTGATAATGATGGAGAATCAGATCGCCTTAACAGCAGCAAGAAAGGGTGTCTTTATGGTTTAAAGAACTGAAACAAAAGAGTATGGGGTAATATTTTTGGGACGATCACGTGACTCTTCATGAGCCCTTAAATAGACACACCCATTCTCCCAGGAAGACAACTATTTCGTTCTTCCAAAAGCATTTTGGAAATATTTCTTTAATTTCTTACTTTTTGATTTTAATCATAAATAAAGTGAACATTAGTATATAAAAAAAGATTTATAAAAATGCTTTTGTCTTTGTAATAAAATTATCTCAATATATAATATCTTAAAATGGTTCAGTAATTCAGAAATAAATGTATATACACGTTAATTTATTGAATAAGGAAAAGAGAAAATCGTTTTAATTGGATGATTGCAATTTCTCAAGGGAGATAACTTTTAACTGCAACAGGATAACTCTTGAAATCATCTCAAGTTAACTTCCACACTATCTGTTTAGCTACATTTAATATTGGATATTTTGAAATTCTTTATGCAGAAAAAGTAAATAATTAAATGAAGTTCTAAGAAGAAAAAGATTTTATTTCTGTGATTTCATGAAGATCTGGATGTAATGAAATTGATAATATTTTGGTATGTATATATAAAAAAAATTGATTATGAAAAAAAGGGAAGAAATCTCAGCTAAAAAGATCAGAAAAAATCTAATGCCGATAGAAGTTTGCAAAATGTACATGAATTTTTTTTAAATGTCCTGTTTAGTTAATTGGAACAGAAGCTCACAAAAATGTAGTAGAGAAACACCTTGAAACAAGAGACTAATTTAACCTCCTGTAGAGAAGAGTGCAAATACCTGATTAAATGGTTATTTGATTGTTTTTGTTCCTTGTTCCTGCTTTTCCCTTAAGGATTTTTTTAACCTTATTTCTCTTCTTTTTTTCTGTTTGCTTATAGATTCCATTTCTCTGCTTGCTCATCTAATACTAGATTTATATGCTTTCCTTATCTTTTCCAAAATTTTCCTCATCTTATTTTCTCTCCTCTATAGCTTCTTCTAAGCTATTAACTATATTTCTCTTATCTTTTACCCGAGATTTTTTAAAATTGATTTCATTTTTCCTTTTTTCATCTACATCTTTTTTCCTTTATTTTTTCTTCTTTTTCTCTTTTTCCATTTCTACTTTTTTCTTAAACTTCTTCCTATTCTTTTTGTATTTTTATATTTCCCTTTCATTTTTACTCTTTCATTTATTCTTTTTTATCTTCTATTTCTTTTTCTTCTTCCCCTAATTATACTCTTTTTTCGTCTTATACTTTTAACCTCTTTTCTCTTTCATTCCTCCTCTTCCCCATCTCTTCAATTGCCCAGTCGGCTGGGGCTGTAGAATACAACGACTGCATCTCTGCAGAGGGGTATGACCCCCTGCCCAACGAGTGTCCTGGATATGACACTAAACAATCTGATGGTGATTTGGAGAAAGCAGAGTACCCCTTCATTGCCATCACTCCCAGGTTCACCCTGGCCTAGACTGGTAGCACCTGACAGGATCCTATCTAGGGGTCAAATAGAACTAAACTGTGTACTTATGCTAAGCTGAATTGCTTGAAATAAAACTGTTTTTGTATGCTAAACTGAATTGTTTGGAATAGAATTGTTTTGACATTTAATTATGTATAAACAAAAACTATACTTATACTAAACTGAATTGTTTGAATTAGCACTGTTTGACTAAACAGAATAGCTTGAAATAGAAATGTTTTTTTACAATCAAACTGTTTAGTTTCTTTGTTTAATGGCATATCTACTCTTTTTAGGTTATTTAATGCCAAAGCCATTCTCCTAGAAGAACAGAAGTGGTACTATTTAACCCATAGCTGGGAGGATAAGGGGGTTCATACCTTTCCCAAGGGTATTTGCCGAAAGTGAACATAATAGCACGACTGGAGTACAAACTCGCGTACTACGATTCTGCAGTCCATTGCTTTAACCATTACACCACTAGGGCACCCCACAATTAAACTGTGTTCTTATCCTAAAATGAATTGTTTGAAATAGAACTGTTTATTTTCATGAAAATGGATTTGGCATTAAATAACCTACAAAGGTTGATATGCCATAAGAGCCAAACAAACAAACAAATCGTCTCTTCAAATCAACATACTTTGTAATTTACCTTTTCTTCTTCGGTCCAAAAAAAAAAAGAAAAAAGTTTAACCCACATATTCTACTAATTCTTATAACTAATATTTCTCCAGTCATCTGAATTCATTGGTAACTGATTTCTGTTATTTTCACTATTTTAAAAAAATATTAGAAATCAATTTCATCAATAAGGTTTTGGTACTTGTAG
Source organism: Sepioteuthis lessoniana (assembly GCA_963585895.1). Lineage (NCBI taxonomy): Eukaryota > Metazoa > Mollusca > Cephalopoda > Myopsida > Loliginidae > Sepioteuthis > Sepioteuthis lessoniana. The sequence continues at coordinate 4,262,038 of OY757925.1, forward strand.
ATAGGAAGTCATTTAGTCAAGTCTCCACTGACCAAGGACCCTTGTCAGCAGAATTATATTTGTGATATGCTAACACAAAACACAATGGAAGGAATGACAAGATAAATATATTTGTACATAAAAGAATATTTAACCTTTTATATTATACATAATATACATCCCAGTGGTATTAAAATGAAAGAATGCTCAAACGTGTCCCAACACCTGGAAATATAAATGTATTGTTCTATGAGCATGTTGAAAGGATAGAAAAATGGAAAAAGGCTTTCTTGATGTGGTCAAAATGACCAAAGTCATGTATCATTACCGTTCTTTGGCAGATCAGGAGAAACATCTCTAATGTTGAAAGAATAAAGGTAAAATATGTCCTAAATGGGTTGTCAGACTGTTATGTGACTTGCCATAATTCACCTAACAGACATTTCCATTCAGTTAGGGATTTATCTATTCTCAACCTTCCGAACCTAATATTAAGTTGTAACAAATTATTGTTTTATAACTATGGATATTGTTTGAAATTTGATGGCAATAAATCTTTATTTTGCTTTATTCATAATTTTAATTTTTAAGGTGCTGAAAAGGATGGTGATTACCTTCCTCTGAAATCACCTAGTGACCTGTGTACTGCTCTAACATGTAGGTTGTGTTAAAAAAAATCAAGACTAATGCTGTATTTACCAAGACAGAAATAAACCATGAATGAAACATTAATTCTATTTCAAAATATCATTCAACACAATTGTTCCAACAAGTTTCCCATCTGAAGCTTTTCCTTTCATATATCATGAAGCTACTCTGTAATCTTTCTTTTAATGATCTCTACATCCTCAAATCTTACTCTTGTGGTGATTTTTCAGTTTAAGAAAAAAATATAAAATTCTATGGTCTGGTAAATATGAAGAGTACTGCCTTTGCACAATCTTATGTTTTATCATAAGCATTTAGTTAAGAAAAAATATAGAGATATGAATTTTTTTTTTCAACTTTGGCAACGATGTCGAAACATTATTTCAGTATATAACTTGTTCAGCTGTGCACTTAATTTAAAGTGTAAAGGTTAAGGTTAAGGTTAAAATAATTTACATATTTAGTTTTTATAGTTTTTGATCACACTGTATCATAATCATGGGCTGCTGACTACACAGAATCCTTTGACTCTCTCTTGCCAGCCATCCCTATTGGCCATCACCCTGGGCAAGTAATCTAGATGGCATCCAATGTCCATTGGGTGCCATCTAGATTACTTGCCATCCAATGTCCACACAGAGCTAATGTATGTAAATTTTTACTGTCTATCCAATATGCTGTGTCCATATGTAGGAGTTCATTGATGAACATCACTTTTGACTTCTCCAGCAGTGCTCAATATGTTTTTACTTGAACTGTTTGTGAGATGTGAGGTCAGTGATCATAACATTCTTGAATAGTTTCTATCAAGCTTTTTCTTGAGTCCAGGTGATGCATCCATACAGTAGTAGTGACACAGCTACAGCACAAAAGTAGAAATATTAAAGATTTCGCTCACTAAACTTATTTGATTCCAATTCTTGTATTTTTGCTAATTCCTTTTACATTTCTTTTCATCGTTTTTTGTTTTCAAATCCTACTAATTTAAGATTGATAGCAGAGCTGACCTTTTGTATAGTAAAGCATGAGTTAAATGAAAAGAATGGCCAGTGCAAGTTAGACTAACCAGATGTGTCTCACATATTACCCACTGCTTTCAGATGAAGGGTGGAGTCACAATATATATATATATATATATATATATATATATATATATATATATATATATACAGTGTATCACAAAAGTGAGTACAAGCTGCACACAGACTACTTTTCATTGTGTCAAAGTGTCATTTTGTCAGTGTTGTCCCATGAAGAGATATACTTAAATATCTGCAGAAATTTGAGGGGTGTACTCACTTTAGTGATACACTCTGTGTGTGTGTATATATATATATATATATATTGTCATCCACAGACAGACTGTCTTGGTCCAGTTAAACCGGAGTTGGGAGTAATTCCATCAGAACAAGAAATTTACTACATTGCTAACCGAAATTTAAATTTTAAACGGAAGTGGGCTTAATGAAGAGGTAACTCTTCACCCCTCTTCTATCCCCTCCCACTCTTATGTGTCTATTCTAGTTTTTTATCAAAAAGATCTGAAGAAGTCCTGTTAATTTTTTTCATGATTTTTGAAATTTCAAAAATGCGTAACAGGATGGAAATAAATTTATAATCCTATGTAACCGGTTTCGTTGTTTTTTTCTGAAAGAATATATAATATATAATATATATATATATATATATATATATATAAAATAGTTGGTGACCATAGTCGAGGGTGACCCGAAGGCACCTTTTTCGATAGCTACTACACCAAGGTGTAGGGGAGGACGCTACTCCTGGCCCAGCGGTTAGAGTGTTCGCCAATGGCCCGGGAGACCTGGGTTCAATCCCAGGTCGAGTCATACCAAAGACTTTAAAAATGGTACTTGATACCACCTTGCTTAACACTCAGCATTATAAGGTACGGTTCAAGGGTAAAGTGGAGCAATCCTGGGAATGGAGTAGCGCCCTCCCCTACACCTTGGTGTAGTAGCTATCGAAAAGGGAGCCTTCGGGTCACCCTCGACTATGGTCGCTAACTTTTATATATAAAATTGAAAGGCCAACCTATGAAAAATTAACAAAAGTATGCATGTGCTCATGGCTTTCTTATTACAATTTTACCTAAATTACTTAGAGTTGAATTACCTCTCCCTAGCCAAGAAATTATCTTGTCATAAACCATATTTAGTTAGGGAAAGGGAGGGAAAAGAAGCATCAAAAAAAGAGAAAGGGAAGGGATAGCTAATACTTATATTATCTGAAAAGAGAGGTTATTTCTTAATAACAAAACAAAAGTTTCCTTCAAAAGTAATTTATTTAAAAGAAAAAAACCCCACACACACCCATTTGACATTAATATATACATCCACATTGCATATTTTTCCTTAAGCATGTTGAAAAACATTCAATGTATGTAACAAAAAAAGTAATCTATATTCAAACAGCAATATTTATACATAAATATAAGGAGGGAGTGAATGGAATTATGAATGACTTACTAAAACCCACATTGTCATCTTCTTACAGTTTTATGCTCTTAGCAAATAATGATAAAATACCATTCCTTGGTATTTTATCTCAGAGTTCTTTACTTCAAACCAATTTTCTGAGTTTATCCTTTCAGCTTCATGAATGTTCATCCCCCTGTCTTGGATTGACTTGTTGAAAGAGGCACTTATTTCTTTACTATATGCCTCATGTTGAAACCACTGCTTCTTCCTGTTCGAGCCAAGATGAAATTCTTTCTGCTTCTCCTTGAATATGTACTTTTAGTTAAAGTCGAAGGAAGATTTTTCCAAATTTATCCTCCAGACCTTAGACTCCACCTTCTTCAGAAATGGAAAACCAAAGCAAACTCCCAAGAGCTTACAGTAGGCTCATTATCATAACAAGTTCAAACCCCAAAAAGATGAAAATGGGGCTTAGAGCCTAAGCGGCTTATAGGCTTTTAGTCCCGGCTACCAGCTGAGAGCCAAACTGCCCAAGGAGCTCTAAAGCAAAAGAAGCAAAGAGGAGACAAGAGGCCTCAGCCCCTAGGTTGCTCTCTTAAATAGCAGCCAGTGGTGGGGCTATAATGGTACAACTTCAAAATAAGCCAATTGTATTCAAGCAGACATTAACTGCTGAATTTCCAAATTCCAACAGTATATATATATATATATATATATATATATATATATCCATACCAACTCCTCTGCCATGGGTAGGATGTAACACAAGATCAATTTTTAAGTGCAGTTTAACAAATTTAAATTCTGACTTTTCCTTCTCTCAGATAGGTTGCCAAACTAAGGTTAAAAAGCTTTCTCTGTTCTACTCTTTATCTATAGCTGGAAGGGAAATAGTTGGATGGATATCTTTCCCAAGGTTATTACAGCTATGTGAAATGCAAACTGCTACATCCAAGATTTGAACTTGGACCAACATGTCCATTTTCTATAATGATAACCATTACAGCACAAAGCTGATTTTACAAGCATATCTGAATGGCATTGACCTCTTGTTAATCTTATAAGTAAATGTGCTATAAAATCAATACTTTATCAAAATAATCTAAGACTTTTCCATTTTAAAAGCAGATACTTAATGATTCTTAGAATTATGATTCCATGAAGAGATCTCAGAATGTTTTGTAAAATAATGAAAAAGGCTTTTGGGTAGAGTATGAAATAACAGCGACTGTCTATACTGGATAATATTCAACATATTTCTCGAGGGTCTCTATTAAAAAAGTTATCAATTTACAGCAGAAAGATGGATATATATTTTTAAATGAATAGACTACAAGGTGATCACATTGGAGCTTAAAAGCATATAAAACAGATGCAACTGTTTACACAAGATAATAAACAGCAATTCACTGGGGGGTATGTATTGAATCAATCTGATGTTGATATTTCCAAAAAGGACTAAAAGCATGTCAGTTGATATTTCTACAGAATTCACTTGGCCTTCTAAATAATGAAAGAAATGGTAATATATATATATATATATATATATATATATATATATATATATATATATATATCCGAGTGACTGCTTAAACTGAGTGGCATTCAATGTAATTCTCTCTTGAGTTTATATCATATTCTTAAGCAATACAAAAGTTAAAAACATGTGGGCTGATAACAGTTGAAATAAAAGGTGTTTCATTGAAAATTATCTTTTTTTTTTTTTTTTCCAATGTTTCTTTGTGTTGAAGTCATGTACTTATTTTGAGCTGGAAAATTTTATAATCAAAAGTCTTAGTCCCAAGTACTTCTGCTGAGGATCAGAATGTAGTATCTGTACCCATCGGAATACCATCGTCATTTTAAAATTGTAAAATATAGAAATTGAAAAATTATAGATGTAAAAAAAAAAGATATAATTCTGAAATAAATTCATCAAATTAAAATTATTTTAAGATACTTACACAGACACGATTTGGTAAAATTTGGAACAGTGTAAAAATAAAAACACAAATGCAAAAATGATGTCATTATAATGGGAATGTCTTGTTACTCTGTAATGAGACTTGGTTGCTAAAATATGTCAATACACATACACACATAGATAATGGAAATAACTATGGAGGAAGTTCCCATGGCATAGTGGCTAATGTCTTGAACTGTGATATGGTAGTAAGCAAATTTGAACTCCAGTTAAGCTATTATGCTCATTTTAGAACAAAAAACCTCTGGGAAAAGTATGGAACTCCCTTATCACCCCACTCAGCTCTGGGGTTGGGATACAATCACTAGTGTTTGCAAGAATGGCTTTGTCATTAAATAACCAATAAAAGTTAATATGCCATTAAATATGAAACCAAAACAAATAATTTATGGGCAAATATACATGGAAAAAAAATAATGGATAAGAATCCTACAATATGGAGAAAAATTGAAAAACAAAGTAATCCAAAGTGAAAAATTTAATGTAAAATGAAGTTGACACTATAAAAATTCAGTTTTTATAAACCATTATCAGGACTTTGAAAAGATGATATTGAGTGTCCACAAATATATATATATATATATATATATATATATATATATATATATATATATATATATATGTGGGTGTATGTTTGTGTATAGATATACGAAGTTGGATGACCGTGGTCAACGGTGACCTCTAAGGCTCCTTTTTCCATAGCTACTACACCGAGACGTAAGTGGGGGCACTCCTTCTTTCTCTGGATTGATCAACTTAATTACCTTTGATCCATATCTTACAATGCCATGTGTTAAGCAAGGGGACATCAAGTATCATTTTTTGAGTTTTTGGTATGAATGAATCTGGGATTGAACAGCAGTCTTCCAGGTCATTGGTAAACATTCTAACCTTTATGCCAATGGGCCAGTTGCTTATATAAACAAATAAGTTTAATTAAATAAGATTGAATCCTTGTTGTTATGGATTTTTTATTTTTCTTTCAAGAGTCCTTATGTTTTGGGGGTTTTTTTATGTTACTATCTTGAAATTTGTTGATAATGTCTCCAAAGGAATTATTTGTGTTATACTGAGTACTTTTGGTTCTCGTCAGAAACATTATCAAGGTAATATATATGCTATTTTTGAATTAAACTTTTTTTAGTATTTAAACTAAATTATTATCTCATTTTTGTTTTTATTACCAAGGTGATGCTAAGTGGTAGTGGCAGTTTATTTTTAAATAATTCTATTACGTGAAGTAGAATAAAATTTGTGCTATCTTTTGTAATATGGATTATATATATATATATATATATATATATAAATAGAGATGAGCAAATGTGGTGTAAGACAAATAGGAATATTTCTTTTGTGCTGTTCAAGAGAAAAATTTTATGAAAAAAGATTTTTCTGATAGCTGATATGCAATAAGAGTAGTGATGAACAGCAAATTAGTGAGGCAACATATTTATTCATCAAATAAAAATTATATGCATATGTATGTATGAAATTAACCTTATCATTATTGTTAAGCAATATCATATAGTCTTTATCTTTATTGTTAAACGATAAACATGAAGACAATCATGTAAATACTCGAAATAATATGAGGTAATCATTAGAAAAAAACAAATAAAATGTCACAATCAAAAATTCGATTGATTGATTAATTTGTATGATGTATCAACCCATCAGGAATTATTTTATGTCTTGTGGTTAGGGAATCATGTAGATTTATATTCACATTTTTATGTTGATTTTTTAATATTTTGTTTTAAAGATATATCAAAATCCTTCAGGATAGTTTTTTTTGATAGTTACTGATTATGTTTATAGTATTATTTTATTTCTCTCAAGAAGGACCAAATGTCATCCATCTTGAATTTTTTAAGTTGGTTCTTCATATTATTTTCATTGAATAAATGTCTGATGAGAACTAAATCCCTGAATTCTAGGAGAAAATATTTTATAGTATTGAGTGTTTGACATGTTATACATAGTGGTTGTCCCTCTTGTTTGAGTATAAGGGAGTGTGTAAGTTTTAGTTGTCTAAATTTCTGAGACGAAGCTTGTTGATTTTTATCATTAAGGGTTTTCGGACTATTGTCTTCATCTTTATTGTTATTTCCACAATGTTTCGGCCGATATCTCAACCTCCAGATAATTGTCTCCTTAGAAGTTTAGGGAACCAATGCCTATAACCGTTACGCCATGTGGCCTACTGGACATGGTGTAACGGTTATAGGCATTGGTTCCCTAAACTTGTAAAGGAGACAATCATCTGGAGGTTGCAGGTTCAATCCTCACTACAGGTGTGTAACAATACAGGAATACTTAACACTTGTACCCGGTTATGGCTAATGGAATCAGAACAGGTGACCCCCGTGATTTTAATAAAGGATGTAGTTCAAAGTTCCGTGAAAGTTACCGAGTTCGACAAACACCTGAAGAAGGCCAGAGGACATATCGGCCAAAACGTTGTGGAAATAACAATAAAAATGAAGACAATAGTCTGAAAACCCTTAATGATAAAAATGTGTAAGTTTTGCGTGATCAATGTACAATCAGGATTTAGTGACTTGTTCCTTTCCGGATTTTCTGAAAGCTTGTTTCCATTGTCCTAGTATATTTTTTAAAAGTTTTAAAAAGTGAACATCCATGCATCTTTAGAAAAGGTTGTTAGAATCACTTAAGAAAGAACGATTTGTGAGAATCATTTAATGAAAAATTTTTCTTCTTAAAAGGTCCATGAGAAGATGCGGGCTTTCACATTTTTCTCAAAATAGTTAGGTAGTCAATAGATAATTTTAGATATTATACTTTCACACAAGAGACAGACTTTTTTGGCATGAAAAGTGGATAGGTTTAGTTGAGATTCGCATATGAATAAGTTAAGAAACAAGAGACATGTCTAAAGATGTAGGTATTTGCTAGTCAGATTCTGTCTAGTAAAGACATGATAGTTCAATTTGTATGCATACTAAAATAGGTATTTATATTTATGATGTATTCCTTGGTTATCAGTTTGAATATTGGGGTTTACTTATTAATTTCTTGTGATTGGCTGTTTCACACATATTTGTTCAGAGAAAAATAAAACTTTGGCGATAAAAGAAAAAAAAAATGGTTTTCTATAAATAAGTTATGTTAAAAATATTATTTTTCATGACTGTACGATGTGATTGTTTGATTATAAAAGGTTTCTGAAACAAAAACTCAGCTTCCAAACAACAGCCAAATAAAACACAAGACTATAAAAAGGTTGAAGTATATTGCAAACAATATACATATTTGATTTTGATTTTATAATCCATTAAAAAAGCTCTTGTTGGGTTCAAATTCCTGTTTTTTAAAACAGGAATTGAAAAAAAAAAATTTGTATATATCAGAGAAAATGGAAATGAATCTGATGGTATGTAAATATAAAATTAGCAAACAACTAAGTAATCAAAAGATGAATTTATTAATAAGTGAATATTATGCCAATTCTGTACATTTAGGCTTCTTCTTAATCCATCATCAGGGCAATGTTCATGTGATGTTGTATATTCTGAATTATATTCAAATTTTAAGTACTAAAACAAAAATTTAAAAACCAATTTTGAAAATGGAAAAGTTTTCAAATTTTTTATATTACACAAAGATGTTAAATTTTGAGAAAATTTTAAAAAATATTTTTTATAAAGTCTCTATAATCTCTTAAAATCCATAGCAAACATGTTACATTCTAAAATAAAGTTTCAAACTCTATTCATGTCACATACATTTGAAGCAGAATCCTATTAACAGTAATAGAATGCCAAAAATTTTCTTATTCTTTCATTTCAAAATTTGAATATAATTCAGAAAATATAAGATCACATATTACCACTGACCACATGATGATTTGATAAAAAAAAAAGAAAAGAACTGAAACATTTGATATTGGCATAATATTCAATTATAAATTAACATATTCTTAGAATACTCAGCTTTTTCAAATTTTCATATTTACACATGCACACAAATATATACACATATATATATATCCCAACTATGGGTAAAATAGCATCACTACTGTTCCTCTAAAAGGATGGCTTTGCCATTAGATAACCCACGAAGGTTAATATGCCATTAAATGAAGAAACCTAACACACATATATATAGGCAGCAGATATTCTTGTTGGCATATTTTATTGAAAATAACAGATGAGAATATACAATTCCTCTTTTATTCATCTTTTCTTGTTGGTTGAATGAGGTGACATATCTGTTTAAAAACTGTCCGAAGTCTCTGTTCGTTTAGTTGGAGTTTTGGTACTTTTCACCGTCTTTAATCATTGTCAAGGATGTGGTGTCTTCTGAGTTGAGGTGCAGGATTTATACTTTGCCCTAGGAATTTTTTGAATAAAGTAAATTTTGTTAAATGTACAATATCTATTCTTTGTAAGTATTGCTTTTAATACTTGAAGTCTTTTTGGCGGTTAATTCTATATAATTTTTTTTTATATCAATGCGAGTGTTGTGGTTCTTCGTCATGTAATTTTTTATATATGTATACGTCATCCTAACATTAGACTGGTTAATCTGTGGGAGAGGGTAGTTGGCTTGAGTCTGGTATATAAAGTTTTGTTTTTCCATCATTAGTTTTGGGCATATATATATATATATATATATACACACACACACACACTGTAATAAGAAGAAAACTCAAACCTGCTTAAATTGTTATCATAAATCTATTTCGGCAAAGAATGTCATTATACACTTCATCTCTTCAGATGACTTAACACGCTTAATTTGAGGGTGAAAAACGTTTATAATATGAATTAATTTTTATGGTCCTGCTTTCAAATTAACAGCCATTGTCAATTTGTTTTTTCGAGTTATTTTATATATTATTTCAATATTTCATTTTTCATCTCTGTTGGTTTACTTAACCTATTTAACTGGAATCCAGCAAAAATTACACAACATGGTGAGATTTTTATTTAATGAATGCTCACAAAAGTTTTAGATATATAGAATAAAATAATTTCCCAATCACTACAGAATACTGATTTTATCGGAATCTGCATTCTAGTTGAATGTCAGTTTTAGTTAGTTAATTTATCATTATGATGGAAATAACCATAAAATTCTAATTAAAATCCATCACTCCTTTTTAAATAAAAACATAATTATCATCATGAAAACCCACCAGGTTCATAGATCATCTAATACACATTCTCTCTCTCATACACACATGCAGACACACACACATATATATATATATATATATATAATGATAATGCTATACTTTCTCTATGATGTTTTTGTATTGATTACTGGTTTTTTTTTTTTTTTCATTCTGAGGGTACTGCTGATTTAGTTTTTAAATTAATGTTTTTTTTGTTTTTAAAGAACAGCATCTGTTTGTATCATTATCAGATGATTTTCTCTTATTATTCAAATTCATTCTAGAAACTAGATGATATTTATTCACCTTCCTTCAAGAAGGAATTCTGATACATGATCAAGTTTCATGATGCATACATATGCGTAATTTTAGAAATTCTCCTGGACCATCAAGATTTTCCTTGTGAGATGCCTAAGGCATCAGGAATTGACCCTAACTCGATCTCATCAGGTGCAATGATTTCTATTAACTTTTCTATTTTCTTTTGATAATTTCTTTTACTTTGAATTGCTTGTAATTAAGCATTTCTTAAAGAATTTATTTATCTTCTATAAACAAAAGTAATACTGCTCTTTTTGTTGTTGTTTTTAAGATTAGGCTTCTTATCACAAATTAATAGGCAACTTTGATAGAAGCTATGCACATGGTCCAATATACTTCATGTTTCAGAAAAATTGGTTGATCAATTCTAGTTCAAATGGTTTCAAATTCTAATAGCATGTGTGAAAACAACTCAAAATTTTGTATTTACCATAAATTGTGACATATAAGTCTACCTCAAGATTTTTAGCTCACAATTCTGGGTTAGATCTAAATCTGCTGTATAGGTCGACCTCCAAATATACAGTTGGCGACTGTGACATTCTAACACGAGTTTGTAGTCAGTGCATCAGCCATTTGAAAGGATGTACAAAATAGTGTTAAAACTTGATTTGTATTACAGTTTTATTATTTTATATTAATCTCAGTGTTAATTTGTTAAAGATGTTCATCAAACACAAGTGAAAAATTGAAATGTTTGTGGCAATCTGTTGGAATTATAAGTTGTGTATATTGATTGTTAGGAATACGGTTCCACTTGTTGACCACACTGTGGTAAAAGTTTGGATTTTAATCTTGTCATATAAGTTGATCCCAAATTTTGTAGAGCTTTTTGCAGGCTTAGAATGTTCACTTGTATGCCAAAAATTATGGTAATGTTCAATGTTTTTTTTCCCCTTTCAAGAGTTGAAATGCCATTCACTAGAAAAGAGTTGAAACATTAAACATAGAATTTTGAGTTACTTAAGATCATTCAAACAAAAATTAACTTAATGGATTCAGAAATGATATCTGTTTTTCTGTCATCTTAAATGACATCAAATTTTTTTCAGCAACTGCTATTTAAACTACCTGACATACTTGGCATAGATGAATAAAAGTTCAAGACTTGTGTCAAAGTTGATTTTTAATGACAGTGAAAAAATTCTTTATTATGAATGGCGAGTTGGTATGTGTTATTTTCTGCAGAGTCAAATTATGTGAAAATTCTACCTTTTGATTATTGCCGTCTTGCCACCATTTTGGGAATTATGCTTAGAAGACTCAATGAAAGATGAGAGATACATCATTTCTTATTTTGGAGGTGCTTGTAGGCTAATGATTATTGTCAGAAGAAGTAAAATCAGCAATCCAAGTTCAAATCTGGGATGAGAATGTTTTCCGCATCACACTTTGCAAAAGATATGAATCTAACTATTCCCCCTGCCCTGGCTATGGGTAAATAATGGGGCAGGCAAGGAGTTGGGTAAATTCCTTCACTATTTCTTTAGAATAACAATATATACATCAATGAGATGAAAAGGCAAATGCCAAAATTCCTTTCTACTTAGGTAATTTTTATAAAATGTTTTTTTTACAACTTTTATTGCCAAATAAAAATTCATACTTATTGTTCTTTAAGAAATAAAATTCATATAAAAAGAAAAGAGATTTACTAATTACCTTTCTTATTTTATAAATAAAGTTAATATTAATTAGTGAAAATTTTCCCTGAAATGTATGAACAAATATTTTTAGCTTACAAAAATGACACTTAAGGGATTTATTGTTTTAAATAATTTTATTTTTCTTGACTAATATTAACTAAACAAGTATACTATGTAATCATTTTCCATCTCCAACTGGAAGAATTAATTCTAAACTGAATTAGTAATGTTTAATTAAATGGGAATATTCATTTTGCTTAGACAATTTTGTAAATTTTTCTCTTAAAGTTTTAAAATTAAAATTTTGTAAGATTAGATATGTCTTGCAGCAACATGGTCTCCTGATTAATGTTTATTGTTAGAGACTCTTTCTTACTAAGAGACCATCTTTAGTCATAAGGAACTTTTTAGAAAGTGTTAAATATTCCTCTGGGTCTAATAAGTAGAACTGCCAAATTTGATGCATCTATATAATAGATTTTGGCCGTCTATAGAGGAGAAACAAACAAACTTTGCTATATCATTAATATAGATTTCTTATAGAATTATCTATAGTCATGTCTGCAATATAAAACATCATCAGAAAATGTGTAGGCATTGGGTGCATAATTTATATATGTGTTTAAGTGTATAATATTAAGCGAAGAAATTATATTCATTTTCCATATAGTAAATTCATGAGATCTATTTGTATTCAAGTTAACAATTACATAGTGCATTTTTATTATATATATATTTTTTTATGTCTTAATTAAATTCTGACTGCACTAAAGTTATTACGTTTCCTCTTTTTTAAAGATTATACAGGAAATATAGTCTATATTTTTGTCTGAATCTCTAGATTAATTGTTATAAAATATGCACATATTAATTTTGATTATCTCTTTGTACACATTGAATATTCAGTATTTAATGTGTTCAAAAGAATATTTTATAATGTTCTGTTGAGTATAATAAATTTATAAACATAAATCAATAATTTAGTAAAGACTTTTATTACACCATATTAATATAATGCAATTCAATTGTTTGTTTTTTTTTGTTTTTCTTTTTTTTTCTTTTTCTGAACAACAAACAGACATTTTAAAATAGGACATAGATTGTAGATAACTGACTAAAATATCAGTAATTTTCATTTTATATTATTTGGATATTCTTTCAGCAAAGCATCAAACTTTTTATCTGATAGTTATTTATAATTTATATCTGTTAAAAACGCTAAACCAAAGATTGAAATCTTTGCTTTTTATTTTCATTTCCTCTCAACTTAAATAAATTTTAAGAATAAAAAAGATGAAGAAAAATATACTTGTGAAATCTTGAATTCAAAATAAATCATAATTAGTAATAAAACATTAGGATATTATAAACAAGAAATCTGTAATTTGTCAGAAAATATTTATTTTCCTGATAGAAAAAGACAACACACTCCCACAAACACAAGTGAGGGTCTTGAAAAAAATTTTTTTTTCAAAGAAGAAAAATGTTATTTTTCTTCGTTTTTAAAAGGTTTTCTTGAATATTTTGAAGGAACTGCTAAAGAATTGTTTTGAGAAAAGAATGGATAGTAAAAAAGTATGGTCATCCCTTTTCTTGTTTGGAGAACTTTTCTGTACCATTTGTGTGTGTGTTTGTGTATAAATTAGGATAATGGTCTGATGATTTTATAGGTAAGAAAGACTATCTTAAATTAGATCTACATATCCTCCATCACTGATATTGAGCACTCTTTATAAATAAACATTGCTAAGTATATTATAGGATTGTGTGTGTGAAAAAGGAAGACAACATGTAAAATCAGATTGACGTATTTCACTATCAGAAGAGCATCATCAGAATGAATTTATTACTCCACAAAAAAACAAAATATAAATATAAACAAGAGAGGGAAATATGTTACCTTTTTAAAATCATCTATCATATCAGTCAGATTCAATGATTATTCTAATTATTTTTTTAATTTCTGGATTTTTTTGTATTTTAACATCCCACATTCTTTGAGTATTAATTCAGTAAGGAAAGTGAATATACTGTAAAAAACATGGCTATAAATCCAACAATAAAGGATTTCTGGATTGCAGCACTTAGCTTCAATTCATGGTTCGAAGTGTTTGGGTCATGTACCATGGTATTACACTTGTTATTCATTTTCAAATCCTTATGATGTTGTCCTTTTCTTTAAGTTTCTGAAAGTTTTACTGAAGTGTGCACATATTTTGTTTTTGGCATTGCTTTAATTCTTGCTTTCAATGTGAGATTCCTGTGGAGGCATTTGTATATTATGATGGGTTAGATTTCTTTCAAAGTTGTTGATTATGGTGTTTATTGGTAATACTATGCATTTGGTGTTTGTATTCTTTTTATTATTTTTATGCATTGTGGTTGTTGTGTATTGAATATATCTAAGTAATTTTCTTCTGGTAGATCTTTAGGGTGATAAAACCCAATGATTATTCTTAAAAAAATTTTTTGATATAACTAATGATAGATTGGGCTGCTTGAACTAAATTTCAGTGAGTCAGTAGCCCTAATCAGTAAACTTATAATCTGATTTGCCTCTCCTTTGTTAGTTTTAATACTATTATCTGCTACATTAATGGTTGATTTTAGCTGTTTGTTTTTTTTGTGCTCCCAATCTGTTCCTTCAGAAAACCTCTTCTTGAACCATTACAATAATAATTGTTACAGAGTTCAAACCTCATTATGATTCTTGAACCTTTTCATCACAGTAACAATAAAACTGCTGACAATTATGTTGTTGTGGTGGGGAGCAGGTAATGGAACCCTTTTGAGCCAATCAGAAGGCAAAAATTACACTTCTGAAAACATGTAAATAGGTTAAATTTCTCATTTTCTCTTGGCTGTCTCAGACAGAAAACACACATGACTTGACTTGTGGCTGAGCTATATATTATATCCCTAGCTATATATAATATCCCTTTTTTCACAATGAATCTTTGGCTTAGCCAGACACGATAGCTCTTTTATCTCATTCTATCAGACCCGCACATATGGTGGAGTGTCAAGTTAGCCACACATAATAACTTTTTCTCTCAGTCGAATGGATTACACACATGGCTGACCTTTGACTTAATCATTAATAAAAACCTCCTTCTTAAAACAGTCTTTGCAACCTCGCAAGCTACTTGCATAGAAACTCCATCCTCACTCATACTAGTGTTCCAAAACAGCATCATCACATGCCACATAGGAACCTTCTCTAATGGTTCTACTCAGCATCATCACATGGCACATCAGATACAGTTTCATGTTACACCCAGCATATTCTAATCCCTGTCAACAGGGTGAGCAAAGAGGAACAAATGGAATAAGATACTGAGAAATTAATATAATAGAAAAGAAGTTGAAAGAAGAGAGAGAGAAAGGTATATAAAATGTGAAAATGACCCGTAAAAAACGCTTGTCAAAAGCTAAATAATAAATGTAGAAAGAAAAATCAAATTTCATAAGAAAATTACCAAAAAACCCTCTAAGGAACAAATCAAATGTAAAATAATCACAAAGTTTAGACAAATAAAAAAAGAGATGATAAGTTTGGTTTCTTTTGGTTCTCTCTTACCATCTGTCCCAATCAGCCATCACTCACTAAGTCCTCTTGATGATATCCAGTGCCCCTTCTCTCTCTTAAATGCCATTCGCCTGATGTTGGTTAAATTAGCTCTAGACATGTATTTACATATAGGGTCTCTTGGGGATTGATGTCTGAATGTGTTCCCCAACCACATTTGTGTTGGAATTCAGAGTCTTCTTTCCCCTGGACTGGTTGTCATACCAAGGTTAAAGAACCCAGTCTGCCCAACTATTTACCCTTTGCTGAAGGGAATAGACAGATTCATGCCCTTCCCAAGGGCATTAGTACAAAAGTGAAACTCAAAAAGCCTCATACAGGATTTGAACTTGTGTTGCCACATCCATTTACTATGACACCAACATAGGCTATATGCCTCCATTCACAGAGCTGATGAGAGTGTATTTTTGCTGGTTGGCCAACACTGGTGTGTCCATGTGTAGGATTATATAGGAGAACATTTCTTATGAGTTTGTCTTACCTGGACTGATGGTGAGACGGGGGTAGGTGGTCGTACAACTTCTGTTTCATAGGGTGCAGCTTCCAGGATTTGTTCAAGGCAACATGTAACATCCTTGTGTTGTTTTCCTGCAGCTTTTTCTCTTTGTGTTTCAACTATATAATTGTATTGACAGAGCTACATCTAAGAAGATTCCCTATTTTGATATGAGGAATATATTAAGAGAGACATTAGGAAAATGATTAGAACAAATAGAAAAAGAGAGATAAGTTTGAATAAGCAGTGAAAAGAATGCAAATAAAAAACAGATGTAGACAGTGCTGGACTTAGTGATGAGCTATTGCTTTGGGCCACACACCCTTGGGGTTTTATTTTTTAAAAGAAATGATCATGTTTTATTACTTCATATTCTTTAACACTAACTCATCAAAAATAATATATATATATATATATATATCATTAATGGTAATATAAAAGAATTTTGAAGAGGGTCTCAAATTTCATGTAGCTTAGTGCCTCTGCAAGTAAAAGTCTGAGCTGGCTTAGTGAATTTACTGAGAGAAAGAAATTGAATGAATAAAAAGATAATAAACTTTTGAGTTTTATAGACTAAAAATGTATTGATGAATGCAAAGGTGTGGGAGGGGGAAAAGACAACAAAAAGTCTAGAAAGAATGGAAAGTAATAAATTAAATGTTTAGTAAATTGAAATAAGAGACTGAGTAAAAGAAGGAATGAAAAGACATGAATGAAAGTGAAGTAGTTAGTCAATTGAAATAAGAGACTGAGTAAAAGAAGGAATGAAAAGTCATGAATGAAAGTGAAGTAGTTAGTAAATTGAAATAAGAGACTGAGTAAAAGAAGGAATGAAAAGTCATGAATGAAAGTGAAGTAGTTAGTCAATTGAAATAAGAGACTGAGTAAAAGAAGGAATGAAAAGTCATGAATGAAAGTGAAGTAGTTAGTCAATTGAAATAAGAGACTGAGTAAAAGAAGGAATGAAAAGTCATGAATGAAAGTGACGTATTGAGTCAAAGAAAGAAATAGAAGAAGAAAAGTTAGAAACAAAATATAAAATAGAGAATATAAAATATAATGACTGGAAATATATCGAAAAAAACTTGAGTGAAATGTAAAAAAGGAGAAAAATGAATGACAGTTTTACTGGAAAGAGTTGAGAAGATAAGAGAATTCATGAATGTGACTCACGTTTTTTGTTTCACTGAAGGAAGGAGAGACACAAACCCCCTGCCCTATGAATGACTGGTCGAGTGAATAACATCAAAGAACATGAAAATGTAATATTTGAAGAGCAAAACAAATATGTAAGGTGTGTGTGGTGGGGGAGAATACAAAAGTTACATATAAATAATAAAATTGCTGATAGTTGTGTTAAAAGCTGAGACTTTCAACATCAGACAATATTACGTCCTTGACAATAACAACCGGACAGAACTTGGTGGGTTTGCTGGTGAAGTTAGCAAATATAAAAGATGGTTTTATAGATTTGTTTGGGGGTTGGTAGACAAAAACTCTAAGCCATGTGTATGTGAGTAAACGTTTTGGCTAGTTGCTTGAGCTTGGTTGGCCAATTTCCCTGAAGGGGATGTTTAAAAGATAGATCTCACTTTTTAAAGCCTAAAAAAAAAAACTGAATAAAAATAACATAGAATTTAAATGACTTATTTGTTTGTGTTGTTGAAATTTGTGTTGAATGTTTTCCAAAAATAAAAAAAGGACTCCTTGTGGTGGAAGGATTTTGCATTGCAAGTTTCAAGATTGGTCTATTACCCAAGGAGTCAACAACTAAACAAAATGAATCATGTGGGAAGGGAACATCTAATATATTCTTTTTTGTGACTGACATGATAGCATTTTACATGGGCACCGGTGATTTCAATTTTCAAGGAATCAAAGCTGTTCTAACTTATAAGAAGAATGTTAAGCTGACAATATTTGAGTACCTGCTCATGGAATATTTTTTCTGTCTTCATAGCTGTTATGTCCTCAGAAAAGGCATAAAATAGGTAAGAGAAACACGTATTAAGAGAGAAGAATAAAGCTTATATTACAGTAAAACAATACCATGTCGCCTGTGTAGCTCTTGCTACCTATTCCCTAAGTGGATTACATTCAAATATTATATCCTTATTTGAAGAGTCCTTTGTGTTACAAAATTAGGGATGATACCACAATAGATGTGGCCTAGAATGTGGGATTGGTGGTACTAAACAGCTGTGAATATGAAACAAAAATGTTAAGTTAAATATGTTATTTGTTCAGCTTAGCACAAGGTCTGAAATATGAGGCATCAAGTGAGGATCAAATTCACAGTGGTCTGCTGGCTACATTATCACATTATTACACCTTGTGAGATACCTAAATCATACAAATTTTGTGGATGAAAGCTTTTATTCTTTTTGAACAAGACATTAATGAGTATATAAAACAAATAAGGATATATTGTTGAGTTTTTATCATCTAAAGGATGAAAAGTGTGTCGCAAGCAAATTTATGGTAAGGCCTTTCATGTACGTTAGTTGCTAAGTCCAAATCAAAAATTTTCAGCTTAACTTTTTTGTTTGTTTGGGTTTTATGACATATCAACCTTTGTAGGTTATTTAATGCCAAATCCATTTTATATAAATAAACAGTTCTATTTCAAACAATTCAGTTTTGCATGAATACACAGTTTAGTTGTTAAAAACATTTCTTTTTCAAGCTATTCATTTTAGTCAAACAGTTCTAATTCCAACAATTCAGTTTAGTATAAGTACAGTTTTTGTTTACACACAGTTAAATGTGAAAGCAGTTTTATTTTGAACAATTCAGTTTTTACATAGTACGGTCTCAATGTCAAAAACAGTCCTATTTCAAGCAATTTAGTTTATCATAAGTATTCAGTTTAGTTCTATTTGACACCTAGATAGGGCCCTATCAGGTGCTACCACTCCGGGTCAGAGGGGGCCTAGGAGCAACGGCAATGAAGGGGTACTCTGCATTACCCAAAGCTCCATCATCACTGGAACCTAACCATCAGATTGTTTAATGTCATATCCCGGACACCCGCTACAGCCCCAGACGACTGGCCAATTAACTTTTTTCTTTCATGTTAGAACAGTTTATCTTTCTTGAAAACAGTATTCAGAATTGAAGTCATTGGTGTCCATGGTAAATGCTACTATGTCAGTCAAAAAAAAAGAATATATCAGATATTTCCTCCCCACATATATATCCTTTTCCCTTGCTTGCTTGATGCCTATGGCTGATGGGTTAATCTTGGTTTCACTTTTAGTCTCTTTCGGTACAATGAGAATGTGCGGACTAGAACAGAATTTTGAGCCCTTTTATGTTCCTCTCCTTGAAAGCAGAGAGTAGTTATTTACTAGGCATAAATAAGTTTTGGTCAAAGTATGGAGCATTGAATGAGGATCATATTTGTTAGGAAGGATTCATTCATTAAACTTTTACTCCTCAATAAATATGATAGTGGATATAAACTCCAGATAATGAGATATTTGCTTGAACTTTTTTTCCCTTGGAGATTACGGTTAAGATTCTGTTCAAGTGAATCTGTTGGATTATTTGCAATTACACTTCAATTTTCTTGTTCATAATAAGTTATTTTTTTGTTTTTTTCTTCAAAGTAACAGGTTAAACCAAGTTGAATGAGTGTTGTGTATTTTAGGAGTCAAATATTCTAAATGATGTGCTGTGCAAAAATATTCATTAGGATAACATTTTCAATAACTTGCACATGTTTAATAAGTAGAAATTTTATTTGCTTTTCCAAATTTGTTCCAATTCAAAATATAGCTAAAGTCATTTTTTTCTGTGATTAGAAACTCAATCCATAAACCTTGAACTTAAAACAGGATTCTCAAAAAGATGTGACACAAGGTCAGTTTGGTAAACAGAGTACAACTAGTTATAATTCAAAAAATGATATTGAGACCCTGTTCTGGTGCCGATGGCGAGCGATAATAAATAACACGTGAACACGCAAGCTATCTAATAAGGAAGTATGTTTATTTACATTCAAGGGAGCTAAACCTACAGAGCCGGCCTCACTTTCATGGGGCCATTTCGTACCCGTGTTTTACAGAGCTATATACATCATAACATCCCTCTTATCAAGTGATGTTTACACTGAGTTCAAGGTGATGTGTGATGCTGTAAAAGTCCATACTTGGTAATTGTGTGTGAGTTCATTTTTGAATGAAGCTAGTAAAATTCCGAGTAATCAAAGTAAGGTCCCTATGTGCTTTTTTCTTTTCTTTTTCTTTTTCTTTCCTTTCTTCCCCTTTCTCCTCAATTTTTGCTTTGTGCGTCTACCTTTCGATAGGTCGTGGTCCTTTAATCGTGCTGGCACTTGGACAGGACGACTAGTTCTACGGGTTTGGATTTCATGTGTCTGTGATGTGCATGTTTATATAGGAGTGTATTGGGGGTCAGCAGGTGTTTGGTCGGGTAATGTATCTAGTTGCCGGGGGCGAATATTCAGGGGCTCAGTGGGTGCCCAGTCAGGAAATGTGGCCTGTTGGCGCAGGTGGATCCTGTTTCACCTGTACTGTTGTCCATCTACCTGGACCATGTAGCTGCGTGGTGCTGCTTTGCTAGTGACTATACCAGGCGTCCAGTCGCTGTTAGGGTTTTGTGGATGACACTTCACCCTGATAGGTTGTCCTATGGCGAGGTCTTCCTTCTCAATTTGAACATAGTTTCGCTCCGTTTTAGTAAGTGCTCTGGACGCATACGCGATGGGGTGTCCACCCTGTTTTATTACAGCTCCAAGACCAACCTCCGAACTATCGCATTCCAGTGAGACTTCCTTGTTAACATCATAATATTGGAGGACTGGAGCTTGGGTAATGAGTTCTTTCATCCTACTGAAAGCCGTTTCGTGTTGTGGCAACCAGTCAAATACAGAGTCCTTGTCCAGTAGACGTCGCAGCGGTTCACATACAGTGCTTAGTTTGGGTCTAAACTTAGCAAGGTAGTTTGCGACTCCTAGGACTCTCTGAACACCTTGGACGTCTGTGGGGTATTGCATCTGCGAAACTGCCTTAACTTTCTCTGGGTCTGCTGCTAAGCCCTGTGCACTGAAGATGTGTCCCATGTAACTGACAGAAGTTTGTTTGAAGTTTAACTTTTTGGGGTTGCATTTTAAACCCTTTTCCCGGCATCTTTCGATAAGTGCTCTGAATGCTGTGTCGTGACTTTAGTTGGCCTCTGCATCATTCTCACCAGAACCATATATTATGGTGTCATCTGCGATAACTTGAGTGTTGTCCAGTCCCTCGAAACAGTGGTCGAGTCGTCGTTGCCATTCCTCTGGGGCTGAGCTAATTCCAAGTGGCATTCTAAGCCACCATATCCTGCCAAATGGAGTCCAACACGTTGTCAAGTATGAAGACTACTCATCCAGTGCGACCTGAAGAAACCCATCCTTAGTGTCTACGACCGAGAAGAGCCTGGCCTTGCTCATCTTTGTCGCTATTTCCTCGACTGTTGGAGTTGGGTAGTGGTTACGCTGGATTGCCTTATTCAAATGGTATGGGTCAATACAGATCCTCAATTTGTGGGGTTTCCGAATGACAACTATGTTGCTGATCCAGGGTGTCGGTTCTGTGACCCATGCTATCACTCCTTGTTCAACCAATTCCTCCAGCTTTTGTTTCAGCTCCATTTTGAGTGGTAGTGGAACTCTGCGGGGGTTGTTCTGTACTGGTTTGATGTTTTTATCAATCTGTATTTTGCATTCTCCTGGTAGTCTTCCCAGTCTTTACAGTTGTCGAGAACACCCTCCTTGGTGAGTGATTTAACTTCGTCCAGGTGTCTGACGCATTCAACGTTGAAGGCTATAAGCTGGAGTGCAGAGCTGGCCAGTTCAGATAATAAGGATGGCGAATTATTGTCCACTACTTGAAAATGGACTTTTTTCTTGATGTTGTTTGCTTCGCACCACAGTATTACAGCTCCCAGGGGTTGGAGAATGGAATTGTCGTACAGCTTCAGCTTTATATGGGAGGGCTGTAAGGGTTCTGTGGTGAGGCGTTGGTAATCCACAAGAGCAAGAGTGCTGCAGCTTGCCCCAGTGTCAATTTGGAACTTGAGGGTTAGAGCTTTCTGGCCTCCTAAGGGGGATACGTGGATGTTTGCATAGTAGTGTTTGCAGTCTGACAAAGGGTCCAAGGCATATATGCTTTCATCACTGCTGGCAGGTTCGTCGTTGACGTAACGGACCTTTGCATGTGCTGGCAGTTTATTTGACCATGGTGGATGCGCTTGGGATTGGCACATCCTTGCAACATGGTTATGCTTTAGGCAGATTGCGCAGGTTAATCCATAGGCCTGACATTTGCCTTTGTCATGGCTTAGTCTGCAGAATTTACAGTCCTTGATATGCTCCCGTCTCTGTTTTCTTTTTTCTGCTTTTTGGGTATAATGCACTGTTTCTGTTGTTTTTCTGCTGCCTATCACGTCAACTTGTCTGTCCCTTTGTTCAGTGCTCCGACATATATCTATTGTCCGGTCTAGTATTAGGTCTGGTTCACTGAGGAGTCTGGTCCGAATTTCTTTTTTATTTGTTCCCATCACTATCCGGTTGCAGAGTAATTCATCTCCCAGCGTGCTTTATCTGCACGTTTTTATTAGTTTTCTCAGCTTGTTCAAATATGCATCAAAATGTTCGCCTATTTCCTGGTCGCATGAATTAAATACGTAGCGTTCGTATGTCGTATTTAATTTAGGTTCAAAATAGTCCGATAATTTTTTTATGGTGGGACCAGTTCTCTCTCAAATCGCCGTCCATGTCCATTTTTTCCGGTGGTGGGATGGGGTAAGCCATTATTCCAAAGTATTAGTCTTATCTCCGAGGTATTGTATCCAATTTGTGCCGTGTAATGATCCGGTCCGACTTCTGTGCTTTAT
Organism: Sepioteuthis lessoniana; assembly: GCA_963585895.1. NCBI lineage: Eukaryota > Metazoa > Mollusca > Cephalopoda > Myopsida > Loliginidae > Sepioteuthis > Sepioteuthis lessoniana. The sequence continues at coordinate 4,285,179 of OY757925.1, forward strand.
GTGTTCACGTGGTGTCCGAAGAGTAGTTGGATTAGTTTGCCGGTGTGTATACACTATTTTAGTTATTTTCCGAAGTAATGTATGTTTATCCGAGGTGTGGAGAGATGACTTTGCCGAATGTAGAAAAAAAATCCCACTCTGATACCATGTTCTGGTGCCGATGGCGAGCGATAATAAATAACACGTGAACACGCAAGCTATCTGATAAGGAAGTATGTTTATTTACATTCAAGGGAGCTAAACCTACAGAGCCGGCCTCACTTTCATGGTGCCGTTTCATACCCGTGTTTTACAGAGCTATATACATCATAACAGTCCCGAAAATCGACTGGCTTTCCTATGAGAAATGTGCTCAATTCAATAAATATGCTAGACTTTAGGTTTTAAATTGCAATGATCAACATACGAAAAGTTAATAAAATATCCGAATGCTAGTTGCTATATAAAGTACAATTCTACCTAAATTACCTAGTAGACTTCATCTCTGCCTAGCCCAAGAATATCTAGCTGTAACTGTCAGACTTGGTGAAGGAGGAGAGAAATGTATGAAAAATAAAGGAGACAATAGGGGGTGGGAATGGGAATACTTTTGCTACCTGAAAGAGAAGTGTGCCTGTATTTCTTAAAAACAAGTTCCCTCAAAGTAATTTATTTCAAGATAAATAAATTTTACAAAATCCAGCTTTGCATATTTTCCCCCATGCTTGTTGAAAACATTAATTTTAGGTAACAAAAATAACATACATTTAAATAGCAACAATGTTATAACCTAAAAAAAGAAGAGCATATTAAAAAAATAACGACTGTCTTACACAAAGCAATGCCGTCAACCACCTACTGTTAGTTTAACTTTTGTTAATGATAAAATACCATTCTTTGGTATTTTGTGTCAAGTTCTTTTTGAAGCCAATTTTTATGGTTTGTTCTTTTCTCAATGTCTCCTTCTTGTGTAGAATCAACCTGGACAACCGTGTTCTCCTCATTTCCTGTGTGGACTTGTTGAAAACGAAGTTTACTATTTCTTTAAGTGAACCTTGAGTAGACCACAGCATCCTCCTCCTAGAGATGAATATCTTTCAGTTTCAACTCAAATTTTCTTCTGTTGAGTCTATGGAGGCATTTAACAAATCTACTGACCTGGCCAACAGCTTTGGTTGTCAGCAAAAGAGTCTAATAATTCCACCTCCAGACCTTAGACTCAACTTTCTTTTGAAGGGGACTGCATACCAAAACCACAATTATCCTGTTGTAAGTTTATTGTTTCAACAAGTAACAAAAAATCCGTGGAAAGAAAAGAGGCTTTGCCAAACAACTAATTGGTCTTTTATTCAAACCTCCTTACTTAAAACCTGCCTAAAGTCGAAGGCGAGTAAACAAGTCCTCACAAAGCAAAAAGAGCTGGCCAGGCAGTGCTATCTGTTCAAGTGCTGAAGAAAAGAAAAAAAAAAAAGGCCAGATCCCAGTAGGGGTGGGGAATAATGGCACAACTTCAAAACAGCCAATCATATTCAAGTAGACATTAACTGCTGATTTTACAAATTCTAATATTCCCACCATAAGCAAGATGCGATACAAGGTCAGTTTGGTAAGCAGAGTATAACTGGTTTTAATTCAAATTTTTCTTTCTCCAAGACTATTTGCCTAGGCAAGGCTAAAGAACCTAGTCTGACCTACTATTCATGTGTAACTTGGGAGAAGAGTTGGATTCATGCCTTTCTCAAGAGCATTAATGTAAAGTGAAATGCCAACTTACATAACTATTGTACTAAGCTCAATTTACAAATGTTTAATGGATGCAATACTGTAAATTTTAATCTGAAACTTACATGACGACTATTTACATTAGAAATATGAATATTATAGGAATCAGTGTAATGAGAGATTTTCTATTTGCGTGAGTAATTATAATCTTTAACACAAGTATACATTGTTATATGAGAAAGAAATTAACAAAAGTTGCTATTTGTGATTGAGTAATTAATATCTGTTTAGGTATTAAATAAGTAATAGAATAAATGAAATTATATGGCATTGTAATATAGAAAATAGGCCTAAAGAGGACCTTAATTTGGTCAGATATATTAGAATAAGAATTTGGTGGTTTTCTATTTACCTGCAAATTGACCAAGGAGATTAAAGTTTGGAAAAGTTCCAGTACAGGAAATTATAGAATTGGCCAGAGTGTCTTTTAATGATAGAAACACATAGAGTGTATTCACATAAAAGAAGTGTTATTTTATTACATGGTTCTTTTATTTTCACAACTTTGGTAGGGAGCTCTCTTTGCTGGCTTGATATTTTTATAAGAGCGATAATTAATAGTTAATTCTATATCAACCCATTTCATTGTATCCTAAAGAAATGAGTGAAATTGGCATTTCTTTTATTTTTAGACTTTGATATGATTACTGATGTGGTTTTTCAAGAAATGGTCCTTTTCTGTTCAAGAGTCTAAGGCAAATAATATCTGGTCAAGTGCAAATAATCAAACAAAAAATTTCACTGACATAGTCATTTGGATTTTGGAATATCCTGTCATTTGTTATGTAGTGGTAGCATTCACACTTCTGGTGAAATGGGTGATCAGCAATGTGAGGGGTCAACTATGAGAATCAGTCACATGACAAGGATTTATAAAAGGGTTAGTCAGTCTGTGAGTGGCAGAGAAGAATAAGGAAACTTAAATTTTAGAGCTTGTAAAACTGACTCTCTGCCCCTTAGAGAAAGGCTATATTTCATGGAATAATTGGATCTTTCCTTTATTGATTAAAAAAATTCTATTTTACATCTCTGAGATTTGGAACTGGTCTGGAAAGAGGCTAAAACACTCTAATAAAGTGAGTGGTATTTTCTTTTGAACAACATGTCTGACTTTTTCCTTTTCTATGAATTTCTTATCATCTCTTCATCTCATCTCTGGCAAAATTCTTCAAGACAGGAAAGTGACACTTTCAAGCTGGTAAGAAACATTTGAATTTCTTAAAAAATGGACTTGATTTCAAATATATTTTATTTAAAGAATATTAACATTTTTTTTTAGTGTACTACATCTAATTAACTGCCCATTATCCCTTCTACTATCGTATCGTAATTTACTTTAGCTTCATTGTAGAATATTATATACAGTTATAGCTGACATTCCAGTTAACTACTGGGTTCAACAACAGTATAATAAAGATGTTTTTAGTTAGAAACAATGAACTGCAGCAAATGCACCCTATTTTCATTTACACAGCTGTCAGGTATTTATTTTATGGCTATTTTCTTCTGGTTTTCATGTTTAGAGTTGTTAATATTCAATTGAATTTTTTATTTGGACTCAGATAAAAAATTGAAAACTTTTATTTCACATATTTGCTTAACTGTGTTTATCTTATTGTTGAATAATTCTGAGGAAATTCCTAAAATTGAGGTTAAAAATGAAAAAGAAAAAAGCCTTCACAAAATCAATTCCAATAGAATTATTTTTTTAAAAAAGTGAAATAAAAAAAGCTTCATATTGACTTCATTTTATTCAAATTTTAAAATATCTTACCTAAACACTGAGGGACACATTTTTTTTTATAATGAAAGGGTTAAATTAGCAATTAAATATTTAATAAAAAAAGTTATTCTTGGGTTTACTTTTCACCTAAAAAAACAGATACAAGATAATATCTGTAAAAACATAGTTCATTATTGTTATGTCTGTTTCTTCTCAGCATCTTGATACAAGAATGACTCAAAAGTTTTGCAACATTTTGGTATGTGCTAATTTGCAGCATATATATCACATGACAGAAGCAGTTGAAAGAAAGTACTTACTTTGGTTGGTCGTATCATAGTTGTTGGTGCACTTACATAGTGTGCATTACTTCATTCTTTGTGAGATTGGAAAGCTTCTCAGATGAACATGCTATGTAGTTTAATTTGGGAACTTTGGAACTTGCTGTGGAAGCAACCAAAAAGTGAAGGTTTAGTTTAGTAACAAGATGGTTGTGAATATACTTTGCTCAGACTTGAAGAACCTTGATGATCAGACGAGCACAGGTAGGCCTAAAACCATAGATTCCAAGGCCTTACTCCTAGCCATAAAGACAAATCTGGCAAGTAACGTTTAGAGTATCAGGTGAGCTTGGTATCACACAATCCAGTATTGTTCATCAGCTTTACAATCTTGACAAAACCATCTGGAGCTGCCAAATAGTGCATCATATTACCAAAATATTGCATAACTTTTGACTGACCTGAGTAGAAACAGGATCAAATACAAGTTCTGATCAGTGAGCAACTCTTCATCTCTCCAATGACTTTTCCATTAATGGTATTTTGTTTATGTCTTACTGCTTCTATTGTTACTAAAAATGGAAGGTGTTCAGACAAGCTCCCCATGCCTTAGTGTCACTAATCAAGGAATTTCTAATCAAAACTTGGTTTACTTCTGTATCTCAGTTTTGTTTTCTTGATATCTCTCATTATTTACGCAAGTTCTACACAAACAACAGAAAGGCAGAACAAATTCCTTCATTAATATTCTTTTTATAGTATATGTTTTGAACTCTTTAAGTTCAAGAGCAATAAGAATCATATTAGTTCTTAGATATCTGTGTCATTCCCCAATCATCCATACTTTTGTATTCCCATCTCAGCTAAATTCATCATTCATTATTTCTATTCAATTACTTCATCTTGTGTGATAGTCTTTATGGTATAATGTCTGAAGTACTAGATTATAGCCTCAAAGTAGGCAATTTTGAACTCCAAGCAGGCTATTAAATTCACTTTCTGATGAATACACTTGGGGAAGGTATGAAGCCCTTTATCCTCCTAGCTGTTAGTTAAATAGTATCATTTCTGTTCTTCTACTAGATGACTTAGGCATTTAATAAACCATGGAGGTTGATATGCCATAACACAAAGAATGAGTTCTGTCAAAACATCGACATATCATCATAACCGTTTTTTGCTGATTATTTTGTTGCTTCTTGGAGAAACAGCTTGATAGCAACTGTACGAAGATACTGCATTCTGTTTTGAACAAATCCTGGAAGCAACACTGTACAAAACTGCAGCTCTCCAGCTACTTCTTTCTCACCTTGCAAACCACCCCAGAAAGGTGAGCAAGGTCATGCTGGGCACTTCTGGGAAAGTAAGGACAAACTCATAAGCATTTTTCTCTTACATGTGGACACACCAGTGTTAAACAACCATCAAAGACTTAAACTTATCTGCTCTGTCTGAACAGTGCATCCTGTCTAGAAGATTTAATATGAGCAATGGCTGATAAAGAGGGATTACAAGAGAGAGAGCGAGAGAGAGAAAGAGTGTGTCAAAGGAATCCATACTGTTGCCATGCCTTAATGATGATAATATTTTCTAAGACTGTTCCTCATGGCTTCATTTTGATTGAATAATTAATCTTGAAACTGTTGTAAAATTGTGGACTCATATTGGGATAGTGATGAATTGTGAGATACTGGTTAGAGTAGAGCATTCAGTTTTTGAACTTTCTCCGTCATACTTGCCAATATAGCTAATAGCATACCATTAGACAGTGTAAAATGACTCTTAAGACAAAAAGAATTTTGGTGAGATGACAGAAAGAGTAGAGATCAATACAAAGTTATGCATGAAAGAAAATGTGCTAATAGTTAATCAATGTCAGTAAGATTTTTTCCAACAGAAATGAGCCTTTTGAAAGGTTACGTGATTGCTATGCTATTCCCATTGCCATATAACAAGAAGTGGTGGAAAAGTGGTGGAAAAGTTTAAAATTGCATCAGACCTGTTGGTTTTTATAATCACTACCAGGTATTCTCATTTGGCTTTTAAAGTGGTTAAGTTCTTGTGCAGATTTACTGAACTCACAGCACTTTAAAACCCTTTAAAGATTGTCAGTGACAAATGCTACTAAAAGATATACTGATATGCATTTATTTTCTCCATCTTGGAAATATTACTGAATCTTTGATGAACCTAAAAATGAAAAAAAAAGAATTGTACAAGCATGGAATTAGTTTCTGTTAGTGAATTTTAAGTGGATTTGTATGATTGTTTATCCAAATTAGAAACAAAAACTCTTCATTCCTGAGAGAAGCAATAATACACGGATTTATTCAAACCACCATCTTGATTTTGTTTTTATCCTTTGACCCTTTTTGGGTGCCAGTCATATCTTGTAATATTCTGGTCATTTTAATTGAAACCTTTATTCAATTTATTTTCCCTGTCAGCAAGGCTTACAATATGGCTGACTCAAGGGAGGTAAGCTGCCCACCATAAAATAAGGTGTGTTGTGGGTATGACACTAAACTGCATTTAGTCATGAAACCCCAGTTGTAGAGCTCTAGTGAGTGAGGAGCACCCCTTCATTGCCATTTCACTCAGGTCCACCTACCCTGATGCAGAGAGTTATTACCTGTTTGGGTCAAATAGATTTGTTTGCAAATTAGTTGGAGTTGGTAGGAATACTTGATATCATATGACTGTACCCAAAAACTTAAAAAAAAACTATTCAAAAATGTAAATATAAATCTGCTATGTATGCAATTCTTTAACCCCTAAAAAGGTTGACCTATTAAAATTAATCCTTCAATTCATTTATTCACGATACTAGGATAGATTTTCTCATTCCTCTTGCAATTTTAAAAGGATATATTGTATTTGTTGATTGTTCATTAACTAATCCTTGTGATACTGATTTTGCTTATTTCACTGATCTACTGTCTCTAATTATTGCTACCTGTCTGCAGCCGAGAGAGAACTTTCAAAGCATGCCGGCACTCACAATAGAAGGGGCATTCGCGTCTGGGCAACTGATGGGCCTCCCCATCAGCAAAATGCACACTTTTAGCGACGGGAAAGACTGTTTAGCATCTTCTTTCCAGACGCTTCCCGTGTCTCGTGAACACATCCGATCTAGGAAAGTAAGACGCAAAGTATGGCGCCGTACCTCGACGTTAGGCACTCCTAGACTGCCTTCAGAAGGGTGAAGGTAACAGATCTCCCGTCGCACCAAAGGATGTCTCTTAGCGCAGAGAAACTGGAAGAGAATCCTTTCCAGCTTGAATAGGATGGTGGGCGGGATAGGAAGCACTGAAAGTCGGTATACAGCTAGGGAGTAGATGTGCGAACTGCACACCTCTGCCCGACCCTTAAGGGAAAGCCTTCTACGTAACCACAACTCAGTTGCGGCTACGACCTTTTCCAGTACTTCCGACCAACTTTTCTCCAATTGAAGATCAGACCCAAACCAGACGGCGAGTATCTTGCACGGACCGTCTTTCCAAATGAAGGGGCCGGGAAGGACACAGCCTTTCCACGAGCCCAACCGCAAGCCGACAGACTTTGCGCAGTTAATCTTGCCCCTGTTACAGCTTTGTACCTTCTGATTTCTTTGCTCACCTCCTCCACCTCGGCACTGCTCGTTACAAGCACGCTGATGTCATCAGCGTATGCAGTGTACCTAGCCACCTCACTGGCGCCAGGTAACGTGAGGCCGCGTAGGACCGGGTTAACCTTTAGCCTGTGTAGAAAAGGCTCTAGCGCAAGGATGTATAACATTGGCGATAACGGGCAACCCTGACGAATCGATCGAGTCAGAGTGAAGGGCTCCGACCTTACCCCATTCACCTCCACCATGACTCCGGGGGACGCATAAAGGAGACGTATCCAGGTGCGAAAATCAACCCCGAAGCCGGCCAAAGACAAGACAGCCTCCAGAAAAGCATGGTCAACCCTATCAAAGGCCTTGGACTGATCTAAATTGATCAGCGCGGCATTTCCATCGACTTTTTCTACGATCGTGCGGACCAGATGAAGACTGTCCTGGATAGTCCTACCCTTCACAGCACAAGTCTGCTCGGGGCAAATCAGACTAGGCAGGACAGTCTGCAAACGGTTTGCAAGGATCTTCGCCAAAATCTTTAAGTCAGTGTTTAACATCGTTAAAGGGCGAAAGTTACTAATCCCATCCCCACCATGTTTGTTCTTACGAAGCAACTTCACTATACCCCTGGTGAAGCGTCTGGGTATGGTACCAGTTGTTATAGATGGTTGCCAGCAAGGGGACAAACATGTGCGACAACCTCAAGTACACTTCATAGGGCAGACCATCAATTCCGGGGGGACTTATCCAGCCCGACCGACTTCAGTGCATCCCGAATCTCCTCCTCCTTTATGCGCCCCTCACACCCAGCCGCTTCAGTCGCCGAAAGGCGAGGGAAGTCGGCAAGATAGGTGTCGAACTGAGCAGAACTCAGTCCGGGCTCCCTGGTGAAAAGCTTCAAGAAATACTGCCGGAACTCCCCACAGATGGCTTCGTTTGTAGTTCGACGATGCCCCTCCGGCGATATGACACTGGCGATATGCCGATCTGTAGCATGCCTGAGTTCCTCGGCCCGTAATTCCTGGGCCATATTCGTTGCCTCGCAGGACATTCTTTTTAACCTAGCCCTAACTACCAGAACTTGGTACTCCTTAATTTGCAAGGAGGCCAGCTCGGCCTTAGCTACGTTAACTTGCCCACTATCTCCCGCCAACACCGCCCTATCTAGCTTATCCTTAATCGACCTTTGCTCCGCTACCCTGGCTGACTTGAGTCTCCTACTATAGTCGGCAGCAAAGGATCTAATGCTATCCTTAAGGTTAGCCCACCACCTATTACCCATAATAGCCCCCGTCAATTCCCGCTTTATCGTTAGTTCTAGCTGGTTCCGGAAGTCAGCCTCCGCCAAAAGGGAAAGGTTGAACTTCCAGTAACCAGACATCCTACATCTAGCCTTATCTAACCTAATCGAAACACATAAAAGTTTGTGGTCGGAATTTTTTACGGCTCAAAACTTGGACCACCTAAATAATCTAAGTCGACTCGCTTAACTAACACTCGGTCCAAATAGCTATGCAGCTGGGCCGAGGCGCCCCTACCGGTCCAAGTCCAAACTATCTTATTTGGATGCCTTTCGCGAAATTTGTCCACCAGATCTAACCGCTGGACAAAATCACTAAAATATCTGGCATCCAAGGAGTTAGTACCCGTGCTAGTAACTCCTCTATCTAAGTTGGGATCAAGGACGGCGTTCCAATCTCCCACTAAAATTACCCGCTTTGACGGAACGACGTACGGCTCGATGCGCCGGAAAAAGGCAGGAAGCTCACTGGTAGCATTGGGTCCATAAACCCCTATCAATCGAAACACCTTATCCTTTATGGTAACGTCCAGAACACAAAGTCTGCCCGCCGGATCTGAAAGAACAAGAGCACACAAAGCGTCCAGACGTCTACTTACCAGCCAGGTGACACCTCTAGAACGACCATCAAAGCATGCTGAGAAGGACAAATAGCCCCTCGCCAGAATACCTTCATAGAAGTTGGAGTTGAAGTGAGTCTCCTGTAAACAACAAATATCAATGCCGCGACCCTGGAGGTATAACAGTAGTTGGGATCGCTTAGAATCCGACCTCAGGACACGGCCATTTAAACTAGCCAACCTTAGATCCATCATGAAAATTACAGGGGTTGAGTGCCCGGACTGAACATGGCTGGGGTCAGGACTCCGACAGTCTGGCTCATGGATCCTGTGGCCATCTCATTATTGATGGCTCCGTCATGAGCAAGACCCCCGACGTCCCGCGGAAAAGTTAGTTTTAGCGCCCTATAAAGGGAGGGGTGTAAAACAACCGGGACCCTCCCAATGAGACCCTTACAAGATGATAAATCATCCTTTAAAAATGATATCGGGCTGAGGGCCTCGTTCGCTTCCCCAAGCATTTTCATGACACCTTCCGACCCTTGGCCCTTTCGGATGACGGTGGTGACCCATGAGTTCGGGAAGTTTTTAGGGTCCTCTACGTTATGACCATTAACTTCCTTGAAGTTGTGGAGGACCCTTAAATCTTTCAACAGCTGCGGCTGGACCTTGTGAAGACGATCCAGAGCCCCCTCATCTACCCGGCAGATGTTTATTCCGGTATGATGGCGAGGTTTTTCTTTTTTGTTTTTGTGTTTTGGGACCTCATCCCCCGAACTGTCGATTGATGAGTTCCGCTGCCGTTTCTTTGGTGTGGTGGAAGGTGAAGATGCTGCTGCTGTTGCTGGTGGCGATGGTCTTGCTGGAGGAGACTCCAACGGCAGCGGAGGGGGGATGGGTCCCTTTTTTCTCTGTACTAAGACAGACATGAGAGGTGGAGGCATGGATCTATGAGGTGGTGTGGTTGGTGGAGGTCGGATGATCCGTGGTTGTCTTGGTGATGAAGGGGTGGAATGAGAGGGCCCTGGTCGTGGAGACGATTTCCGCTCCTGGTCCAGCCGCTTTTTGAAGTCCATTAATTTTTCGAACTTCTCCCGGCCTGGGCTGAAAGATCTGACCTTGGGAGGAGTGCGCTGTTTAGGTGGGGTCTTGGGTGGGAATTTGATTTTTGGAGGAGATGACTTTTGGGCATATGTGGGTGAAATGTTGCCGTTGGACTTTTTTGAGGGGGGGGGTGAACTGTCGGTGCCTACCTGGGACGACTTTTGGGAGCGAGGATCCTCAGGTTGGAGCTTCCTCCCACCTTTTCCCACAGTCAGCCACTCAGCCTTCGCCTCTTCGGAATTAACCGTAGGGGACGAAGGGCGAGTGGGGTTTTTTTTACCCGCTGATGTGGGCGAGACTACGGGAGCCTCCTTTTCCGTGTTTGTTGTAACAACAGGTGAGAGGGTACCGGGTTTGTGGTCGGGCTTCTTCGGGGCCTTCTTCCCCAGGCAAACTGCGGAGAGGTGACCAATCTCGCCACAGTGCAAGCAGGCGTGTTTCCTTCCTGATACTATGACAGGAAGCCTGCGCCCTTCCACCTCCAACCAGTTGGGAACGGAGTAGAAGGTTTTCATGTCTAACATTATGTCGAACCTCCATTCCCCACGCATTCCATCGTGTGTCGCTGAGACGATGTCGCCAAATTGTAGCATGTACGCGGCTAAATTTGCGTCTCGAAGGAAGCTAGGGACCTCGTATATTGATACCGTGGTCCGCCGTCGCCCCATATATTCTGTTCTAAAGAAATAATCTTTATTTTCCAGAGATTTTTTTGTTAGGGCGACGGCTTCTTCGATGGTCGGTAACAATATATCCCAGCCTTTACGCCCAGGCTGGAAATCTGACAAAGAACCATGTCTTTGGCGGGTTTAACGATTTTCCGGGATCGTTTATCCACTACAAATACAGATACCGTTCTTTTTTTCTGGTCTTGTCTTACTTCCTCCAAATTGAACATAAGGCCATGCTCCTGTACTTCACTGGAGATGGAGCAAGTCGTCGACATCGACCTGTATTTTCGGAGGGGCTGTCCAACTATTTTCTTTTTCATTTGATGATTTGTCATTTTTGTCAGGGGTGGGTAGTTTTTTGTTAGGCGATTTTTCTTTTTTTTGGTCAGGGGGAGGGGCATTTTTTGGGGTAGGTGACTCTTTTTTCTTTTTCACCTGGGGGGGAGGGTCACCCTATGTAGGGGAAAATAAGGCCTTTATGGCCGAGCCGTCTGGCCGGCCGGCCATAAATGATAGGCTGATTGGAGAGAGAGGAGAAAAAAGGGGGGGTGTAAATGTGAAGGTGTTCCAACCAGGTCAGAAATTTTCAGCCCGGCCGGGAGAAGTCGTCACAATGAAGTGAAAAATGGTAATATCCTTTTGATGATGTGCTGAAAAATGAACTTTTTTTTTTTTTTAAAAACGGTCAAAAATTAGGACCAGACCAGTCAAAAGGCAGAGGCCTATTCATAAGACTAGCCGCTTCAACTGGACAGGGTTGGTATTTATGAACAAACATATCCAATGAGATGTTCTAGCCAATCACAATCCAAGGAATGGACTGGCCAATGTGTGCACATTGGAATCTCCCAATGTGCCATAAATAGCTCTTTCATTGAGGACTGACTTACTTAGTCTTTGCCTTGCTACTGACTACAAGTGTTTCATGATTCAACACATATGATTGCTCTTTGCCATATCTGGAAACAGCTTAGAAACCCCTTATTGTCACAGTTACAATTGATCTATGTTTTGATCAAAAGGAAGGATTTATGAATCATTATGAAATTTGACTTAGCATTTAACATCAAGAAGTTGGCTACCATGGCTTAAGTATTGTAATTATGACAAATAAATTGGTATATAACAGAAATTTTCATGTTTAGAAAGTCATATATACTCATAATTTAATGTTCATATAATCTTAAATACAATTTTACCCAGAGAAATGTCCAGTTGTAAAATAATTAGGGACTCCGGTTGATAGTTGTTTCCTAGCAAGATTTACTAGTCGACCATGGGATGAGGAAAAGAAAGATCAGTTGGACTAGACGTGGCAATGTAAAGATAGATCAAAATTATGGCCCCCATTTTAAGGTGAGCTCCATGAAGAGTTCTCATACCTGTTGTGAAGCTGTGACGATGGAACCAGTGAGCAGAGACCATAACAGACAATGAGAAAGATAATACTAATGTCTGTGTCTGCTCTCTTTCTCTCTCCTCATGACATTTCATTTCTCTGTGACTAGCTAAAACAGAGGACCCATTTTTCATACTCTGTTTCTGTCTTCTTGACAACTACTAAAAAGTGTAGTAGTGAATAAAGTTTTGTATTTGTGAACCAAGACAGTGTTTTGGTAGTTCATCACTACTTCTTTTTATCATGGTCAAGGTTACCACAAGTCCAGCTGATATTTCAGGTGCAATGCAACACTCATAGACCCATTTGAACCATGGTGGCATAAACTTCTATTTAAGAGCCATACCATTACAACATTCTATTTGTGCCATTGTAGCATTACAAAGTGGTTTTATTTTCATTATCCTCCTGTTAAAGTTTCTTCATTTTTTATTAGCCAACTGATACATAATTGGTTTATTTTAATAGCATGTAAACCCATCTGAGGTTATTTCATGCTTAGAAGTTAGGAAATCCTGTACATTATATTTACATTTTTTGTGTAGTCGTATCATTTTTTTTTTTTTCACAGAAATTCCTATCAATTATGAATACTTTTTAAACAGTTTCCTGTTTGAAGTTATTAAGCAAATCACATAAACTTGAATAATTCAAATTTGATTTTTAAAAATTGTCCAATTTTAAACAATCAATTTAAATAGCAAATCAAGCCTGAATCAAAATTGTTATTAGTATCAATATGTTACTCTGAAATTAATGAAGTAACTTGATGTACTAAAAAAAACTGCCATCTGAAGTTTATAGGCAAAACCAAATAATGACATTTTATTTTAATAGATATTTTAAAAAAAGTCATCAAAAATTGCTCAACACTTATAATAGAACAAATAACCAACATAATAAGGCTTTAGATTCTTTACATTTTGATATAGTGAGCCTTCTTCTCTAATCCCAGTTGGCTGGGGCAGTAGAAAATGCCAACTGCCTCTCTGCAGAGGAGTAAGTCCTCTCTACAAGTGTCATATATATATTTATATATATATATATATATATGTGTGTGTGTGTGTCACAGATGTGATGGTCAGGAATTTGAATCGGATAATGACTTAGCTTATTGTCGCCATAAAGGAGCTTGTCTTTGTTTGGTGTGTGCAGCTTTAATGTAAGGAGAAAACTAGTACGCGCTAGCACCACAATATTTATGCATATTGACCACATGTGACCAGCATGTTTTGCCAACTATAAAAAAAGGGCATAGTGAGGGTTGTTCATAACTCTCTTGCCCCTGAGTAATAGAGATTAATAGCGAAGAAGGTGTCATTGGTAAACAATTTGAAAGACGGTTGTATCCGGTGTCGCCCAGAGGAGGGTTCAGCAAGTAACTAAGTTCCAGTGATGGATTGCTTCTCTTTGGTGTTGCTCTGTAGGTTTTTTGTTGGTTTTTTTTCTTTCCCTTTCTCTCTTCACCCTTTAGTGTGGCAGTAAATAACCAGCAAGGGTTGATATGCCAAAAAAAAAAAAAAACCAACCAACCTTCTCAATAACAGCCTGTAATTTATCATATATTGATCTTGTTAATATATTTTTTTTTCACTTCAGTTCAATTTCTGACATGGTGATTTTAATTGCTTCCCATAGGTCTGCTTGCTGTTATATTTTTTGCCACCTTCATATAATTTCTTCACAATTGATAGCAGATTTTTGATTGGATTCAGATCAGGACATTTTCATGTTTCCCATGACTTATTTATGCTAAAAAAAATTCAAGGATATCCTTAGATACATGAAAAGTAGCATTGTCATTTATTCACTTCACTTCAAAACTATGAAACTTGAACTTGTACCATACAAAGAAAGTCTGGTTCATAAATTGTAATAGTTAGCACTATTCAGTTAAACTTCTTTATCAATTTTGAATGGTTCAGTAATGGTTTGGTGGACAATTTCAGCCCATATCCTCACACTACAGTGTCCATGTGGCTTTCTTTTAGCCAAAGGCATGTCTAAATTGGATAAAATCTATCTTTTGACCCATCCATTACATCCATCAAATGTCACTCAAGATATGTCTGTAAAAAAAGTCTATTTTCATTTCTTCTCCCAATTTTAACACTTTGAAATATTTGCTTTAATGAGAGGAGATTGCCTAGTAGATTTTTTTACTGGTCCAAATTCACAAAGTATTCTTTACCTTTTGTCCTTCTTGTCTCCCACAATTCCAGCCTTTTCAAAGTTATGAATGCCGGTCAAAGAATATTGTTTTGCTATAACTCACTTTAGTTTACATTAATCTTGAGTAAGCAAGTTCTTAAATCCTTTTTCTTGGCTTTGAGTTCTCAACTTATATTTTCATCAATTTTCATTATTGTTTGACGATCCCTGCAAAATTCCTTTGATATTTCCAAAATGGACATTCCCTCACTCATTAATTTTGTTGTTTTCTGTTTTTCAGCAGTTGTTAGATCCTTCCCTTTACCCATGTTTCAACTTATATTATGGACAAAAAGAAAAAAAAACAACTTTTTATTAGATTTTAGAAGTCTTAAGCTAATATTAATTAAAACTGCATATTAAACTATGTCAATTTGTTATCATAATTTCCAAATATCTCATAAACTAATCTTTGAAAATAGCATAAAAATAAATAAAAAATTGTACTAAAAGTGACAATGGAGGAGTTAAAGTTAGACAAATATTGGTGCAGAACTTTTAAAATTATTGAGGTTTATTTGATTTGCATAATAACTTTAGACTGTCTGTATTTGACTAATAGATGGGGCTCTAACAGGTTCTACTACTCAATATCAGAGTTGATCTGGGAGTAATGGTGAAGAATGAGTACTTTACATTACCTAAAACAGGAGCCTAACCATTGGTACAATTTAGTATTGATAGAAGAGGAGAGAAAATTGTAGTGAGCTGTGCTGTAAAGAGAAAGAGCTTATATGGCACACTGTCAACCTAATTATAGACAATATCCTGATCCAGAAGAGAAATGTTTACCAAGCTCCTCTTAAAGATCATTGCCTGTGTCATGTGTTTGATCTTCAATGGATGCTTCACTCTTGTGGCTTCATACCAATCCCAGTTAACTGCCTAGTCATCTAGGGCTGAAGAATACATTGACTGCATCTCTGCAGAGGGGTAATCCCCCCCACACGCACACACCAAAGAGTGTCCTGTATATGACATTAAACAATCTGATAGTGAGCCTCCAGCCTGGGAGATTTCGAGAATGTGAGTAACCCTTCATTGCCATTGCTCCAAGATCCACTCTGACCCCGAGTGGCAGCATCTTATAGGGTTCTATCTATGGGTGTAATAGAAGAAACTGTGTGAAAACAAATGACTGATGTTAAATTGGCATTGCTATATCGCAACCACTTTAAACCATTAAATTTGTGCAAAAAAGAGCTTGTTTAAGAATGTAATCTACAAAATGTGTTCACAAATGATATATATATTTAATAAAACCCAATCCAACCAAACCAAACCAGGTTAATTTGATGTGGGCGGATCTATTTTGATAGACAAAACTGAATAGATATACAGGGAGTTTTTTTTTTTAAAAGATGTTAACATTTCTATGTAAATTTTTAATGATATTATTCTCATTAAAGTCTTTATCTTCACATTTTTCAAATCCCCAGGTGGTCTATTTCATATCACTTCTGATTTTCTTACAAAAATACTCCCATAGAAATATTAACATTTTTTTAATCATTTGTTGGAGATTCCAAGGGTCTGGTGACTGGAATGGTAGACATGTAGAAACTGAAATGATGTCATAATTGTACTCCCATAAGGGTGTTAACATTTTTTTCAATCACTCTATATTTTATGGTTCCTATATAAAGGTATTCTATTAACAATATCATTAAATTCATAAATTTTATAGAGAAGATAATATTTTGGAAAAAAAAGGTTTTCTTTAGTTGGATAGAATTTACTATTTTTCAGTTAAGGATTCTTTTCTAACTTTGCTATCATTGTCATGAGTGGTATTGGGCAATATGCCTTAACAAAAGGGCTTACTGCTGTGAACCAAAGGAGAGAAGTGTTGCTTCCTATTACTTTGTACAGACCTCCCTAAATTTTCTACACAGGTTCAGATAGATATCTTACCACTTGAATAAATAATGTGAGATTATAGGGTTAGAGAATGTTGGTCTAATTGCACAGAAATTTTTGCTAAATGTCAATAACTGGTGTGCAAGTAATGTGTTATTTTAGATAATATGCCTTCTGGTATTATAGATATGACAGCTTTTTGGCAATATTTTTCTACAGAGAAGAAAAAGAGAACTGGAAAAAGAACTTACCACCACATTGATGATTCATATACAAAGAGTTATAACATTTGCCTTAGTACCTGCTAAAATTTTATGCCTGATTTAATTCCAAGTGTTAGCATTTCACTTATTCATCAATTAAATATATATATATTTATATATATATATATATATATATATATATATATATATATATATAAGAAAGAGAGTGAGATGGGGTGTAAAAATAGACAGAAAGATATAAAGAAACTGGAAGAAGAGTATGATTGTACATATGACTAAAGTGATATACCTTAAATGAATCAACCTCATGGCTTACTTACCTCATTCCATCACCCTATATTAGCTTGGTACCTTTTATTTATCAAAACTGATAAATTTTACGATGCTTTCTTTAATTGTGAACTAGCTGAAGTACCTATCTACACTGGGTAAGGAGTCAAGACTTAGATGACAACTGGTTATTATGACAACAATCAATAGGAGGTGCCCATGGTGTAATGGTTATCATCACAGGATATGGACACGGCGATACGAGTTCAATTCCTGGACAAGACTGATTGCATTTCACAAAGCACTAATACCCTTGGGAAACGTATGAATCCAATTATTCTCCCTCCAGCTATGGGTAAATAGTAGGGCAGACTAGGTTCTTCAGCCTTGGTGAGGCAACTAGTCTAGGAGAAGGAAAACTCTGAATTCAAACCTGCTAAACTCTGCTTTAAAAATTGACCTTGTGTCATATCCTGCCCGAGCGGAGGGGTTGGGTAAATAGGATTATGACAACAATCATTTTTGTCATATATTCTCACCAAATTAGTAAAAATGCTAATTCTCACTGAAAAGAAAAATCCATTCAAAAGAAATCATTTATCAATTACATTTTATATTATTTTATGAACTTAATGTAATTGTCTGAAAATTTCATGGAGTTTTGTTAAGAGATACTTTTTAAGGGGTGACATTCTTTGTGTAGATTATTTACCCAAACTAATAATATTAAATATTTAACTTAAAAAATCAGTTTCATCAGCATCATAAAGGCATACAGAGAACACAGATTACATTGACTCTCTATTGAAATCAGTCTTTTATTGGCTATCACTCTTGCTAAGTCTTCTAGATGTCATTGAGTATCCGCACAGAGCTTGATGACGACAAGTTTTGGCTGTTCGGACAGCACTACTGTAGCCATTTGTAGGAGTCCATACGAAACGGTTGCTTATGAGGTGGTACTGACTTCTTTAGCTATATGCAGTAAGTCTTGGTTATTTTTCTTCTGTGGCTTGTAAAATAGGAGATAAATAGCTCTTCAGTAAGGTACTCCTTCAAGGGTTTGTTCTAAATAGCTAACATCATTCTTGTGTCATTCCAATCAAGCTTTGTCCTGGGTATGACAGTCAACTGCATCTGTTGGTGAGACTACAGTTCTGGAGCTTTGGGAAATGTAGTGACCCCATCATTGTCATTACTCCCAAGTCCACTCTGACCTGGAGTGGAAGTATCTGATATGGTCCTATTTATGGGTCAAATAGAACTGTTTGACCATTTAACCATGGGCAAATAACTGACTGTTTAATTGAATTGTTAGTGTAATACTGCAAGATTTCAAACTATTTAACTGTGTGCAAACAAATGAGTAATGCTGAATAGAATTATTAGTGTTGGATAGCAATATTTGAAACCTTTTAACTGTATGCTTAAATAGAATTACATAATATTAGGAAGCATTTTACTGTAAGCAAAAACTGAATTATTGGTATTATATAACAATTCTTGAAACCATTTAGCTGTGTGCACATGAAACTGTTAGTGTAGACTACTTAAAACAACTTCACTGTGTGCAAAATTTGAGTTATTGGTATTAGATAGCAATACTTTATACAATTTAACCATGTGCAAACAAATTAGCTTTAATTTTTTTTAAATTACCTCCAAACTATTGACTTACAAATCATATGTATATCCATTTAACTGTGTGCAAACCAATGAGTATTGTTCAGTTAAATTTTTAGTGTTTGATAATAATACTTGAAACAATTTAATTGTTTGCAAACAAATTAGCTCTGGTTCATTTAAAAATCTTACCTACAGACTATTTGTTTACAAATCATAGATATTTGATACATATATAGAAACAAGTTTTGGCATTAATTAATCTACAATAGTTGCTATTGTCACGTGGTCTACTACTGAGAGGAGAGAAATAAGGAATTTCCCCTACCCCTCCGTGTTTGAATTAACAGGCTGCCAAAGACTGACCGTTAAAAGAGGAATAAAGAATGTAGGTCAACTTTGGCCGGCCTGTTGAAGGAAGAAAAGAATGTTGGTCAAGCTATCTGTACCCAATAACCTCACCCGGGTGGAAGAGATAGTAGTCTGAAAGAATTGCTAAGCTAAATGATTGGCCAGAACCCTAAAGCGGAAGTAGCACTTTTTTTTTTGTCAGCGGAAATAGGGAAAAAGAATATCAGTTTTGAAAACAGAGATCGCCGTGAACGGAGGGGTGAATCTCATGCCAAACTCCGGGCGAAGAGGCAGAGCTGGGATTTTCCGGACAGCAGTTGAGGTGATAAGATGAATTGAAACTGCCGCCAAAATTCCGGGGAAAAGTGGAAAGAATCTTGGACAAGAAGATAACTGATGCCTTCAAGCCAAAGCTGTAAAAAAATCCCGCTAGCCCGTAAAAGAGAAAATACTCTCAGAAGGAACCCGTCAAAAAGCTAAGTAAATCTTAAAACTGTTTCTCACTCCACCCTTCCTAAGTACTGCAATTACATACTCTCCCTCTCTCAAATTTAAAAAGGAAGAAAGAAAAGAATAAGGAAGAAAGCCATTTGTACTTTGATATTATCCGCTGATAATATAGCCGTCACGTTAAATATGTGTGTTCGCATGTATTAAAAACCTTGTTATATTTTATGTCTCTTCTCATGTCAAAGTTTATTCATTGTGTTGTCTGCCTATCAAGTTGTCTTTTGCATGTTCCTTTTCAGCTTCATTCGTCTCAATTTATTCTCGCCAAATGTCCTACTCGCCTTTAAAAATATTACACGGGAAACTGGAATTGTCGACTACAATAATTAATATTATTATATCTAAACCTAGAGGCCCTTATCTTCCATTATTCTAGGGGTAGGAAGAGGTAGTGGCCTGGTGGGTGTGTGTGTAATGTGAAATTTAGAAACCCCTTGCTAGCGGCGGTGAGTCTTGCCCCAAATTAATCCCAACATAATCTGCCAGTTTCCTTACGCCCAAAAAGGGAATCTTAACTGGAACTTATTCTGCTGGGGATCAAGTGCCAAGCTGCCCCGTCTTCACACGTGCGAAAAATAAACTCCCGTCCAGGGAATAAATATTTTATACCACGTCACACTATGTTATAAAACCTAACAATAAACCATCTATCTAGCTTTTTCTTCAGGTTTTTCATTAAATTCCTTTTTTAAATAAAAGCCACTCTCTGAGTCCACGAAGTATTCATCAAACCATTTGGCTATTTACAGAGGATAGAGTAACTAATTCCAGTTATTAATATAGATTTTAGAGTCTTTTTGTATGAAAATTAAAGCTTTTTTATTAGCTTATGTCAATTTAGACAAATAGTCTAATGTAGTAGCAGTCTTCCCATCATTGGTTACTGCATAGCTCCAACAACAAAGGTTCAACCATAAGAACTCACACTGCAATTTGCAAGAAACTGTCACAAAAGAGTTAAGGATTTTTAAAAGGGTCAGTTAATTTGTAACTGGCAGAGGACAAGTAAAGGGCTTACATTTCAGAACTAACGAGGCCATACTCTCCTCCTATAAGGGTGGGCTGTGAGCTAGAAATAGCTTCATCAATTCAAAAAATACTTCCAGTTTACCTGTTTTTGACGCCAGAAGGATGGCCTAAATGGAAGTTGAAATACACTGATGAAATTAGCGCAATAAAACTGCTGAGCAGTTGCTTTTTTTTTTTTTTTTTTTTTTTTGTCAAAATGAATATGCATATAATGATAAGTTGGGTATTTGAATTAGTACAAAATGTGAAAATCAAGTTTTTCTTAATTCTGTTTTTACTTTTGGTAAATTCTCTTTTTTACATTTTCCTTTTTGATAAATACTGTTTTTGTTTCCATGGATAAGTTGCAATAAATCATACTATTAGTATTGTTAAAACTGAGAAAACAACTAGCAAAATTCAAAGTTTTATCACATTTAAAGAAATATTTTGTATGGTTTTTTTTATTTGTGTGTTTTGTGTTATCATAGGTACACATTCCTCATGCCAATATCAGTTGACAAATCTATTTATTATGAAACTAAATAAATTTCATCATGTTCTGTTGAGCTTCTTAGTTGTCTATTATTTCAAGTACACCTTTCACACCGATATGAATTGTCAAATCTACACCTTCCTCATGTTCTGTTGTGTGAGTTTATTTGCTATAATCTTAGTCAACCCTCCTCTTCACCCTTCCACCACAACAGATCTTTGAGACAAGTAGATAAAGATTTCACTAATGTTCTTATTAAATCTATATAAAATTAAATTATTTCTACTTTTCAGCTTTTGATCTTGACATGAAAGTAACTGAAATGTTAAAGTACATTCTGCACTTTGCTAGTGAGAAACATGGTCAGTGTGGAGAAAAATTTCAGTCGTGAAAATTGTTGTTTCATGACATAGAAAAGTAGTTTGTAGGCTATGCTTGAAATGACTGTTAAAGATCAATTTAAGATTCAACTCATTTATTATATACTAGATTACCTAAATGTAAATCCATTAAGTTCCTTTTCCCTGTCAGCTGTGGCTGTAGAGTGCACCGATTGCTTCTCCGCAGAGGGAGAAGACCTCGCCCCAATGAGTGTCCTGATATGACACTAAGCAATCTGATGGTGAGGTTCTAGTAATGCTGGAGATTTGGGGAATGCGGAGTACCCCTTTATTGTCATTGCTCCCAGGTTTACCCTGGCACAGAGTGGTAGTACCTGACCAGGGTCCTCTCAATGTGTCAAATAGAACTAAACTATGTACTTTTGCTAAACTGATTTGCTTGAAATAGGACTGTTTTGACATTTAAACTGCATACTTATGCTAAACTGAATTGCTTAAAATGGAACTGTTTTTGACATTGAAACTGTACTTAAACTAAAGTGAATTCTTTGAAATAGAACTGATTGATTTTATCAATTGATTTGAATCAGTACCCCTTTATTGTCATTGCTCCCAGGTTTACCCTGGCACAGAGTGGTAGTACCTGACCAGGGTCCTCTCAATGTGTCAAATAGAACTAAACTATGTACTTATGCTAAACTGATTTGCTTGAAATAGGACTGTTTTGACATTTAAACTGCATACTTATGCTAAACTGAATTGCTTAAAATGGAACTGTTTTTGACATTGAAACTGTACTTAAACTAAACTGAATTCTTTGAAATAGAACTGTTTGACTAAACTGAATAGTTTGAAATAAAAATGTTTTTGACAATTAAACTGTATACTTATGATAAACTGAATTGTTTTACATTGAAGTTTGTTTTTTTAAGAATGGATTTGGCATTAAATAGACTCCAAAGGTTGATATGCCATAAGACCCAAACAAACAAACCAACCGACATCAGGTTCGTGTTGTGTAGCAGTCTATGATGATATTGATGTTTCTATTACAGGCCTTGTGTTTGAAACTTATTAGGCCAGCTTTATTATCACAATGTAGAGCAACACTTTTTCACCTGAAATAAATTTATTGGTTGTAACTAGTAAATTTTGGGATTGATGAAGTAGCAACAGTTTATTTTGAAAACTAAAAATCTGTTTCCTTATATTTGAATCATTAAATTGAGTAGAATTCAGTAATTAGAAGTTTATTTCTCTCTATCAATTTTTCTTTCCGCAAACCTGTTTCACAATGAACTACAAATCTGAAAATGGCTTAACATTGAGTTTTTGTCTGCTTGTTTTCTTTCTGCTACTTCGTTAAATATCGATAAGCTTGTTGGTAAAAAAAAAAAATGAAAATAAAAAGGCTCACTCCACACACTGGGGGGCTTGTGGATTTTATAAATAAATTTAATTATTGATTGAGTTACTAAAAGTAAATAGCAACTACCCAGCCTAATAATTCAAATTACATGTACCTATGTGAGTCTTATTTCAGATTCTGTTTAAAGAATTAAATTGGCTTAATATTGGGATCTGCATTGATCACTCTCTACTTTTTCATCTAACATGGATTTTATCAACCCCTCCAAGATTTTTTTAACCTAGAGGTTAGGGAATTAGGTTCATTATTAGTTGATATTTCATTTTTTTGTTTTCCTGTCTTAATTTTTTTTTTTTTTTTTTGCATGTGGTCCTATCAAAGAGGAATAATTTTTTAACAAATTTATTGTATTTAAACTATTCTAACTCATTGTAGATCTGAAAGTCGTTGCTACAGACAGTCCAATCAGTGAAGATATTTAGATATTTTCTGGTTGAGCTAGTAAAACACTTTGATACATCATTGGCAACTTTAACAGATAACAAACATGGCCAACCTGAGATTTTAAAATTCTGTACATTCCTGGACTAATAAAATTTATCTACTAAATGCTTTTTGGTCAACATTTTGGGAAATTGATTTGACTCATAGATGGGATCTTAGCAGTACAACAATTCAGCATCATGGGAGTAATGGTAATGAAAGGTTATTCCACACTCTCTAAATCTCTTGAACTGGATGTTGGTTAGTTGGTTGTTAAGGTTTTTTTGGCATATCAACCTTTGTAGGTTATGTAATGCCAAATCTATTTTTATACAAATAAGCAGTTGTATTTCAAACAATCCAGTTTAGTATGAGTATTGTTTTTGTTTATACACAGTTAAATGTCAAAACAGTTCTATATTAAACAATTCAGTTTAGCATAAGAGCAGTTTCAATGTCAAAAACAGTTCCATTTCAAACTATTCAGTTTAGCATAAGTACACAGTTTACATATCAAAACGGTTCTATTTCAAGCAGTTCAGTTTAGCTTAAGTATGCAGTTTAAATATCAAAACAGTTCTATTTTAAGTAATTCAGTTTAGCATAAGTATGCAGTTTAGTTCTATTTGACCCATAGATAGGACCCTATCAGGTGCTACCACTCCGAACCTGAATGGACCTGGGAGCAATGGCACTGAAGAGGTGCTCCACATTCCCTAAAGTTCCAGCATTATTGGAACCTCATCATCAGATTGCTTAGTGTCATATTTAAGACTCTTGTTGCAAAGATGCAGTCGGTGTATTCTAGAACTAGAGTCACACCATCAGATGCAGTTCAGTGTTATACCCTGGGCATCTCTTTTTTTTTGAGAGAAAGGAGTCTCCCCTTTCTGCAGCGGATACAGTGTATTTTAAGCCACATCAACAAGGTGATCTAACATTGGTGAGCTTATTTTTAAAAAAAAGAAAAGAAAAGGCTCACCTATTGCACCAAATGCTTGCTGATTTTATGTAAAAAGTTGGTTGTTGATTGTCTACTAAACCATATTAATTTTTAACATATCTTAGAGAAAAGGTAGATATAGTTGTGTAAACTTGTTGAAAGGGTAAATTACACCAAGAAGATTCAGAACTACTGAGGTAGAGAGAAAATGTGGTTTGTGTTTAGTCAAGAATATAGAACGGAAAATCCAGTCAATAAGTTTATGTTTAGGAAATAATATTCCTCAGAAAAAGTTCTGTCTCAAATTCCCATCAATGGATTTAAAGTGACAGACAAAAGTTTTAAAAAAGATTCTTAAAGCACTTTGAGATCAAATACGGTTTGTTCTCATAGTATCACAATTTTTACATGCAGAGATATATTTATATAATACCTACAAGTACCTTTTATAAAAATGATGGTATTAATTACATATGCACCTGTTATACTGCTAATAAATCTGCTGTCTATTCTCTAAATAACTTTTATAAAATTTGAATTATTTTGAATAAGTTAACTTATTCTGAAAAGTAAATTTCTATACAAAGTTCTAATTAAAGAACCATTGGTAAAAAAAAAAAATTTCAATCAATTTTTTAATAGACATTGTTTTATAAAATTTTAATTATATACCATCGTAAATGAGATAAAAAATCAAATGTTTACACCAAATTTTAAAATTTTTTAGTCGATTCACTGAGAAACACTAAATTCCAGTTGTTCACACTGAAACCAGAAAGGAAACCTGAAATTTCTCTTTTATTTTTTTTTCTAGATCTTCAAACTGTTTTATTCTATTTTCTGTACTGTTAAAACTTTTAGGGATTTTAGATGGGAATTCAGCAGTAAATTTTGAATCTTAAGAAATGGTACTGGATTTTACCAAATGAACTCTCTAATAACTTTTGAACATTTCTTCTTGTTAGAAAAATTAAGGTAGTCATATGCTCATGTTAGCATAAATACACACACACAGACACACATATAGATAGATATATATCATCTAAGTGTACCAACAGCACAGATTCCTTTGACTCTCTCTCACCATCCATATCTATGGGCCATCACTTTTAGTAAGTCCTCTAGAGGGCTCCCAGTGTCTACATAAAGCTGTTGAATATAACCCAAGTGTATCCATCTGTAGGAGTTGATGGGAGAACATCGCTGATCAGTTCATCCTTTACTTCATTAGCAGTGCTCAGCATGTCTAGTTTGTCTAATTTTGGTGGTTTGCAAGATGTGAGGCTAGTGGCTGTATAGCTGCTGTTTTGTGGGGTGCTGCTTCCAAGATCTGTTCAAAACATTATGCTTCATCCTTGAGTAGTTGCCGTCTAGCTTTTTTTTTTTTATTTCAACTATAAAGGAGTACTGAAACTTGGAACAGTTCCCCTTTTATTTTTTCAGACAGATCAGATTTCTCTATGGTTAACAACTTATTAGTTCAAGTCTATGCTTTACCTATACATATGATGACATCACTTTCAGTTGATAAGATATTACTACCAGTTGTACTAATTTCAGAGAACTTCTTTTTATGTCAACTACTAAAATAGATATTTAGTTGGGTACAAGAGATGATCATCAGGCAATTAAATTATATTTAATCCCCAAGAAATAACCTTTCAGCATGAAACTTTTTGTTGCAATTTAAATTTGCTTGAAATTGAGCACCTTAGAGTTTTTTATATACTGCAAATTTATCAAATTCATTTTTTAAACGGACAGTATTTTATTAGAAAAATTATTTGCAGAAATTTAAAATTTCATAATTATTCAAGAAAGTTACAAATGTCTATTAAGAACACCAATTATTGTGAAACTTTAAAGAGCTGGATCAGTATTCCTAATTACATTAACATGACAACCTCATAGACTGTTGAAACCTTAGCCAATATTTTTCTAAAATTTGAAATTCTTCTGAATGTGATTATTTGCTGAAGCCAATATGGGGCAACAGATAATAATTAACAATTGTTTCAGATCTTATTTCACCTCCATATCTATTAAAATTATAAAAAGAATAGGTCAAATTTAAGGCAGGGCACCCCACCCCAAAAAAAATCTCATGACTTAGAGTTTCATGGTAATAATTGTCAGAAGAGCTGGTATTTCACACTTACTTTTTTTTTTTATTACATTTGTAAAATATTGGGATATTGCTTTGCATTTTCTGTATTTAGCTCTGTAAAGATCTTATGAATCAGAGGCACTTGGAGGATAACATTTTGATAACAATATATATATATATAACAAATATCTCTCTTTCTATATATATATATATATATATATATATATATGTGTGTGTGTGTATTTATGCCAACAGTTTGGCATAAGAAAAGATTCATAGGTCACAGAGGAACAAACACACAAGCAATAATTTGCAAGATAACTATACTAACCATCATTGAGAAGTTGTCTTTCTTACTGTATTTCAATCTTTCTGTATGTTTTTGTGTGGATGTTGTTTATTTTCTTATATTTAGCTGCCTTTCTGTCAAAAATGTCTAGGTACACAAAGTCATCTTACAGTGCATTTAATACCAGATAATGTCTACATACCACATTGCTCTGTGCTGGTGCAAATAATTGGATAGGAAATTTGTGTACCTAGTCACCTCCATCCTAATCCACAGCAAAATGGATAATTAAGTTCTTAATGGATGGAAAGCTCGGATCTGCTTATATTCAGAACTCCAGATGACAATGTAGTACATATGGGTTTACAGTTATAATCACAATGCGAGTCCAGAAGAATAGGAATAGAATGCAATGCAACAACACTCAAGTGCCAAAAAATTAGAGGTATCTGTTTAATAATGTATAACTCCTCCCTTTGGCTAAATAATGGTAACTACACTATAGAATTTATAGTCTATGAGTTATTAGAATTGTTATCCAAAATAATTTCAAAGGCTGTTCGCAATAGAGTTGGTTGGTGGGGTTTTATGGCATATCAACCTTTGTAGGTTATTTAATGCCAAATCCATTTTTATACAAATAATCAGTTCAGCATGAGTACACAGTTTAATTGTCAAAAACATTTTTATTTCAAACTATTCAGTTTAGTCAAACAGTTATAAATCAAACAATTCAGTTTAGGATAAGTATAGTTTTTGTTAACACACAGTTAAATGTCTAAACAGTTCTATTTTGAATAACTCAATTTAGCTTGAGTACAGTTTCAATATCAAAAACAGTTCTATTTCCAAAAATTCAGTTTAGCATAAGCATACAGTTTGAATGCAAGAATAGATAGGACCCTCTCAGCTACTACCACTCTGGGCCGCCAGAGGGCACCTGGGAGCAGAGTCAATAAAGGGGTACTCCACATCCCCAAAACCTCACCATCAACTTGTTGGTGATAGGTCTTACCCCTCTGCAGAGATGCAGTCAGTGTATCCTACAGTCCAAGCTGACTGGGCAAACAACAGAGTTGGATTTCTGCATGTGACTACAGGCAGTGTAGTGGTAGTAGTAAAATTGAAATAATTTTATGATGACATTGTTTTCATAAAATAGCAAAACAACTTGATGCATGTTCTTGTTTATATTCTGTACTTTCCAGATATTAAACTAAATGTAAAATTTTGTAAAGAAAACTGATGGTCTTTAGCCTTGTCCTTTTATTATAAATGTAAGTAATTTGAATATTGATTAACAATAAAAAATATCTTGTGGAGGTGCCCGTGGTGTAATGGTTATCGTCGCAGGAGTTGGACACGGTGACACGAGTTCAAATCCTGGACTGATTGCATTTCACATAGCATTAATACCCTTGGGAAAGGTATGAATCCTATTATTCTCCCTCCAGCTATGGGTAAATTGTAGGGCAGACTAGGTTCTTCAGCCTTGGTGAGGCAACTAGTCTAGGAGAAGGAAAACTCTGAATTCAAACCTGTTAAACTCCGCTTAAGAAATTGACCTTGTGTCATATCCTGCCCGAGCGGAGGGGTTGGGTACATATGATAAAAAATATCTTGTCACCTTATAGATTTTGCTGTTTTCACAGACGAGAGTGAAATGCACTACTTGGACGCTAACAAAACGGCTGGAGAAGAAGCTAGACAGCAATTACACAAGAATGCTGCGAGCAATATTGAACAAGTCTTGGATGCAACACCCAACAAAGCACCAACTATACGGCCACCTACCTCCCATCACAAAAACTATCCAAGTTAGACGAACCAGACATGCAGGACTGCTGGAGAAGCAGAGGCGAGCTCATAAGTGATGTACTCCTATGGACCCCCACATATGGCCGAGCAAAAGCAGTACGGCCAGCTCGAACATGCATACAGCAGCTTTGAGAGGATACGGGATGTAGCCCATAAGACCTGCCAGAGGTGATGAAGGATAGAGAGAAGTGGCGAGAGAGGGTCAGGGATATCCATGCTGGCGACACGACATGATGATGATGATGAGAGTGAAAATAAAAAGATAGACAAATACTGGGACCTTTCTGGAGAACTAAAAATCTGTGGAATGTAGATGGTGATGGTGATACCAATTATTGCTCTTGGAAAAAAGACTGGAGGAATTAGAGATGAGAGGAAGAATCAAAACTCTCCAGATTACACCATTGTTAAGAGCAGCTAGAATACTGAGAAGATTCCTGGAAACCTGAGGAGATTTGCTGTCTCTTAGACTCCAGTGAAAGACCTCCAGCTAATGCTGGTGTGAAAATTTTGCATTAATAATTATAAAAATATGCACAAATCCTTACATCCGAAAGATGATCTGAATAGAAGGAAGAAGAGGACTCAGAGGCATTGTGGATGCTGCAAATCCGGAACTTAATGAATTCACAAACCAAAAAAGGACATTTATTACAGCAGACAATTAGAGAGAAAAAATAACACAAGGATAAAGTGGAAAACAGAATAATTAAATTTGGAAACTAAATTATTTTTGATACTACCACATAAGAATTAAGTAAAAGCTAATATAGATAAGCCACAGGAGAATAGCAAGTTTAGGCTTTATGGAGAGATAGATGAAACTATCAGTAACATAAGAAAATGTAACAAATTGGTACTGTACTTCCAAGGAAGAACTAATGGTCCACTTCCCAGTACAGATGAATTGGGCTGAAATACTGAGAAAAGTCCTGGAGAACTGAAAAGATTTGCTGTCACTTCAGCAACTAGCTCTTAATGAATTTTTCCGCTTTCTCACTAAATCTGAATTGACATGATTTTATTGTTGGCAGGAGTCCAGATATAAATTGAGACTATTGGTTCTATTGACATTCCCTTTTAGGGTTGCTTTTGATGCTGAAGCCCTGCCCCTTTCAGTTAAAGAGGTAGGTATTACCTGGGGGTAAGGCCTCCTGAGACCATGCGATAAAGTTTAAATCATTATCTAGTTATTGCAATTTTTATTTCAAAAAATAGTACAACTACTAATAATCCCAATAAAACCAGACCTTGTTTTAATTTAAAAGAAGGAAAGAACTTTACATCTTGTGGACCATGGAGTGAAAGTAAAAGAAAGTCGAAGAGCTAAGAGCACTGTATAACATGAAGGTGAAAATTATTCCATTTGTAGTTGAAACTCTTGGAACAGTCTCCGAAGGCTTTGAAAAAAGAGTAGGGTGACTGGAGATCGAAGGAAGATCTGACTTCATCCAGATCCTACAGCACAGTTAAAATCAGAAAAAAGTAATATCTAATTGGGTATTCCAATAAGAATAATAATAGAAGAGCTGAAAAAGTTATGGAACATGAAAGTGACAATGGCAGCAGCCATAGTTTGAGACTTTAGTTCAAAAAGCCTGGAAAAGAGACTGGGGGATATACGAGGTGCATTCAATAAGTTTCCAGACTTTCTTTGTACAGGCATTTAAAATTGTCGTAGAATCTTGAAAGTTCAGTATGTTATTGCTATACATCTTATGAGATGACTGACTAATTTTTATGATTTCAGGTTCAAATCAACAGCTACAGCAGCAATTGGAATACACCTTATTAAAGCCTGATTGTCACAGCTGGTGAATTTCAAAAATGCAATCTGACACTTTAGAAGAATGATATGTAATAAAATTGTGTTTTAAACTTGGAAAAAATGCCACAGAAACGTATGGAATGCTTCAGACTGCTTTTTGACCATCTTGCATGAATCAAGCATCAGTTTTTGAGTGGCATAAAACATTCAAGGAAGGCAGGCAGTCAGTGAGAGATGATGAGAGGTGTGAGAGGAGTAAGGAAGTCTATACATCAGAGTTGATTAGCCAAAGGGTTAGGGTTAGGGTACTGTGTTGAGGTTTTAAGGGAGTTCAGGAAGAGATTCTGTCGGAAGAGGCCAGCACTCTTCAAATCAGCTCAGTGGCATTTACACCAGGACAATGCACCAGTCAACAACTCCATCCTTGTCACAGACTAATTGACCAAGATGGGCATCAAGACAGTTCCTCACTCTCCCTATAGTCCAGACTTTGCTCCCTGTGACTTTTGGTTATTCCCTAAGCTCAGAAGCTGTCGTTATGAGAAAATTGTGGAGATGAAAGAGGCTGTGAAGAAGGTCATTGACACGTTCATATAAGAGGACGTCCATGGGTCCTTCCAGAATTTGTTGGAACAGTACAACAAGTGCATTACAGTCGGATGAGATTACTTTGAAGGGAACTAGAGTTTCATGTGTGTACTATCAATAAAAGTGCCCATACAAAAAAGTCTGGAAACTTATCGTATGCACCTCGTAGAAATCTATGGAAGAATTAAGATTATCCAGACCAAATCTCAGTTAAAATCAGCTTGAATATTTAAAAGAATTCTTCTGACCAGAGGAGACTTTCTGACACTTAAAGTAAAAATTTCCAACTAAAATTAGTTTAATAATAATAATAATAAGAAGAAGATGAAGAAGAATCAAATCCATCCAGACCACAGAATTGTTAAAATCAGTTTGAATATCCAGAAGAGTCTTTGGAGATCTAAGGAAACTTATTCTCATTCAGATATTAGTAAAAAAAAAAACCAGCTGGTACTGGTGTGAAATAATTGCAAAGTGTAAAATAGCTGTAATAGTTAAAAATCAATAATAATCAATGTTTTTTTATTTATTTAATCTAAAGCAGCTTTTTATAAACTTGAACTAAAACTCAAACCATCTTTATCCCATAATGATTCAGGTGAAAAAAATTATATCATTAGCAACAATATCAACTTAATAGACATTACACCAATTAAATTATATTTATTGAATAAGAATGAATGTGTATATTTTTGCCTTTTCTCTCTAATAATTGGACAGATTTAAATAAAATATTTTGTATTGTCAAAGTTTCTCAAATTGACCTATTGTATGAAGGAAGTGCCCTAAAGCACCCAATCAAGTCGAATTATTAATAAAGTTTTCCATCACGTATTCGTGTACTTCAATATCAGCTGATCCCATCTCTTCATTTCTATTCAATGTATTGAAATTATTTTGTATGAAGAATAAATGAGTCTAATTTCCTTCATATGTTTATTGTTTTTTTTTTTAAATTATTGTACCATTGTGAATTCTTATATACAATGGAATCAGGATATTGGTCAAGATTGTATGATTTTTAGAACATGACTGATACCAGCAGAAATATTTGGTAGATAACCTACACTTCAAATGTTATTGTTCTAAATACTCTAAAAACCATCCTGTTTCAAGTCTCCCTGTTTTTTTTATTATTTCAGTTAATTACCTGTCAATCATAGCATAAAAATTAAAAATTAAGGTTAATAAAGAAATGTTATACCTCTAGAAATATTTTTAGTTTTAATAAATCAAAATTGCCTTTTGAATACAAAGAAAACACTGAAAAGTTCTTGTTCTGACCAAGAAGGAAATGACCTAGAGTTATGAAATGTAAATGTGATTCTATATATTTATTCCATTGTTCAATACACTTGAGACATTTTTTGTCAGTTTTTTTTTTAGTTAAATAAAAAGAAAACAAAAAAAAAACAGGTCATTCTCTTCTTAGTTTGGCCAACAACTTTTCACTATCCTTTAATATTGTCTCTCATGATTTTTTGAAGTTATATATATATATATATATCGCAATTTAAATTTAATATAAATCAAATTTTGACAGTATGAATTGATTAGGCACAAAATGTTTTTGCTAGGGTGATCACAGTAACAAGATACTTTAAAAAATTTTGTTTGGGTTGCAAGAACCTTGACCATCAGGCAAGGTTAAGTAGGCCTAAAACAGTGGATAATCAACTGTGTGGGCTGTAGACATAAAAGCAAATTCAGCAAGTAGTATTCAGAGAGTATCAGGTGAATTGAACATTTCAAAATCAAGTTTGGTTCATTGGCTGCTAAAACTGCCAATATTTGCTTCATAAATGTTGCAAAAGTTTGGTCTCATATTTAAATGTAATTTTTTATCATTTTTAACTCTTTCAATATTTCATTTTTCAACATTGGTTGATTATTCCAATACCATATATTATCTGCATATGAATTTGTGCTGGACTGACATCAGAGTGTAACATAATTGTGGAGGGATTTTGTTTTATATATCTTGCCTTTGGGTTTAGTTAGGATGAGAACCTTTCGCTTAGTGCATGGGTTAGTTAGGTGCAACATTAACGCAGGTTTTCATGCGTGCACGGAGAGGATGTGTCATTCAGAGATGTCAAAATAAAAATCCCAGATAGGAATTGGGACTAGAGTATTTGGGTGACGTCACGCACTGGAAGCGTGGGCTGAGATTTGGAAAAAGTCAGTGAGTTGAGTTCCCACCTCGGAGGAAGAAGGTTGACTTTCAGAGCTGGGCGAGGCCAGATGAATTTGTGCACTATGGGCGCTGCGAGCTGTCGATGTAAAAGCAGTCAGCATAGAAAGATTGTGTCTCTCTCTCCTCATGTCGAAACCTTTAACTCAAAGGTAATAAAGTTTTGTACCTGAACCAATTTCGTAAAGTTTCACGTTTTTAGATTCCCTATGTCTATTCCCCGCATCCGTATATTATGGGTATGTAACAAGAGTAAGCAAGTTCAAACTTGAGTCAAGTTCTTATGTTTTTTTGTTTTTTTTGGACTAATACATTTGCAAAATGTATGAACTTTCTTATTCCCCATCTATGGGTTAAATAGTATCACTACAGTCCTTCCACAAGCATGGTTTTGGTATTAAATAACCCATGAAGGGTGACATGCTATTAATCAAAGAAACCAAAAATCAATCCTTATTCCCACCCTCCCATCTATGGGTTAAATAGTATCACTACAGTCCTTCTACAAGGATAGTATTAAATTACCCATGAAGAAACCAAACCAAACCAAATCCCTTTTTTCTAAGTATTTACTGATAAGTGGCTGCCTGGCAGTGTTGAAGGTGACTCCCTGCTGAGTATATTTACTCGCTTGGTCACAAGAGCAGGATGAGACAAGTTCAATTTGATTTCTGGTAGTGGTGCCAAAAGTAGCATAGCTCCCAGATTATTCATACTTAGGAGCAGAGATTGGGTCTGACACTCCTTGTTTTAATGCTGGGGAAGAGATATGGTTTGGAAGATCAACTTCATAAATTTGAGCCAGATGATATATTCCTGAAAACACATGAGTGGGTTTTTACTGTTTTAATATTTTTAACTCTCGAGTACAAAATTCATGAAGAGTCATTGTTATTTGTTTTTTTAATATGTGGCTGTGAGTCTGTCCAGTATAACTGTCATAGTTATTTATATTTGTTAATCTGAGGTGTACATCTTAGTCCATTAATTCTATCCCTCACCATCGAACCTAACTTCTTCCATTAGAAGTTGTAAGATTGTAAGTTCTTACACTGGATAAAGAAGTAATGTTGTCAAATTGAATAGTCAGTATGTCTGTGATATTTTCTAGTGATCCAACTGACCTGTTTGTCTTCATATCTAAGGTCATCTTCCAATATTTAAATAGAGGGTAAGATTTCAGTGGAAGTAGAAAGTCTTATTTTCTTTGAAGCCAACTGAGAAGAATATTCGAAGTGAGCATATGTGATTGTACAAGTCTGCATATTTTTGGCTTGTCAACTGATTGACTGGGTTAATCTCTTTGATGCGGCAGTTGTAAGTTTTAGTTCAACAGGGAATAATCAAAGGTTCCTTTTAATCTTGATCTGTTAACATCTGTAGATAAATCTTTGTTGTTCTCCAAGACTGTCATCTTGTACAATATTCATTGAATTCAAATATTCCACTCAAGGTAGAGGTCCATTGATAAATGACATATAAAGTGATATCAATATCCACATTTAACATTTGAATCACAGAGGACAAAGCTAAGCCAGTGACTCAACTTAAAAACTACTTCATAGGATTTCCAAACATTTTAATCTCAGCATTGACTTGTTTTTACTGGGTATGTAACACAAAGGACACATTGGTAGAATTTATGTGCACATACATTTTATGCCACAATTCTGGTCATATAGCAACACTGTATTCAGAGACAAGAGTATTTACCATTTGCATCATGTACTATTCTCATTTAAACATCCATTCCTTTGTTTTTCAAATATGACCATTACTTTGTACATCAATCTTAGAAAAAAACTGAGATGAAATTAATGTGAAATAAACCCTGTCTTTTAGCTTACCCTCATTCTAAAGTAGGTAGGGCCCTTTCTCCAAATATGGAAAAAAATTTCTTCTGAAACAATTACACAAAAATTCAAATATAAATGCAAAAAGGACGTGTTTTGCTAACTTCAAAGTATAAAATAACCCGAGGCAGATTGACTTGCTATTGAAATCAGTCAATCTAAATATAGTGCTTTTATTTCATCTACCCTACTTTTCTGACCTTTATATATCTTTTCAGCATTTCTTCAACTATCTTCACTGATTGGGCTGTCTATAGCTATTTCTTTCAGAATTACAAAGAAGTTAGAATAGTTTAAATACAAGTTGTCAAAAAGACAGTTTCATCCTTTTTTTCAACATCTTCCATAAACAAAGTTGGTGAAGAGTTAAGTTCAATTCCTTTGTGTTCTTTATTTACTGTCTAGTCTGTGTACTTATAAAAAAAACCTAATAAATGACATGTAATGTAAAGTTTTGCTTAGAATCTTTTCCAAAACCACTTTAACTGCTGCTGTATGCGAACCTAATGACACTTAGGTTCATAATCTTCAAAGAGACAACAAATGAAATGACACATCCTTCTGATGCTGTTAAGTAACCATCAGTCTGTCATGAACTTTATCTCAACATAAATGGATAAAGCATCTTAAAACACAGGCCCCAAATGGATTAAAGATCAAACTGAATGGCACTGCTTAGAAATAGGATGGACAGATATTGGGCTCCACATAAACACCTAAAGAAGTAGTCACAGATAATTTCAAACACTATTCTCAAATGCTTGATGTATACTTCCC